>CM029013.1:255619946-256241913 GCA_016801055.1 Panax notoginseng
GGTTAACAAACCATGTAACAAAGTCAAACTCTTATCTTGATTAGCGGCCGTTATTATTAGTAGCGGATGATGTGTTTTTTTACCGTCCATCACTAGACGCCAATTTTCAGTTTCTAATCTTAACTGTTTCTTCTTTTTTCAATGATATAGATATTGTATACCCTATAAGTATTCATTACAAATAAACGATATGGATCATTCCCTGTTATATTATATACACAAATTATGGCTTTAAGAATGAAAATTTTTCTTATTAAATATTGGGTTTTTTTTTGTATATGATATATGGATGATGCTATTTGATGAACATATCCTTCATGCCGGCCGGTATCACACAAACGATGAAGACAATAAAATAACACTAGTGAATCATGCCTAATGGATACTATCATTATATGATGCGTATTTGGATGGAAGAACTCCACCTAATTTAGTGATCGACTTTTGTCAAACTCCTGAAAATTTTGAAAGAAAAAAAGAGAGAGTAAAAAGTGAAATTTAAGAATTTATTAAAACAAGTCAAGTTGGTACAAGAAATTAAGTCCATAATTAATATTCACGACTTTTATTTAAGGGTATAAATAAACTGAGTCAAGTCGAATATTGAGTTATTCAGATTTAGTTCACAAAATTTATCGAATATAAAATAAGGTTTGATTGGGGCTCATTTAGCTACCGAGTCGAACACGATCCCGAATCGAGCCCGAACCGTTTGAACTTTTCAAACGAATATGATCCGAGTACCAATAAAAAATTACAATTTGAGGAGGTTCGAGTAATTTGTCGAATTTTAAAATTTGGTCATATTTGATTCATTTATATTTCGAGTCGAGCTAAAATTGAACTTTTAGTCGAGCGAGTACGAATCGAGTCCGAACTGTTTGTTTATTTTACAGCCTTACTCTCATTCACTTTTTTCAAGCTAAAATTTTAATTTTTAAGCCTCATTTGGAATGCATTACTATAAATTCTCATAATCAAAAATCTAATTATAATATTAATTAATTTATATTAGCACTGAAATTCAAATATGTCATAAATATTAATTACAATGTCAAGTTATGCATTTGGGAGTCCGACAGGAGTCAAGTTATGCATTTGGGAGTCCGACGGGAGTCCGACAGGAGTCGAGTTAATTATGATACTCCCTCCGTTCCTTAATATAGGTCATTTTAGATATGTGCACAAGAATTAAGAAAATGATTGAAAAGCATTAACTATACTATCAATTGTCTATAATACCATTCACTTCACTTATTGGAAAAAGTAGAAAAAGGCTTAAGAGTATAGTTGTGACGCCCCCAAAATAGGTATACATCACATATTCTGAGTCGCCAAATACATGGTACAGAATACAAATACAATCGTTAATATATGACAAGAGAGCTGTGAGTTTTAATATAAATATTGTCTTCTAGACAATATCCACTCTCAGCATAAGTCCTCGTTACATTTATTGTCACACTATTTAACAGAATAGTGAGGACTACTAATACTATCATCTGGTCCATCACTCCGTTTCCCGACTCGTCCCAGCTATATTCTCATTTCCTGAAGAGAACAATGAAAGAAAGGGTGAGCTCAACTAGCCCAGTAAGAAATATTATGACTAAGATATTGCAGAATAAATTATCATTAGCATTAAACAGTGTTAAATTGATACAATATAACAAACATCAAGTTTAACTGCAGCGGAACAAGCAACCCATTAGAAGAGTTAAGTAGAGAATAAAATCTACTATCTTCTATGATTTAAAAGAATTTTCATGACATTTATCGATGGGACTCAGCTTAAAAAATAATCCACATCATCGAATCACCCCTGCACTACGTGTGACGCCCCCAAAATAGGTATACAACACCCATTCTGAGTCGCCAAATACATGGTACAGAAATCAAACTACAACTTCAATAATATAATTGTCGTGCAAAATACGACAACACATATTGTGAGTTTAAATACAAATATTATCTCCTAGACAATATCCACACCCAAATAAGTCATCAATACAATTATTCAAACACTATTTTACAGAAATAGTGAGGACTGCTAAAACATCTTTCTAGAACCATCACTCCATACCCCGACTAGATCCTGCTATGTTCTCACCTCCTGAGAAGAAAAATGGAACAAAAAGGAAAAGGGTGAGCTCAACTAGCCCAGTAAAGAATATTATGACTAAGATAATATACAACAAATTATCATTAGTATTCAACAGGGAAAAATATGGTAGAATATAATCGACAACAAGTTTTAGATCAACAACTGCAGCGGAAACAACAAACCATTAGAAGAGTCAAGTAGAGAATGAATTCTACTATCTTCTAAGATTTAAAAGTCCATCATCAATATTTTATCCCTGTAACATCAATTAATAATCATCTTTATCCAAATATTCATCTTTGCACTACAGGCCAAAGATATTCATTTGTATCACCTGTCAGTCATGTTCATCTCAACACCTGTTCTTCTTTGCACTACAGGCCAAAGATATTCATCAAGTAATCATACATCTTTGCACTATAGGCCAAAGATATTCAGTAATATCATCATTTAGGACTGAGGATGATAAAAAATATCTTAAAGAGAACGAATCCAGTGAGACAGAAGGACAAATAGTAGGGATTCGTATAACAGTTTATCCAAGATCAACAATACTTCATAATAATCAATTGTGAAGCAGAATTCAAAAATAAAGATCAAAATATGGATACAATCAAAGATAGTAACCATAATAGATATCTTGGACAAAAAGAGAAAATTTTATTTTTCGGTGAATAGTGCCGTATTCGTGAATAGTGTCGTATACGTGAATAGTAACGTATACGTGAATAGTAACCCCGACACAAAAAGTTCTAAATTTGATAAAAACTCATATCAATATTTCAGCATAATGATATTGAAGAAAATAATATCTCTTACCTCAAAATATCAGTACTTCTGGTCGGAATACCGGTATAAGGCTGAAAGAAACTTGCTCTGATGAATAGAAACTCTCAAAGTATCTAAATACTCACAAAATATACTCAATAATCTAGAGAGAGAAAGAGAGAAAACTTATTTCTGGTGTTATTTTCAATTCTAACTTAACCCTCTATTTATAGGAAAATGTTAGCACGCCGAAGCAGACTTAACCTGCAACCTGATGGCTTTACCTGCCACTATTCCTACCCACCATATTTGAATAAAAATCTCAGCACATTTCTTTACCAACCAAGAGTGGGGCCCACCAATTCTAGAATTTTCTACCAAAATAATTAACTCCGAAAATTCAACAATTTCTGAACAAGTCATCTCGTAAAATTCATAATAAATCATACGTTCATTTTTAACGGTTCAAAATTTGTGGACATATACTCAACTTATATATGTATAACATATCCAAAAATTACCACGATCCAACGGTCGGATTAAAAATTATAACTCCCGCAAAATATCTCAAAAATCTTGATTTTTAATATCTCCATTCCGACAAAAATACTGATAAAAACCTCAACATTAACTCCTTCATTTTTAACCACAAAAATATATCCCTCATTTATATCCACATAAAATAAATATTTCCTTATCATATGAATCAATAATTAATTATTCACAAATAATATTACAGAATCACATTTATGACAACCAGACCGTTCTCAGGAAAGAGGGGGCTTTCCAATAAAAAATTTTCCTTACTGGCGTAAAATTAGATGACCAAACCTTTCCTTAGACATAACTTTCTAGACATTGCCAATAATGTTATCTAATAATATTATTCAAATAATATGAATTATTGATCTGATAAAGAAAAATATTGTGCAGCAACAATTATTGAAACAACAATAATATAAAATATCAACGCAGCAATTATTGAATCAATAAAATAAAATATTGAATAATAACTACTGTAACAATTATTGAGTAGTGTCTTCTTACGTAAGAATCAATAATTGGTGCAATACCGTGTGCTACTGTATTTTAACCACCGGGTATTCCAACAGTAGTAACGGTAACAACTACGCCGTTATTTATAAACAACTTATACTTGTCGTTTTTTTCATCCAATCGCTTTCCGTTATGGGGCCCACACAAGGCTGCGCCGTCTTACGAATATTTCCCGACAGCAAGAATATTCCACGACCAAACGAATATTCCCCGACAAAATGAATATTTTATAACCACTTGCTTATTTTGCAAAATTTGCACATTTCACCCATAACCAAAGTATTATATCAAATTAACCCCTTATTATTCACAATAATATTTAGAGAAAATTTGATTTTATTCATTAATAAACTGGGGTCTTACAACCTCCCCTCCTTATGAAATTTCGTCTTCGAAATTGACGTACGTACCTGATATTTTGAAAAGGTGAGGATACCTCGCTTTCATTTCTGATTCTAACTCCCAGATCATTTCTTCAATAGCATGGTTTCTCCACAAAACCTTAACTTGTGGTATAACCTTCGTGCGTAGGACATGCTCTTTCCTATCCAAGATCTTAACAGGTACCTCCTCGTACGTTAAATCTTCAGCTATCTCGTCTGGTTCTAACTCAATAATGTGGTTCGGGTCTTTAACATATTTACGAAGCATAGATATGTGAAAAACATTATGAACACGAGACATGCTTGGAGGTAATGCGAGTCTATATGCCACATTTCCTATTCGCTCAAGAATCTCAAATGGACCAACAAATCTTGGATTGAGCTTTCCTCTCTTCCCAAATCTTGTAACTCCCTTCCATGGTGCAACACGTAACAATACATGATCCCCAATATTAAATTCTATGTCCTTCCGATGAAGATCCACATAACTCTTTTGTCGATCATGTGCCGTTTGTATACGTTGTCGAATCGTTTGGATCTTCTCTGTAGTCATGCGTACCAACTCTGGTCCCAATAATGTTGCTTCACCCACCTCGTCCCAGCATACTGGAGAACGACATTTTCTTCTATACAACGCCTCGAATGGAGCCACACCTATGCTCGCCTGATAACTGTTGTTGTAGGAGAATTCCACCAATGGTAGGTACTTATCCCAACTCCCTTTGAGATCTAGGACACAGAGTCTTAATAGATCTTCAAGAGTTTGAATAGTCCTCTCTGATTGTCCGTCCGTTTGAGGATGGTATGCCGAACTGAATCGTAAATCCGTGCCCATATCTTTCTGCAAGCTAACCCAAAATCGTGAAGTGAATCTTAGGTCACGATCCGAAACAATAGATACTGGCATGCCATGCAATCTCACAATCTCGTTCACATACATACTAGCAAGACGTTCAAGGGAATAAGTCTCACGTATCGGTAAGAAATGAGCAGACTTGGTTAATCTATCAACAATAACCCAAATCGCATCTATGCCTTGAGAAACCTCGGGAAGACCTGTAACGAAATCCATGGTAATGTGTTCCCACTTCCATTTCGGAATCTCAAGTGGTTGCAATGGACCCTTTGGTACTTGATGCTCCGCTTTTACACGTTGACAAGTTAAGTACCTCGAGATAAACTCCGCGATCTCTCTTTTCATATTGCTCCACCAAAATGTATGTCGAAGATCGTGATACATTTTGGTACTCCCATGATGGATTGCAAACAGTGTGTTGTGTGCCTCCATCATTATTCTATGCTTCAAGTCAAAATCGTTAGGAACACAAAGTCTGGAGTTGACTCGAAGTATTCCTTCTTCATCGATCCTTGCTTCTGGAATAGCACCTTCTTGCACTTTCTTCTTCATACGCATCAGCTCTATGTCCGCAGCTTGAGCAGCTTTAACTTTATCGATTAAAGTCGGTTCTACTCGTATATTTGATATCATCATGTGGGTACTTGGAGCCTTCATCTCTATCTCCATCCTTTGCAAGTCATACAAAATGGGCCTTTGTGTTAACAACATTGCACTCGTACCCGCATATGATCTTCTACTCAATATGTCAGCTACTACGTTTGCTTTTCCAGGATGATATTGAATGGTATGATCGTAATCTTTCAACAGCTCGAGCCAACGTCGCTGCCGCATGTTGAGTTCCTTTTAGGTGAAGAAATATTTGAGGCTTTTATGATCTGTATAGATCTCCACTTTCTCCCCATACAGGTAGTGTCTCCAAATCTTCAACGCAAAAACGACTGCTGCCAACTCCAAATCATGAGTAGGATAATTCCTCTCATATTCTTTGAGTTGTCGCGAGGCATAGGCTATGACTTTCCCATGTTGCATGAGAACACATCCTAACCCTTTGCCTGAAGCATCGCTGTAGATAACAAATCCATCCGAACCAGATAGTATTGTCAGAACAGGTGCCGAAATGAGTCTCCTCTTGAGTTCTTGGAAACTCTTCTCGCATTCCTCACTCCATACGAATTTTATATCCTTCCGAGTCAGCTGAGTTAACGGAGTAGCGATTCGAGAAAATCCTTCCATAAATCTCCGATAATAACCAACTAAGCCCAAAAAGCTACGTACTTCGGTTACCGACTTCGGTTGCTCCCAACTTTGTATGGCTTCAATCTTCGCCGGGTCGACAGATACTTCATGTTTTGACACCACGTGCCCAAGGAATGCTACTTCCTCAAGCCAGAACTCGTATTTCTTCAGTTTGGCATATAGCTTGTTTTCACGAAGCCTTTGCAATATCAGCTTCAAATGGCACTCATGATCTTCACGACTTTTGGAATAGATGAGGATGTCATCAATAAAGACAACAATGAACTGATCCAAATATTCTTTGAATACACGGTTCATCATATCCATGAAGGCAGCAGGAGCATTAGTCAATCCAAAAGACATGACTAAGAATTCATAATGCCCGTACCAAGTTCTGAAGGCAGTCTTTGGAATATCCTCAGTTTTAATCTTCAGCTAATGATATCCAGAACGAAGATCGATCTTTGAAAAGAATTGTGCTCCTTGTAATTGGTCAAACATGTCATCAATGTGAGGTAGCGGATACCTATTCTTGATAGTGACATGATTCAATTCTCGATAGTCGATACAAAGTCGCATACTCCCGTCTTTCTTCTTTACGAATAACACAGGAGAACCCCAAGGAGATGTACTAGGACGAATAAAACCAATATCCAACAACTCCTGTAGTTGGACTTTTAACTGCTGAAGTTCAATAGGAGCCATTCGATATGGGATTTTAGAAATGGGCTTTGTACCGGGTTCAAGGTCAATAAAGAATTCAACTTCACGTTCTGGGGGTAGACCAGGAAGTTCTTCAAGAAATACATCGGGAAATTCTCTAACAATAGAAATATTATTCAAATCTGACTTGTCTTTGTTCAAATCCATAACATGGGCTAAGAAATCTTGACATCCGTTTTTCAATAAACGAATAGCTTTGTGGCTTGATATGTCAGTGACTGATTTTAGTGGTTTAGTAGTTTGAATTCGTATGACAGGTTGGTTAGGAATATGAAAACTAACAACCTTATGAAAACAATCAATTTTAGCATGATGAGTGGTTAACCAATCAATTCCTAAAATCACATCAAAAGCAAGTATCTTTAAAGAGATAAGATCAACAGATAATGTGATGGTGCCAACTTGGACTAAGCAAGATTTATAAACTGTAGATGTAACAAATGTTTCACCCAACGGAGTTTCAACAGATAAGTCAAAGGTCAATTTCTCCGGAGTCAAGTTCAAACGTTGAGCATAAGTAGGAGAGATAAAAGAATGGGTAGAACCGGTATCTAGTAAAGTATAAACTTCGTAAGAATTCAAGATTAGCTTACCCGTGATCACCTCGTTCTGGTTTCTCGCGTTTTGGCCAGTCACGACAAACGCTCTTCTAGGAACCGCTGATTTTGACTTATCCGGGACAACTTTTGGAGTCACCATCCCCGCTGAACTTGGTTTTGCTACAGAACACTCTCGAGCTATATGACCCTCCTTTCCACAGTTATAACATACCTTAGATTGTTGTGGGCAGTTTGGGCTGATATGTCCCTCTTTCCCACATTTGTAACATACGACCGGTGGTCGTTCTCCTCCCCTAGAAGCAGTTGATGTTTGTACTGACGTCTTCACGTTATCATTGTTGTACCTTCTCTTCTTAAAATCTCCTCCCGACTCTCTCCTTTTATTATCACAACCACGATTACCACCAGAGTGGTTACCGCTTTTGTCCGAATGTTTTCCTTTCTGCTGGTTTTCATTGCTTCGATGACTGCCGCCACCGGTATGACCCTGGTTGTGGTCCCTCGGTTGCACATAGTCATTATCTCGCTCTAATAATTGAGCCCTGTTTACAACATCTGAATATAAAAAAAATTTATAAGAGATAAGATATTGTCGAATCTCGGGTTTTAGACCTCTCAGAAACATCCTTGTCATTCGTTCCTCATTTTCGACCAAATGAGGTGCAAACCTGGATAACTCTGCAAATTTCGCCTCGTACTGGGACACCGTCATGTTGTTTTATTCCAGTCTGATAAACTCCACCTCCTTCATATGACGAATACTTTCAGGAAAGTACTTGTTATTGAACAGTTTCTGAAATGTTTCCCAGGACATGTTGAGTGCATCAGGCTGGGTACGCTTCACAGACTCCCACCAGTAGTCTGCCTCACCGCGGAACATAAAGGTGGCGAATGGAACCTTCTGTTCCTCCATGCATCCCTAGACATCGAATATCTTGGTAATTTGGTTGACCCACGTTTCCGCCATGATCAGATCCAGCTTTCCCTTAAATTCTGGTGGTCCCAATTCTTTGAACTGCTTGGCTGTGACAAACCGCACGTTGTTATCATTTCCACCTGTATTCTGCACACGAGTCTCCCTCGTCTGATTTTACATGAACTGCAAAAAGCTCCTAAACATTCCATCATTCATCGTTTGCTCGGTAACGTTGTTTACAGGAGGAATATTGCCTTCCTGTTGCACGTTCCCATGGGTGGTGATCAAAGGTGTCTCCACGGTCTGATTTACTCCATTATTAACGTTCTCAGCTGCCATTCTTAAATACTGCCATAAAACAAGGGTTAATAGTCATGTCATATATTATCCCTATACTCTGACCGACCAAATAAACACCAAATAAACTTAGCCAGGTCATACTAGCGAAGAAATTCTCCGTCTCTCCCCTCCTAGTTCTTGTCTCACATTTCAGCCAGAGATCATATCCCTAAGCTCTGATACCAACTGTGACGCCCCCAAAATAGGTATACAACACCCATTCTGAGTCGCCAAATACATGGTACAGAAAGTAAACTACAACTACAATAATACAATTGTCGTGCAAAATACGACAACACATACTGTGAGTTTAAATACAAATATTGTCTCCTAGACAATATCCACACCCAAATAAGTCCTCAATACAATTATTCAAACACTATTTTACAGAAATAGTGAGGACTGCTAAAATATCTTTCTAGAACCATCACTCCATACCCCGACTAGATCCTGCTATGTTCTCACCTCCTGAGAAGAAAAATGGAACAAAAAGGAAAAGAGTGAGCTCAACTAGCCCAGTAAAGAATATTATGACTAAGATAATATACAAAAAATTATCATTAGTATTCAATAGGGAAAAATCTGATAAAATATAATCGACAACAAGTTTTAGATCAACAACTGCAGCGGAAACAGCAAACCATTAGAAGAGTCAAGTAGAGAATGAATTCAACTATCTTCTAAGATTTAAAAGTCCATCATCAATATTTTATCCCTGTAACATCAATTAATAATCATCTTTATCCAAATATTCATCTTTGCACTACAGGCCAAAGATATTCATTTGTATCACCTGTCAGTCATGTTCATCTCAACACCTGTTCATCTTTGCACTACAGGACAAAGATATTCATCAAGTAATCATACATCTTTGCACTACAGGCCAAAGATATTCAGTAATATCATCATTTAGGACTAAGGATGATGAAAAATATCTTAAAGAGAACGAATCCAGTGAGACAGAATGACAAATAGTAGGAATTCGTATAACAGTTTATCCAAGATTAATAATACTTCATAATAATCAATTGTGAAGCAGAATTCAAAAATAAAGATCAAAATATGGATACAATCAAAGATAGTAACCATAATAGATATCTTGGACAAAAAGGGAAAATTTTATTTTTCAGTGAATAGTGTCGTATACGTGAATAGTAACGTATACGTGAATAGTAACCACGACACAAAAAGTTTTAAATTTGATAAAAACTCATATCAATATTTCAGCATAATGATATTGAAGAAAATAATATCATTTAAGAAGAAAATAATATCCCTTACCTCAAAATATCAGTACATCTGGTCGAAATACCGGTATAAGGCTGAAAGAAACTTGCTCTGATGAATAGAAACTCTCAAAGTATCTAAATACTCACAAAATATACTCAATAATCTAGAGAGAGAAAGAGAGAAAACTTGTTTCTGGTGTGATTTTTAATTCTAACTTAGCCCTCTATTTATAGGAAAATGTTAACACGCCGAAGCAGACTTAACCTGCAACCTGATGGCTTTACCTGTTACTATTTCCTCCCACCACATTTGAATACAAATCTCAGCACATTTCTTCATCAACCAAGAGTGGGGCCCACCAATTCTAGAATTTTCTACCAAAATGATTAACTCCAAAAATTCAACAATTTCTAAACTAGTCATCTCGTAAAATTCATAATAAATCATACATTCATTTTTAACGGTTCAAAATTTGTGAACATATACTCAACTTATATATGTATAACATATCCAAAAATTACCACGATCCAACGGTCGGATTAAAAATTATAACCCCCGCAAAATATCTCAAAAATCTTAATTTTTAATACCTCCATTCCGACAAAAATACTGATAAAAACCTCAACATTAACTCCTTCATTTTTAACCACAAAAATATATCCCTCATTTATATCCACATAAAATAAATATTTCCTTATCATATGAATCAATAATTAATTATTCACAAATAATATTACAGAATTACATTTATGACAACCAGGCCGTTCCCAAGAAAGAGGGGGCTTTCCAATAAGAATTTCTCCTTACTGACGCGAAATTAGATGTAAGACCCCAAAATATTAATAAATGAAATTTAATTTCCTCTATTTATTATTTTGAAATAGTAAGGGTTGATTTGATTAATGTGGTTAGTTATGGGTAAAATGCCCAAATATTTTAAATAAACAAATGGTCCTAAAATATTCATTGTTGTCGGGGGATATTTGTTTGGTCGTGAAATATTCTTGTTGTCGGGGAATATTCGTACGACGGCGCAGCCTTGTGTGGGCCCCATAACGGAAAGCGATTGGATGAAGAAAACGACAAAAATAAGTTGTTTATAAATAACGGCGTAGTTGTTACCGTTAATACTGTTGGAATACCCGGTGGTTAAAACACAATAATACGCGTTGTTGCACAGTAGTACACGGTATTGCACCAATTATTGATTCTTACGTAAGAAGGCACTACTCAATAATTGTTACAGTAATTACTGTTCAATATTATATTTTATTGATTCAATAATTGCTGCGTTGATATTTTATATTACTGTTGTTTTAATAATTGTCGCTACACAGTATTTTCTATTATCGGAATAATAATTTATATTATCTGAATAATATTATTAGATAACATTATTGGCAATGTCTAGAAAGTTCTGTCTAAGAAGAGGTTTGGTCATCTAATTGCGCGCCAGTAAGGAGAGATCCTTATTGGAAAGCCCCCTCTTTCTTGGGAACGGCCTGGTTGCCAGTACTGTGATTCTGTAATATTATTTGTGTATAATTAATTATTGATTTATATGATGAGAAAAATATTAATTTTATGTGGATATAGATGGAGAAAATTTTTAATGTGACAATTGTTGAAAATTAATATTTTATCTTTTTCTGATAAAATAATTCATTTAAATATATTATTTTAATAATATATTGATGGTGATATTTTTATAATGAATGTGAGATATATGAGTATATGAGGAGGAAGAGTATTTTTGTGGCATTAAATGATTAACACATATTTTGTGTGTTGGTGGACACAATTCTTGACCGAAAATTTATTATTGACTGTAAAATCGCCCGTTTATGGATTTCGGTCAATTTCTGTTTAGAATTTGGAAAAACTTTCTTCTGCAAAGTTGTAGAGAATTGAATTTCCTATAAAAAGACGCGAGATTCAAATTTTCTGATAAAAGAACTATTTATTATAAATTATTGAAGTTCCAAAGTTCCGAAATAATTGATTTTTGGAAGTTTTAATTATTTTTTTCAAAAAAAACGTTTTTTGTTTATTTTGTGGGCTACAACATGTGCATAATGAGCTGAGTTCAGATGGTCTTGAGGTGGGCTTGAAAATTATATATATATATATTAATATTATATTAAATTTTCTGCTTTGGTGTTCTAAGCATTTTCCTATAAATAGGGTGCTTAGGTTAGAATTGAAAATCACACCAGAAACTGAGATCTTCTCTCTCTTTCTCTCTCTATATTAGTGAGCGTATTCTTGTGAGTATTCTAATACTTTGAGTATTGCTATACGGTGCAAGTTCAAGTTATAGCCTATATCCGGTGTTTCAACTAGAAGTACTGTTTTTGCTGAGGTAAGGGATGTTATTTCTTCTTAAATGATATTATTTTTTTCAATATCATTATGCTGAAGTATTGATATGAACTTTTTATCAAATTTGGAACTTTTCATGTCGGGGTTACTATTCATGAGTTACTATTCACGAGTTACTATTCACGAGTTACTATTCACCGAAAAATGAAATTTTCTTGTTTTCGTCCAAAATATCTATTCTGGATACTAACTTTGATTGTATCCATATTTTGATCATTCTTGAATTTTACTCCACTATGATTGTTTATGAGGTATTTTTGGACATGGATAAACTGTAATACGAATCCCTAATATTTGTTCTTTTACTTCACTGGATTCATTTTCTTTAAAATATTTTTCATCATCCTCAGTCTTAAATGATGATATAACTGAATATATTTGGCATGTAGTGCAAAGATGAATGATTTCTGATGAATATCTTTGGCCCGTAGTGCAAAGATGAACAGGTGTTGAGGTGAACATGACCAACTGATGAATATCTTTGGCCTGTAGTGCAAAGATGACTATTTGATTCAAGATATTTATTGATTGATATTATAGGGATAAAATATTGATGATGGGCTTTTAAATTCATAGATAATCGTAGATTTCATTCTCTACGTAACTCTTCTATGAATTATTATTTTTCGCTGCGAATATTGATTTAAAAGTTGTTGTCTATTGTATTCTATTAAATTTTTTCCTGTTGAAGACTAACGATAATTTGTTGTATATTATCTTAGTCATAATATTCTTTACTGGGCTAGTTGAGCTCACCCTTTTCCTTGTTGTTCCATTTTTCTTCTCAGGAGGCGAGAATGTAGCGAGTACTAGTCGGGGTATGGAATGATGGTTCAAGACAGTTATTTTAGTAGTCCTCACTATTTTGTAAAATAGTGTATCAATAAGTATATTGAGGACTTAATTGAGTATGAATACTGTCTAGATGACAATATTTGTATTTAAACTCACAGTATATGTGTTGTCGTATGTTGTACGACAATTGTAATAATAAAGTTCTAGTTATTTTCTGTACCATGTATTTGGCGACTCAGAATGGGTTGGATGGATTGGACCTATTTTGGGGGCGTCACAGTTGGTATCAGAGCTTAGGGATATGATCTCTGGCGGAGATCGGGGAATAGAACTAGGAGGGGAGAGACGAGTAAATCCTTCGCTAGTGTGTCATACCTAAGCTTAATTGTTGGTCGGTCATAATATAGGGATATTATGTGATATGTTAATTTGTTAAATTAACCCTTGTTTTATGGCAGTATTTGAGAATGTCGACTGAGAATGTTAACAATGGAGTGAATGAGATCGTGGAAACACTTCTAATCACCAACCAGGATAATGTGATGTCAGGCGAAGAAGGAATTAGAGATATCCATGTGGTGAGTGAAGAATTAATAGTTGCACCCGAGATAGTCGCAGAGGTAGCAGCTGAGAGTGAGGAAGAAGAGGAACCTGAGGAGAATTTATTAGAAGAATTTTATGATCGAAATTTAGAATTACAAAATCGTATTCATGAGTTAGAAGAGCAGGCTAAAGAACGGCAGGCGGTCGTGGAACAAAGAGATGTAACAATTCAAAATTGTGTTACCCGTTGTGCGATGCTTGAACAGAAGCACTCTTTGACAGAGTATAAGATATTAGAGCTGGAATTTGAGAATGCTATGATCAAAGTTATGATGAAAGAAGAAGCAACCGAATGAATGAGAATGGAGGATGCATGGGTAAAAGCCGCACGACGCGTTGATATTGTAGAAAAAGACGTCCGATCCAATAAGGCCAAATTAGATGAAATGAATTTCTCTTTTTGGACAGCAATTGGGAGAATCCAACATCGAGTTCGAAATTACCCTATGAAGAGCGGTCAACCCCAATTCGATATGGATCGAAAAGTAATGATCCAACTCATGGATCAGGAATGCGACAAACTAATGAATGGTGGAATGTACTCTATTGCAAAGTTAAGTCCAGTTGGGACGGTGACACCAGAGGCGAATACGGACAAGTCAAAGTCAACGGTTCTTGAAAGAGCGTTTTTCGTGACTGGTCAGAATGCGAGGAACCCGAACAAAGTTAGCACGGGTTAGTTAATTATAAATTTTTACGAAGTCTATACCTTATTAGATACCGGTTCTACCCATTCATTTATCTCTCCTGCTTATACTCAACGTTTAAAATTGACTCCGGAGAAAATTAGACTTTGACTTATCTGTTGAAACTCCGTTAGGAGAAACTTTCGTTACATCTACTGTTTATAAATCTTGTTTGATCCAAGTTGGCACCATCACATTACCTGTTGATCTTATCTCCTTAAAGATACTTGCTTTTGATGTGATTTTAGGAATTGATTGGTTAACTACTCATCATACCAAAATTGATTACTTTCGTAAGGTTGTTAGTTTTCATATTCCTAAGCAACATGTTATTCAAATTCAAGCAACCAAACCATTGAAGTCAAACTCTTTCATATCAAGTCGTAAAGTCATTCATTTATTGAAAAACGGATGTCAAGCTTTCTTAGCTATGTTATGGACTTGAACAAAATACGTCAGATTTGAATGATATTTCTATTGTTAGTAAATCCCTGACGTATTTCCTGAAGAATTTCTTGGCCTACGCGTGATATTGAATTTTGTATCATCTTTGAATCTGGTACAAAACTCACTTCTAAAATCTCATATCGAATGGCTCCTATTGAACTTCAGGAGTTAAAAACCTAACTGTAGAAGTTTGTACCCGAGCCTTTATCTGGTGACTTCCTTTGTGGAATGCACTGAATCCAGACTCTCCGTAGGGGACGCCATATTCGTGCGGTAGTAAACTGATAGGTGTCATTGTGACGTGCTATCCAAGATTGGGATATGAGTCACAGTTGAGAGCAACCTAAGTCAGTAATCGAAATACATAGCTTTCTAGGATTAGCTGGTTATTATCGGAGATTTGTAAAAGGATTTTCTCGAATCGCTACTCCATTAACTCAGCTGACTCGAAAAGATACAAACTTCGAATGGACCGAGGAATGCGAGAAGAGCTTCCAAGAATTCAACATGCGACACCGACGTTGGCTCGAGCTGTTGAAAGATTTCGATCATACCATCCAATACCATCCTGAAAAAGCGAACGCGGTAGCTAACACATTGAGTAGAAGATCATATGCAGGAACGAGTGCGATGATGTCAAGTATACGCGTAGAATCAACTTTAATCGATAAAGTTAAAGTTGCTCAAGCTACAGACCCGGAGCTGATGCGTATGAAGAAGAAAGTACAAGAAGGTGCTATTCCAGAAGCAAGAATCGATGAAGAAGGAATACTTTGAGTCCACTCCAGACTTTGTGTTCCTAACGATTCTGATTTGAAGTACAAGATCATGATGGAGGCACACAATACACCATTTGCAATCCATCCTGGAAGTACTAAAATGTATCGTGATCTTCGACATACATTTTGGTGGAACAATATGAAGAGAGAGAGTGCAAAGTTTATCTCGAGGTGTTTAACTTGTCAACGTGTAAAGGCGGAGCATCAAGTACCAAAGGGTCCATTGCAACCACCTGAGATTCCGAAATGGAAGTGGGAACACATTACCATGGATTTCGTTACGGGTCTTCCCACGAGTTCTCAAGGCATAAATGCTATTTGGGTTATAGTTGATAGATTAACCAAGTCTGCTCATTTCTTTCCGATACGGGAGACTTATTCCCTTGAACGTCTTGCTAGTATGTACGTGAATGAGATTGTGAGGTTGCATGGCATGCCAGTATCCATAGTTTCGGATCGTGACCCAAGATTCACTTCAAGATTTTGGGTTAGCTTGCAAAAAGCTATAGGCTCGGATTTACGATTTAGTTCAGCTTATCATCCTCAAACGGACGGACAATCAGAGAGGACTATTCAAACTCTTGAAGATCTATTAAGACTTTGTGTCCTAGATTTCAAAGGGAGTTGGGATAAGTACTTACCATTGGTGGAATTCTCCTACAACAACAGTTATCAAGCAAGTATAGGTTTGGCTCCCTTTGAAGCATTGTATGGACGAAAGTGTCGCTCTCAAGTATGTTGGGATGAGGTGGGAGAAGCAACGTTGTTGGGACCAGAGTTGGTACGAATGACTACAGAGAAGATCCAAACGATTCGACAACGTATACAAACGGCACAGGATCGACAAAAGAATTATATGGATCTTCATCGAAAGGACGTGAAATTTGACATTGGGGATCATGTATTATTACGTGTAGCTCCATGGAAAGGAGTTACAAGATTTGGGAAGAGAGAAAAGCTCAATTCACGATTTATTGGTCCATTTCATATTCTTGACCGAGTAGGAAATGTGGCCTATAGACTCGCGTTACCTCCAAGTATGTCTCGTGTTCATAATATTTTTCATATATCTGTGCTTCGTAAATATGTGAAAGACCCGAACCACATTATTGAGTTAGAACCAGACGAGATAGCTGAAGATTTAACGTACGAGGAGGTACCTGTTAAGATCTTGGATAGGAAAGAGCATGTCCTACGCAAGAAGGTTATACCACAAATTAAGGTTTTGTGGAGAAACCATGCTATTGAAGAAATGACCTGGGAGTTGGAATCAGAAATGAAAGCGAGGTATCCTCACCTTTTTGAAACATCAGGTACGTACGTCAATTTCGAGGATGAAATTTCATAAGGAGGGGAGGTTGTAAGACCCCAAAATATTAATAAATGAAATTTAATTTTCTCTATTTATTATTTTGAAATAGTAAGGGTTGATTTGATTAATGTGGTTAGTTATGGGTAAAATGCGCAAATATTTCAAATAAGCAAATGGTCCTAAAATATTCATTGTTATCGAGAAATATTTGTTTGGTCGTGGAATATTCTTGTTGTCGGGGAATATTCGTACGACGGCGCAGCCTTGTGTGGGTCCCATAACGGAAAGCGATTGGATGAAGAAAACGACAAAAATAAGTTGTTTATAAATAACGGCGTAGTTGTTACCGTTAATACTGTTGGAATACCCGGTGGTTAAAACACAGTAATACGCGTTGTTGCACAGTAGCACACGGTATTGCACCAATTATTGATTCTTACGTAAGAAGGCACTACTCAATAATTGTTACAGTAATTACTGTTCAATATTGTATTTTATTGATTCAATAATTGCTGCGTTGATATTTTATATTACTGTTGTTTTAATAATTGTCACTACACAGTATTTTCTATTATCGGAATAATAATTTATATTATCTGAATAATATTATTAGATAACATTATTGGCAATGTCTAGAAAGTTCTGTCTAAGGAGAGGTTTGGTCATCTAATTGCGCGCCAGTAAGGAGAGATCCTTATTGGAAAGCCCTCTCTTTCCTGGGAACGGTCTGGTTGCCAGTACTGTGATTCTGTAATATTATTTGTGTATAATTAATTATTGATTTATATGATGAGAAAAATATTGATTTTATGTGGATATAGATGGAGAAAATTTTTAATGTGACAATTATTGAAAATTACTATTTTATCTTTTTCTGATAAAATAATTCATTTAAATATATTATTTTAATAATATATTGATGGTGATATTTTTACAATGAATGTGGAATATATGAGTATATGAGGAGGAAGAGTATTTTTGTGGCATTAAATGATTAACACATGTTTTGTGTGTTGGTGGACACAATTCTTGACCGAAAATTTATTATTGACTGTAAAATTGCCCGTTTGTAGATTTCGGTCAATTTCTGTTTAGAATTTGGAAAAACTTTCTTCTGCAAAGTTGTAGAGAATTGAATTTCCTATAAAAACTCGCGAGATTCAAATTTTCTGATAAAAGAACTATTTATTATGAATTATTGAAGTTCCAAAGTTCCGAAATAATTGATTTTTGAAAGTTTTAATTATTTTTTTCAAAGAAAACGTTTTTTGTTTATTTTGTGGGCTACAACATGTGCATAATGAGCTGAGTTCAGATGGTCTTGAGGTGGGCTTGAAAAATTTTTATATATATATATATATACATATATATATATATATATATATATTATATTAAATTTTCTACTTTGGTGTTCTAAGCATTTTTCTATAAATAGGGTGCTTAGGTTAGAATTGAAAATCACACCAGAAACTGAGATCTTCTCTCTCTTTCTCTCTCTATATTAGTGAGCGTATTCTTGTGAGTATTCTAATACTTTGAGTATTGCTATACGGTGCAAGTTCAAGTCATAGCCTATATCCGGTGTTTCAACTAGAAGTACTATTTTTGCTGAGGTAAGGGATGCTATTTCTTCTTAAATGATATTATTTTTTTCAATATCATTATGCCGAAATATTGATCTGAATTTTTTATCAAATTTAGAACTTTTCATGTCGGGGTTACTATTCATGAGTTACTATTCACGAGTTATTATTCACCGAAAAATAAAATTTTCTTCTTTTCGTCCAAAATATCTATTCTGGATACTAGCTTTGATTGTATCCATATTTTGATCATTCTTGAATTTTACTCCACTATGATTGTTTATGAGATATTTTTGGGCATGGATAAACTGTAATACGAATCCCTAATATTTGTTCTTTTGCTTCACTGGATTCGTTTTCTTTAAAATATTTTTCATCATTCTCAGTCTTAAATGATGATATAACTGAATATCTTTGGCCTGTAGTGCAAAGATGAATGATTTCTGATGAATATCTTTGGCCCGTAGTGCAAAGATGAACAGGTGTTGAGGTGAACATGACCAACTGATAAATATCTTTGGCCTGTAGTGCAAAGATGACTATTTGATTCAAGATATTTATTGATTGATATTACAGGGATAAAATATTGATGATGGGCTTTTAAATTCATAGATAATCGTAGATTTCATTCTCTACGTAACTCTTCTATGAATTATTATTTTTCGCTGCGAATATTGATTTAAAAGTTGTTGTCTATTGTATTCTATTAAATTTTTCCCTGTTGAAGAGTAACGATAATTTGTTGTATATTATCTTAGTCATAATATTCTTTACTGGGCTAGTTGAGCTCACCCTTTTCCTTGTTGTTCCATTTTTCTTCTCAGGAGGCGAGAATGTAGCGAGTACTAGTCGGGGTATGGAATGATGGTTCAAGATAGTTATTTTAGTAGTCCTCACTATTTTGTAAAATAGTGTATCAATAAGTATAATGAGGACTTAAATGAGTATGAATACTGTCCAGATGACAATATTTATATTTAAACTCACAGTATATGTGTTGTCGTATTTTGTACGACAATTGTAATAATAAAGTTGTAGTTATTTTCTGTACCATGTATTTGACGACTCAGAATGAGTTGGATGGATTGGACCTATTTTGGGGGCGTCACATTAGATGACCAAACCTCTCCTTAGACAGAACTTTCTAGACATTGCCAATAATGTTATCTAATAATATTATTCAAATAATATGAATTATTGATCTGATAAAGGAAAATATTATGCAGCAACAATTATTGAAATAACAATAATATAAAATATCAACGCAGCAATTATTGAATCAATAAAATAAAATTTTGAATAATAACTACTGTAACAATTATTGAGTAGTGTCTTCTTACGTAAGAATCAATAATTGGTGCAATACCGTGTGCTACTGTATTTTAACCACCGGGTATTCCAACAGTAGTAACGGTAACAACTACGCCGTTATTTATAAACAACTTATACTTGTCGTTTTCTTCATCCAATCGCTTTCCGTTATGGGGCCCATACAAGGCTGCGCCGTCGTACGAATATTTCCCGACAGCAAGAATATTCCACGACCAAACGAATATTTTCCGACAAAATGAATATTTTATAACCACTTGTTTATTTTACAAAATTTGCATATTTCACCCATAACCAAAGTATTATATCAAATTAACCCCTTATTATTCACAATAATATTTAGAGAAAATTTGATTTTATTCATTAATAAGCTGGGGTCTTACACTACGGCCAAGGATATTCTTTAGTATCACGACCACAATTATCCATGCACTACGGGCCAAGAATATTTGTGTATTCATTAATGATCATGATCATGCCAACCGCTGTCTATCAATGCACTACAGGCCAATGAGGACTTTTACCACATCATTTGTAATATTACGGTCATGATTATACCGAATAATTTCTGGTCATAATCATATATAGTCCATCTATGCACTACAGGCCACAGATGACTTTCAACAGAATATAAACATGAGGATGATGACAATGATATAAGAATTCAATAAAACAAGTTCAAGAATTAATTTATCCAGGAACCAATAACGTTCAAATTGTCAACATGATACTGCTTTGCGGAGTAAAATTCAAGAATGGCCGGAAGAATATTTTCATGAAAAGATACTGGATGAAGCGCAAATATCAAGGATATTTCACTAATTTCATGGAGTAACTTTAACCAACTGAATATAATAAAGAATGGAATAACAAAAGAAATCACCATGCATGCGATAGACCGCACAGACAGGTTATTCCAACAGGAAAATAAATAATGGAACCAGGTCATGCGTAAACGCACCGACAGGATATTCCGACAGAATAATAAATAATAGAACCAGGTCCGGCGTAAACGTACAAACAGGATATTCCGACAGAATAATGAATAATGAAATCAGGTCCGGCGTAAAACGCACAGACAGGATATTCCAACAGAATAATAGTAAAGACGGAACTAGGTCCAGCGTAAAACGTACAAAGAGGATATTCCAACAGAATAATAATAAAGACGGAACCAGGTCCAGTGTAAAACGCACAGACAGGATATTCTAATAGAATAATAATAAAGACGAAATAATAGAAGAATGTCACCAAGTATAGGGTGGTCCGCGTATACTGGTTATTCCAACAGAATAATAAAGAATGGAATAACAGAAGTTCTCTTCATGAATACAAAAAAAAAATACTCCTTACGAGTACAATAAATAATATCCCTTACCATAAAAGAAACTTGATATCGGAGTAGTGAAGTAGCATAATACTTTTCTTCTTTCTCTCTATAGTTTCTCTCTCTAGAGTTTCAGTGAATTCGTAAGAAAATAATGAAGGAATGAGCTTCTATTTATAGAAAAATAGACTGCATAGTAACTAACTCATGAACGATCTAGATTGATTTACTTTAATCTGACGGTCCATATTTAAAGCAAAATTTTTTAAATAAAATATAATATATTCTATTTATAATCTAATAAAACGAATAACTTTATAAAAGATTTTACTATGCAAATACTATGCAGGTACTATGCAAACACTATGCATAATAAAATATAATATATTATAATTATTGTCTAATAAAATAGATAGCTTTATAAAAGTATTCTGTCTTATATAAAAAGATTTTACTATTAGCCTAATAAAACGAATAACTTTATAAAAGTATTCTGTTTTATATAAAAAGTTTTTCTGTTTTATTGCATTAATAATACCAATAAAACAAAACTGAGTGACTTATCACGTAAGCATCAATAATCAATATCGTGTGCTACTATACAACCATGCGTATTACTGTACTTTTACTACCGAGTAGTTCAACAGTATTAATAGTAAAACTTTCGCCGTTATTTTTATAAAGTATTTTTGTCGTTTTCTCAATTCGACAATAATTCTGTTGTAGGGTCCACCAATGATTGTGTCGTCGTACGAATATTCCCTGTTAACACGAATATTCCCCGACCGAGTATTATATAGCAACTTGCGTACTTTGCAAAATTTATAAATATTACCCACAACTATAACATTATATCAATTTCACTCTATAATATTCAAAAATGGTATTTATAAAAAATTCATCTTTATTTATAAAAGTTGGGGTCTTACAACCTCCCTTTATTATGAAATTTCGCCCTCGAAATTAGGGTACGTACCTGGTATATCGAAGAGGTAAGGAAACCTTGACTTCATTTTAGATTCTAACTCCCAGGTCATTTCCTCAACATCGTGATTTCTCTACAAAACTTTAACTTGAGGTATAACCTTGGAGCGTAGAATATGTTCCTTCTTATCCAAGATTTGAATAAGAACCTCTTCATACGTTAAATCTTCCGCTATTTCGTCCGGTTCTAACTCAATAATGTGGTTCGGGTCTTCCACATATTTACGTAACATGGATATGTGAAAAATATTATGAACACGAGACATACTTGGCAGTAAAGTGAGTCTATAGGCCACAGTTCCTACTCGATCGAGGATTAAAAATGGGCCAATGAATCGAGGATTGAGATTTTATCTCTTTCTAAATCTCGTAACTCCTTTCCACGGAGCAACTCGTAACAACACATGATCTCCTATATCAAATTCCACGTCCTTTCGATGAAGATTAGCATAACTCTTTTGTCGATCTTGTGAGATTTTTATACGTTACCGGATCGTTTGAATCTTTTCCGTAGTCATACGTACCAACTTCGGTCCCAACAACGTTGCTTCACCCACCTCATCCCAGCATACTGAAGAACGACACTTTCTTCCATACAACGCCTCGAATGGACCTATGCCAATACTTGCTTGATAACTGTTGTTGTAGGAAAACTCCACCAATGGTAAGAACTTATCCCAACTTCCCTTGAAGTCAAGAACACAGAGTCTTAATAAATCTTCAAGAGTTTGAATAGTCCTCTCTGATTGTTCGTCTGTCTGGGGATGATATGCCGAACTAAATCGTAAATTCGTGCCCATAGCTTTTTGCAAACTAATCCAAAATCGTGAAGTGAATCTTGTGTCTCGATCAGAAACTATGGATACTGGCATACCATACAGTCTTACAATCTCGTTTATGTACATACGAGCAAAACATTCAAGTGTATAAGTTTCTCGTATTGGTAAGAAATGAGCAGACTTGGTCAATCTATCAACAATTATCCAAATTGCATCAATGCCTTGAGAAACCTTGGGAAGACCAGTAACAAAATTCATGGTAATGTGCTCCCACTTCCATTCTAGAATTTCAAATGGTAGCAATGGACCTTTTGGTACTTGATGCTCCGCTTTGACTCGTTGACAAGTTAGACACCTTGAGATAAATAGCGCTATCTCTATCTTCATATTTCTCCACCAAAATGTATGACGAAGATCACGGTACATTTTGGTACTCCCGGGATGGATTGTAAACGGTGTGTTGTGCGCCTCCATCATGATTTTATACTTTAAATCAGGGTCGTTGTAAGACCCCAGCTTTTTAATGAATAAAATCAAATTTTATCTAAATATTATTGTGAATAATAAGGGGTTAATTTGATATAATACTTTGGTTATGGGTGAAATGTGCAAATTTTGCAAAATAAGCAAGTGGTTATAAAATATTCATTTTGTCGGGGAATATTCGTTTGGTCGTGGAATATTCTTGCTGTCGGAAAATATTCGTACGACGGCGCAGCCTTGTGTGGGCCCTATAACGGAAAGCGATTGGATGAAGAAAACGGCAAGTATAAGTTGTTTATAAATAACGGCGTAGTTGTTACCGTTAATACTGTTGGAATACCCGGTGGTTAAAATACAGTAGCACACGGTATTGCACCAATTATTGATTCTTACGTAAGAAGGCACTACTCAATAATTGTTACAGTAGTTATTATTCAATATTTTATTTTATTGATTCAATAATTGCTGCGTTGATATTTTATATTATTGTTGTTTCAATAATTGTTGCTGCACAGTATTTTCCTTTATCAGATCAATAATTCATATTATTTGAATAATATTATTAGATAACATTATTGGCAATGTCTATAAAGTTCTGTCTAAGGAGAGGTTTGGTCATCTAATTGCGCGCCAGTAAGGAGAAATCCTTATTAGAAAGCCCCCTCTTTCCTGGGAACGGCCTGGTTGTCATAAATGTGATTCTGTAATATTATTTATGAATAATTAATTATTGATTCATATGATAAGGAAATATTTATTTTATGTGGATATAAATGAGGGATATATTTTTGTGGTTAAAAATGAAGGAGTTAATGTTGAGGTTTTTATCAGTATTTTTATCGGAATGGAGGTATTAAAAATCAGGATTTTTGAAATATTTTGCGGGGGTTATAATTTTTAATCCGACCGTTGGATCGTGATAATTTTTGGATATATTATACATATATAAGTTGAGTATATGTCCATAAATTTTGAACCGTTAAAAATGAACGTATGATTTATTATGAATTTTACGAGATGACTGGTTCAGAAATTGTTGAATTTTCGGAGTTAATCATTTTGGTAGAAAATTCTAGAATTGGTGGGCCCCACTCTTGGTTGGTGAAGAAATGTGCTGAGATTTTTATTCAAATGTGGTGGGTGGAAATAGTAGCAGGTAAAGCCATCAGGCTGCAGGTTAAGTCTGCTTCGGCGTGCTAACATTTTCCTATAAATAAAGGGCTAAGTTAGAATTAAAAATCACACCAGAAATAAGTTTTCTCTCTTTCTCTCTCTAGATTATTGAGTGTATTTTGAGAGTATTTAGATACTTTGAGAGTTTTTATTCATCAGAGCAAGTTTCTTTCAGCCTTATACCGGTATTCCGACCAGAAGTACTGATATTTTGAGGTAAGGGGTGTTATATTCTTCTTAAATGATATTATTTTCTTCAATATCATTATGCTGAAATATTGATATGAGTTTTTTTTATCAAATTTAGAACTTTTTGTGTCGGGGTTACTATTCACGTATACGGCACTATTCACGTATATGGCACTATTCACGAATACGGCACTATTCATCGAAAAATAAAATTTTCTTATTTTTGTCCAAGTTGTCTATTATGGTTACTATCTTTGATTGTATCCATGTTTTGATCTTTATTTTTAAATTATACTTTAAAATTGGTTATTATGGGGTATTATTGAACTTGGATAAACTGTTATACGAATCCCTACTATTTGTCCTTCTGTCTCACTGGATTCGTTTTTTTTAAGATATTTTTTATCATCCTCAGTCCTAAATGATGAATATTACTAAATATCTTTGGCCTGTAGTGCAAAGATGTATGATTACCTGATGAATATCTTTGGCCTGTAGTGCAAAGATGAACATGTGTTGAGATGAACATGATAGACAGATGATACAAATGAATATCTTTGGCCTGTAGTGCAAAGATGAATATTTGGATAAAGATGATTATTAATTGATGTTACAGGGATAAAATATTGATGATGGACTTTTAAATCTTAGAAGATAGTAGAATTCATTCTCTACTTGACTCTTCTAATGGTTTGCTGTTTCCGCTGCAGTTGTTGATCTAAAACTTGTTGTCGATTATATTCTATCAGATTTTTCCCTGTTGAATACTAATGATAATTTGTTGTATATTATCTTAGTCATAATATTCTTTACTGGGCTAGTTGAGCTTACCCTTTTCCTTTTTGTTCCATTTTTCTTCGCAGGAGGTGAGAACATAGCAGGATCTAGTCGGGGTATGGAGTGATGGTTCTAGAAAGATGTTTTAGCTGTCCTCACTATTTTTGTAAAATAGTATTTGAATAATTATAATGAGGACTTACTTGAGTGTGGATATTGTCTAGAAGATAATATTTGTATTTAAACTCACAGTATGTGTTGTCGTATTTTGCACGACAATTTTTCTAATGAAGTTGTATTTGTTTCTGTACCATGTATTTGGCGACTCAGAATGGGTGATGTATACCTATTTTGGGGGCGTCACAGTCGTTAGGAACACAAAGTCTAGAGTTGACTCGAAGTATTTCTTCTTCATCGATTCTTGCTTCCGGCATAGCACCTTCTTGCACTTTCTTCCTCATACGCATCAGCTCCAAGTCTGTAGCTTGAGCAATCTTAACTTTATCAATTAAAGTCGGTTCTACTCGTATATTTGCCATCATCACATGGGTCCCTGGAGTCTTTATCTCTATCTCCATCCTTTGCAAGTCACACAAAATGGGCCTTTGCGTTGACAATATCGCACTCGTACTTGCATATGATCTTCTACTCAATGCATCAGCTACCACGTTCGCTTTTCCAGGATGGTATTAGATGGTATGATCATAATCTTTCAACAGTTCCAGCCAACGTCGTTGTCGCATGTTGAGTTCCTTTTGAGTGAAGAAATATTTGAGGCTTTTATGATCCGTAAAGATCTCCACTTTCTCCCCATACAAGTAATGCCTCCAAATTTTAAGTGCGAAGACAACAGCTGCCAACTCTAGATCATGAGTAGGATAATTCCTCTCATATTCTTTGAGTTGTCTTGAGGCATAGGCTATGACTTTCCCATGTTACATGAGAACACATCACAACCCTTTACCCGAAGTATCACTGTAGATGACAAATCCCTCCAAGCTAGATGGTATTGTCAGAACAGGTGCTGAAATGAGTCTCCTCTTGAGTTCTTGAAAACTTTTCTCATATTCTTCGCTCCAACCGAACTTTGTATCTTTTCGAGTCAGCTGAGTTAATGAAGTAGCGATTCGAGAAAATCCTTCCACGAATCTCCGATAATAACCAGCTAAACCGAGAAAGCTACGTACTTCGGTCACTGATTTAGGTTACTCCTAGCTTTGAATTGCTTCAATCTTTGCCGGGTCAACAGATATTCCATGACTTGATACTACGTGCCCAAGAAATGCTACTTCTTCAAGCTAGAACTCGCATTTTTTCAACTTGGCATAAAGCTTGTATTCACGATGCTTTTAGAGTGTCAGCCTCAACTGTTGCACATGATCTTCACGGCTTTTGGAATAAATAAGGATGTCATCAATAAAGACGACCACAAAGTGATCCAAATATTCCTTGAATACTCGGTTCATCATATCCATGAAGGCAGCAGGAG
Source organism: Panax notoginseng (assembly GCA_016801055.1). Classification (NCBI taxonomy): domain Eukaryota; kingdom Viridiplantae; phylum Streptophyta; class Magnoliopsida; order Apiales; family Araliaceae; genus Panax; species Panax notoginseng. The sequence goes on from CM029013.1 coordinate 255,647,238, forward strand.
CATTAGTCAATCCAAAAGACATGACTAAGAATTCATAATACCCGTACCTAGTTCTGAAGGCAGTCTTTGGAATATCCTCAGTTCTAACCTTCAGCTGATAATATCCAGAACGAAGATCAATTTTTGAAAAGAATTGTGCTCCTTGCAACTGGTCAAACAGGTCACCAATACGTGGTAATGGGTACCTATTTTTGATGGTGACATGATTCAACTCCCGATAATCAATACAAAATCGCATACTTCCATCTTTCTTCTTTATGAATAAAACAGGAGCACCCCAAAGAGAAGTACTAGGACGAATAAAGCCAATGTCTAACAATTTCTGCAGTTGGGTCTTTAACTCCTGAAGTTCAATAGGAGTCATTCGATATGGGGCTTTGAAAATGGGTTTTGTACTGGGTTCAAGGTCGATACAAAATTTAATTTCACGCTCTAGGGGTAAGCCAGGAAGTTCATCAGGGAATACGTCAGTAAATTCATTAACAATAGAAATATCATTCAAAACTGAAGTATTTTTGTTTAGATCCGTGACATGAGCTAAGAAAGCTTGACATCCGTTTTTCAATAAACGAATAGCTTTATGGCTTGAGATGACAGTGATTGATTTTAATGGTTTGGTTGTTTGAATTCGCATAATAGGTTGATTAGGAATATGAAAGCTAACAACCTTACGAAAATAATCAATTTTTGCATGATGAGTAGTTAACCAATCAATTCCTAGAATTACATCAAATGCAAGTATTTTCAATGAAATAAGATCGACAGGTAATGTGAGGGTACCGATTTGAACCAAACAAGACTTATAAACAGTGGATGTAATGAAGGTTTCTCCCAACGGAGTTTTCACAGATAAGTCAAAGTCTAATTTCTCCGGTGGCAAATTAAATCGTTGAGCCAGAATAGGAGAAATAAAAGAATGGGTAGAACCAGTATCAAATAAAGTATAGACTTCGCTAGAGTTTATGATAAGCTTACCCGTGATGACCTCGTTCGGGTTCCTTGCTTTCTGGGAGGTCACAACAAACGCTTTCCCTTGCACTACCTGTTTTGACTTTTCTGGGACGTCCTTTGGTGCCTCCATCCTAGCTGAACTTATCTTCAGTGAACGACAAAATCGGGCTAGGTGACCTTCTCTTCCACAATTATAACATGCTTTGGACGACATCGCGCAGTTTGGACTGATGTGTCCCTCCCCTCCGCATTTGAAGCATATGATCGGTGGTCGTTCTCCTTCCTTAACCACGGGTGCTGGTGCTGACGTCTTTCCATCATTGTTGAATCTCCTCTTCTTGAAATGTCCATTCTTATTGTTTTGGCCATGATTACCACCGAAGTGGTTACCATTTCTGGCCTGCTGATTCCCTCTACGCTTGTTGTCACCGCTTCGATGACTGCTTTCACTGGTATTATCATTTTGCCTATTGCTCTCTTTTGGTTGCGTTGACTCGTTATCGCGCTCCACTAACTGAGCCCTATTTACAACATCTGAATACAAACACAGTTTATGAGAAATAAGATGTTGACGTATCTCCAGCTTGAAACCTCTTAAAAACATCCGCGTCATTCTCTCTTCATTATCCACCAAGTGGGACGCTAACCAGGATAGCTCGGTAAACTTAGCTTCGTACTGCGACACGGTCATATTATTCTGCTCCAACTTGATGAACTCTACCTCCTTCATGTGACGAATACTTTCAGAAAAGTACTTGTCATTGAACAGTTCTTGGAACTTCTCCCAAGACATCTTCAGTGCAGTAAGTTGAGTACGCTTTACCGATTTCCACCAGTAATCTGCCTCTCCTCGCAGCATAAAGGTGGCAAAGGGAACCTTTTGCTCCTCGGAGCATCCCAAGACATCAAATATCTTGGTGATCTGCTTTATCCACGTTTCCGCCTTAAGTGGTTTTGGTTCTCCAATAAACTCCGGTGGTCCCAGCTCCTTGAACTGTTTAGCGGTGACCGTCCTAGAGTTTTCAGTGTTTTCACCTATATTTTGGACAGGAGCCGCTCTCGTCTGCTGTTGCATGAATTGCATAAAGCTTGTAAACATTCCATTATTCATCATTTGGTCAGTGTTGTTGTTTACATGAGGATTATCGCCTTCCTGATGCACATTATCCTGATTATTGATATGTGATGAATCAACGGTCGCGTGTGCTCCATTGCTATTCTCAACATTCTCGGATGTCATTTTCAAATATTACCACAAAACAAGGGTTAAATAACATATCACATATTATCTCTATACTCTGACCGACCAATTAAATACCAAATAAAATTTGGTAGGTCATACTGGCGAAGGAATTCCCCGTCTCTCCCCTCCTAATTCTAGTCTCACATCTTAGCCAGGGATCATATCCCTTAGCTTTGATACCAACTGTGACGCCCCCAAAATAGGTATACATCACCTATTCTGAGTCGCCAAATACATGGTACAGAATACAAATACAATCGTTAATATACGACAAGAGAGCTGTGAGTTTTAATACAAATATTATCTTCTAGACAATATCCACTCTCAGAATAAGTCCTCGTTACATTTATTGTCACACTATTTAACAGAATAGTGAGGACTACTAATACTATCATCTGGTCCATCACTCCGTTCCTCGACTCGTCTCAGCTATATTCTCATTTCCTGAACAGAACAATAAAAAAAAGGGTGAGCTCAACTAGCTCAGTAAGAAATATTATGACTAAGATAATGCAGAATAAATTATCATTAGCCTTAAACAGTGTTAAACTGATACAATATAACAAACATCAAGTTTAACTGCAGCGGAACAAGCAACCCATTAGAAGAGTCAAGTAGAGAATAAAATCTACTATCTTCTATGATTTAAAAGGTTTTTCATGACTTTTATCTCTGGGACTCAGCTTAAAAAATAATTCACATCATCGAATCACCTCTACACTACGGCCAATGATATTCTTTAGTATCACGACCACAATTATCCATGCACTACGGGCCAAGAATATTTGTGTATTCATTAATGGTCATGATCATGCCAACCATTGTCCATCAATGCACTACGGGCCAATGAGGATTTTTACCACATCATTTGTAACATTACGGTTATGATTATACCGAATAATCCCTAGTCATAATCATACCAAGTTCATCTATGCACTACAGGCCACAAATGACTTTTAACAGAATATAAACATGAGGATGATGACAATGATATAAGAATTCAATAAAACAAGTTCAAGAATTAATTTATCCAGGAACCAATAACGTCCAAATTGTCAACATGATACTGCTTTGCAGAGTAAAATTCAAGAATGCTCGGAAGAATATTTTCATGAAAAGATACTGGATGAAGCGCAAATATCAAGGATATTCCACAAATTTCATGGAGTATAAAAGTCAAAACATTAACCAACTGAATATAATAAGGAATGGAATAACAAAAAAATCACCATGTATGCGATAGACCGCACAGACAGGTTATTCCAACAGGAAAATAAATAATGAAACCAGGTCATGCGTAAACGCACCGACAGTATATTCCGACAGAATAATAAATAACGGAACCAGGTCCGGCTTAAACGCACAGACATGATATTCCGACAGAATAATGAATAATGGAACCAGGTCCGGCGTAAAACGCACAGACAAGATATTCTAACAGAATAATAGTAAAGACGGAACCAGGTCCAGCGTAAAATGCACAGACAGGATATTCCAACAGAATAATAATAAAGACGGAATCAGGTCCAGCGTAAAACGCATAGACAGGATATTCCAACAGAATAATAATAAAGACGAAATAATAGAAGAATGTCACCAAGTATAGGGTATTCCGCGTATACTGGTTATTCCAGCAGAATAATAAAGAATGGAATAACAGAAGTTCTCTTCATGAATACAAAAGAAAATAATACTCCTTACGAGTACAACAAATAATATCCCTTACCATAAAAGAAACTTAATATCAGAGTAGTGTAGTAGCAGAATACTTTTCTTTTTTCTCTCTATAGTTTCTCTCTCTAGAGTTTTAGTGAATTCGTAAGAAAATAATGAAGGAATGAGTTTCTATTTATAGAAAAATGGACTGCATAGTAACTAACTCATGAACGGTCTAGATTGATTTACTTTAATCTGAAGGTCCATATTTAAAGTAAAATCTTTTAAATAAAATATAATATATTCTATTTATAATCTAATAAAACGAATAACTTTATAAAAGATTTTACTATGCAAACATTATGCAGGCACTATGCAAATACTATGCATAATAAAATATAATATATTCTAATTATTGTCTAATAAAACAGATAACTTTATAAAAGTATTCTGTTTTATATAAAAAGATTTTACTATTAGCCTAATAAAACGAACAACTTTATAAAAGTATTCTGTTTTATATAAAAAGCTTTTCTATTTTATTACATTAATAATACCAATAAAACAAAATGAGTGACTTATCATGTAAGCATCAATAATCAATACCGTGTGCTACTATGCAACCATGCGTATTACTGTACTTTTACTACCGAGTAGTTCAACAGTATTAATGGTAAAACTTCCGCCGTTATTTTCATAAAGTATTTTTGTCATTTTTTTAATTCGACAATAATTCCGTTGTAGGGTCCACCAATGATTGTGTCGTCGTACGAATATTCCCTGTTAACACGAATATTCCCCGACCAATCGAATATTATATAACAACTTGCGTACTTTGCAAAATTTATAAATATTACCCACAACTATAACATTATATCAATTTCACTCCATAATATTCAAAAATGGTATTTATAGAAAATTCATCTTTATTTATAAAAGTTGGGGTCTTACAATAGTAGTATATGATAATGATAAATATGGATAAAAAAATTAGGTGGAGTAATAAGGGGTAATTTGGGAAAAATAATGATCAATTCTCCTAGATAACAACAAATGACAAATAATTAGGAATAACAAAAAATGTCTAAAACGACCTATATATAGGAATGGAGGGAGTACGAGTCTTGGTATTACAATAAATTTATGCGGAATTATAATTACGAACATTATCAGGACATTGGATTGGTAGAAATTACTTCCTCCGTTCCTAAAAGATTGTCGTTTTAGAAGAAAAAATTTATTTCAAAATGTTTGTCGTTTACAACTTTCTAAGAGAATAAATTATTTACTTTCTTATATTACTCATACCTTCTCTCATTGTCCCAAGAAATTCTTTTTCTTGTATTAATAGTTTTCAATTTTTCATAAAGTGGTAGTGATGAAATTTCAAATAAATTTTAATTGTTAGTAACTGGTAGTATTAAATGACTTTCTTAATTCATGTGCAAAAATTTAAACAACAAATTTTTAAGAACGATATTACTCATTTTTCCAAAAAATTGTCACTAAAACTTGTTCGGCAATCAAAAAGTGGGCCCCGATTATTATACATTTTTTAAAATAATTTACTATTAATACTTATTCACCTAATTGATAATCAAAAAATGAATGTAAATATTTCTAATATATATTATTTTCCATAAATTATTGATAATTAAAAACTTTTTTAGGGACATCAAATAATGAGTTCTATCCGACTCAAAATGCCACCCTAAGAAGAATATTGTAATAAATAAATAAGTTAACACGTCAAACACCACTTTGAATAGAGACTGCCAGGTGGAGTATCCATTGCATGTCCATTTGGTTTCCATTCACTTCCGGGGAAAGCCCCAAACCTCTCTCACTCATAAGTCATAATTAAGATTCCATTTATTTCGCCTTAAACAAATAAACACCTAAAAATTTAAGAGTAGTGATACGTATATAAACTATTTTATAAATTGATGTAATATATTCTATCTCAATGTATTGATTAATAAATTATTTTAATATAGTCTGAATAATACTAGAGATACAAACTATTCTATAAATATTTTATAAACTGCTGATGTGGTATACTCCACCTCAACATATTGTGTGGGGTCGAAAACTATATTAAAATAATTTGTTGATCAATATGTTGAGGTGGAGTACACCACATAAACAGTTTATAAAATATTTATAAAATAGTTTGTGTCTGTATTACTACTCATGTAGTCTTCGGTCCCACACAATATGCTGAGGTGAAGTATGCCACATCAGCAATTTATAAAATATTTATAAAATAATTTGTATCTCTAGCATTATTCAAAATTTAATCGGTTTAGAACTTCAACTCAATAATACTCCTTACCTCCGTTACTAAAAAATTATGATTTAAAGTTTTTATACATGAATTAAGTAATGATTACGCCCTCCTCTCAAAAATTAGTTTAGACTAACATTTTTAATTAAATTAATCAATTTTATATTTTTAAAATTATGAAAATTAGAGATAATAGTAAATTCAACATTGTTTTTTATTATTATAGTTTCTTCACTTATATTTTTACAAAAAATTTGTAAGACCTCAACTTTTATGAAATACAAATTGAATTTTCTTTATGATTATTATTCTAAACAGTAAGGTGTTAAATTGATAAAATAATAAATTAATGGTAATATGTACAAATTATAAGAGTATGTCAGGAAATATTCGTTGTGTCGGCGAATATTCGTTTTGTCGGGAATATTAGGTGAAAGTACGACGGTGCCGAAGTAATCAATCATTGGTGGGTCCCACAAGGACATATTGTATGATACAAAAAATGAAAGAAATAACTTTTTTAATAAAAAATATCAACGATATTATCATTATTTAAATACCAGGTGATAAAAGTACAGTAGCACGCGGTATTATACAGTGGCACACTGTATTCCACAATATCACACGGTATTGCATAATAATTCATATTTTTGATTCAATAATTATTATAACTCAATAATTATTACATTAACATCACCACAGTAGTTTATATTTAATTTGTACATTAATAATTATTACATTAACATCACCATAGTGTACGATTTTATTTTCTTGATAAAATAAATATTTATTATTTTTTGACATTTATGTTATTTATTATATAAATTCATAATTTAATTAATTAGATCAAATTAAGTAAAAATTATAACATATAAATTTATATTTAGTAGATGTATTAACCATTATCATTTGAAGGATATACTAGACATTATATAAAAAATATTTTTGAATATTAGGTTGTCAAACACATTAGGAGTATTGAATGTTATATATTATAGATTAGAGAGGTGTTGATTGTTATTTGAAAAATTAAAAGGATAATGAGTGTTATTATAGTTATCTACGGGAGGTGTCAATATATTTTATTCTAAAAAAATTCAGATGAAAATTTTTGAAATCGGTTGGCGAAGCAGGTGCGTTTGTCAAACGTGGTGTGTTAAATATTCTTCTATAAATAAGTTGCTTAGTTGAATATTAAATAACACACCAAAAAACATATCTTCAAGGGGACTCTCGTTCCTTCCAGACAACTTGCTACCGAGGTGATACATATTATTAAATCTATGCTATCAAATTATATTTCTTTTGTCAAAGCTTCTAATCATTGTCTTTTTTATTGTAATTGGCTTTTGTAATTATTAGCAGTTTGCCTTTGTATTGTTCTATGGTTATAGCTTGCTCATCTTTAGACATGTCTTCAGATGATCCTGCTATATCTCTGGGTATGCCCCTATGCCAAAATAATTTTGGTCCCTTATTTATACATACCCAATTTTAGTAAAAAAAAAAAATACAAATTCTTTTACTATAATGTTATGAATATTTCTTTTGAGTTTAAGAATATTCTGAGTGTTGCAAATAGTGAAAGAAATTCTAAAGTTAATCTTCTACATATCAGATGGTTTTTTGGTTTTTTTTAAGGCAAGTAATATCATTTTCTTTCATACTTCGTATTATGGTAAGACAATATTATTCGTTATACAACTTTATCATTAAGTGATGGAAATTTTTGAAATGATTAAGAATATACTTAATAGTTTGTAATTCATCTAATATCTTTGACCTAAATCTTCCTCTTTTAAATTGTTATTTTTAAACCGGTAACATTAGATTTTCTTAAATATTATATTCTACCAATAACTTTAAACGATATTTTTGGATAACTTGTTAGCAAGTTGGACATTGGATAAATCAGTAATATTTATTCTTTATATTATTATTCTGATTATTTATGTTCATTCATTATATGATTGTAATTTGTATTAATTATCAAATTGAAGTTGTTGTAATGTCTTTAGTCTGGGTGCAAAGACAAGATGATTGTTGAGTGTCTTTTGCTTTTGTGGAAAGACACGTGGTGAAAATTCTCTTTGCCTTGGATGCAAAAAGTAATTGTTGATTGGTATGATCATGATCATTGGTGTTATAATTGAGTATCTTTATCCTTAGTGCAAAGATGAATTGTGGATTAGCATGATCATGACCAGTGATGTTATAATTGAATATCGATCTTTGGCCTGTGGCAAAGATAAATTGATCAGCATGATTATGACCAGGAACTCTTTAATGACATGATTATAAACAAGAACTTGAATTGGTTTAATCATAATTTTTGGTGTTACAAACAAAGACATGTGGTGAAATTTCTATCTCTAAAGAATTGTTGATGGGTGTTACAGGATAACATATAAGTGTTGGATTTTTTAATTTGAGAAGATAATAGACATTATTATTTATTTGACTTCTCTAAAGGATTGCTCATTCCGCTGCAGTTATTTGTTGAACATTTATATCATCTACCATGTGTTCTAAATATCTGATTTATTACTGTTAAAAACTAATGATAATTTATTTATCTTAGTCATGATATCCTTTATTTGGCTAATTGTGCTCACCCTTTTGTTTCATAATTCTTTTAAAGAAATAAGAGTATAGTTGGGACCAGTTGGGAGAACAGGGGAATGGAGTGATTGTTCGAGTTAGTGGTTGTGCTTATTAAATTATAAAATAGTATAACAATAATTGTATTGAGGACTTAAAATATGTGTCGGCCTTGTAATAATTTGAGCGTGGATATTATCGTACTTTATACGATACAATATTTGTGTTGAACACTCACAGTATGCGTGTTGTCGTATTTTACACGATAGTATAAAAATTGTAAATAGGATAATTTGTGTTTGTAATATGTATTTTGGCGACTCAAATTGGATGATAAAAATTAGTATAAATTTTGATTAGTAAAATGGTTAGTTTGACTGAAAAAATCAAACTAAACCAGTTTTTCCGAAACAGGGGGAGTATAAAAGATTAAAATATATTTTTTATTTTAGAACATATATAATAAAAATTTCCTTTACTTTTATAATAATACTTTCATCCATTTTAAAATTAAAGATACACGATTTTTTTTTTTTTGAAACAGTTACTAATTCCTAACATTGTGTAAAAATATTATACTACTCAAATAATTAATAGTACTCAATTAACTAAAATAAAAGTGATACCACGTTAGGAGTTTCATACTACTTTATAATTTATAAATTAAAATGTATCATTCAAAATATATCACAAACTCCTTTCGACTTAAAATATAATATCAAGTTTGAGTTTTTAAAATTAATTTGAAATATTTTTAAATTTAAATCAATATGAACTCATACAATTTTAGGTAATATAAATATAAAAATCACAAATTAATTTTAAATATTATTAATAATTTTTTTAAAAAATAAAAAAATAATTTAATTTTGAATCTAAAAATAAATTAATTTGTTTATTTTTAAAATCACAATTTCAAGTTACCGCTCAACAGTAAATTAAAGGTAAGTTTTCCCTAAGTTCTCCTCAGTCCCCTTCTCGGCCGTTCCCTAGGCTCTCACATATTCCCCTAAAATCATGGTTTATAAATCTGGACCGGACTGGCGGTCGGACCGGTAAAAATCGGAACCGATCGGTCTTCTAGTTCGGTTTGGACCAATAACCCTTTTTTGTCTAAAAATCGTTCAAACCCGTCAAACCGACGGTTGAACCACCTAACCTAGCGAACCGATGAATGGTTTGCGAGTTGGACCGATTCCTTACTTAAATAGAAAAAAATAAAAATAGTGCTTCAACCTTTCATCCTTTAGAGTTCAGTTTTCAGCTCTGCACTTCTGCTCCTTCTCCTTTGCGCCCAAATTAATCATAACTTACTCTAATAAATAACACAAAATTACTCACTTTCCAAACCCATTATTCAACCTAATAAGCCTTAACAATATTTACAAATAATAATCATAGAAGACTGACAAAATAATATCCAGATCTGAGCCAAAACAAAAAAATCAAAAAGAAAAGAAGAAGAAGAAAAAATAAAAAGAAGAAGTATTCAGAAGATTTTGTCACCGTCGAAATAATCGTAGAAGAAATCCCAAAGTTTAAGAGCAAAATTAAAATTAAAATCAAAAGCTATCATTTTAGATCGGACTCATCAACCGTTGGATGTGGAGTTGCATTTTCTGAAGAAACAAACTACAAGGCAAATCTGAATCATTCATTCTGATGGTGAAACTGTGCTTAGTCTTGGTAGTTTCGTCTTAATATACTCCATCCGTTCATAAAAGATTGTCGTTTTAGAAGAAAAAATTTGTTCCAAAAAGTTTGTCGTTTACAACTTTCGAGAAGAATAAATTATTTACTTTCCTATATTACCCCTACCTTCTCTCATTGTCCTCTCTCTTGTATTAATAGTTTTCAATTTCCCATAGAGGGGTAGTGATGGAATTTCAAACAAATTTTACTTGGTAAAAGATACTTTCTTAATCCATGTGTCAAAACCTTAAACGACAATCTTTTAGGAACGGAGGTAGTACAATACTAGTTTAATAGGAGTAATGATTTTTCCTTACTCGGTGCCTGAGTACCGAGTAACAGGAACGACTACATACTTACATGTAGGGTATTTTTGGAATTATGTTCCTTTTTAATCCTTCTTGTTGACACGTGTGTAGTTGGATAAGGGTTTGGTCATTTTGATTCTTTTTTATTGCGATTCAAAACGAATCGTTGAGAATTGAAATAGATATGAGACGCTAGGTTTTTCAAGTTTTTCTAAGTAACTAACTTCCTTCAATATGAAGGGAATGAACATATGATGAAAATTCCGCCCTACTTTATTTTATTTGAATTCAAAAAAGTGACTTATGTTCCCATCGTACTTGGATCACAAACAAATATATTCAGGTTATATCTTCATATAATTAATTTGAACTAGATTCAATCCTTCTTGTTGACACATGTGTAGTTGAATAAGGGTCATTTTGGTAAATTAGGTAGTAGCTTTGGCCCTAACCCAACCCAAAAGTAAGGTGTACTAAACTTTTGGGTCTAGACATTTTTCTATTATCTAAAGCAACAAAAATAATTGATTGGTTGAATTTATCTCTTAATATTTTTATGTTCATTTGCATTTGATTTTAAAATTTTGAGTTTTGACTTATGATCATGATTTAATATCTTTCTTTTCATATCGATTTAATTAGTATTTATTTGAATTGTATAAAATAAATATTATACAAATATGTTTAGTTTTTTTTGTAGATAAATTGATTAATTTTACATATTTACTAAATATTATATATAATATATTATAATAATTAATAGGGTTATATGTATATACACAGTTGTGTAGTACACAGTCGCCTATGACGACGTTTTTTTTGAGATATAGCGACGGTTTACATTTTTTCCTAATTAATATATTTAATTATTTTTAAATATTAATGACGTCATTATATCAATAACGGCTCGACCACTGGTTGGATCAGTGACCCATCTACCCGATACCTTTTTTAATTCGATGATCGGTCCGGATCTGAAAACTTTAACTAAGATTGAAATGTACCACTAAATTTACTACATTGTAATAATGTAGGTTCTCAAAAAAAAAAAAAAAGGATCAAAATTAATCTTATATTTTAAAATATACTTTATGAGTTTAAATTTAATATATTGACTGTATCAATACAATCAATATTAAAATCATGAAACGCCATTAAATAAGAATAATTTTATCTATTAAAAATATTTTATTAATTATTTATAATAACTTATGCGATAGATATTAAAATCATGAAACGTCAATAAAATAAGAATAATTTTATCTAATAAAATTATTTAATTAATTATTTATAATAACTTTAACACCGTCGTATATACTCTAAGAAACTTTAATTCATATTTTATAAGGTAGGAAGTAATTTTTTTTTTTCTAATTTAGACAAAATGTGACCGAAAAAAATTCCTAGAGTAGAACTATCTAGTTAGGTCTGTCTAATAAGTTCATAAAATCTAATATAAAAAAATGCCATGCACATTTTGTTACACAACCACACCTCATACTTTCCTATATATATATATATATACACAGTATAGATACAGCAAATTTAAAATGGGATCCAAACAAAGTATGGAAGAAGAAGAAACACAAGGGCTGGTAATGAAATCAATCTCAGCCGTTGAAAAAGGAGGAACAAGAGACACAAAGTTAGAGTTAACGGTGGATGAAGTGGTGGAAGAATATGTGGGGTCCTTTGGATTCTCTCAACTGTTGCATGTGTTCCTGGTTTCACTTGCATGGATGTTTGATTCCCAAAACACTTTGGTCACTATTTTTACTGACGCTCAGCCGGCGGCGTGGCGGTGCACCGCCACAGATGCGGCGGCATGCGGGTTTAGAAGGGGCGGCGATGCGGCGGAGGTGTGTGGGTTGGTTGCGGGGAGTTGGGAGTGGGTTGGGGGGAGTATGAGCTCTACTATTGCGGAATGGGGGCTTCTTTGTGACCGGAAGTTTCTTGCGGCGGTTCCGGCATCGCTATTCTTTATTGGTTCTCTCCTTGGTAAGACTATTATATTCTTCTTTCTAATTTGTGTTGTTTATTTGTTACCAAATATTGTAATTTGTGCTGTTATATTTGTTATCAAATATTGTGATTTTTGTTGCCATCATATATCATGGTACACTATAAAAAATTTGCATATAAACCCCACACTTGTCTTAGAGGGGACCGATTAATATAAAATTAATTTTGGTCAATTGACTAATACAGTATCGACACGTTGGCCAGGAGATGATCTCTCTGTGTGTCAGCACTGTATTGGTCAATTGATCAACTTACCATGAAGTTAATTTTATGATAATCGGATCCGTCAATTTGAGATCAGTCGTAAATCCGATGTTCGAAAGCGGGAGAAGAGACTGATTGATCGCAACTCCTCTAATCAGAAAAAATAAAAGTGCATATATAAAAGGATAAAAATGGTAATTTGTTCTTGTTGCATCATTTTTCTATTTAGATTTTTAACGCAAGGTTACAATTATGTAATTCATGCATTCAGCTAGAATTAATGTTGAGCTAGAAATATCATAATGTCCCTCCGTAAAAAAAAAAAATTAACTTTTATCTTTGTTATTTGTTAATTTTCTAATTTAACTAACTTGCAAAATTTAAATTAATTTATTTTAATTTTCAAAATAATAATTTTGTACTTATAAATACTTTAGGAATACTTTTTTAAGAAGTTTTATAACTATTGTATTACTCAAAATCAAATAAATTACATCATTTTTGAATTTTAAAAGGCAACGAGGTGGGCCGAGGCAAGGACAGGGATTACACATCCTACCCTCATTCTTGGCCTTATAAAATTCTCCATACCCGCCCTATTCTTTATGGGGATTAAATTTTGGAAATAACTACTCCCATCCCATCTCCATGGGGAATTTAAACTCTCACAGGGAATTTATATCACTGCAGAAATTAATATTTTTGTGAATTTTTAAAATAAAAAAAAATTAATTTTAGTTATATTTACAATAATACATGCATGAAAATTAATCATATTTTAGTGCATACATGATAAAATTAAGAAAAATCAAATAATAATAATAATATATAAACACAAGGATATATATATTTTTTAATTATGTAATACTTCTTCTGTTCCAAATTATTTGATTATTATTGATTTTTGAAAGTCAATTTGAGACATTTTCTAACACAACTGAGATGGCTCGTTAAAAATTATGAATCAATAAAACTTATATAATGAGTAATAGTTTTTAAATTGTGTTTACAATATTCATCATTGTATTGATTAAAATTAAAAGAATCTATGCCAATTTTGAGTTTAAAAATCTCTTAAGTTGATTTTAAAATGTCAACAACGATCAAATAATATGGAACGGAGGGAGTATATAATAGTATAACTATTAATTTAATTAGTATATAACTATTCGGGGCGGGTGAAGTAAATATCATCCCCTCCACATCCTCATAAGTAACATTCGGTGATTCCCCATCCACGGCTCCATATAGGGCGAGGAGATCATCGTGAAGACGGGACAAATTGACATCCCTAATACTGACTACTTTAGTCGAAAGGCTTAGGAATTTCAAACAAGTTTTTTGGAAAGAATTATAAAGGGATTTGCTAAATGAAAAATTAGTTATCAACAAAAAGAGAAAGAATACGGAATGACCAACAAATGCAACAAACGCTTTAACAATAAAGCAGTATGTATATAGCGTATGTATCTTATGTAATGTTTCCTGTAAAAAGTAGAGTTAAAATGTGAAATTTTTTGTGGCTAAAAGTCAACATTTAGTTTCATATATACTTGAGTGAAAAAATCAACTTTCAAATTGAAATTAATTATCCTTTAATTTTGTTTCTAGAGTACCTATAGATTAGATCCTGATTTCAAACAATTCAAAGTAGACAGTCTATAGAAACAAATTACATTTATATAACAGAGTTATATTTCAGATGATCTTTGTTATACAAGTATCAGACAATCTCAACTCTTTGTTATATAACTGTAATTTCTTTCTATAAATTGTCTATACATCAGTGGTGCAAGGTAAAGAAGATTAAACATATGCAGACTTCAAAACTCATTTGACATGGGTGATTGTGTGAGCAGGGTCTGCATTTTATGGCTGGCTAGCAGATGCACACTTGGGAAGGAAAAAAACAGTGCTCCTCTCATGCCTCCTGTCTTCCATAACCACTTTCCTCACCTCCCTTTCCCCAAACATATGGACATACGCCGTCCTTCGGTTTGCCAACGGCTTTGCGCGATCCGGTATCGGAATTTGCTGCCTCGTACTCTCGACAGAAGCCGTTGGGCGCAAATGGCGCGGCCAAGTAGGCCAATACGGCTTCTTTTTCTTCACAGCCGGCTTCCTTTCCCTCCCCTTAATCGCTTACCCAACCCGAGCCTGCTGGAGAAACATATACAAAATCTTGTCCATTCCCCCCCTAGCGTATTCCATACTAATAATCCCTTTTGTTTCGGAGTCCCCTCGTTGGCTCCTTATCAAGGGAAGAAGCAAAGAAGCGCTTGAAATACTAAAACGATATGCGAGGCTCAATGGCAAGAAACTGCCTGCAAATCTCTGTTTATCAGAGCCATCCTGTGGGAAAATGGGAGGCGCAGCAAAAATGAACCTATGGACTACAAATTGGGCTGCTAAAAGAATGATTACTCTAATGATAGCCGGATTTGGAGTAGGGGCAGTTTACTATGGAGTTCAACTCAATGTGGAAAACCTAAACTTCGACCTTTACTTCTCAGTCGCGCTCAATGCAATGCTGGAACTTCCGGCTGTTTTTATAGGGAGTGTACTCTTGAGCTTCACAAATCGTCGTTCGCTCTTCTCTTGGTCGGCTTACATTGCTGGGATTTTATCGATCATCTGCATTGTTTTCTCTAGGGGAGGGCGAAGAAAGGGGGATGCGTCGAAAGGTAGCTGGGCTCAGCTGAGTATTGAAGGGGTAGGGTTCATGGCTGCTTCAATAGCATTCGACGTGCTGTATATTTATTGTGTGGAGCTGTTCCCAACTAATGTAAGGAACTTTGCTGTGTCTATGTTGCGACAATCAGTGATGTTAGGGGCTTCTATTGCTCCTCTGTTTGTTGTTCTTGGCAGGCTGAGCCCAGCTCTTTCGTTTCTTGTTTTTGGGATTTTTTCCATTTGTAGTGGATTGTTGAGCCTGTGGCTTCCTGAGACTAAGAATGCGCCGCTCTATGAGACCTTGGAGCAACAAGAAGAAGAGGAGAAGCTGAATTCTATAGCTATGGAGTCTGCATTAGAACTGGGAAGTACATGAAGAAATTGTAAATATTCTGTTGTTGTGTTTATCTTACTTTTCCCAAGTTCAGATGTGTAAAAGCCACAACTTGTATAATGGTAGTGCTTGGTGTTGTCTTAAGCAATGATATTCATAAAGAGCAAGAAGGTGAATTGGAAAAATATAAAAAAAAAATTTATCAGAAACGAAATTGAACCTCTCCTTCTTTCAACCACATTTTTGAAACGAAATGAAATCTCCCCCTTGCATAAACCACCACTGTCCATAATCATCAGAATATGATCTGAACCCAGACTTATAAAACAAACCTGACTTAGATCGGGAAAAGTTTATTCCAAATCCACAGATATTAGGAATCTATCAGTGTGTGACATGGACAGAGACTCACCTCTTCTCGACAACACAAATAATCCCCGTCCCCCTAGTCTCTTAAGAACAACCTATTCTTTCAACCAAAAATCTAACCATTTCAAAATAACCCCCAATACACAGCATCATCTCCGACAACCCATGAACCCTCACGAGCTCCTCCCATATATTTCACTGCTCCGAATCATCAACAAGACAATAAACACATGAGAAGCTCCACACCCAGCCTTCCACCACAAATTTAAACAAGCAAGAGACCAGAAAACCCCATCAAAGTGTCTAACAGCTCCACTATATAACACCTCCTGCCGTGTCTGCTGTCTCCAAAACCACCTGCTTCACCCATCTACTGCCCCATATGCTAGCAATAACCTCCCTCGAAAGTGTAGGAGATTTGAATTCTCACAAACACACCAAACAAGCATTAGCTGATTAGCCCAACTTAACATCTCTTTAACAACATGAGAGTTATCTAGGCCCCCTCACATCCCATAATAATTACTAAAGTCTCATCAGGAAAAACTAAGGCAAGAGTATCACCCCTTCTTCCCTCCTTCAAATTCCCCTCTTCTCCCATTACTCATCGGCAATTCCAAATTCTGAAGTTCTTTCTATAAATACTTACCTAGTCTAAGACTATAAATACGAGCACCCCCTCCCACCCCTCCCCCCTTCCCCCTTCCCCCTTCCCCCTTCCCCCTTCCATATCTCATTATGCCCCACCTTTCCTCCATGTACCATCAATTGCCAAGAACAAGTCATAGCTCATGGCCCCAAAAGGAACACCCAAAGAATGACAAACATCTGCAATGTTCTCTTCCAGCCACTTCTCTAATTCTTCCTCCATCCACCCAACTCATACACCTTCATCCTCCAATTATCAAGCAAGTCAAAACTTCTCCACACCAACAATACAGATAGGCTCGCATTCAACAATACCCAAAGCTTTACCATAGTCCTCCCCATCAAAAACACCACCCATTTACCAAACACTGACAGCCTCCAACCTGCCAAGCAAATTGCCCAGCACTATCTGCATCACACACACACCCCACCACACCCCTCCTTCCCCCTTCCCCTCCCCCTCCCCCTCCCCATCCCCATCCCCCATCCCCCAATCACTTAGCAGGGTTAACCCTGCCTGCCAAACATGACTGAGCCACTTCATCATCAATGTGGCCTCTCTGTCATCATGCTCTAGGCCCAAAAAACTGTTGTAAGTTCGCCGGAGGACTCCATATCAGCCTCAACTTCCACCACAGCCCAAACTCCTGTGTTATCTTCCATAGAAGTCCTAAAGAGATTCTGGCCTCTATCACTGGTCATGCAACAACCCTTATTGCAACAGAAATCCCTTCTGCCATGACCGGTCTAGGGAAGATGATTTACTCCTCTCAATGGTCCAGAACCAAACATACATGGATCACGGAAATAAAAGGTAAATTGGATGTTCAATAATCATTTATATGTCCCAGTAACAAGTAAGCTTGGCTTTACACAGAGCAAGTCTAAGAAGAATAAACATAGCCAAACTCAAAAAGTAAGAGGTTTAGAAATAGCAAAAGTCTGAGCAGATAAAACACAAATAAACCAATAAATAAGATAACTAACTATGATTCCAGTCATTTGTATCTCAATCAAATGTATTCAAATGATAGATTCACAAAACCCAAAATCTTTCTCATTACTATGTTAAACTTCAATCACACCACATAATCTAAAGTACAAGGCAAAATCATTATTAAATATAGAAAGTGTCATCTTAGAACAGCAAAATGTCCCTGAAGGGACATCAGATAAAATCTGAACAACACCCAACAACAAAAAAACCGAATAGTAAAATCTTAATCAATCCATCAATACCATGATATACATCCTCATTGTATAGTTCAAGTAGGAAAATCTAAATTGTATAATCATAAATCCCAAACTTTCTGCCGTTTATTCATTAATGGTTAAGATTTCATAATTTCCAAATTTTTGAACGATATAATCAATGTCTCACTACAACAACAAAAATGGTATTCCAGAAGCATCAATCAATCAATTGATACTATACCTAATCCTCAAAACAAATGCAATATATTTCATAAATCCAAAATTGGAAGACTACCCATTAATCCACTGCTCGGGATTCTCGCTCCTCGCCAGCCTCAGCAGCAATAAGCTTCTTATTCTTCTCAATTGCAGCAGCCACTTCTTGTGGCATATACTTTTCATCATGCTTGGCCAAAACCTCCGTAGCAGAAAAATAACACTCCCCACTCCTAGCTTTCCCTGATACACTTTTTGCCGAATTATCCTTTTTAATCTCATCAGTAAAGGGTTTAACAAAACCCTCAACAACAACCGAATGCCCTTCACGAAATAAATCAGGCAAAGATCCCTGATACCTAACTAACATGTCGGTGATTAGGTCAGTGATTACAAATTCCATTTCTGCGGAAGAAGCAGGTTGATTTACGCTACCTTCGAGGACCAAACCGCCTAGTCGGAACTTGGCTTTGGTAGGATTTTCGGAGTATTTGGATAGGGCATCAGTTGGGGTTAAGTAAAAGACTAACTGATCTTGAAATTGGTTTAGAACTATAACTATGAACCCTGCTATGCAGCTAAAGGTTAGGGCGTAGGTCCAGAGCCGGCGGTTCTGGAGTTGCCGCGCGCGGGCTCCGATATCGACCTTGTTCGGCCGCGTTGGGTGGCGTCTTGCGGTGGAGAAGAATTGAAAATTTATTAAGCGGAGATCTGGGTGGTGAGATTGAAGGAGAGATATTGGAGATGGATAATTGAAGATCGCAGGGCGGTGGTAGTGGTGGTGGACGGCGGTGGTGGTGGCGGTGCGGAGGAGGCGAGACATGAGCCTAGAGGCCATTTTAGGGGAGAAATTTTTGGGGAGGAGAGAGAAAATGAATTTGGGTTTTTATTAATTACTTTATTGGATTGAAAAGAAAAGGAAATATTTGTATGGCGGTCATAACGGTAGTAGGTACGCGGGAGGAAGAAGACATAAATAAGATTAGAAAATTATTAAATTCACAATAAAAACAACATCTAATTTATGGTGGGGAAAATATTTTATAAAAATTGATAAATTAGAAATTAGGCAGTAAAAATAAGAAAATTAGGAATTAGGAGATGGCTTGTAAGAGAAGAAAAGGTTGATGATTTTAATTAGGTTAATATAATAAATTATTGATAAGGAAAGATATATATATAAGGATTCCATCCATAGTAATCGGTTGTCATGGACACTATTCTAATAACCTTTTTCGGACCGTTGATTAACTTATTAGAAGGCTAATATTAAAACATAAAATATTCTCGACCGCTACAAGCTCTTCCGGCTGTTAATAAAAAAATAAAAAAAAAACCCAGTCGGCACAAGCTCTTCCGGCTTGGCAGACTTCATTTGAATAGGCAGTTCTACTTCAAGTTATTGTTTAATGTCAATTTTCACGTCTTAATATTATATTAAATACTAATATTATAAAATATTGTACTAATAATATTACAAAATATTAATATTAATATTAATAATATTTTGTAATATTAATATTATAATATTAATAATATTATTATAAAATATTTTATAATATTAATATTATAAAATATTATTATTAATATTGTTAATATTATTATTATAAAATATTTTATAATATTAATATTGTTAATATTAATATTATTAATATTAATATTTTATATTAATATTATTAATATTAATATTGTTATTATAATATTAATATTATAAAATATTATTAATATTAATATTAATACAATATTATTATAGTAATATTAATAATATTAATATTAATACAATACTATTAATATTAATAATAATATTATTATAAAATATTAATATTAATATTTTGCAATATTATTAATACAATATTTTATAATATTAATACTAATACAATATTTTGTAATATTAGTATTTAATATAATATTAAGAAGTGAAAATTGGCATTAAGCAATAACTTGAAGTAGAACTGCCTATTCAAATGAAGTCTGCCAAGCCGGAAGAGCTTGTGCCGACTGGGTTTTTTTTTTTTTTTTTTTTATTATTAACAGCCAGAAGAGCTTGTAGCGGTCGGAAGTATTTTATGTTTCAATCTTAGCCTTCCAATAAGTTAATCAACGGTCCGAAAAGGGGTTGTTAGAACAATGTCCATGGCAACCGATTGTCATGGATGGAATTTCATATATATATATATATATATATATATATATATATATATATATATATATATATAACAAATAAGATAAAATGGTCGTTCAATTTAAATTTTTTTTAAGGAGTAGTTGTTCAATCCTATTTTTTGGGAGTGATTCCCTAAAATTTAACAATAAATTCTAACTACAAATAAAATTATATTTAACTCTAAAATGTAGGAAGGGTCCTTAAATTTAGGAATAAATTTTTTATCTTTTATTCTACTATCATATAATTATAGACTAAAATGCAAAAGTAACTTCTGTATTATATTAGTATTTGGGTATTGCCCCATTTTTTTTAATCAATGCAAAAAGAACATCTTATTATCTGAAAATTTAGATTGTGAACCCTATTATGTCATGCGACGTTGATTTGTACACATGACATGTTGACATGTCAATTTAACACATTTGGAGAAAAAATATTGTTCCCAGAGGGTACATGTGACGCCCCCAATATAGGTCCACACAACCCATTCTGAGTCGCCAAATACATGGTACATAAATCAAATACAACTTCATTTATACAACTATTAATTTTCGTGTAAAATACGACAAAACATATGATATGAGTTTTAATACAAATATTATCTCGTAGACAATATTCAAACTCAAATAAAATTCTCATTACAATTATTATCACACTATTTTACAAAATAGTGAGGATTACTAAAATAACCATCTGGACCATTATTCCACTCCCCGACTAGTCTCAGCTACATTTTCGCCTCTTGAGAAGAACAATGAAACCAAAAGGAAAAGGGTGAGCTCAACTAGCCCAGTAAAGAATATTATAACTAAGATAATGTAGAACAAATTATCCTTAGTCCTCAACAGGGAAAAATCTGATAGAATACAATAGACAACAAGTTTTAGATCAACAACTGCAGCGAAAATAGCAATCCATTAGAAGAGTCAAGTATAGAATGATGTCTACTATCTTCTATAATTTAAAAGCCTGTCAGGAATAACCATGTGAATGATATTCCAATTTACATATGATTTGATTACGATATATATATGAATGAATATGCAAGTATGCTTGCATTAAGAAAATATGTAAAGTCCTTTGATAGATAATAGAAACAAGTGTACAAGGACTTAGAAAGAAATGATCAAATATGTTAGGTTGATCCTACATAAGCAAAATAGCTTTGTAAAGTCCTTAAAAAGAAATGATGTACAAGGACTATAAATATAGAAAGATCAAGCATGTTAGGTTGATCTTATGATTTAATAGATAGGCTTGTCTAATCGTCGAGCACTGTACCAAAAATTATAGACTGTCAGGAGAGACGAGGAATGATCGTAGTGTGTCGAGAAGAACTTCCTCTTAGTCGAAGTCTGCCGAGAAAGTCATGTTCAGAATCGTAGAGACAGTCTGCCTACGAGCCGACCGAGCATCTGCCGAAGCCAAGTCAAGAATCGTAGACTACACTTAGAGTCGTAGAGTCTACTGATCATATCAGATGCAGAGATCGTAGTCGAGCAAGATCAGATGAAGATAACAAGCACAACGACAGAAATCATAGAGTGTCAAGATCTGATCTCGGAGTCGTAGTGTCTGCACAGCCGAAGCTGAATCGTAGAGTGTAGAACTGAGACTTCAACAGATGTTCTCACAATATCAAGGCAGAGTCGTAGTGTCTGCACAGCCGAAGCTGAATCGTAGAGTGTATAACTGAGATTTCAACAGATGTTCTCACAATATCAAGGCAGAATCGTAGAGCAAATACGATTATCAACAAATGAGCACTCCCAGAATATCCAAAGAAATGAAGCCTTTGGTCTAAACTGCAAAGATACATCCCACTTCAAGGAAACTAGAGAGCACTCAACGAATGACATGTAAGCTAACAGAAGATCTAAGCACCAACCCAATCAACATCCAGATTGAGTTGTGAAGCCATTCGAAATGAAGGTTTCCACAAGTTGATCAGAAGAAGACTTCAGTAACTGACTAAGGAAAGTCAGCAAGTGCAGTAGCTGTCAAGTGAATAGAAGACAACGATCTTAGAAGCAACCATGATCGTAGTGTTTACCGAACAAAGAAGGAACTGATGGAGTGTACACAGAGATACTGGTCAGCCTCTGAAGAACAAGGCTAAAGTGATTAAGCATTGGGTCATTTCATTGATGATAAGTGAACGGGAGATCACAAGGAGAAAACGAGCTGGACACGCCACAAATCTGAAGTGTCTTGCTATTCAGAAGGGGCCAGGGCAAGGAGTCACGCCATCAATATTTGAGAGTAGTTGAGGCAAACAGAAGCATTGAAGCACTGCACATAAGAAGGAAGAGGTGTTCTACATTGAAGATTTAATGAACACTCTTCGAGATCGTAGTGTTAACTCTACCAGTCAATAAGCAACATTCAACAAGACACTACGATCAGGTCCAAGATGGCATGTATCAGAATCGTATTGTTCGGTCATCCGAAGATTGAAGCATTGACAACGGTTCAATCTGAAGAATGATATTCGAACAAGAGCTTATTGAGAGTATCGATGCAAAAGGACAACCTCTGATCGAGAAATCAGATTGAGGAAATAAAGTCGTCGACATGCCCAAGACATTAAAGTAACATCTCTGATGGGGTAAGTGAAACAGCAAACTGCAGTGTCAGAAAGATATGTCATGTCACGTCTGCAGTCTACCTCAGATAACTCGAGATCTGTGAAGAGATTTGAATAACTCCCAACGGCTACATTCCAACGGGAAGATTGCAAAGGAGTATAAATCAGCTAGAGCTTCAAAGATCAAGGGTTGCTGGAGTTGCTAATTTTGGAGAGATGGTGGACTGATCTAACCAACGTAAATAGTGAGTGACCAATGAAGGTCTGAAGGCTCACTCTACGAACCACCAAGAACACTTAGAGACAGAAGAAGAAAAAAGTAGAAGTGTGAGTTCTACAATGTAGAAGTGAGAGTTCTACTACAAGATGAGTGTTTTGAACTGCCGAGAGAAAGAAGAGCATCAAAGTCATCTTGATGTCCATCATGGGAAGACTCCAAGTACCAGAGAGAAGAGCTTATAGTAATTTTGGCAAGTCCATCATGAGAAGACATCAAGTATCAAGAAAGAAGATCACCAACGCCATTATGGTGGCAAGCATGAGAAAGTTTCTAAGTACCTAGCAGAAGAGCTTATAGTCATCTTAGAAACCCATAATGTGCAACCATCAAGTATCAAGAGGAATGGTCTTCAAGGCAGTTCATCAAGGGATCATCAGAAGTGATTGAGTAACTGAAGAAGATGAGCATCATGCAACACTCAACTGCACTTCAAGGATGATCACGCCAAGCTGCTAAGTACAGAAGATGTTCCGTAAGACCCCAACTTTTATGAATAAAGATAAATTTTCTATAAATATCATTTTTGAATATTATGGAGTGAATTTGATATAATGTTATAGTTGTGGGTAATATTTATAAATTTTACAAAGTACGCAAGTTGTTATATAATATTCGATTGGTCGTAGAATATGCGTTTTAACAGAGAATATTCGTATGACGGCACAATCATTGGTGGACCCTACAACGGAATTATTATCGGATTGAAAAAACGACAAAATATTTTTTTATAAAATAACGGCGTAATCGTTACCGTTAACACTGTTGGAATATCTGGTGGTTAAAATATAGTAATAGGCGTTGTTACACAGTAGCACACGGTATTGCACAGTATTTTTGAATTGTTGATTCTTTCGTAAGAAGGCTACTCAATAATTATTACAGTAATTACTGTTTAATATTTTATTTTATTGATTCAATAATTACTGCGTTGATATTTTATATTATTGCTGTTTTAATAATTGTCATTGCATAGTATTTTTTATTATCATATCAATAATTTATATTATTTGAATAATATTATTAGATAGCATTATTGGCAATGTCTAGAAAGTTCTGTCAAGGAGAGGTTTGGTCACCTAATTGCGCGCCAGTAAGGAGAAATCCTTATCGGAAAGCCCCCTCTTTCCTGGGAACGACCTGGTTGTCATAATTGTGATTCTGTAATATTATTTGTGAATAATTAATTATCGATTTATATGATAAAAAAATATTTATTTTGTGTGGATATAAATGAAGGAATTTTTGCATGAATTATTTGTTGAAAGTTTGACAATTATTTTTCTCCGATAAAATATTCATTCAAATATATTATTATAATATTACAATTTTGTTTATAATTTAAATGGTAATATTATTATAATAATATATAATTTTAAACATGTGAATAAAAGTGGAGTGGAGGTTAGCAATTTGAATGAGAATTCTTTTCGTGTACTTTTCTTTTCAAAGTTGATGGCTTTAGTTTAGTGCATATTTTCTTCTTCTGTTAGGTGGGTGGTAGACATCCTGCAAAACCATTCCTTGTTTCCAAAATGGTGGGCTTACAATCAATTGAGAAATGTGAATTAGGCATTGTATTCCTGCAAGCTTGTTTCAAAGGGTGGTCCCCACCCATATGATAATATGAGAATGTTAGGCAGGAAGTTAGGCATGAGTTGATTTTTCTTCATCCGATTTATGCTATAAAAGGAGGGCAAACCTCCGTCCTAAATCACACCAAAGCAATCTCAAGCATTTTTATTATAGTATTGTGAGTATTTCTTTTGAGTATAAGAATACTTTGAGCGTAGTTTTCTGCAAGATTTTCTCAGAATAATATCCGATAGTCCAGTCAAATCCAATTTCTACTAAGGTAAATGATATTATTTTATTTCAATACTCGTAAGAAATATTATTTTCTTTCATACTCCATTGTATGGAAGGAATATTATTTCATTTCATATTCCTAAATTTAAACTTACTATGGCAAGTATTGCTTCTATAATTCCTGAAATTAGTAGAATATCCTTGATATTTGTACTTCATCTAGTATCTTTTCATGAAAATATTATTTTGAGCATTCTTGATAAGTTTTAATTTTTTCATGTCGGAGTACTGTTCACGGGGTTACTATTCCCGAAGTACTGTTCATCGGGTACTATTCACTCGAGTACTATTCACCTAGAGTACTATTCATGATAAAAATTGATTCGTTTTCGATCTAAATTATTTTTGGTACAATATTATTCTTGAATTTTACTCCACAAAGCAATATCATGTTGACAATTTGGACGTTATTGATTTCTGGATAAATTAAATTATAAATCTTTTAAAATTTATCCTTGAACTTGGTTTAGTGAATTTTTATATCATTGTCATCATCCTCATGTATATATTCTGTTGAAAGTCATCTGTGACCTGTAGTGCATAGATGGACTTGGTATGATTATGACCAGGGATTATTCAGTATAATCATGACCGTAATGTTACAAATGATGTGGTAAAAGTCCTCATTGACCCGTAGTGCATTGATGGACAATTGTTGATATAATCATGACCATTGATGAATACACGAATATCCTTGGCCCGTAGGGCATGGATAATTTGTGGTCGTGATACTAAGGAATATCCTTGACCGTAGTGCAGGGATGATGTAGATTATTTATTAAGCTGAGTCTCAGCGATAAAAGTGATGAAAAACCTTTTAAATCATAGAAGATAGTAGATTTTATTCTTTACTTGACTCTTCTAGTGGATTACTTGTTTTGCTGTAGTAAAACTTGATGTTTGTTATATTTTATCAGTTTAACATTGTTGAAGGCTAACGATAAATTATTCTGTATTATCTTAGTCATAATATTTCTTACTGGGCTAGTTGAGCTCACCCTTTTACTTTCATTGTCTTCTTCAGAAAATGAGAACGTAGCCGGGACTAGTCGGGGAACGGAGTGATGGTCCAGATGATAGCATTAGTAGTCCTCACTATTCTATAAAATAGTGTGATAATAAATGTATTGAGTATTCCATTTGAGTTGAATACTGTCTAGAAGACAATATTCGTTTTAAAACTCTCAGTTTATGTTTTGTCGTATTTTGCACGACAGTTGTATTATTAAGTTGTATTTGAATTTTGTACCATGTATTTGGCGACTCAAGATGGGTGATGTATACCTATTTTGGGGGCGTCACAGTTGGTATCAAAGCTTAGGAATATGATCCCTGACTGAGATGTGAGATAAGAACTAGGAGGGGAGAGACGGGAAATTCCTTCGCTAGTATGACCTACCTATGTTTATTTGGTATTTAATTGGTCGGTCAGAGTATATGGATAATATGTTGCATGTCAATTAACCCTTGTTTTGTGGCAGTATTTGAAAATGACATCCGAGAATGTTGAGAATAGCAATGGAGCACAGGAGACCGTTGAGTCTCCACAGATCAATAATCAGGATAATGTGCATCAAGAAGGCGACAAACCTCATGCAAACAACAACACTGACCAAATGATGAATGATGGAATGTTCAGAGGCTTTCTACAATTCATGCAACATCAGGCAAGAGAGACTCCTGTCCGAAATGCAGGTGAAAACACTGGCAACTCTCGGACGGTCACTGCTAAACAGTTCAAGGAGTTGGGACCACCGAAGTTTTTTGGAGAGCCTAAACCACTTAAGGCGGAGACGTGGATAAAACAGATCAACAAGATATTTGATGTCTTGGGATGCTCCGAGGAGTAAAAGGTTCCCTTTGCCACCTTCATGTTGCGGGCAGAAGCAGATTACTGGTGGGAATCTGTAAAGCGTACTCAACCTGCCGCACTGAAGATGTCTTGGGAGAAGTTCCAAGAACTGTTCAACGACAAGTACTTTCTCAAAAACATTCGTCACATGAAGGAGGTAGAGTTCATCAAGCTGGAGCAGAACAATATGATCGTGTCGCAGTACGCAGCTAAATTTGCCGAGTTGTCCCGGTTTGCGTCCCACTTGGTTGATAATGAGGAGAGAATGACGTGGATGTTTCTAAGAGGTTTAAAACCTGAGATACGTCAATACCTGATACTCCAAAAGCTTCGTGAAAACAAGCTTTATGTCAAGTTAAAGAAACGCGAGTTCTGGCTTGAGGAAGTAGCATTCCTTGGGCACGTAGTATCAAGTCATGGAATATCTGTTGACCCGACAAAGATTGAAGCTATTCAAAGCTGGGAGCAACCTAAATCAGTGACCAATGTACGTAGCTTTCTCGGCTTAGCTGGTTATTATCGGAGATTCGTAGAAGGGTTTTCTCGAATCGCTACTCCATTAACTCAACTGACTCGGAAAGATACAAAATTTGGTTGGAGCGTGGAATGTGAGAAGAGTTTTCAAGAACTCAAGAGGAGACTCATTTCAGCACCTGTTCTGACAATACCATCTGGCTCGGAGGGATTTGTCATCTACAGTGATGCTTCGGGCAAAGGGTTAGGATGTGTTCTCATGCAATATGAAAAAGTCATAGCCTATGCCTCTCCGTAACTCAAAGAATATGAGAGGAATTATCCTACTCATGATCTAGAGTTGGCAGCTGTTGTCTTCGCACTTAAAATTTGGAGGCATTACTTATATGGGGAAAAAGTGGAGATCTTTACGGATCATAAAAGCCTCAAATATTTCTTCACCCATGTGGCAACGACGTTGGCTTGAACTGTTAAAAAATTATGATCATACCATTCAATACCATCCTGGTAAAGCGAACGTAGTAGCTAACACATTGAGTATAAGATCATATGCGGGTACAAGTACGATATTGTCAACACAAAGGCCCATTTTATATGACTTGCAAAGGATAGAGATAGAGTTAAAGACTCCAGGGACCAACGTGATGATGGCAAATATACGAGTTGAGCCGACTTTAATAGATAAAGTTAAAGTTGATCAAGATACAGACTTGGAGCTGATGCGTATGAAGAAGAAAGTGCAAGAAGGTGCTATCCCGGAAGCAAGAATCGATGAAGAAGGAATACTTAGAATCAACTCCAGACTTTGTGTTCCTAACGACCCTGATTTAAAGTATAAAATCATGATAGAGGCGCACAACACACCGTTTGCAATCCATCCTGGGAGTACCAAAATATATCATGATCTTCAACTTACATTTTGGTGGAGCAATATGAAGAGAGAGATAGCGAAGTTTATCTCAAGGTGTTTAACTTGTCAACGAGTCAAGGCGAAGCATCAAGTACCAAAAGATCCATTGAAACCACTTGAAATTCCAGAATAGAAGTGGGAGCACATTACCATGGATTTCGTTACTGGTCTTCCCAAGGTTTGTCAAGGTATTGATGCAATTTGGGTCATTGTTGATAGATTAACCAAGTCTGCTCACTTCTTACCTATACGAGAAACTTATACACTTGAACGTTTTGCTCGTATGTACATAAAAGAGATTGTAAGATTGCATGGTATGCCAGTATCCATAGTTTCTGATCGAGACCCAAGATTCACTTCAAGATTTTGGGTTAGTTTGTAAAAAGCTATGGGCACAGATTTACGATTCAGTTTGGCTTATCATCCTCAAACGGATGGGCAGTCAGAGAGGACTATTCAAACTCTTGAAGATCTATTAAGACTTTGTGTCCTTGACTTCAAGGAAAGTTGGGACAAGTTCTTACCATTGGTGAAATTTTTCTACAACAACAGTTATCAAGCAAGTATTGGCATGGCTCCATTCGAGGCATTGTATGGAAGAAAGTGTCGTTCTCCAGTATGCTAGGATGAGGTGGGTGAAGCAACATTGTTGGGACCGAAGTTGGTACGTATGACTACGGAAAAGATTCAAACGATCTGACAACGTATAAAAATCTCACATGATCGACAAAAGAGTTATGTTGATCTTCATCGAAAGGACGTAAAATTCAATATTGGAGAACATGTGCTATTACGTGTTACTCCATGGAAAGGAGTTACGAGATTTGGAAAGAGAGAAAAGCTCAATCCTCGATTTATTGACCCATTTTTAATCCTCGAATGAGTAGGAACTGTGGCCTATAGACTCGCTTTACCGCCAAGCATGTCTCGTGTTCATAACGTTTTTCACATATCTATATTACGTAAATATGTGAAAGACCCGATGTGACGCCCCCAAAATTAGATATACATCACCCATCTTGGGTCGTCAGATACATGGTACAGAATACAAATACAACTTACTAATATAACTGTCATGTACAATACGACAAAACATAACTGTGAGTTTGAATACAATTATTGTCTACTAGAGACTATACAAACTCAAAAGGAGTCCTCATTACAATTATTGTCACACTAGTTAACAGAATAGTGAGGACTACTAATACTATCATCTGGTCCATCACTCCGTTCCCCGACTCGTCCCAGCTATATTCTTATTTCCTGAAGAGAACCGTGAAAGAAAGGGTGAGCTCAACTAGTCCAGTAAGAAATATTATGACTAAGATAATGCAGAATAAATTATCATTAGCCTTCAACAGTGTTAAACTGATAAAATATAACGAACATCAAGTTTAACTGCAGCGGAACAAGCAATCCATTAAAAGAGTCAAGTAGAAAATAAAATCTACTATCTTCTATGATTTAAAAGGTTTTTCAACACTGTTATCGCTGGGACTCAGCTTAATAAAATAATCCACATCATCGAATCACCCCTGCACTACGGCCAAGGATATTCGTGTATTCATTAATGGTCATGATCATGCCAACAACTGTCCATCAATGCACTACGGGCCAATGAGGACTTTTACCACATCATTTGTAATATTACGGTAATGATTATATCGAATAATCCCTGGTCATAATCATGCCAAGTCCATCTATGCACTACAGGCCACAGATGACTTTCAACATTTTATAAACATGAGGATGATAACAATGATATAAGAATTCAATAAAACAAGTTCAAGAATTAATTTATCCAAGAATTAACAACGTCCAAATTGTCAACATGATACTGTTTTGTGGAGTAAAATTCAAGAATGCTTAGAAGAATATTTTCATGAAAAGATACTGGATGAAACACAATTATCAAGGATATTCCACAAATTTCATGGAGTATAGAAGTCAAAACTTAACCAACTGAGTATAATAAAGAATGGAATAACAAAAGAAATCACCATGCATGTGATAGACCGCACAGACAGGTTATTCCAACGGAATAATAAATAATGGAACCAGGTCCGGCGTAAAACGCACAGACAGGATATTCCAACAGAATAATAATAAAGACGGAACCAGGTCCGGTGTAAAACACACAGACAGGATGTTCCAACAGAATAATAGAAGAATGTCACCAAGTATAGGGTAGACCGCGTATACAGGTTATTCCAACAAAATAATAAGAAATGGAATAACAACAGTTCTCTTTATGAATAAGAAAGAATAACACCCCTTACCGTTTTAAAGAAGAACTGAAATAAAGAAGTAGTTAAGTAGCAGAATACTTTTTTTCTCTCTCTCTATAGTTTCTCTCTCTAGAGTTTAGTGAATTCGTAAGAAATAAATCTCATTTTTGAATATTATGGAGTGAATTTGATATAATGTTATAGTTGTAGGAATATTTATAAATTTTAAAAAGTACGCAAGTTATTATATAATATTCGATTGGTCAGGGAATATTCGTTTTAACAGGGAATATTCGTACGACGATACAATCATTGGTGGACCCTACAACAGAATTATTATCGGATTGAGAATACGATAAAAATATCTTTTTATAAAATAACGGCGTAATCGTTACCGTTAACACTGTTGGAATACCTGGTGGTTAAAATACAGTAATACGCGTTGTTGCACAGTAGCACACGGTATTGCACAGTATTTTTTAATTGTTGAATCTTTCGTAAGAAGGCTACTCAATAATTGTTACAGTAATTACTGTTCAATATTTTATTTTATTGGTTCAATAATTGCTGCGTTGATATTTTATATTATTGTTGTTTCAATAATTGTCATCACACAGTATTTCTCATTATCAGATCAATATTTCATATTATTTGAATAATATTATTAGATAACATTATTGGCAATGTCTAGAAAGTTCTGTCAATGAGAGGTTTGGTCAGCTAATTGCGCGCCAGTAAGGAGAAATCCTTATCGAAAATCCTTATCAGAAAGCCCCCACTTCCCTGGGAACGACCTGGTTGTCATAATTGTGATTCTGTAATATTATTTGTGAATAATTAATTATCGATTTATATGATAAAGAAATATTTATTTTGTGTGGATATAAATGAAGGAATTTTTGCATGAATTATTTGTTGAAAGTTTGACAATTATTTTTCTCCGATAAAATATTCATTGAAATATATTATTATAATATTACAATTTTCTTTATAATTTAAATGATAATATTATTATAATAATATATAATTTTTAGCATGTGAATAAAAGTGGAGTGGAGGTTAGCAATTTGAATTAGAATTCTTTTCGTGTACTTTTCTTTTCAAAGTTGCTGGCTTTAATTTAGTGTATATTTTCTTCTTCTGTTTGGTGGGTGGTAGACATCCTGCAAAACCATTCCTTGTTTCCAAAATGGTGGGCCTACAATCAATTGAGAAATGTGAATTAGGCATTGTATTCCTGCAAGCTTGTTTCAAAGTGTGGCCCCCATCCATATGAAAATATGAGAATGTTAGGTAGGAAGTTAGGCATGAGTTGATTTTTCTTTATCCGAAACCTCCGTCCTAAATCACACCAAAACAATCTCAAGTATTTTTATTATAGTATTGTTGTGAGACCCCAAATTTTATGAAATAAAAGTATTCAATTTTTCTATTTTAGTAAATGGTTAAATTGATAAAAGGTTAAAGTTAAGGGTGATATATGAAATTTTTTTTAAG
Organism: Panax notoginseng; assembly: GCA_016801055.1. Classification (NCBI taxonomy): domain Eukaryota; kingdom Viridiplantae; phylum Streptophyta; class Magnoliopsida; order Apiales; family Araliaceae; genus Panax; species Panax notoginseng. The sequence goes on from CM029013.1 coordinate 255,679,497, forward strand.
TAGACAAGTTGTTATAAAATACTCGGTTACTATTCACGAGTTACTATTCACCCAAATTACTATTCACTCTAGTATTGTTCACTCGAGTATTTGGGACACTTTTTGTGTCTGAGTACTATTTATGAGTTACTATTCATGAGTTACTATTCACCCGAACAATATATTTATTTTTGGTCCAAATCATTTTTGGGTATAATATTATTCCATGAAGAGATGTACTAATTTTTCAGACCGTTGGTTGAAATTATAATAGTTAAATTTTTTTATATAAAACAGAATACTTTTATAAAGTTATTCTATAAATAGAATATATTATACTTTATTATGCATAGTGTTGCATAGTAAAATCTTTTTATATAAAATAAAATACTTTTATAAAGTTATTTGTTTTATTAGGTAATAAATAGAATATATTATATTTTATTTAAAAGATTTTGCTTTAAATATGGACCGTCCGATTAAAGTAAATCAATCTGGACCGTTCATGAGTTGGTTACGATTCATTCCATTCTTTTATAAATAGAAGCTCATTCCTTCATTATTTCTTACGAATTCTCTGAAACTCTAGAGAGAGAAACTATAGAGAGAATTCTTCTTCTATAATCTTGAACGTATTTCTTTAGAGTTAAAGAAAACTTTGAGAGTAGTACAAGTTTTCTTGGAGTATATCATCGCCCTACTAGTCGGAATACTCTTATTTGAAATGTAAAGGGATATTATTATAGTAAGGGATATTATTTGTTGTACCTATAAGGGGTGTTATTTTTTCTTATTCATGAAGAAATCCTTATGTTATTCCAATCTTTATTATTCTGTTGGAATAACATGTATACGAGGCATACCCTATACATAACCTATATACGCGGCATACCCTATACTTGGTGAAATTCTTATGTTATTTCATTCTTTATTATTCTGTTAGAATAACCTGTATACGAGGCATACCCTATACATAACCTGTATACGCGGCATACCCTGTACTTGGCAAAATTCTTATATTATTCCGTCTTTATTATTCTGTTGAAATATCCTGTCTGTGTGTTTTACACCGGACCTGGTTCCGTCTTTATTATTTTGTTGGAATAACCTGTAAACGCGGTTTACCGTATACCTGGTGAAGTCTGTTGTTATTCAATTCTTTATTATTCTGTTGGAATATCCTGTCTGTGCGTTTACGCATGACCTGGTTCCATTATGTATTATTATGTTGGAATAACCTATCTATGCGAAGTACTGCATACATGATGAAATTCTTTTATTATTCCATTCTTTATTATACTGTTGGTTATTGGTTTTACAGTTGTATATCTTTGGCCTGTAGCGCAAAGATGATATGTTATTGAATATCTTTGGCATGTAGTGCAAAGATGATCTGTTGTTTGATAGCTTTGACCCGTAGTGCGAAGATGGACAGGTGTATGACATGATCATGACCACTAGTGATACTAACGAATATCTTTGGCCGTAGTGCATGGATAATTCAATGATGTGATTAGCAGGATCATGACCATTAGTTAACAGTTGAATGTCTTTGGCCGTAGTGCACTGACAGGCAATTGATTGGTATGATCATGACCATTAGTTTTATAGTTGAATATCTTTGGCCCGTAGTGCAAAGATAGACAACTGATTGGTATGCTCATTGTTATTATATTTGAATATCTTCAACCTTGGGGTAAGGATATTGAGTAAACGTTCTATTAAGCCTTTGTGGCAAGAAGGAGCTGTTAATTCACATTATTATAAATACGAATTGTGAATTTAACTAACATCTTTGGTGGTTCAGGTGAATACAAGTGTTGAAAGTTCTATTTGTCTTGGGTATAACAAATAACTGTTGATGAGTATTACAAGAATAAATTATCAACGATGGGCTTTTAATCTAGAGGAGATAGTAGACGTTATGTTCCACTTGACTCTTCTGAGGGATTGTTGATTCCGCTGCAATTATGGTTAAAAACTTTTATTATCTACCATATGTTCTAAATCTCTGATTTATTCTGATAAAGGTTGTTGATAAATTAATTATCTTAGCCATGATATTCTTTACTGGCTATTTGTGCTCACTCTTTTCTCTTCACAACTCCTTTCAGGTAATAAGAGTGTAGTTGGGTCGAGCGGGGATAACAGGGAAATAGTGTGATGGTCCGAGACTGTCGGAGTTTATCAATACATTATAAAATGACATGACGTACAATATATAATTCTATTAAGGACCTAAGATATGGGTGTCGTATTTTATACGTCACTTAATAATTAATTTTGGTGAACAACAATAGCGACTTTGAAAGCGTCAAAAGTGCACCTCATTAGAATGAATATGATAGTAATCTTCTCGTTCTTCTTTGGGGTCTATTGGGTCAACCAAGGATAATTCTGTGAACATATGATATCTATTATAACCTAGTACGAAGGTTTTCTTGAGCACTTTCCAAATATTTTAATTTCTAAAACAGTTTTTGAATGTACCTTTATGTATGGCGCAATCATGACATGAGTCAGAGTTGGTATATATATTTGTATTTAAATTCACAGTATGCATGTCGTTGCATTTTACATGACAGTTGTATAAATAAAGTTGTATTTGGTTTCTATAGTATATTTTTCTGGCGACTCAGAATGGGTGATGTATACCTATTTTTGGGGGCGTCATAGTTGGTATCAGAGCTTAGGGATATGATCGCTGGCGGAGATAAGAGTCTAGAACTAGGAAGGGAGAGACGAGTTATATACTTCGCTAGTGTGTGACTTACCTAAGCTGAAATTGTTTACTTGATAAGTTGACAAATTATGATATGTCAATTAAGCTTTGTTTTGAAGCTATATCCTAGAATGATATCTGAAATATAGGAGATGAGAAATGAGAAAATCATGATAGCGAGAAAATTATCGGGAAGGTACAATCCGAAAAGAAAGTAAGGTATTCTCATCTCTTCGAATATCAGGTACGTACGTAAATTTCGAGGGCGAAATTTCATAAGGAGGGGAGATTGTGAGACCCCAAATTTTATGAAATAAAAGTATTCAATTTTTCTATTTTAGTAAATGGTTAAATTGATAAAAGATAAATTTAAGGGTGATATGTGAAATTTTTTTTAAGTAGACAAGTTGTCATAAAATACCAGGTTACTATTTACGGATTACTATTCACCCAAATTACTATTCACTCTAGTATTGTTCACTCGAGTATTTGGGACACTTTTTGTGTCGGAGTACTATTTATGAGTTACTATTCACGAGTTACTATTCACGAGTTACTATTCACCCGAACAATATATTTATTTTCGGTCCAAATTATTTTTGGGTACAATATTATTCCATGAAGAGATGTACTAATTTTTCAGACCGTTGGTTGAAATTATAATAGTAAAAGTTTTTTATATAAAACAGAATACTTTTATAAAGTTATTCTATAAATAGAATATATTATACTTTATTATGCATAGTGTTGAATAGTATTTTGCATAGTAAAATCTTTTTATATAAAATAAAATACTTTTATAAAGTTATTTGTTTTATTAGGTAATAATTAGAATATATTATATTTTATTTAAAAAATTTTGCTTTAAATATGGACCGTCCGATTAAAGTAAATCAATCTGGACCGTTCATGAGTTGGTTACTATTCATTCCATTCTTCTATAAATAGAAGCTCATTCCTTCATTATTTCTTACGAATTCACTGAAACTCTAGAGAGAGAAACAATAGAGAGAATTCTTCTTCTATAATCTTGAACGTATTTCTTTAGAGTTTAAGAAAACTTTGAGAGTAGTACAAGTTTTCTTGGAGTATATCTTCGCCCTACTAGTCGGAATACTCTTATTTGAAAGGTAAAGGGTTATTATTATAGTAAGGGATGTGACGCCCCCAAAATAGGTATACAACACCCATTCTGAGTCACCAAATACATGGTACAGAAAGCAAATTACAACTTCAATAATACAATTATCGTGCAAAATACGACAACACATACTGTGAGTTTAAATATAAATATTGTCTTCTAGACAATATCCACACTCAAATAAGTCCTCAATACAATTATTCAAACACTATTTTACAGAAATAGTGAGGATTGCTAAAATATCTTTCTAGAACCATCACTCCATACCCCGACTAGATCCTGCTATGTTCTCACCTCCGTAGAAGAAAAATGAAACAAAAAAGAAAAGGGTGAGCTCAACTAGCCCAGTAAAGAATATTATGACTAAGATAATATACAACAAATTATCATTAGTATTCAACATGAAAAAATCTGATAGAATATAATCGACAACAAGTTTTAGATCAACAACTGCAGCGGAAACAACAAACCATTAGAAGAGTCAAGTAGAGAATGAATTCTACTATCTTCTAAGATTTAAAAGTCCATCATCAATATTTTATCCCTATAACATCAATTAATAATCTTTATCCAAATATTCATCTTTGCACTACAGGCCAAAGATATTCATTTGTATCACCTGTCAGTCATGTTCATCTCAACACATGTTCATCTTTGCACTACAGGCCAAAGATATTCATCAGGTAATCATACATCTTTGCATTACAGGCCAAAGATATTTAGTAATATCATCATTCAGGACTGAGGATGACGAAAAATATCTTAAAAAAAACGAATCCAGTGAGACAGAAGGACAAATAGTAGGGATTCGTATAACAGTTTATCCAAGATCAATAATACTTCATAATAATCAATTGTGAAGCAGAATTTAAAAATAAAGATCAAAACATGGATACAATCAAATATAGTAACCATAATAGACATCTTGGACAAAAAGAGAAAATTTTATTTTTCGGTGAATAGTGCCGTATTCGTGAATAGTGTTGTATACGTGAATAGTACCGTATACGTGAATAGTAACCCCGACACAAAAAGTTCTAAATTTGATAAAAAAAAACTCATATCAATATTTCAGCATAATGATATTGAAGAAAATAATATCATTTAAGAAGGAAATAATATCCCTTACCTCAAAATATCAGTACTTCTGGTCGGAATACCGGTATAAGGCTGAAAGAAACTTGCTCTGATGAATAGAAACTGTGAAACCCCAGATTTTATGAATAAATATTTAATTTTTCTCGAAATAATTTTTTTTATATTATTGTGTGGATTTGATATAATAGTTATGGGTAGTATTTATAAATTTTGTAAAGTATGCAAGTTGTCATATTATATTCGATTGGTCGGAGAATATTCTTTTTGTCGGAGAATATCCGTACGACGGTACAATTATTGGTAGACCCCACAACGGAATTATTGTCGGATTGAAAAAACGACAAAAATACTTTATGAAAATAACGGCGGAAGTTTTACCGTTGATACTGTTGAACTACTCGGTAGTAAAAGTACAGTAATACGTGTGGTTGCATAGTAGCACACGGTATTAATTATTAATGCTTATGTGAGAAGTCACTCAGTTTGATTCCATTATTGTCAGTTAATAATATGAATTATTTAGCGATAATGACGTTTTGTTTTATTCGTATTATTAACGTAATAAAACAGAAACATCTTTTTATATAAAACAGAATACTTTATTAAAGTTATTCTATAAATTGAATATATTATATTTTATTTAAAAGATTTTTCTTTAAATATGGACCGTCAGATTAAAGTAATCAATCTGGACCGTTCATGGATTAGTTACTATGCATTCTATTTTTTTATAAATAGCAGCTCATTCATTCATTATTTCTTACGAATTCACTGAACTCTAGAGAGAGAAACTATAGAGAGAGAGAAGAAGAGTATCCTGCTACTTAACTACTTCCTTATTTCAGCTCTTCTTTAAAACGGTAAGGGGTGTTATTCTTTCTTATTCATGAAGAGAACTGTTGTTATTCCATTTCTTATTATTCTGTTGGAATAACCTGTATACGCGGTCTACCCTATACTTGGTGACATTCTTCTATTATTCTGTTGGAACATCCTGTCTGTGTGTTTTACACCGGACCTGGTTCCGTTTTTATTATTATTCTGTTGGAACATCCTGTCTGTGTGTTTTACACCGGACCTGGTTCCGTTTTTATTATTATTCTGTTGGAACATCTTGTCTGTGTATTTTACACCGGACCTGGTTCCGTTTTTATTATTATTCTGTTGGAACATCCTGTCTGTGTGTTTTACACCGGACCTGGTTCCGTTTTTATTATTATTCTGTTGGAATATCCTGTCTGTGCGTTTACGCCGGACCTGGTTCCATTATTTATTATTCTGTTGGGATAACCTGTCTGTGCGGTCTATCGCATGCATGGTGATTTCTTTTGTTATTCCATTCTTTATTATACTCAGTTGGTTAAGTTTTGACTTCTATACTCCATGAAATTTGTGGAATATCCTTGACATTTGCGCTTCATCTAGTATCTATTCATGAAAATATTCTCCTGATCATTCTTGAATTTTACTCCACAAAGTAGTATCATGTTGACAATTTGGACGTTGTTAATTCTTGGATAAATTAATTCTTGAACTTGTTTTATTGAATTCTTATATCATTGTCATCATCCTCATGTTTATATTATGTTGAAAGTCATATGTGGCCTGTAGTGCATAGATGGACTTGGTATGATTATGACCAGGGATTATTCGGTGTAATCATGACCGTAATGTTACAAATGATGTGGTAAAAGTCCTCATTGGCCCGTAGTGCATTGATGGACAGTTGTTGGCATGATCATGACCATTAATGAATATACGAATATCCTTGGCCGTAGTGCAGGGGTGATTCAATGATGTGGATTATTTTATTAAGCTGAGTCCCAGCGATCACAGTGTTGAAAAACCTTTTAAATCATAAAAGATAGTAGAGTTTATTTTCTACTTGACTCTTTTAATGGATTGCTTGTTCCGCTGCAGTTAAACTTGATGTCTATTATATTTTATCAGTTTAACATTGTTGAAGGCTAATGATAATTTATTCTGTATTATCTTAGTCATAATATTTCTTACTGGGCTAGTTGAGCTCACCCTTTCTTTCACTGTTCTCTTCAGGAAATGAGAACGTAGCTGGGGCAAGTCGGGGAACGGAGTGATGGTCCGAATGATAGTATTAGTTAGTAGTCCTCACTATTCTATGTAATAGTGTGTTAATAAATGTAATGAGGACTCCTTTTGAGTATGAATACTCTCTAGAAGATAATATTTGTATTCAAACTCACAGTTTATGTTTTGTCGTATTGTACACGACAGTTGTATTAGTAAGTTGTATTTGTATTCTGTACTTTGCATCTGACGACCCAAGATGGGTGATGTATACCTAATTTTGGGGACGTCACAGTTGGTATCAGAGCTTAGGGATATGATCCCTGGCTAGGATGTGAGAATAGAACTAGGAGGGGAGAGACGGGGAATTCCTTCGCTAGTATGACCTACCTAAGTTTATTTGGTATTTAATTGGTTGGTCAAAGTATATGGATAATATGTTATATGTTAATTAACCCTTGTTTTGTTGCAGTATTTGTAAATGGCATCCGAAAATGTTGAGATAAACAATGAAGCACATGAGACCATTGAATCACCAACGATCAATGCTCAGGGTAATGTGCAACCAGAGGACAATAATCCTCATAAAAATAATAACACCGATGAAATGGTGAATGATGGGATGGTCAGAGACTTTATGCAATTCATGCAACAACAAAATAACTCTCGGACGGTCACCGCTAAGCAGTTCAAGGAGCAATTCATGCAACAACGGGTGAGAGCGGCTCCTATCCAAAATGAAGGAGGAAACAATGACAACCCACGGTTGGTCACCGCTAAGCAATTCAAGGAGCTAGGACCACCGGAGTTTTTGGGAAAGCCAGAACCACTTAAGGCGGAGACGTGGTTAAAGCAGATCACCAAGATATTTGATGTCTTGGGATGCTCCGAGGAGCAAAAGGTTCCCTTTGCCACTTTTATGTTGCGTGAAGAGGCAGATTACTGGTGGGAATCTATAAAACGTACCCAGCCTGACGCACTCAAGATGTCTTGGGAGAAGTTCCAAGAACTGTTCAATGACAAGTACTTTCCCGAAAGTATTCGTCACATGAAGGAGGTGGAATTTATCAAGTTGGAACAAAATAACATGACCGTGTCGCAGTACGAAGCCAAGTTTGCCGAGTTGTCCCGATTTGCATCCCACTTGGTGGATAATGAAGAGAGAATGACGCGGATATTTTTAAGAGGTTTGAAACCTGAGATACGTCAACATCTTATTTCTCATAAACTGTGTTTGTATTCAGATGTTGTGAATAGGGCTCAGTTAGTGGAGCGCGATAACGAGTCAACGCAACCAAAAGAGGGCAGTCGGCAAAATGATAATACTAGTGAGAGCAGTCATCGAAGCGGTGACGACAAGCGTGGAGGGAATCAACAGGCCAGAAATGGTAACCACTTCAATGGTAATCATGGTCAAAACAATAAGAATGGACATTTCAAGAAGAGGAAATTCAACAATGATGGAAAGACGTCAGCACTAGCACCCGTTGTTAAGGAAGGAGAACGACCACCTATCATATGCTTCAAATGCGGAGGGGAGGGACACATCAGTCCAAACTGCGCGATGCCATCCAAAGCATGCTATAATTGTGGAAGAGAAGGTCACTTAGCCCGATTTTGTCGGTTACCGAAGACAAGTTCAGATAGGATGGAGGCACCAAAGACCGTCCCAGAAAAGCCAAAGCCAGTAGTTTAAGAGAGAGTATTTTTTTTTCGTGACGAGGAACCTGAATAAAATTATCACGGGTATGTTAGTCATAAACTCTTGCGAAGTCTATATCGTGTTAGATACCGGTTCTACTCACTCTTTTATTTCACCTAGTTGTGTTAAATGTTTGAAGTTAACTCCGGAGAACTTAGACTTTGATATGTCTGTTTAAACTCAGTTGGGAGAAACCTTCGTTACCTCTACTATTTATAAATCTTGTTCAAATCAACACTTTCACGTTACCTGTCGATCTTATCTCTTTGAAAATACTTGCCTTTGATGTGATTTTTTTGAAACGATTGGTTAACTGCTCAGCATACTTTTCGTAAGGTTGTTAGCTTTCATATTCCTAACCAATCTGTTATGCAAATTCAAAGTAACCAAACCACTAAAGTCAATCATTGTCATATCAAGCCATAAGTAAAAATCCCCGTTCCTTTCGTTGTTGACTTCCTGGTGTGGAATGCACCGAAGCTAGACTTTCTGTAGGAGACGTTGTAAATGACGATGGCAAGTTGATAGGTATCAATGTGACGTGTTATCCAAGTCTTGGATGAGGATCACAGTTTTGAACGATATTTCTATTGTTAATAAATTTCTTGACGTATTCTTGAAGACTTCTTAACCTACCCCAGAGCGTAAAATTGAATTTTGTATTGACCCCAGTACAAAACCCATTTCTTAAACCCTCAAATATTTCTTCAACTAAAACGAACGTATTATGCGCCAAAGACGTTGGCTCGAGCTGTTGAAGATTACGATCGTACCATTCAATAACATCGTGGAAAAGCGAACGTGGTAGCTGACGCGTTGTATAGAAGATCGTATACGGTTACAAGTGCGAATATTCGAACCCACGTGAAGATAACGAATATATGATTAAAATCGACTTTAATCGATAAAGTTAAAGCCGCTCAAGCTACATACTAAAAGCTGATAAATGTGAAGAAGAAGGTTCAAGAGGGCGTTATTCTAGAAGCAAGAATCGACGAAGAGAGGAAATCTCAACTCTCGATTTAATTGGCCCATTTGAAATCCTCGATGAAGTAGGAACTGTGGCCTATAGACTCGTTTTACCGCCAAGTATGTTGCGTGTTCAGAACATATTTTTTTTTTCGTATCGATGTTACGTAAATATGTGGATGACCCGAACCACATTATTAATTTAGAACCGGACGAGATAGAAAAAGATTTAACGTATGAGGAGATACGTGTTAACATCTTGAATAAGAAGGATCATATTCGATGCTTAAAGGTTATACCTCAAGAGTTAGAATTTGAAGTGAAGTCAAGGTATCCTCACATGTTCGGCATACCAAGTACGTACGTAAATTTCGAGGGCGAAATTCCATAAGGAGGGGAGATTGTGAAACCCCAGATTTTATGAATAAATATTTAATTTTTCTCGAAATAATTTTTTTTATATTATTGTGTGGATTTGATATAATAGTTATGGGTAGTATTTATAAATTTTGCAAAGTATGCAAGTTGTCATATTATATTCGATTGGTCGGAGAATATTCTTTTTGTCAGAGAATATCCGTACGACGGTACAATTATTGGTGGACCCCACAACGGAATTATTGTCGGATTGAAAAAACGACAAAAATACTTTATGAAAATAACGACGGAAGTTTTACCGTTGATACTGTTGAACTACTCGGTAGTAAAAGTACAGTAATACGTGTGGTTGCATAGTAGCACACGGTATTAATTATTAATACTTATGTGAGAAGTCACTCAGTTTGATTCCATTATTGTCAGTTAATAATATGAATTATTTAGCGATAATGACGTTTTGTTTTATTTGTATTATTAACGTAATAAAACAGAAACATCTTTTTATATAAAACAGAATACTTTATTAAAGTTATTCTATAAATAGAATATATTATATTTTATTTAAAAGATTTTTCTTTAAATATGGACCGTCAGATTAAAGTAATCAATCTGGACCGTTCATGGATTAGTTACTATGCATTCTATTTTTCTATAAATAGCAGCTCATTCATTCATTATTTCTTACGAATTCACTGAACTCTAGAGAGAGAAACTATAGAGAGAAACTATAGAGAGAAACTATAGAGAGAGAGAGAAGAAGAGTATTCTGCTACTTAACTATTTCCTTATTTCAGCTCTTCTTTAAAACGGTAAGGGGTGTTATTCTTTCTTATTCATGAAGAGAACTGTTGTTATTCCATTTCTTATTATTCTTTTGGAATAACCTGTATACGCGGTTTACCCTATACTTGGTGACATTCTTCTATTATTCTATTGGAACATCCTGTCTGTGTGTTTTACACCGGACCTGGTTCCATTTTTATTATTATTCTGTTGGAACATCCTGTCTGTGTGTTTTACACTGGACCTGGTTCCGTTTTTATTATTATTCTGTCGGAATATCCTGTCTGTGCGTTTACGCCGGACCTGGTTCTATTATTTATTATTCTGTTGGGATAACCTGTCTGTGCGGTCTATCGCATGCATGGTGATTTCTTTTGTTATTCCATTCTTTATTATACTCAGTTGGTTAAGTTTTGACCTCTATACTCCATGAAATTTGTGGAATATCCTTGACATTTGCGCTTCATCTAGTATCTATTCATGAAAATATTCTCCTGATCATTCTTGAATTTTACTCCACAAAGTAGTATCATGTTGACAATTTGGACGTTGTTAATTCTTGGATAAATTAATTCTTGAACTTGTTTTATTGAATTCTTATATCATTGTCATCATCCTCATGTTTATATTATGTTGAAAGTCATCTGTGACCTGTAGTGGATAGATGGACTTGGTATGATTATGACCAGGGATTATTCGGTGTAATCATGATCGTAATGTTACAAATGATGTGGTAAAAGTCCTCATTGGCCCGTAGTGCATTGATGGATAGTTGTTGACATGATCATGACCATTAATGAATATACGAATATCCTTGGCCGTAGTGCAGGGGTGATTCGATGATGTGGATTATTTTATTAAGCTGAGTCCCAGCGATCACAGTGTTGAAAAACCTTTTAAATCATAAAAGATAGTAGAGTTTATTTTCTACTTGACTCTTTTAATGAATTGCTTGTTCCGCTGCAGTTAAACTTGATGTCTATTATATTTTATCAGTTTAACATTGTTGAAGGCTAATGATAATTTATTCTGTATTATCTTAGTCATAATATTTCTTACTGGGCTAGTTGAGCTCACCCTTTCTTTCACTGTTCTCTTCAGGAAATAAGAACGTAGCTGGGGCAAGTCGGGGAACGGAGTGATGGTCCGAATGATAGTATTAGTTAGTAGTCCTCACTATTCTATGTAATAGTGTGTTAATAAATGTAATGAGGACTCCTTTTGAGTATGAATACTCTCTAGAAGATAATATTTGTATTCAAACTCACAGTATGTTTTGTCGTATTGTACACGACAGTTGTATTAGTAAGTTGTATTTGTATTCTGTACTTTGCATCTGACGACCCAAGATGGGTGATGTATACCTAATTTTGGGGACGTCACAGAAACTCTCAAAGTATCTAAATACTCACAAAATACACTCAATAATCTAGAGAGAGAAAGAGAGAAAACTTATTTCTGGTGTGATTTTCAATTCTAACTTAGCCCTCTATTTATAGGAAAATGTTAGCATGCCGAAGCAGACTTAATCTGCAACCTGATGGCTTTACCTGCTACTATTCCTACCCACCACATTTGAATAAAAATCTCAGCACATTTCTTCACCAACCAAGAGTGGGGCCCACCAATTCTAAAATTTTCCACCAAAATGATTAACTCCGAAAATTCAATAATTTCTGAACCAGTCATCTCGTAAAATTCATAATAAATCATACGTTCATTATTAACGGTTCAAAATTTATGGACATATACTCAACTTATATATGTATAACATACCCAAAAATTACCACGATCCAACGGTCGAATTAAAAATTATAACCCCCACAAAATATCTCAAAAACCCTGATTTTTAATACCTCCATTTCGATAAAAATACTGATAAAAACCTCAACATTAACTCCTTCATTTTTAACCATAAAAATATATCCTTCATTTATATCCACATAAAATAAATATTTCCTTATCATATGAATCAATAATTAATTATTCACAAATAATATTACAGAATCACATTTATGACAACCAGGCCGTTCCCAGGAAAGAATGGGCTTTCCAATAAGGATTTCTCCTTACTGGCGCGCAATTAGATGACCAAACCTCTCCTTAGACAGAACTTTCTAGACATTGCCAATAATGTTATCTAATAATATTATTCAAAATAATATGAATTATTGATCTGATAAAGGAAAATACTGTGCAGCAACAATTATTGAAACAACAATAATATAAAATATTAACGCAGCAATTATTGAATCAATAAAATAAAATATTGAACAATAACTATTGTAACAATTATTGAGTAGTGCCTTCTTACGTAAGAATCAATAATTGGTGCAATACTGTGTGTTACTGTATTTTAACCACCGGGTATTCCAACAGTATTAACGGTAACAACTACGCCGTTATTTATAAATAACTTATACTTGTCGTCTTCTTTATCCAATCGCTTTATGTTATGGGACCCACACAAGGCTGCGCCGTCGTATGAATATTCTCCGACAGCAAGAATATTCCACGACCAAACGAATATTCCCCGACAAAATGAATATTTTATAACCACTTACTTATTTTGCAAAATTTGCACATTTCACCCATAACCAAAGTATTATATCAAATTAACCCCTTATTATTCATAATAATATTTAGAGAAAATTTGATTTTATTCATTAATAAGTTGGGGTCTTACAACCTCCCCTCCTTATGAAATTTCGTCCTCGAAATTGACGTACGTACTTGATATTTCGAAAAGGTGAGGATACCTCGCTTTTATTTCTGATTCCAACTCCCAGGTCATTTCTTCAATAGCATGATTTCTCCACAAAACCTTAACTTGTGGTATAACCTTCGTGCGTAGAGCATGCTCTTTCCTATCCAAGATCTTAACAGGTACCTCTTCGTACGTTAAATCTTCGGCTATCTCGTCTGGTTCTAACTCAATTATGTGGTTCGAGTCTTTCACATATTTACGAAGCACAGATATGTGAAAAACATTATGAACACGAGACATGCTTGGAGTTAATGTGAGTCTATATGCCACATTTCCTATTCGCTCAAGAATCTCAAATGGACCAACAAATCTTAGATTGAGCTTTTCTCTCTTCCCAAATCTTGTAACTCCCTTCCATGGTGCAACACGTAACAATACATGATCCCCAATATTGAATTCTACATCCTTTCGATGAAGATCCGCATAACTCTTTTGTCGATCCTGTGCCGTTTGTATACGTTGTCGAATCGTTTGGATCTTCTCTGTAGTCATGCGTACCAACTCTGGTCCCAACAATGTTGCTTCACCCACCTCGTCCCAGCATACTGGAGAATGACATTTTCTTCCATACAACGCCTCGAATGGAGCCACACCTATGCTCGCCTGATAACTATTATTGTAGGAGAATTCCACCAATGGTAGGTATTTATCCCAACTCCCTTTGAGATCTAGGACACAGAGTCTTAATAGATCTTCAAGAGTTTGAATAGTCCTCTCTGATTGTCCGTCCGTTTGAGGATGGTATGCCGAACTGAATCGTAAATCCGTGCCCATAGCTTTCTGCAAGCTAACCTAAAATCGTGAAGTGAATCTTGGGTCACGATCCGAAACTATGGATACTGGTATGCCATGCAATCTCACAATCTCATTCACGTACATACTAGCAAGACGTTCAAGGGAATAAGTCTCACGTATAGGTAAGAAATGAGCAGACTTGGTTAATCTATCAACAATAACCCAAATCGCATCTATGCCTTGAGAAACCTTGGGAAGACCTGTAACGAAATCCATGGTAATGTGTTCCCACTTCCATTTCAGGATCTCAAGTGGTTGCAATGGACCCTTTGACACTTGATGCTCCGCCTTTACACGTTGACAAGTTAAACACCTCGAGATAAACTCCGCGATCTCTCTTTTCATATTGCTCCACCAAAATGTGTGTCGAAGATCGTGAAACATTTTGGTACTCCCAGGATGGATTACAAACGGTGTGTTGTGTGCCTCCATCATTATTCTATGCTTCAAGTCAAAATCGTTAGGAACACAAAGTCTGGAGTTGACTCGAAGTATTCCTTCTTCATCGATTCTTGCTTCTGGAATAGCACCTTCTTGCACTTTCTTCTTCATATGCATCAGCTCTATGTCCGTAGCTTGAGAAGCTTTAACTTTATCGATTAAATTCAGTTCTACTCGTATATTTGATATCATCATGTGGGTACTTGGAGCCTTCATCTCTATCTCCATCCTTTGCAAGTCATACAAAATTGGCCTTTGTGTTAACAACATTGCACTCGTACCCGCATATGATCTTCTACTCAATGCGTCAGCTACTACGTTTGCTTTTCCAGGATGGTATGGTCAGAACAGGTTCCGAATGAGTCGCCTCTTGAGCTATTGAAAAATCTTTTCGCATTCCTTGCTCCATACAAATTTTGTATCTTTCTGAGTCAGCTAAGTTAACGGAGTAGCGATTCGAGAAAATCCTTCCACGAATCTCCGATAGTAACTAGTTAAGCCCAGAAAGCTACGTACTTTGGTCACCAACTTCGATGGCTCTCAATTGTGATTCATATCCCAATCTTAGATAGCACGTCACAATGGCACCTATTGTTTTACCACCACACAAATATAGAGTCCCTTACGGAGAGTCTGGCTTTGGTGCATTCCACAAAGAAAGTCACCAGATAGAGGCTCGGGTACCAACTTCTATAGTTGAGTTTTTAACTCCTGAAGTTCAATAGGAGCTATTCAATATGAGGTTTTAAAAATGGGCTTTATACCAGGTTCAAGGTCAATAAAGAATTTAACTTCACGTTCTGGGGGTTGACCAGGAAGTTCTTCAAGAAATACGTCAGGAAATTCACTAACAACAGAAATATTATTCAAATCTGACGTGTTTTTGTTCAAGTCCATAACATGGGCTAAGAAAGCCTGACATCTGTTTTTCAATAAATGAATAGCTTTGTGGCTTGATATGACAGTGACTGATTTTAGTGGTTTAGTAGTTTGAATTCGTATGATAGGTTGGTTAGGAATATGAAAACTAACAACCTTACGAAAATAATCAATTTTAGCATGATGAGTGGTTAACCAATCAATTTCTAAAATCACATCAAAAACAAGTATCTTTAAAGAGATAAGATCAACAGGTAATGTGATAGTGCCAACTTGGATCATGCAAGATTTATAAACTGTAGATGTAACGAAGGTTTCACCCAACGGAGTTTCAACAGATAAGTCAAAGTCCAATTTCTCCGGAGTCAAGTTTAAACGTTGAGCACAAGCAGGAGAGATAAAAGAATGGGTAGAACCGGTATCTAATAAGGTATAAACTTTGCAAGAGTTTATGATTAGCTTACCTGTGATCACCTCGTTCGGGTTTCTCGCGTTTTGGCCAGTCACGACAAACGCTCTTCCAGGAACCGCTGATTTCGACTTATCCGGGACAACCCTTGGAGTCACCATCCCCGTTGAACTTGGTTTTGCTACAGAACAATCCCAAGCTATGTGGCCTTCCTTTCCACAGTTGTAACATACCTTGGATTATTGTGGATAGTTTGGGCTGATATGTCCCTCTTTCTTGCATTTGTAACATCTAACTGGCGGTCGTTCTCCTCCCCTAGAATTTGTTGTTGGTGCTGGTGCAGCTGCTGATGTCTTCCTGTCATTATTGAATCTCCTCTTTCTGAAATTTCTACTTGACTCACCTCTCCTATTATCATGGGCACGATGACCACCCAAGTGGTTACCGCCTTTGTTCGTATTTTTCCCTCCTCGTTGGTTATCATCGCTCTGATGACTGCTGTCACCGGTATGACCCTGGTTGTGGTCCCTCGGTTGCACATACTCATTATCTCGCTCTAATAATTGAGCCCTGTTTACAACATCTGAATATAAAGAAAATTTATGAGAGATAAGATATTGTCGAATCTCGGGTTTTAGACCTCTCAGAAACATCCTTGTCATTCGTTCCTCATTTTCGATCAAATGAGGAGCAAACCTGGATAACTCTGCAAACTTCGCCTCGTACTGGGACACCGTCATGTTGTTTTGTTCCAGTCTGATAAACTCCACCTCCTTCATATGACGAATACTTTCAGGAAAGTACTTGTCATTGAACAGTTTTTGAAATGTTTCCCAGGACATGTTGAGTGCGTCAGGCTGGGTACGCTTCACAGACTCCCACCAGTAGTCTGCCTCACCGCGGAACATAAAGGTGGCGAATGGAACCTTCTGTTCCTCCGTGCATCCCAAGACATCGAATATCTTGGTAATTTGCTTGACCCACGTTTTCGCCATGATCGGATCCGGCTTTCTCTTAAATTCTGGTGGTCCCAATTCTTTGAACTGTTTGGCTGTGACAAGCCGCGCATTGTTATCATTTCCACCTGTATTCTGCACACGAGTCTCCCTCGTCTGATTTTGCATGAACTGCAAAAAGCTCCTAAACATTCCATCATTCATCGTTTGCTCGGTAACGTTGTTTACAGGAAGAATATTGCCTTCTTGTTGCACGTTCCCCTGGGTGGTGATCAAAGGTGTCTCCACGGTCTGATTTACTCTATTATTAACGTTCTCAGCTGCCATTCTTAAATACTGCCATAAAACAAGGGTTAATAGTCATGTCATATATTATCCCTATACTCTGACCGATCAAATAAACACCAAATAAACTTAGTCAGGTCATACTAGCGAAGGAATTCCCCGTCTCTCCCCTCCTAGTTCTTGTCTCACATCTCAGCCAGGGATCATATCCCTAAGCTCTGATACCAACTGTGATGCCCCCAAAATAGGTATACAACACCCATTCTGAGTCGCCAAATACATGGTACAGAAAGCAAACTACAACTTCAATAATACAATTGTCGTGCAAAATACGACAACACACACTGTGAGTTTAAATACAAATATTGTCTTCTAGACAATATCCACACTCAAATAAGTCCTCAATACAATTATTCAAACACTATTTTACAGAAATAGTGAGGACTGCTAAAATATCTTTCTAGAACCATCACTCCATACCCCGACTAGATCCTGTTATGTTCTCTTCTCCTAAGAAAAAAAATGGAACAAAAAGGAAAAGGGTGAACTCAACTAGCCCAGTAAATAATATTATGACTAAGATAATATACAACAAATTATCATTAGTATTCAACATAGAAAAATCTGATAGAACATAATCGACAACAAGTTTTAGATCAACAACTGCAGCGGAAACAGCAAACCATTAGAAGAGTCAAGTAGAGAATGAATTCTACTATCTTCTAAGATTTAAAAGTCCATCATCAATATTTTATCCCTGTAACATCAATTAATAATCATCTTTATCCAAATATTCATCTTTGCACTACAGGCCAAAGATATTCATTTGTATCACATGTCAGTCATGTTCATCTCAATACCTGTTCATCTTTGCACTACAGGCCAAAGATATTCAATAATATCATCATTCAGAACTGAGGATGATGAAAAATATCTAAAAGAAAACGAATCCAGTGAGACAGAAAGACAAATAGTAGAGATTCGTATAACAGTTTATCCAAGATCAATAATACTTCATAATAATTAATTGTGAAGCAGAATTTAAAAATAAAGATCAAAACATGGATACAATCAAAGATAGTAACCATAATAGACATCTTGGACAAAAAGAAAAAAATTTATTTTTTGGTGAATAGTGCCGTATTCGTGAATAGTACTGTATATGTGAATAGTGTCATATACGTGAATAGTAACTCCGACACAAAAAGTTCTAAATTTGATAAAAAAAACTCATATCAATATTTTAGCATAATGATACTGAAGAAAATAATATCATTTAAGAAGGAAATAATATCTTTTACCTTAAAATATCAGTACTTCTGGTCGGAATACCGGTATAAGGCTGAAAGAAACTTGCTTTGATAAATAAAAACTCTCAAAGTATCTAAATACTCACAAAATACACTCAATAATATAGAGAGAGAAAGAGAGAAAACTTGTTTCTGGTGTGATTTTCAATTCTAACTTAGCCCTCTATTTATAGGAAAATGTTAGCATGCCGAAGCAGACTTAATCTGCAACCTGATGGCTTTACCTGCTACTATTCCCACCCACCACATTTGAATAAAAATCTCAGTACATTTCTTCACCAACCAAGAGTGGGGCCCACCAATTCTAAAATTTTCCACCAAAATGATTAACTCTGAAAATTCAACAATTTCTGAACCAGACATCTCGTAAAATTCATAATAAATCATACGTTCATTTTTAACGGTTCAAAATTTGTGGACATATACTCAACTTATATATGTATAACATATCCAAAAATTACCACGATCCAACGGTCGGATTAAAAATTATAACCCCCGCAAAATATCTCAAAAATCCTGATTTTTAATACCTCTATTTCGACAAAAATACTGATAAAAACCTCAACATTAACTCTTTCATTTTTAACCACAAAAATATATCCCTCATTTATATCCAAATAAAATAAATATTTCCTTATCATATGAATCAATAATTAATTATTCACAAACAATATTATAGAATCACATTTATGACAACCAGGCCGTTCCCAGGAAAGAAGGGGCTTTCCAATAAGGATTTCTCCTTACTGGCGCGCAATTAGATGACCAAACCTCTCCTTAGACAGAACTTTCTAGACATTGCCAATAATGTTATATAATAATATTATTCAAATAATATGAATTATTGATCTGATAAAGGAAAATACTGTGCAGCAATAATTATTGAAACAACAATAATATAAAATTTTAACACAGCAATTATTGAATCAATAAAATAAAATATTGAACAATAACTACTGTAACAATTATTGAGTAGTGCCTTCTTACGTAAGAATCAATAATTGGTGCAATACCGTGTGCTACTGTATTTTAACTACCGGGTATTCCAACAGTATTAACGGTAACAACTACGCCGTTATTTATAAACAACTTATACTTGTCATTTTCTTTATCCAATCGCTTTTCGTTATGGGGCCCACACAAGGCTGCGCCGTCGTACGAATATTCCCCGACAGCAAGAATATTCCACGACCAAACGAATATTCCCCGACAAAATGAATATTTTATAACCACTTTCTTATTTTGCAAAATTTACACATTCCACCCATAACCAAAGTATTATATCAAATTAACCCCTTATTATTCATAATAATATTTAGAGAAAATTTGATTTTATTCATTAATAAGCTGAGGTCTTACAAGGGATATTATTTGTTGTACCTGTAAGGGGTGTTATTCTTTCTTATTCATGAAGAAATCCTTATGTTATTCCAGTCTTTATTATTCTGTTGGAATAACCTGTATACGAGGCATACCCTATACATAATCTGTATACGCGGCATACCCTATACTTGGTGAAATTCTTATGTTATTCCATTCTTTATTATTCTGTTGGAATAACCTGTATACGAGGCATACCCTATACATAACCTGTATACGCGGCATACCCTGTACTTGGCAAAATCCTTATATTATTCCGTCTTTATTATTCGGTTGGAATATTCTGTCTGTGTGTTTTACACCGGACCTGGTTCCGTCTTTATTATTCTGTTGGAATAACCTGTATACTCGGTTTACCGTATACTTGGTGAAGTCTGTTGTTATTCAATTCTTTATTATTCTGTTGGAATAACCTATATACGCGGATTACCGTATACCTGGTGAAGTATGTTGTTATTCAATTCTTTATTATTCTGTTGGAATATCTTGTCTGTACGTTTACGCATGACCTGGTTCTATTATGTATTATTATGTTGGAATAACCTATCTATGCGAAGTACTGCATACATGGTGACATTTTTTTATTATTCCATTCTTTATTATACTGTTGGTTATTGGTTTTACAGTTGTATATCTTTGGCCTGTAGTGCAAAGATGATATGTTGTTGAATATCTTTGGCATGTAGTGCAAAGATGATCTGTTATTTGATAGCTTTGACCCGTAGTGCGAATATGGACAGGTGTATGACATGATCATGACCACTAGTGATACTAACGAATATCTTTGGCCATAGTGCATGGATAATTCAATGATGTGATTGGCAGGATCATGACCATTAGTTAACAGTTGAATGTCTTTGGCCGTAGTGCACTGACAGGCAATTGATTGGTATGATCATGATCATTAGTTTTATAGTTGAATATCTTTGGCCCGTAGTGCAAAGATAGATAACAGATTGGTATGATCATTGTTATTACATTTGAATATCTTCAACCTTATGGTAAGGATATTGAGTAAACGTTCTATTAAGCCTTTGTGGCAAGAAGGAACTGTTAATTTACATTATTATAAATACGAATTGTGAATTTAACTAACATCTTTGGTGGTTCAGGTGAAGACAAGTGTTGAAAGTTCTATTTGTCTTGGGTATAACAAAGAACTGTTAATGAGTATTACAGGAATAAATTATCAACGATGGGCTTTTAATCTAGAGGAGATAGTAGACATTATGTTCTACTTGACTCTTCAGAGGGATTGTTGATTCCGCTGCAATTATGGTTGAAAACTTTTATTATCTACCATATGTTCTAAATCTCTGATTTATTCTGATAAAGGTTGTTGATAAATTAATTATCTTAGTCATGATATTCTTTACTGGGCTATTTGTGCTCACTCTTTTCTCTTCATAACTCCTTTCAGGTAATAAGAGTGTAGCTGGGTCGAGCGGGGATAACAGAGAAATAGTGTGATGGTCCGAGACTGTCGGAGTTTATCAATACATTATAAAATGACATGACGTACAATATATAATTGTATTAAGGACCTAAGATGTGGGTGTCGTATTTTATACGTCACTTAATAATTGATTTTGGTGAACAACAATAGCGACTTTGAAAGCGTCAAAAGTGCATCTCATTAGAATGAATATGATAGTAATCTTCTCGTTCTTCTTTGGGGTCTTCAAATATTTGCTGCTGTATTTTATATGGCATTGTAACAATTTGAGTTTGGATACTGTCTACGAGATAATTTTGTATTCAAACTCATAGTTAACTGTGGTCATATTCTATACGAAAACTCAACAGTTATATAAATGAGGTTGTATTTAAATTTTGTACCATGTATTTGGCGACTCAGAATGGGTGATGTATACCTAATTTTGGGGGCGACACAATTGTGAGTATTTCTTTTGAGTATAAGAATACTTTGAGCGTAGTTTTCTGCAAGATTTTCTCAGAATAATATCTGATATTCCAGTCAAATCCAGTTTCTACTAAGGTAAAGGATATTATTTTATTTCAATACTCGTAAGAAATATTATTTTCTTTCATACTCCATAGTATGGAAGGGATATTATTTCATTTCATATTCCTAAATTTAAACTTACTATGGTAAGTATTGCTTCTATAATTCCTGAAATTAGTAGAATATCCTTGATATTTGCGCTTCATCCAGTATCTTTTCATGAAAATATTATTATGAGCATTCTTGATAAATTTTAACTTTTTCATGCCGGAGTACTGTTCACGGGGTTACTGTAAGACCCCAACTTATTATAAAATGAATTTTCTCTAATTATTATAATAAAGTGTTAATTTGATATAATGCTTTGGTTATGAGTGAAATGTGAAATTTTTTCAAAATAAGCAAGTTGTTATAAAATATTCATTGTTGTCGGGGAATATTCGTTTGGTCGTGGAATATTCTTGCTGTCGGGGAATATTCGTATGACGACTCAGCCATTTGTGGGCCCCATAACGAAAAACGGTCGGATGAATAAAACGACAAGTTTGAGTTTTTATAAATAACGGCATAATGATTACCGTTAACGCTGTTGGAATACCTGGTGGTTAAAATACAGTAATACGCGTGGTTGCATAGTAGAACACAATATTGCACAGTATTGATGAATTATTGATCCTTACGTAATAAGGCACTACTCAATAATTGTTACAGTAATTACTGTTTAATATTTTATTTTATTGATTCAATAATTGCTGCGTTGATATTTTATATTATTATTTTTTCAATAATTGTCACTCCATTATCAGATCAATAATTCATATTATTTGAATAATATTATTAGATAGCATTATTGACAATGTCTAAGGAAGTTCTATCTAAGGAGAGGTTTGGTCACCTCATTGCGCGTCAGTAAGGAAAAATCCTTATTGGAAAATCCCATCTTTCCTAAGAATGACCTGGTTGTCATAATTTTGATTCTGTAATATTATTGTGGATAATTAATTATTGATTTATATGATAAAGGAAATATTTATTTTATGTGGATATAAATGATGAATTTATTTATGTGGTTATAAATGAAAGAATTAATGTTGAGGTGTTTTATCAGTATTTTGTCGGATTGGAGGTATTATTAGATCAAACCAGTATTTTAGTGTATATTGCGTGAGTTATAATTTTTAATCTGACCGTTGGATCGTTGGAATTTTTGGATATGTTATACATATATAAGTTGAGTATATGTCCACAAATTTTGAACCGTTAAAAATGAACGTATGATTTGTTATGAATTTTAAGAGATGACTGGTTCAGAAATTGTTGAAGTTTCAGAATTTATCATTTTGGTGAAAAACTCTAGAATTGGTGAGTCCTACTTTTGGTTGGTGAGAAATGTACGGAAATTTTTATCCAGATGTGGTGGGTGGGAATAGTAGCAGGTAAAGCCATCAGGTTGCAGGTCAAGTCTGCTTCGGCGTGCTAACATTTTTCTATAAATAGAGGGCTAAGTTAGAATTAAAAATCACACCAGAAACAAGTTTTCTCTATTTTTCTCTCTATATTATCGAGCGTATTCTTGTGAGTATTTTGATACTTTGAGTGTTGATATACGGTGCAAGTTTCTTCAGCACTATATCTAGTATTCCGATAAGAAGTACTGTAAGACCCCAACTTTTATAAATAAAGATGAATTTTCTATAAATATCATTTTTGAATATTATGGAGTGAAATTGATATAATGTTATAGTTGTGGGTAATATTTATAAATTTTACAAAGTACGCAAGTTGCTATATAATATTCGATTGGTCGGAGAATATTCGTTTTAACAGGGAATATTCATACGACGACACAATCATTGGTGGACCCTACAACGGAATTATTGTCTAATTGAGAAAACGACAAAAATACTTTATGAAAATAACGGCAAAAATTTTACCATTAATATTGTTGAACTACTCGGTAGTAAAAGTATAGTAATACGCATGGTTGTATAGTAGCACACGGTATTGATTATTGATGCTTACGTGATAAGTCACTCAGTTTTGTTTTATTGGTATTATTAATGTAATAAAACAGAAAAGTTTTTTATATAAAACAGAATACTTTTATAAAGTTATCTGTTTTGTTAGACAATAATTAGAATATATTATATTTTATTATGAATAGTATTTGTATAGTGTCTGCATAGTTTTTGGATAGTAAAATCTTTTATAAAGTTATTCATTTTATTAGATTATAAATATAATATATTATATTTTATTTAAATGATTTTGCTTTAAATATGGACCGTCAGATTAAAGTAAATCAATCTAGACCGTTCATGAGTTAGTTACTATGCAGTCCATTTTTCTATAAATAGAAGCGCATTCTTTCATTATTTTCTTACGAATTCACTGAAACTCTAGAGAGAGAAACTCTAGAGAGAAAGAAAAAAAGTATGCTGCTACTTCACTACTCCGATATCAAGTTTCTTTTACGGTAAGGGATATTATTTGTTGTACTCGTAAGGAGTATTATTTTCTTTTGTATTCATGAAGAGAACTTCTGTTATTCCATTCTTTATTATTCTGCTGGAATAACTAGTATACGCGAACTATCCTATACTTGGTGACATTCTTCTATTATTCAGTCTTTATTATTATTCTGTTGGAATATCCTGCGTTTTACGTTGGACCTGGTTCCGTCTTTACTATTATTCTGTTAGAATATCCTGTCTGTGGGTTTTACGCCGGACCTGGGTCCATTATTCATTATTCTGTTGGAATATCATGTCTGTGCGTTTACGCCGGACCTGGTTCTATTATTTATTATTCTGTCGGAATATCCTGTCGGTGCGTTTACGCATGACCTGGTTCCATTATTTATTTTTCTGTTAGAATAACCTGTCTGTGCGGTCTATCGCATGCATGGTGATTTCTTTTGTTATTCCATTATTTATTATATTCAGTTGGTTAAAGTTTTGACTTTTATACTCTATGAAATTAGTGGAATATCCTTGATATTTGCGCTTCATTCAGTATCTTTTCATGAAAATATTCTTTCGAGCATTCTTGAATTTTACTCTTCAAAGAAGTATCATGTTGACAATTTGGACGTTATTGGTTCCTAGATAAATTAATTTTTGGACTTGATTTATTGAATTCTTATATCATTGTCATCATCCTCATGTTCATATTCTGTTAAAAGTCATCTGTAGGCTGTAGTGCATAGATGGACTTGGTATGATTATGATCAGGGATTATTCGGTATAATCATGACCGTAATGTTACAAATGATGTAGTAAAATTCCTCATTGGCCCGTAGTGCATTGATGGACAGTGGTTGGCATGATCATGACCATTAATGAATACACAAATATTCTTGGCCCGTAGTGCATGGATAATTGTGGTCGTGATACTAAAGAATATCCTTGGCCGTAGTGCAGGGGTGATTCGATGATGTGGATTATTGTTTTTAAGATGAGTCCCAACGATAAAAGTCATGAAAAACCTTTTAAATCATAGAAGATTGTAGATTTTATTCTCTACTTGACTCTTCTAATGGGTTGCTTGTTCCACTGTAGTTAAACTTGATGTTTGTTATATTGTATCAGTTTAACATTGTTTAAGGCTAATGATAATTTATTCTGCATTATCTTAGTCATAATATTTCTTACTGGGCTAGTTGAGCTCACCCTTTATTTCATTGTTCTCTTCAGGAAATGATAATATAGTTAGGACGAGTCAGGGAACGGAGTGATGAACCAGATGATAGTATTAGTAGTCCTCACTATTCTGTTAAATAGTGTGACAATAAATGTAACGAGGACTTATTCTGAGAGTGGATATTGTCTAGAAGACAGTATTTGTATTAAAACTCACAGCTCTCTTGTCGTATATTAACGATTGTATTTGTATTCTGTACCATGTATTTGGCGACTCAGAATAGGTGATGTATACCTTTTTTGGGGGCGTCACAGTTGGTATCAGAGCTTAGGGATATGATCCCTGGCTAAGATGTGAGACTAGAACTAGGAGGGGAGAGACGGGAAATTCCTTCGCCAGTATGACCTACCTAAGTTTATTTGGTATTTAATTGGTCGGTCAGATTATAGAGATAATATGTGATATGTTATTTAACCCTTATTTTGTGGCAGTATTTGAAAATGACATCCAAGAATGTTGAGAATAGCAATGGAGAACAGGCGATCGTTGATTCACCACATATCAATAATCAGGATAATGTGCATCAGGAAGGCGATAATCCTCATGCAAACAACAACACTAACCAAATGAAGAATGATGGAATGTGCAGAGGCTTTATGCAATTCATGCAATAGCAGGCGAGAGCGGCTCCTGTCCAAAATATAGGTGGAAACACTGAAAACTCTTGGACGGTCACCGCTAAACAGTTCAAGAAGCTGGGACCACCGGACTTTATTGGAGAACCAAAACCACTTAAGGCGGAAACGTGGATAAAGCAGATCACCAAGATATTTGATGTCTTGGGATGCGCCGAGGAGCAAAGGGTTCCCTTTGCCACCTTTATGTTGCGAGGAGAGGCAGATTACTGGTGGGAATCGGTAAAGTGTACTCAATCTGCTGCACTGAAGATGTCTTGAGAGAAGTTCCAAGAACTGTTCAATGACAAGTACTTTCCCAAAAGTATTCATCACATGAAGGAGGTAGAGTTCATCAAGTTGGAGCAGAATAATATGACCGTGTCGCAGTACGAAGCTAAGTTTGCCGAGCTGTCCCGGTTTGCGTCCCATTTGGTGGATAATGAAGAGAGAATGACGCGGATGTTTTTAAGAGGTTTGAAGCCGGAGATACGTCAACATCTTATTTCTCAAAAACTGTGTTTGTATTCAGATGTTGTAAATAAGGCTCAGTTAGTGGAGCGCGATAACGAGTCAACGCAACTAAAAGAGAGCAACAGGCAAAATGATAATACCAGTGAAAGCAGATATCGAAGCGGTGACAACAAGCATGGAGGGAATCAACATGCCAGATATGGTAACCACTTCGGTGGTAATCATGGCCAAAACAATGATAATGGACATTTCAAGAAGAGGAGATCCAATAATGATGGAAAGACGTCAGCACCAGCACCCGTGGTTAAGGAAGGAGAACGACCACCGATCATATGCTTCAAATGCGGAGGGGAGGGACACATCAGTCCAAACTGCGCGATGCCGTCCAAAGCATGTTATAATTATGGAAGAGAAGGTCACCTAGCCCAATTTTGTCGTTCACCAATGACAAGTTCAGCTAGGATGGAGGCACCAAAGGACGTCCCATAAAAGTCAAAACCGGTAGTGCAAGGGAGTGCGTTTGTTGTGACCTCCCAGAAAGTAAGGAACCCGAACGAGGTCATCACGGGTAAGCTTATCATAAACTCTAGCGAAGTCTATACCTTATTTGATACTGGTTCTACCCATTCTTTTATTTCTCCTATTTGCGCTAAACGATTAAATTTGACTTCGGAGAAATTAGACTTTGACTTATCTGTGAAAACTTCGTTGGGAGAAACCTTCATTACATTCACTGTTTATAAGTATTGTTTGGTTCAAATCGGTATCCTCACATTACCAGTCGATCTTATTTCATTGAAAATACTTGCATTTGATGTAATTCTAGAGATTGATTGGTTAACTACTCATCATACAAAAATTGATTGTTTTCGTAAGGTTGTTAGCTTTCATATTCCTAATCAACCTATTATGCGAATTCAAACAACCAAACCATTAAAATTAATCACTGTTGTGACGCCCCCAAAATTAGGTATACATCACCCATCTTGGGTCGTCAGATGCAAAGTACAGAATATAAATACAACTTATTAATACAACTGTCGTGTACAATACGACAAAACATAAACTGTGAGTTTGAATACAAATATTATCTTCTAGAGAGTATTCATACTCAAAAGGAGTCCTCATTACATTTATTAACACACTATTACATAGAATAGTGAGGACTACTAACTAATACTATCATTCGGACCATCACTCCGTTCCCCGACTTGCCCCAGCTACGTTCTTATTTCCTGAAGAGAACAGTGAAAGAAAGGGTGAGCTCAACTAGCCCAGTAAGAAATATTATGACTAAGATAATACATAATAAATTATCATTAGCCTTCAACAATGTTAAACTGATAAAATATAATAGACATCAAGTTTAACTGCAGCGGAACAAGCAATTCATTAAAAGAGTCAAGTAGAAAATAAACTCTACTATCTTTTATGATTTAAAAGGTTTTTCAACACTGTGATCGCTGGGACTCAGCTTAATAAAATAATCCACATCATCGAATCACCCCTGCACTATGGCCAAGGATATTCGTATATTCATTAATGGTCATGATCATGCCAACAACTGTCCATCAATGCACTACGGGCCAATGAGGACTTTTACCACATCATTTGTAACATTACGGTCATGATTACACCGAATAATCCCTGGTCATAATCATACCAAGTCCATCTATCCACTACAGGCCACAGATGACTTTCAACATAATATAAACATGAGGATGATGACAATGATATAAGAATTCAATAAAACAAGTTCAAGAATTAATTTATCCAAGAATTAACAACGTCCAAATTGTCAACATGATACTACTTTGTGGAGTAAAATTCAAGAATGATCAGGAGAATATTTTCATGAATAGATACTAGATGAAGCGCAAATGTCAAGGATATTCCACAAATTTCATGGAGTATAGAAGTCAAAACTTAACCAACTGAGTATAATAAAGAATGGAATAACAAAAGAAATCACCATGCATGCGATAGACCGCACAGACAGGTTATCCCAACAGAATAATAAATAATGGAACCAGGTCCGGCGTAAACGCACAGACAGGATATTCCGACAGAATAATAATAAAAACGGAACCAGGTCCGGTGTAAAAATCACAGACAGGATGTTCCAACAGAATAATAATAAAAACGGAACCAGATCCGGTGTAAAGCACACAGACAGGATGTTCCAACAGAATAATAGAAGAATGTCACCAAGTATAGGGTAGACCGCGTATACAGGTTATTCTAACAGAATAATAAGAAATGGAATAACAACATTTCTCTTCATGAATAAGAAAGAATAACATCCCTTACCGTTTTAAAGAAGAGCTGAAGTAAGGAAGTAGTTAAGTAGCAGAATACTCTTCTTCTCTCTCTCTATAGTTTCTCTCTATAGTTTCTCTCTCTAGAGTTCAGTGAATTCGTAAGAAATAATGAAGGAATGAGCTGCTATTTATAGAAAAATAGAATGCATAGTAACTAATCCATGAACGGTCCAGATTGATTACTTTAATCTGACGGTCCATATTTAAAGAAAAAATTTTTAAATAAAATATAATATATTCTATTTATAGAATAACTTTAATAAAGTATTCTGTTTTATATAAAAAGATGTTTCTGTTTTATTACGTTAATAATACGAATAAAACAAAACGTCATTATCGCTAAATAATTCATATTACTAACTGACAATAATTGAATCAAACTGAGTGACTTCTCAAATAAGCATTAATAATCAATACCGTGTGCTACTATGCAACCACACGTATTACTGTACTTTTACTACCGAGTAGTTCAACAGTAACAATGGTAAAACTTTCGTCGTTATTTTTAATAAAATATTTTTGTCGTTTTCTCAATCCGACAATAATTCCGTTGTGGGGTCCACCAATGATTGTGTCGTTGTATGAATATTCCCTGTTAAAACGAATATTCTCCGACCAATCGAATATTATATAACAACTTGCGTACTTTGTAAAATTTATAAATATTACCCACAACTATAACATTATATCAAATTAACTCCATAATATTCAAAAATGATATTTATAGAAAATTCATCTTTATTTATAAAAGTTGGGGTCTTACAACCTTCCCTTCTTATGAAATTTCGCCCTCGAAATTAGGGTACGTACCTGGTATGTCGAAGAGGTAAGGATACCTTGATTTCATTTCAGATTCTAACTCCCAAGTCATTTCCTCGACATCGTGGTTTCTCCACAAAACTTTGACTTAAGGTATAACCTTGGAGCGTAGAATATGTTCCTTCTTATCCAAGATTTGAACAGGAACTTCTTCATACGTCAAATCCTCCGCTATTTCGTTTGGTTCTAACTCAATAATGTGGTTCGGGTCTTCCACATATTTGCGTAACATAGATATGTGAAAAACGTTATGAACACGAGACATACTTGGCGGTAAAGCGAGTTTATAAGCCAAAGTTTCTACTCGATCGAGGATTAAAAATGGACCGATGAATCGAGGATTGAGCTTTCCTCTCTTTCCAAATCTCGTAACTCCTTTCCATGGAGCAACACGTAAGAACACGTGATCTCCTACATCAAATTCCACATCCTTTCGATGAAGATCAGCATAACTCTTTTGTCGATCTTGTGAGGTTTTTATCCGTTGTCGGATCGTTTGAATCTTTTCTGTAGTCATACGTACCAACTCCGGTCCCAACAATGTTACTTCACCCACCTCATCCCAGCATACTGGAGAACGACATTTTCTTCTATACAATGCTTCGAATGGAGCCATGCCAATACTTGCTTGATAATTGTTGTTGTAGGAAAACTTCACCAATGGTAAGAACTTGTCCCAACTTCCCTTGAAGTCAAAGACACAGAGTCTTAATAGATCTTCAAGAGTTTGAATAGTCCTCTCTGATTGTCCGTCCGTCTGAGGATGATATGCTAAACTAAATCGTAAATCCGTGCCCATAGCTTTTTGTAAACTAACCCAAAATCGTGAAGTGAATCTTGGGTCTCGGTCAGAAACTATGGATATTGGCATACAATGCAGTCTTACAATCTCGTTTATGTACATACGAGCAAGACGCTCAAGTGTATAAGTTTCTCGTATCGGTAAGAAATGAGCAGACTTGGTCAATCTATCAATAATTACTCAAATCGCATCTATACCTTGAGAAACCTTAGGAAGACCGGTAACGAAATCCATGGTAATGTGCTCCCACTTCCATTCTAAAATTTTAAGTGGTTGCAATGGACCTTTTGGTACTTGATGCTCCGCTTTGACTCGTTGACAAGTTAGACACACCTTGAGATAAACAACGCTATCTCTCTCTTCATATTGCTCCACCAAAATGTATGACGAAGATCATGATACATTTTGGTACTTCCAGGATGGATTGCAAACGGTGTGTTGTGCACCTCCATCATAATTTCATACTTTAAATCAGGGTTGTTAGGAACACAAAGTCTGGAGTTGAATCGAAGTATTCCTTCTTCATCGATTCTTGCTTCCGGCATAGCACCTTCTTGCACTTTCTTCCTCATACGCATCAGCTCCAGGTTTGTAGCTTGAGCAACTTTAACTCTATCGATTAAAGTTGGTTCTACTCGTATATTCGCCATCATCACATGGGTCCCTGGAGTCTTTAACTCTATCTTCATCATTTCCAAGTCACACAAAATGGGCCTTTGTGTTGACAATATCGCACTCGTACTTGCATATGATCTTCTACTCAATGCGTCAGCTACTACGTTCGTTTTTCCAGGATGGTATTGAATGGTATGATCATAATCTTTCAACAGTTCAAGCCAACGTCGTTGTCGCATGTTGAGTTCCTTTTGAGTGAAGAAATATTTGAGGCTTTTATGATCCGTAAAGATCTCCACCTTCTCCCCATACAAGTAATGCCTCCAAATTTTAAGTGCAAAGACAACAGCTGCCAACTCTAGATCATGAGTAGGATAATTCCTCTCATATTTCTTGAGTTGTCTTGATGCATAGGCTATGACTTTTCCATGTTGCATGAGAACACATCCCAACCCTTTGCTCGAAGCATCACTGTAGATGACAAATCCCTCCGAGCCAGATGGTATTGTTAGAACATGTGCTAAAATGAGTCTCCTCTTGAGTTCTTGAAAACTCTTCTCACATTCCTTGCTCCAACCGAACTTTGTATCTTTCCGAGTCAGCTGAGTTAATGGAGTAGCGATTCGAGAAAATCCTTCCACGAATCTCCGATAATAACCAGCTAAACCAAGAAAGCAACGTACTTCGGTCACTAATTTAGGTTGCTCCCAGCTTTGAATAGCTTTAATTTTTGCCGGGTCAACCGATATTCCACGACTTGATACTACGTGCCCAAGGAATGCTACCTCCTCCAGCCAGAACTCGCATTTCTTTAACTTGGCATAAAGCTTGTATTCACGAAGCTTTTAGAGTACCAGCCTCAAGTGTTGCTCATGATCTTCACGACTTTTGGAATAAATAAGGATGTCATCAATAAAGACGACCACAAAGTGATCCAAATATTCCTTGAATACTCGGTTCATCATATCCATGAAGGCAGCAGAAGCATTAGTCAATCCAAAGGACATGACTAGGAATTCATAATGCCCGTACCGAGTTCTAAAAGCCGTCTTTGGAATATCCTCAGTTCTAACCTTCAGCTGATGATATCCAAAAAGAAGATCGATCTTTGAAAAGAATTGTACTCCTTGCAACTGGTCAAACAGGTCATCAATACGTGGCAATGGGTACCTGTTTTTGATGGTGACATGATTCAACTCCCGATAATCAATACAAAGTCGCATACTTCCATCTTTCTTCTTCACGAATAGCACAGGAGCACCCCAAGGAGAAGTACTAGGACGAATAAAGCCAATGTCTAACAATTCCTGTAGCTGAATCTTTAACTCCTGAAGTTCAATAGGAGCCATTCGATATGGGGCTTTGGAAATGGGTTTTGTACCGGGTTCAAGGTCGATACAAAATTCAATTTCACGCTCTGGGGTAGGCCAGGAAGTTCTTCAAGGAATACGTCAGGGAATTTATTAACAATAGAAATATCATTCAAAACTGACGTATTTTTGTTTAGATCCGTGACATGAGCTAAAAAAGCTTGACATCCGTTTTTCAATAAACGAATAGCTTTATGGCTTGAGATGACAGCGATTGATTTTAATGGTTTGGTTGCTTGAATTCGCATAATAGGTCGATTAGGAATATGAAAGCTAACAACCTTACGAAAATAATCAATTTTTGCATGATGAGTAGTTAACCAATCAATCCCTAGAATCACGTCAAATGCAAGTATTTTTAATGAAACAAGATCGACAGGTAATGTGTGGGTACCAACTTGAACCAAACAAGACTTATAAATCGTGAATGTAATGAAGGTTTCTTCCAATGGAGTTTCAACAGATAAGTCAAAGTCTAATTTCTCCGGAATCAAATTTAATCGATGAGCGTAAGTAGGAGAAATAAAAGAATGGGTAGAACCGGTATCAAATAAAGTATAGACTTCGTTAGAGTTTATGATAAGCTTGCCCGTGATGACCTCATTCGAGTTCCTTGCTTTCTGGGAGGTCACAACAAACGCTCTCCCTTGCACTACCGGTTTTGACTTTTCTGGGACGGCCTTTGGTATCTCCATCTTGGCTGAACTTGTTTTTGGTAAACGAAAAAATCGAGCTAAATGACATTCTCTTCCACAATTATAACATGCTTTAGACGGCATCGCGCAGTTTGGACAGATGTGCCCCTCCCCTCCGCATTTAAAACATATGTGTGACACCCCCAAAATTAGGTATACATTACCCATCTTGGGTCGTCAGATACATAGTACAGAATACAAATACAACTTACTAATACAACTGTCGTGTACAATACGACAAAACATAAACTGTGAGTTTGAATACAAATATTATCTTCTAGAGAGTATTCATACTCAAAAGGAGTCCTCGTTACATTTATTAACACACCATTACATAGAATAGTGAGGACTACTAACTAATACTATCATTCGGACCATCACTCCGTTCCCCAACTTGCCCCAGCTACGTTCTCATTTCCTGAAGAGAACAGTGAAAGAAAGGGTGAGGTCAACTAGCCCAGTAAGAAATATTACGACTAAGATAATGCAGAATAAATTATCATTAGCCTTCAACAATGTTAAACTGATAAAATATAATAGACATCAAGTTTAACTGTAGCGGAACAAGCAATCCATTAAGAGAGTCAAGTAGAAAATAAACTCTACTATCTTTTATGATTTAAAAGATTTTTCAACACTGTGATCGCTGAGACTCAGCTTAATAAAATAATCCACATCATCGAATCACCCCTGCACTACAGCCAAGGATATTCGTATATTCATTAATGGTCATGATCATGCCAACAACTATCCATCAATGCACTACGGGCCAATGAGGACTTTTACCACATCATTCGTAACATTACGGTCATGATTACACCGAATAATCCCTGGTCATAATCATACCAAGTCCATCTATGCACTACAGGCCACAGATGACTTTCAATAGAATATAAACATGAGAATGATGACAATGATATAAGAATTCAATAAAATAAGTTCAAGAATTAATTTATCCAAGAATTAACAACGTCCAAATTGTCAACATGATACTACTTTGTGGAGTAAAATTCAAGAATGATCAGGAGAATATTTTCATGAATAGATACTAGATGAAGCGCAAATGTCAAGGATATTCCACAAATTTCATGGAGTATAGAAGTCAAAACTTAACCAACTGAGTATAATAAAGAATGGAATAACAAAAGAAATCATCATGCATGCGATAGACCGCACAGACAGGTTATTCTTAACAGAATAATAATAATGGAACCAGGTCCGGCGTAAACGCACAGACAGGATATTCCGACAGAATAATAATAATGGAACTAGGTCCGGTGTAAAACACACAAACAGGATATTCCGACAGAATAATAATAAAAACGGAACCAGGTCCGGTGTAAAACACACAGACAGGATGTTCCAACAGAATAATAGTAAAAACGGAACCAGGTCCGGTGTAAAACACACAGACAGGATGTTCCAACAGAATAATAATAAAAATAGAACCAGGTCCGGTGTAAAACACACAGACAGGATGTTCCAACAGAATAATAGGAGAATGTCACCAAGTATAGGGTAGACCGCGTATACAGGTTATTCCAACAGAATAATAAGAAATAGAATAACAACAGTTCTCTTCATGAATAAGAAAGAATAACACCCCTTACCGTTTTAAAGAAGAGCTGAAGTAAGGAAGTAGTTAAGTAGCAGAATACTCTTCTTCTCTCTCTCTATAGTTTCTCTCTATAGTTTCTCTCTCTAGAGTTCAGTGAATTCGTAAGAAATAATGAAGGAATGAGCTGCTATTTATAGAAAAATAGAATGCATAGTAACTAATCCATGAACGGTCCAGATTGATTACTTTAATCTGACGGTCCATATTTAAAGAAAAATCTTTTAAATAAAATATAATATATTCTATTTATAGAATAACTTTAATAAAGTATTTTGTTTTATATAAAAAGATGTTTCTGTTTTATTACGTTAATAATACGAATAAAACAAAACGTCATTATCGCTAAATAATTCATATTATTAACTAACAATAATGGAATCAAACTGAGTGACTTCTCACATAAGCATTAATAATCAATACCGTGTGCTACTATGCAACCACACGTATTACTGTACTTTTACTACCGAGTAGTTCAACAGTAACAATGGTAAAACTTCCGCCGTTATTTTTAATAAAATATTTTTGTCATTTTCTCAATCCGACTAATTCCGTTGTGGGGTCCACCAATGATTGTGTCGTTGTACGAATATTCTCTGTTAAAACGAATATTCTCCGACCAATCGAATATTATATAACAACTTACGTACTTTGCAAAATTTATAAATATTACCCACAACTATAACATTATATCAAATTAACTCCATAATATTCAAAAATGATATTTATAGAAAATTCATCTTTATTTATAAAAGTTGGGGTCTTACAACCTCCCCTTCTTATGAAATTTCGCCCTCGAAATTAGGGTACGTACCTGGTATGTCGAAGAGATAAGGATACCTTGATTTCATTTCAGATTCTAACTCCCAAGTCATTTCCTCAACATCGTGGTTTCTCCACAAAACTTTGACTTGAGGTATAACCTTGGAGCGTAGAATATGTTCCTTCTTATCCAAGATTTGAACAGGAACTTCTTCATACGTCAAATCCTCCGCTATTTCGTCCGGTTCTAACTCAATAATGTGGTTCGGGTCTTCCACATATTTGCGTAACATGGATATGTGAAAAACGTTATGAACACGAGACATACTTGGCGGTAAA
Source organism: Panax notoginseng (assembly GCA_016801055.1). Taxonomy (NCBI): domain Eukaryota; kingdom Viridiplantae; phylum Streptophyta; class Magnoliopsida; order Apiales; family Araliaceae; genus Panax; species Panax notoginseng. The sequence continues at coordinate 255,715,631 of CM029013.1, forward strand.
GCGAGTCTATAAGCCACAGTTCCTACTCGATCGAGGATTAAAAATGGACCGATGAATCGAGGATTGAGCTTTCCTCTCTTTCCAAATCTCGTAACTCCTTTCCATGGAGCAACACGTAAGAACACATGATCTCCTACATCAAATTCCACGTCCTTTCGATGAAGATCAGCATAACTCTTTTGTCGATCTTGTGAGGTTTTTATACGTTGTCGGATCGTTTGAATCTTTTCTGTAGTCATACGTACCAACTCCGGTCCCAACAACGTTGCTTCACCCACCTCATCCCAGCATACTGGAGAACGACATTTTCTTCCATACAATGCTTCGAATGGAGCCATGCCAATACTTGCTTGATAACTGTTGTTGTAGGAAAACTCCACCAATGGTAAGAACTTGTCCCAACTTCCCTTGAAGTCAAAGACACAGAGTCTTAATAAATCTTCTAGAGTTTGAATAGTCCTCTCTGATTGTCCGTCCGTCTGAGGATGATATGCCGAACTAAATCGTAAATCCGTGCCCATAGCTTTTTGTAAACTAACCCAAAATCGTGAAGTGAATCTTGGGTCTCGATCAGAAACTATGGATACTGGCATACCATGCAGTCTTACAATCTCGTTTATGTACATACGAGCAAGACGTTCAAGTGTATAAGTTTCTCGTATCGGTAAGAAATGAGCAGACTTGGTCAATCTATCAACAATGACCCAAATCGCATCTATACCTTGAGAAACCTTAGGAAGACCGGTAACGAAATCCATGGTAATGTGCTCCCACTTCCATTCTGGAATTTCAAGTGGTTGCAATGGACCTTTTGGTACTTGATGCTCCGCTTTGACTCGTTGACAAGTTAGACACCTTGAGATAAACAACGCTATCTCTCTCTTCATATTGCTCCACCAAAATGTATGACGAAGATCATGATACATTTTGGTACTTCCAGGATGGATTGCAAACGGTGTGTTGTGCGCCTCCATCATGATTTTATACTTTAAATCAGGGTTGTTAGGAACACAAAGTCTGGAGTTGACTCGAAGTATTCCTTCTTCATCGATTCTTGCTTCCGGCATAGCACCTTCTTGCACTTTCTTCCTTATACGCATCAGCTCCAGGTCTGTAGCTTGAGCAGCTTTAACTTTATCGATAAAAGTCGGTTCTACTCGTATATTCGCCATCATCACATGGGTCCCTGGATTCTTTAACTCTATCTCCATCCTTTGCAAATCACACAAAATGGGCCTTTGTGTTGACAATATCGCACTTGTACTTGCATATGATCTTCTACTCAATGCGTCAGCTACCACGTTCGCTTTTCCAGGATGGTATTGAATGGTATGATCATAATCTTTCAACAGTTCAAGCCAACGTCGTTGTCGCATGTTGAGTTCCTTTTGAGTGAAGAAATATTTGAGGCTTTTATGATCCGTAAAGATCTCCACCTTCTCCCCATACAAGTAATGCCTCCAAATTTTAAGTGCAAAGACAACAGCTGCCAACTCTAGATCATGAGTAGGATAATTCCTCTCATATTCCTTGAGTTGTCTTGATGCATAGGCTATGACTTTTCCATGTTGCATGAGAACGCATCCCAACCCTTTGCTCGAAGCATCACTGTAGATGACAAATCCCTCCGAGCCAGATGGTATTGTTAGAACAGGTGCTGAAATGAGTCTCCTCTTGAGTTCTTGAAAACTCTGCTCACATTCTTCGCTCCAACCGAACTTTGTATCTTTCCGAGTCAGCTGAGTTAATGGAGTAGCGATTCGAGAAAATCCTTCCACGAATCTCCGATAATAACCAGCTAAACCGAGAAAGCTACGTACTTCGGTTACTGATTTAGGTTGCTCCCAGCTTTGAATAGCTTCAATCTTTGCCGGGTCAACAGATATTCCACGACTTGATACTACGTGCCCAAGGAATGCTACCTCTTCCAACCAGAACTCGCATTTCTTCAACTTGGCATAAAGTTGTATTCACGAAGCTTTTGGAGTACCAACCTCAAGTGTTGCTCATGATCTTCACGGCTTTTGGAATAAACAAGGATGTCATCGATAAAGACGACCACAAAGTGATCCAAATATTCCTTGAATACCCTGTTCATCATATCCATGAAGGCAGCAGGAGCATTAGTCAATCCAAAAGACATAACTAAGAATTCATAATGCCCATACCGAGTTCTGAAGGCAGTCTTTGGAATATCCTCAGTTCTAACCTTCAGCTGATGATATCCAGAACGAAGATCGATCTTTGAAAAGAATTGTGCTCCTTGCAACTGGTCAAACAGGTCATCAATACGTGGCAATGGGTACCTATTTTTGATGGTGACATGATTCAACTCCCGATAATCAATACAAAGTCGCATACTCCCATCTTTCTTCTTCACGAACAGAACAGGAGCACCCCAAGGAGAAGTACTAGGACGAATAAAACCAATGTCTAACAATTCCTGCAGTTGAGTCTTTAACTCCTGAAGTTCAATAGGAGCCATTCGATATGGGGCTTTGGAAATGGGTTTTGTACCGGGTTCAAGGTCGATACAAAATTCAATTTCACGCTCTGGGGGTAGGCCAGGAAGTTCTTCGGGAAATACGTCAGGAAATTTATTAACAACAGAAATATCATTCAAAGCTGACGTATTTTTGTTTAGATCTGTGACATGAGCTAAGAAAGCTTGACATCCGTTTTTCAATAAACGAATAGCTTTATGGCTTGAGATAACAGCGATTGATTTTAATGGTTTGGTTGCTTGAATTCGCATAATAGGTCGATTAGGAATATGAAAGCTAACAACCTTACGAAAATAATCAATTTTTGCATGATGAGTAGTTAACCAATCAATCCCTAGAATCACGTCAAATGCAAGTATTTTTAATGAAATAAGATCGACAGGTAATGTGTGGGTACCAACTTGAACCAAACAAGACTTATAAACCGTGGATGTAATGAAGGTTTCTCCCAATGGAGTTTCAACTGCTAAGTCAAAGTCTAATTTCTCCGGAATCAAATTTAATCGATGAGCGCAAGTAGGAGAAATAAAAGAATGGGTAGAACCGGTATCAAATAAAGTATAGACTTCGTTAGAGTTTATGATAAGCTTACCCGTGATGACCTCATTCGGGTTCCTTGCTCTCTGGGAGTTCACAACAAACGCTCTCCCTTGCACAACCGGTTTTGACTTTTCTGGGACGGCCTTTGGTGCCTCCATCCTAGCTGAATTTGTCTTCGGTAAACGATAAAATCGGGCTAAATGACCTTCTCTTCCACAATTATAACATGCTTTGGACGGCATCGCGCAGTTTGGACTGATGTGCCCCTCCCCTTCGCATTTGAAACATATGATAGGTGGTCGTTCTCCTTCCTTAACGACAGGTGCCGGTGCTGACAGTTTTCCATCATTGTTGAATCTCCTCTTCTTGAAATGCCCATTTTTATTGTTTTGGCCCTGATTACCACCGAAGTGGTTACCATTTCTGGCCTGTTGATTCCCTCCACGCTTGTTGTCACCGCTTCGATGACTGCTCTCACTGGTATTATCATTTTGCCGGCTGCTCTCTTTTGGTTGTGTTGTCTCGTTATCGCGCTCCACCAACTGAGCCCTATTTACAACATCTGAATACAAACACAGTTTATGAGAAACAAGATGTTGACGTATCTCCGGCTTCAAACCTCTTAAAAATATCCGCGTCATTCTTTCTTCATTATCCACCAGGTGGGACGCAAACCGGGATAACTCCGCAAATTTTGCCTCGTACTACGACACGGTCATATTATTCTGCTCCAATTTGATGAACTCCACCTCCTTCATGTGACGAATACTCTCGGGAAAGTATTTGTCGTTAAACAGCTCTTGGAACTTCTCCCAAGACATCTTCAGTGTGGCAGGTTGAGTACGCTTTATCGATTTCCACCAGTAATCTGCCTCTCCTCGCAACATAAAGGCGGCAAAGGGAACCTTTTGCTCCTCAGAGCAACCCAATACATCAAATATCTTGGTGATCTGCTTTATCCATGTTTCAGCTACAAGTGGTTTGGGTTCTCCCTTAAACTCCGTTGGTCCCAGCTCCTTAAACTGTTTAGCGGTGACCGCCTGAGAGTTTCCAGTATTTCCACCTACGTTGTGGACAGGAGCCGCTTTCACCTGTTGTTGTATGAATTGCATAAAACTTCTGAATATTCCATCATTCATCATCTGGTCAGTGTTGTTGTTTGCATGAGGATTGTCACCTTCCTGATGAACATTATCCTGATTATTGATATGTGGTGAATCAATAATCGCCTGTGCTCCATTGCTATTCTCAACATTCTCAGATGCCATTTTCAGATACTGTCACAAAATAAAAGTTAATTGATATGTCATATATTATCCTTATATTATGACCGACCAATTAAATACCATGCAAATAAACTTAGGTAGGTCATACTAGCGAAGGAATTCCCCGTCTCTCCCCTCCTAGTTCTATTCTCACATCTTAGTCAGGGATCATATCCCTAAGCTCTGATACCAACTGTGACACCCCCAAAATTAGGTATACATCACCCATCTTGGGTCGTCAGATACATAGTACAGAATACAAATATAACTTACTAATACAACTGTCGTGTACAATACGACAAAACATAAACTGTGAGTTTGAATACAAATATTATCTTCTAGAGAGTATTCATACTCAAAAGGAGTCCTCGTTACATTTATTAACACACCATTACATAGAATAGTGAGGACTACTAACTAATACTATCATTCGGACCATCACTCCGTTTCCCGACTTGCCCCAGCTACGTTCTCATTTCTTGAAGAGAACAGTGAAAGAAAGGGTGAGGTCAACTAGCCCAGTAAGAAATATTACGACTAAGATAATGCAGAATAAATTATCATTAGCCTTCAACAATGTTAAACTGATAAAATATAATAGACATCAAGTTTAACTGTAGCGGAACAAGCAATCCATTAAGAGAGTCAAGTAGAAAATAAACTCTACTATCTTTTATGATTTAAAAGATTTTTCAACACTGTGATCGCTGAGACTCAGCTTAATAAAATAATCCACATCATCGAATCACCCCTGCACTACGGCCAAGGATATTCGTATATTCATTAATGGTCATGATCATGCCAACAACTATCCATCAATGCACTACGGGCCAATGAGGACTTTTACCACATCATTCGTAACATTACGGTCATGATTACACTGAATAATCCCTAGTCATAATCATACCAAGTCCATCTATGCACTACAGGCCACAGATGACTTTCAATAGAATATAAACATGAGAATGATGACAATGATATAAAAATTCAATAAAATAAGTTCAAGAATTAATTTATCCAAGAATTAACAACGTCCAAATTGTCAACATGATACTACTTTGTGGAGTAAAATTCAAGAATGATCAGGAGAATATTTTCATGAATAGATACTAGATGAAGTGCAAATGTCAAGGATATTCCACAAATTTCATGGAGTATAGAAGTCAAAACTTAACCAACTGAGTATAATAAAGAATGGAATAACAAAAGAAATCACCATGCATGCGATAGACCGCACAGACAGGTTATTCTTAACAGAATAATAATAATGGAACCAGGTCCGGCGTAAACGCACAGACAGGATATTCCGACAGAATAATAATAATGGAACTAGGTCCGGTGTAAAACACACAGACAGGATATTTCGACAGAATAATAATAAAAACGGAACCAAGTCCGGTGTAAAACACACAGACAGGATGTTCCAACAGAATAATAGTAAAAACGGAACCAGGTCCGGTGTAAAACACACAGACAGGATGTTCCAACAGAATAATAATAAAAACGGAACCAGGTCCGGTGTAAAACACACAGACAGGATGTTCCAACAGAATAATAGGAGAATGTCACCAAGTATAGGGTAGACCGCGTATACAGGTTATTCCAACAGAATAATAAGAAATGGAATAACAACAGTTCTCTTCATGAATAAGAAAGAATAACACCCCTTACCGTTTTAAAGAAGAGCTGAAGTAAGGAAGTAGTTAAGTAGCAGAATACTCTTCTTCTCTCTCTCTATAGTTTCTCTCTATAGTTTCTCTCTCTAGAGTTCAGTGAATTCGTAAGAAATAATGAAGGAATGAGCTGCTATTTATAGAAAAATAGAATGCATAGTAACTAATCCATGAACGGTCCAGATTGATTACTTTAATCTGACGGTCCATATTTAAAGAAAAATCTTTTAAATAAAATATAATATATTCTATTTATAGAATAACTTTAATAAAGTATTTTGTTTTATATAAAAAGATGTTTCTATTTTATTACGTTAATAATACGAATAAAACAAAACGTCATTATCGCTAAATAATTCATATTATTAACTGACAATAATGGAATCAAACTGAGTGACTTCTCACATAAGCATTAATAATCAATACCGTGTGCTACTATGCAACCACACGTATTACTGTACTTTTACTACCGAGTAGTTCAACAGTAACAATGGTAAAACTTCCGCCGTTATTTTTAATAAAATATTTTTGTCGTTTTCTCAATCCGACAATAATTCCGTTGTGGGGTCCACCAATGATTGTGTCGTTGTACGAATATTCCCTGTTAAAACGAATATTCTCCGACCAATCGAATATTATATAACAACTTACGTACTTTGCAAAATTTATAAATATTACCCACAACTATAACATTATATCAAATTAACTCCATAATATTCAAAAATGATATTTATAGAAAATTCATCTTTATTTATAAAAGTTGGGGTCTTACAATATGATAGGTGGTCGTTCTCCTTCCTTAACAACAGGTGCTGGTGCTAACTTCTTTCCATCATTGTTGAATCTCCTCTTCTTGAAATGACCATTCTTATTGTTTTGGCCCTGATTACCACCGAAGTGGTTACCATTTCTGGCCTGTTGATTCCCTCCACGCTTGTTGTCACCGCTTCGATGACTGCTCTCACTGGTATTATCATTTTGGCTACTGTTCTCTTTTGGTTGCGTTGACTCGTTATCGCGTTCCACTAACTGAGCCCTATTCACAACATCTGAATACAAACACAGTTTATGAGAAATAAGATGTTGACGTATCTCAGGTTTCAAACCTCGCAAAAACATTCGCGTCATTTGCTCTTCATTATCCACCAAGTGGGACGCAAATCGGGACAACTCGGCAAACTTGGCTTCGTACTGCGACACAGTCATGTTGTTTTGCTCCAACTTGATAAATTCCACCTCCTTCATGTGACGAATACTTTCGAGAAAGTATTTGTCATTGAACAGCTCTTGGAACTTCTCCCAAGACATCTTCAGTGCGGTAGGTTGAGTACGCTTAATCGATTCCCACCAGTAATCTGCCTCTCCTCGCAACATAAAGGCGGCAAAGGGAACCTTTTGCTCCTCGGAGCATCCCAAGACATCAAATATCTTGGTAATCTGCTTTATCCATGTTTCCGCTATAAGTGGTTTTGGCTCTCCCTTAAACTCTGGTGGTCCCAGCTCCTTGAACTGTTTAGCGGTGACCGTCAGAGAGTTTTCAGTGTTACCACCTATATTTTAGATAGGAGCCGCTCTCGCCTTCTGTTGCATGAACTGCATAAAGTTTCTGAACATTCCATCATTCATCATCTGGTCAGTGTTGTTGTTTGCATGAGGATTGTCACCTTTCTGATGCACATTATCCTGATTATTGATATGTGGTGAATCAACAGTCGCCTGTGCTCCATTGCTATTCTCAACATTCTCAGATGCCATTTTCAGATACTGCCACAAAATAAAAATTAATTGATATGTCATATATTATCCTTATATTATGACCGACCAATTAAATACCATGCAAATAAACTTAGGTAGGTCATACTAGCGAAGGAATTCCCCGTCTCTCCCCTCCTAGTTCTATTCTCACATCTTAGCCAGGGATCATATCCCTAAGCTCTGATACCAACTGTGACGCCCCCAAAATTAGGTATACATCACCCATCTTGGGTCGTCAGATACAAAGTACAGAATACAAATACAACTTACTAATACAACTGTCGTGTACAATACGACAAAACATAAACTGTGAGTTTGAATACAAATATTATCTTCTAGAGAGTATTCATACTCAAAAGGAGTCCTCATTACATTTATTAACACACTATTACATAGAATAGTGAGGACTACTAACTAATACTATCATTCGAATCATCACTCCGTTTCCCGACTTGCCCCAGCTACGTTCTCATTTCCTGAAGAGAACAGTGAAAGAAAGGGTGAGCTCAACTAGCCCAGTAAGAAATATTATGACTAAGATAATGCAGAATAAATTATCATTAGCCTTCAACAATGTTAAACTGATAAAATATAATAGACATCAAGTTTAACTGCAGCGGAACAAGCAATTCATTAAAAGAGTCAAGTAGAAAATAAACTCTACTATCTTTTATGATTTAAAAGGTTTTTCAACACTGTGATCGCTGGGACTCAGCTTAATAAAATAATCCACATCATCGAATCACCCCTGCACTATGGCCAAGGATATTCGTATATTCATTAATGGTCATGATCATGCCAACAACTGTCCATCAATGCACTACGGGCCAATGAGGACTTTTACCACATCATTTGTAACATTACGGTCATGATTACACCGAATAATCCCTGGTCATAATCATACCAAGTCCATCTATCCACTACAGGCCACAAATGACTTTCAACATAATATAAACATGAGGATGATGACAATGATATAAGAATTCAATAAAACAAGTTCAAGAATTAATTTATCCAAGAATTAACAACGTCCAAATTGTCAACATGATACTACTTTGTGGAGTAAAATTCAAGAATGATCAGGAGAATATTTTCATGAATAGATACTAGATGAAGCGCAAATGTCAAGGATATTCCACAAATTTCATGGAGTATAGAAGTCAAAACTTAACCAACTGAGTATAATAAAGAATGGAATAACAAAAGAAATCACCATGCATGCGATAGACCGCACAGACAGGTTATCCCAACAGAATAATAAATAATGGAACCAGGTCCGGCGTAAACGCACAGACAGGATATTCCGACAGAATAATAATAAAAACGGAACCAGGTCCGGTGTAAAAATCACAGACAGGATGTTCCAACAGAATAATAATAAAAACAGAACCAGATCCGGTGTAAAGCACACAGACAGGATGTTCCAACAGAATAATAGAAGAATGTCACCAAGTATAGGGTAGACCGCGTATACAGGTTATTCCAACAGAATAATAAGAAATGGAATAACAACATTTCTCTTCATGAATAAGAAAGAATAACACCCCTTACCGTTTTAAAGAAGAGCTGAAGTAAGGAAGTAGTTAAGTAGCAGAATACTCTTCTTCTCTCTCTCTATAGTTTCTCTCTATAGTTTCTCTCTCTAGAGTTCAGTGAATTCGTAAGAAATAATGAAGGAATGAGCTGCTATTTATAGAAAAATAGAATGCATAGTAACTAATCCATGAACGGTCCAGATTGATTACTTTAATCTGACGGTCCATATTTAAAGAAAAATCTTTTAAATAAAATATAATATATTCTATTTATAGAATAACTTTAATAAAGTATTCTGTTTTATATAAAAAGATGTTTCTGTTTTATTACGTTAATAATACGAATAAAACAAAACGTCATTATCGCTAAATAATTCATATTATTAACTGACAATAATGGAATCAAACTGAGTGACTTCTCACATAAGCATTAATAATCAATACCGTGTGCTACTATGCAACCACACGTATTACTGTACTTTTACTACCGAGTAGTTCAACAGTAACAATGGTAAAACTTCCGCCGTTATTTTTAATAAAATATTTTTGCCGTTTTCTCAATCCGACAATAATTCCGTTGTGGGGTCCACCAATGATTGTGTCGTTGTACGAATATTTCCTATTAAAACGAATATTCCCCGATCAATCGAATATTATATAACAACTTGCGTACTTTACAAAATTTATAAATATTACCCACAACTATAACATTATATCAAATTAACTCCATAATATTCAAAAATGATATTTATAGAAAATTCATCTTTATTTATAAAAGTTGGGGTCTTACAACTGTCATCTTAAGCCATAAAGCTATTCGTTTATTTAAAAATGGATGTTAAGCTTTCTTAGCTCATGTCACGAATCTAAACAAAAATACTTCAGTTTTGAATGATATTCTATTGTTAATGAATTTTCTGACGTATTCTCTGAAGAACTTCCTGGCCTACCCCCAGAGCGTGAAATTAAATTTTGTATCGACCTTGAACCTGGTACAAAACCCATTTCTAAAGCCCAATATCGAATTGCTCCTATTGAACTTCAGGAGTTAAAGACCCAACTGCAGGAATTGTTAGACATTGGCTTTATTCGTCCTAGTACTTCTCCTTGGGGTGCTCCTGTTCTATTCGTGAAGAAAAAAGATGGGAGTATGCGACTTTGTATTGATTATCGGGAGTTGAATCATGTCACCATCAAAAATAGGTACCCATTGCCACGTATTGATGACCTGTTTAACCAATTGCAAGGAGCACAATTCTTTTCAAAAATTGATCTTCGTTCTGGATATCATCAGCTGAAGGTTAGAACAGAGGATATTCCAAAGACTGCCTTCAGAAATCGGTACAGGCATTATGAATTCTTAGTCATGTCTTTTAGATTGACTAATGCTCATGCTGCCTTCATGGATATGATGAACCGAGTATTCAAGGAATATTTGGATTACTTTGTGGTCGTCTTTATTGATGAAATCCTTATTTATTCCAAAAGCCGTGAAGATCATGAGCAACACTTGAGGCTGACACTCCAAAAGCTTCGTGAATACAAGCTTTATGCCAGGCTAAGGAAATGCGAGTTCTGGCTTGAGGAAGTAGCATTCCTTGGGCACGTAGTATCAAGTCATGGAATATCTGTTGACCCGGCAAAGATTGAAGCAATTCAAAGCTGGGAGCAACCTAAATCAGTGACCGAAGTACGTAGCTTTCTCGGTTTAGCTGGTTATTATCAGAGATTCGTGGAAGGATTTTCTCGAATCGCTACTCCATTAACTCAGTTGACTCGAAAAGATACAAAGTTCAGTTGGAGCGAAGAATGTGAGAAGAGTTTTCAAGAACTCAAGAGGAGACTCATTTCAGCACCTGTTCTGACAATACCATCTGGCTCGGAGGGATTTGTCATCTACAGTAATGCTTCGGGCAAAGGGTTGGGATGTGTTCTCATGCAACATGGAAGAGTCATAGCCTATGCCTCAAGACAACTCAAAGAATATGAAAGAAATTATCCTACTCATGATCTAGAGTTGGCAGTTGTTGTCTTCGCACTTAAAATTTGGAGGCATTACTTGTATGGGGAGAAAGTGGAGATCTTTACGGATCATAAAAGCCTCAAATATTTCTTCACTCAAAAGGAACTCAACATGCGACAACGACGTTGGCTGGAACTGTTGAAAGATTATGATCATACCATCCAATACCATCCTGGAAAAGCGAATGTGGTAGCTGATGCATTGAGTAGAAGATCATATGCAAGTACGAGTGCGATATTGTCAACGCAAAGGCCCATTTTGTGTGACTTGCAAAGGATGGAGAGAGAGTTAAAGACTCCAGGGACCCATATGATAATAGAGAATATACGAGTAGAACCTACTTTAATTGATAAAGTTGAAGCTGCTCAAGCTATAGACCTGGAGCTGATGCGTATGTGGAAGAAAGTGCAAGAAGGTGCTATGCCAGAAGCAAGAATCGATGAAGAATGAATACTTCGAGTCAACTCCAGACTTTGTGTTCCTAACGACCCTGATTTAAAGTATAAAATCATGATAGAGGCGCACAACACACCGTTTGCAATCCATCCTGGGAGTACTAAAATGTATCGTGATCTTCGTCATACATATTGGTGGAGCAATATGAAGAGAGAGAGCGCTGTTTATCTCAAGGTGTCTAACTTGTCAACGAGTCAAAGCGGAGCATCAAGTACCAAAAGGTCCATTGCAACCACTTGAAATTTCAAAATGGAAGTGGGAGCACATTACCATAGATTTTGTTACTGGTCTTCCCAAGGTTTCTCAAGACATTGATGCAATTTGGGTCATTATTGATAGATTGACCAAGTCTGCTCATTTCTTACCAATACGAGAAAATTATACACTTGAACGTCTTGCTCGTATGTATATAAACGAGATTGTAAGACTGCATGGTATGCCAGTATCCAATATTTCTGATCGAGACACAAGATTCACTTCACGATTTTGGGTTAGTTTGCAAAAAGATATGGGCACGGATTTACGATTTAGTTCGGCATATCATCCCAAGACGGACGGACAATCAGAGAGGACTATTGAAACTCTTGAAGATTTATTAAGACTCTGTGTTCTTGACTTCAAGGGAAGTTGGGATAAGTTCTTACCATTGGTGGAGTTTTCCTACAACAGTTATCAAGCAAGTATTGGCATGGCTCCATTCGAGGCGTTGCATGGAAGAAAGTGTCGTTCTCTAGTATGCTGGGATGAGGTGGGTGAAGCAACGTTGTTGGGACCGAAGTTGGTACGTATGACTACGGAAAAGATTCAAACGATCTGGCAACGTATAAAAACCTCACAAGATCAACAAAAGAGTTATGCTTATCTTCATCGAAAGGACGTGGAATTTGATATAAGATATCATGTGTTGTTACGAGTTACTCCGTGGAAAGGAGTTACGACATTTGGAAAAAGAGGAAAGCTCAATCCTCGATTCATTGGCCCATTTTTAATCCTCGATCGAGTAGGAACTGTGGCCTATAGACTCGCTTTACCGCCAAGTATGTCTCGTGTTCATAATGTTTTTCACATATCCATGTTACGTAAATATGTGGAAGACCCGAACCACATTATTGAGTTAGAACCGGATGAAATATGTGAAACCCCAGATTTTGTGAATAAAGAATTAATTTTTTTGAAATATTTATAAATTTTGCAAAGTATGCAAGTTGTTGTATTATATTCGATTGGTCGGGAAATATTATTTTTGTCGGGAAATATTCGTACGACGGCACAATTATTGGTGGACCCCACAACGGAATTATTGTCGGATTGAGAAAACGACAAAAATATTTTATGAAAATAACGGCGAAAGCTTTACCGTTAATAATGTTGAACTACTCGGTAGTAAAAGTACAGTAATACGTGTGGTTACATAGTAGCATACGGTATTGATTATTGAGGCTTACGTGATAAGTCACTCAGTTTTGTTTATTGGTATTATTAATGTAATAAAACAGAAAAGCTTTTTATATAAAACAGAATACTTTTATAAAGTTATTCATTTTATTGGGCTAATAGTAAAATCTTTTTATATAAAACAAAATACTTTTATAAAGTTATCTGTTTTATTAGACAATAATTAGAATATATTATATTTTATTATGCATAGTACCTGCATAGTAAAATCTTTTATAAAGTTATTCGTTTTATTAGATTATAAATAGAATATATTATATTTTATTTAAAAGATTTTGCTTTAAATATGGACCGTCAGATTAAAGTAAATCAATCTAGACCGTTCATGAGTTAGTTACTATGCAGTCCATTTTTCTATAAATAGAAGTTTATTCCTTCATTATTTTCTTACGAATTCACTGAAACTCTAGAGAGAGAAATTATAGAGAGAGAGAAGAAAAGTATTCTGCTACTTCACTACTCCGATATCAAGTTCTTTTACGGTAAGAGATATTATTTGTTGTACCTGTAAGGGGTATTATTTCTTTTGTATTCATGAAAAGAACTTCTGTTATTCCATTCTTTATTATTCTGCTGGAATAACAAGTATACGCGGACTACCCTATACTTGAAAAAATTCTTCTATTATTCTGTCTTTATTATTATTCTGTTAGAATATCCTGTCTGTGCGTTTTCGCCGGACATGGTTCTATTATTTATTATTCTGTCGGAATATCATGTCTGTGCGTTTACGCCGGACCTGGTTCCATTATTTATTATTCTGTCGGAATATCCTGTCTGTGCATTACGCCGGACCTGGTTCTATTATCTATTATTCTGTCGGAATATCCTGTCTGTGCGTTTACGCCGGACCTGGTTCCATTATTTATTATTCTGTCAGAATATCCTGTCAGTGCGTTTACGCATTACCTGGTTCTGTTATTTATTATTCTGTTGGAATAACCTGTCTGTGCGGTCCATCGCATGCCTGGTGATTTCTTTTGTTATTCCATTCTTTATTATACTCAGTTAGTTAAAATTTTGGTTTTTATACTCCATGAAATTAGTGGAATATACTTGATATTTGCGCTTCATCCAGTATATTTTCATGAAAATATTCTTCTGAGCATTCTTGAATTTTACTGCACAAAGCAGTATCATGTTGACAATTTGGACGTTATTGGTTCTTGGATTAATTAGTTCTTGAACTTGTTTTATTGAATTCTTATATCATTGTCATCATCCTCATGTTTATATTTTGTTGAAAGTCGTCTATGGCCTGTAGTGCATAGATGGACTTGGTATGATTATGACCAGGAATTTTTCGGTGTAATCATGACCGTAATGTTACAAATAATGTGGATAAAGTCCTTATTGGCCCGTAGTGCATTGATGGACAGTTTTTGGTATGATTATGGCTATGGATTCTCTTTGGCCATAGTGCAAAGAAAAATTATTTTATGGCATGATCAGGACCGTTGATGAAAACATGATTATCTTTAGCCGTAGTGCATGGATAATTCGTGGTCGTGATACTAAAGAATATCCTTGACCGTAGTGCAGGGGTGATTCAATAATGTGGATTATTTATTAAGCTGAGTCCCAGCGATAAAAGTCATGAAAAATCTTTTAAATCATAAAAGATAGTAGATTTTATTCTCTACTTGACTCTTTTAATGGATTGTTGGTTCCGCTGCAGTTAAACTTAATGTCTATTGTATTTTATCAGTTTAACATTGTTGAAGACTAATGATAATTTATTCTGCATTATCTTAGTCATAATATTTCTTACTGGGCTAGTTGAGCTCACCCTTTCTGTCACTGTTCTCTTCAGGAAATGAGAATATAGTTGGGACGAGTCAAAAAACGGAGTGATGGACCAGATGATAGCATTAGTAGTCCTCACTATTCTATGTAATAGTGTGATAATAATTGTAACGAGGACTCCTTTTGAGTATGGATACTCTCTAGAAGATAATATTTGTATTCAAACTCACAGTTTATGTTTTGTCGTATTGTACACGATAGTTGTATTATTAAGTTGTATTTGAATTCTGTACCATATATCTGGCGACTCAAGATGGGTGATGTATACCTAATTTTGGGGGCGTCACAGTTGGTATCAGAGCTTAGGGATATGATCCCTGGCTAGGATGTGAGAATAGAACTAGGAGAGGAAAGACGGGTAATTCCTTCGCTGGTATGACCTACCTAAGTTTATTTGGTATTTAATTGGTCGGTCAGAGTATAGGGAAAATATGTGATATGTTAATTAACCCTTATTTTGTTGCAGTATTTGAAAATGGCATCTGAAAATGTTAAGATAAGTAATGGAGCACAGGAGACCGTTGAGTCTTCACAGATCAATAATCAGGACAATATGCAACAGGATGGCGATAATCCTCCTGTAAACAACAACACTGATCAATTGACGAACGACGGTAAGTTTAGGAGTTTTTTAGAATTCATGCAACATCAGGCGAAGGCGACTCCTGTTCATAATGCAGGTAAAAATAATGGCAACCCACGGTTGGTCACCGCTAAGTAGTTCAAGGAGCTGGGACCACCGGAGTTTTTGGGAAAGACAGAACCACTTAAGGCGGAGACGTGGTTAAAGCAGATCATCAAGATATTTGATGTCTTGGGATGCTCAGAGGAGCAAAAGGTTCTCTTTGCCACCTTTATGTTGCGTGAAGAGGCAGATCACTGGTGGAAATCTATAAAATGTACCCAGACTGACGCACTCAAGATGTCTTGGGAGAAGTTCCAAGAGCTGTTCAATGACAAGTACTTTCCCGAAAGCATTCGTCACATGAAGGAGGTGGAATTTATCAAGTTGGAGCAAAACAACATGACCGTGTCGCAGTACGAAGCCAAGTTTGACGAGTTGTCCCGATTTGCATCACACTTAGTTGATAATGAAGAGGGAATGACGCGGATGTTTTTAAGAGGTTTAAAACCGGAGATACGTCAATATCTTATCTCTCATAAACTGTGTTTGTATTCAGATGTTGTTAATAGGGCTCAGTTATTAGAGCGTGATAACGAGGCAACCCAACCAAAAGAGAGCAGCCGACAAAATGATAATACTAGTTATAACAGTCATCAAAGCGGTGACAATAAGCATGGAGGGAATCTACATGCCAGAAATGGTAACCACTTCGGTGGTAATCATGGCCAAAACAATAAGAATGGACATTTCAAGAAGAGAAGGTTCAACAATGACGTGAAGACGTTGGCACCAGCACCCGTTATTAAGGAATGAGAACGACCACCTATCATATGCTTCAAATGCGGAGGGGAGGGACACATCAGTCCAAACTACGCGATGTCGTCCAAAGTATGTTATAATTGTGGAAGAGAAGGTCACTTAGCCCAATTTTATCGTTCACCGAAGACAAGTTCAGCTAAGATGGAGGCATCAAAGGTCGTCCCAGAAAAGTCAAAACCGGCAGTTTAAGAGAGAGCGTTTTTTTTTTGTGACAAGGAACCTGAATAAAATTATCACGGGTATGTTAGTCATAAACTCTTGTAAAGTCCATACCGTGTTAGATACCGGTTCTACTCACTCTTTTATTTCACCTAGTTGTGTTCAATGTTTGAAGTTAACTCCGGAGAAGTTAGATTTCGATATATCTGTTTAAACTTAGTTGGGAGAAACCTTCGTTACCTCCACTATTTATAAATCTTGTTTAAATCAACACTTTCACGTTACCTGTCTATCGTATCTCTTTGAAAATACTTGCCTTTGATGTGATTTTAGGAATCGATTGGTTAACAACTCATCATGTTTTTTTTTTGTAAAGTTGTTAGCTTTCATACTCCTAACCAACCTGTTATGCGAATTCAAAGTAACCAAGCCACTAAAGTCAATCATTGTCATATCAAGCCATAAGTAAAGTGCCTGATCCTTTTGTTGTTGACTTCCTTGTGTGGAATGCACCGAAGGCAAACTTTCTGTAGGCGATATCGTGAATGACGATGACAAGTTGATAGGCATCAATGTGACGTGTTATCCAAGTCTGGGATGAGGGTCACAGTTTTGAATGATATTTCTATCGTTAATAAAGTTCCTGACGTATTCTTGAAGACTTCTTGGCCTATCCCAGAGCGTAAAATCGAATTTTGTATTGACCCCAATACAAAACCCATTTCTTAAACCCTCAAATATTTCTTCAACTAAAACGAACGTATTATGTGCCAAAGACATTGGCTCGAGCTGCTGAAGATTACGATCGTACCATTCAATATCATCGTGGAAGTGCAAACGTGGTAGCTGACGCGTTGAGTAGAAGATCGTATGCGAGTGAGATGTTGTTAACACAAATTAAGACCCATTTCGTATAACTTACAAATGATGAAGATAGAGTTAAAGACTCTAGGGACCCACATGAAGATAACGAATATACGATTAGAATCGACTTTAATCGATAAAGTTAAAGCCGATTAAGCTACATACTCAGAGCTGATGAATGTGAAGAAGAAGGTTCAAGAGGGCGTTATTCTAGAAGCAGGAATCGATGAAGAGAGGAAATCTCAACCCTCGATTTAATTGACCCATTTGAAATCCTCGATCGAGTAGAAACTGTGGCTTATAGACTCGTTTTACCGCCAAGTATGTCGCGTGTTCATAACATTTTTAACGTATTGATGTTATGTAAATATGTGGACGACCTGAACCACATTATTGATTTAGAACCGAACGAGATAGCAGATAATTTAACGTATGAAGATGTACCTGTTAAAATCCTGGAATGTATTCAACACTCAAAGGTTATACCTCAAGAGTTAGAATCTGACGAAGTGTCCTCATCTGTTCGGCATACCAGGTACGTACGTAAATTTCGAGGGCGAAATTTTATAAAGAGTGGCGAAATTTATCCTTGAACTTGTTTTATTGAATTCTTATATCATTGTCATCATCCTCATGTATATATTCTGTTGAAAGTCATCTGTGGCTTGTAGTGCATAGATGGACTTGGTATGATTATGACCATAGATTATTCGGTATAATCATGACCGTAATGTTACAAATGATGTGGTAAAAGTCCTCATTGACCCGTAGTGCATTGATGAACAGTTGTTGGTATGATCATGACCATTGATGAATACACGAATATCCTTGGCCCGTAGGGCATGGATAATTTGTGGTCGTGATACTAAGGAATATCCTTGGCCGTAGTGCAGGGATGATGTGAATTATTTATTAAGCTAAGTCTCAGATATAAAAGTGATGAAAAACCTTTTGAATCATAGAAGATAGTAGATTTTATTCTCTACTTGACTCTTCTAGTGGATTGCTTGTTCCACTGCAGTTAAACTTGATGTTTGTTATATTTTATCAGTTTAACACTGTTGAAGGCTAACGATAAATTATTATGCATTATCTTAGTCATAATATTTCTTACTGGGCTAGTTGAGCTCACCCTTTTACTTTCATTGCCCTCTTCAGGAAATGAGAACGTAGTCGGGACTAGTCGGAGAACGGAGTGACGGTCCAGATGATAGCATTAGTAGTCCTCACTATTCTATGAAATAATGTGATAATAAATGTATTGAGGATTCCATTTGAGTTGAATATTGTCTAGAAGACAATATTCGTATTAAAACTCTCAGTTTATATTTTGTCGTATTTTACACGACGGTTGTATTATTAAGTTGTATTTGAATTTTGTACCATGTATTTGGCGACTCAAGATGGGTGATATATACCTATTTTGGGGGCGTCACATGTTCAGAGCATAAAGACATCTTAGCAGCTCAGCACCAACTCCAACAAATAAACAAAACAACTCAACAACAAGAAGCAAGGGCCTGAAGGGTCCTTGTCTGTAGGGACTAAATGAAGTTCCAAGCCTGCTGGACTTGAAGAATTCCTAGGGCACTAGAGAAGTTCCAAGGCTGCTGGCCTTGAAGAGTTCTTAGTGAACTGAAGTCCCAAGGCGACTGGCCTTGAAGGAATCTTAGTGATTCAGGGTGTTGTTCCTCCTTAGTGGAAATCCTGCTAGTTGAAAGCAGAAGAGTGGATTAGGAGCTTGAGTCTCTGAACCACTTAAAACCCCTTGTGTCATTTACTTTATGTCATCACATTATGTATTTAACTGCTATAATTGCCATGTATGTTTTAACTGCTTACAACTGAACTAACTCTAAGAACAATGTATGTATAATTACGAATATATCAATAAAGGGGATCTTTTACTTATTCCGCTGTGCTTGAAAAGATTCTTATATTTGTCATATGCTAATTCATTAGCAATACAAAATAAACGAGAAAAGTATTTGAAACAAAAAGGATCTATTTAACCCCCCTTCTAGATCTATTATGCCTATTGGGAACTAACAAAGTCCATCATCAATATTTTCTCCCTGTAACATCAATTAATAATTATTTCCAATCAATGAATTATCTATGCACTACGGGCCAAAGATAATCGTTTCTATCACCAATGGTCATGATCATGTCAAACACTTGTTCATATATGCATTACGGGCCAAAGAGGACTTTCACCACACCTTTGTCTGTAACATTACAGGTCATGATTATACCAATACACAATTTCTGGTCATAATCATACCAATCAACAGTCTATCTATGCACTACGAGCCAAAGATAACTTTCATCATAATATAAGCACGATGATAATGACAATGATATAAAGAATCAATCAAGTGAGATCAATGATAAATATTAGAGATTTATAATTCAATTTATCTAGAGTTCAAGAATATTCAAATTGTCAACATTATCACTAATTGTGGAGTAAAATTCAAGAATGATATTCATGTATCAAAAATTATTTAGACAGAAAAGAAATTAATTTTATCATGAATAGTACCTCGTGAATAGTACCCCGAATGAATAGTACTCGAATGAAAAGTACCCCGAATGAACATCTTCTGCTTATATGATTGATAAAATTACATCTTCTGCTTATATGATTGAGTCATCTAATTTATGGTATGGTAGATTAGGACATGCTACTTATAATACTATACGTAGATTAATTAATATGGAATGTTTGCCAAAATATGAGATTAACTCTAATCATAAATGTGAAATTTGCGTTGAGGCAAAACTTCAAAAATCTTCTTTTAAATCAATTGAAAGAAGTACAGAACCTCTTGAATTAATACATACTGATATTTGTGATTTAAAGCATATACAGAGAAGAGGAGGTAAGAAATACTTTATCACTTTTATAGATGATTGTACAAGATATTGTTATGTTTACTTATTGAGAAGTAAAGATGAGGCTTTGAAAATGTTTAAACATTACAAAAATGAGGTTGAGAATCAACTTGATAAAAAGATCAAGATATTTAGAAGTGATAGAGGTGGGGATATGAATTTTCATTTGTTGAAATTTATTCACAACATGGTATAATACACCAAACAACTGCACCTTATTTACCACAACAAAATGGTGTTGCAGATTGAAAGAATAGAACTTTAAAAGAAATGATGAATGCATTATTATTAATTTCTGAGCTACCTCAGAATTTGTGGGGGGAAGCAATTCTTTCAGCAAATTATATTCTCAATTGAATACCTCAAAATAAGTCTAATGTTACACCCTATGAATTATGAAAAGGACGTAAGTCGTCTTATAAACACTTAAAAGAGTGAGGGTGTTTAACAAAAGTAATGGTTCCTCCACCCAAAAAGGTAAAAATAGAACCGAACATAATAGATTGTATATTCATTGGTTATGCTAATAATAGCAGTGCATATAGATTTTTGGTTAATAAATCAAAAAAAGAGGAAATACATGAAAATATTATTATTGAGTCAAAAGATGTTGAATTCTTTGGAACAGTATTTCCTAATAAAAAGGAACAAGAGCCAAGTTCTAACGAACAAGAAACAAGTTCAAATAAAAGAACTTATGATGCTGGTAATGACAGTAATCATGGTTTAGACGATATTGATGAACCTAGACGTAGTAAACGTGCTAGAACATCAAAATCTTATGGTCCGAATTTTCTAACCTATTTGTTAGAAAATGAGCCTTAAACCTATAAAGAAGCAGTATTGAGTGCTGAAGCTTCATATTGGAAAAAGGCTATAAATAGTGATGTAGAATTCATTTTGCACAATCATACGTAGGAATTAGTAGATCTCCCGTCTGTGAAACCCCAGATTTTATGAATAAAGATTTAATTTTTTCGAAATATTTTTTTTAAAATGTTATGGTGTGAATTTGAGATAATATTATAGTTGTGGGTAGTATTTATAAATTTTGTAAAGTATGCAAGTTGTTGTATTATATTCGATTGGTCGGGGAATATTATTTTTGTCGGGGAATATTTGTACGACGGCACAATTATTGGTGGACCCCACAACGAAATTATTGTCGGATTGAGAAAACGATAAAAATATTTTATGAAAATAACGGCGGAAGTTTTACCGTTAATACTGTTGAACTACTCGATAGTAAAAGTACAGTAATACGTGTGGTTACATAGTAGCATACAGTATTGATTATTGAGGCTTACGTGATAAGTCACTCAGTTTTGTTTTATTAGTATTATTAATGTAATAAAACAGAAAAGCTTTTTATATAAAACATAATACTTTTATAAAGTTATTCGTTTTATTAGGCTAATAGTAAAATCTTTTTATATAAAACAAAATACTTTTATAAAGTTATCTGTTTTATTAGACAATAATTAGAATATATTATATTTTATTATGCATAGTGCCTGCATAGTAAAATCTTTTATAAAGTTATTCGTTTTATTAGATTATAAATAGAATATATTATATTTTATTTAAAAGATTTTGCTTTAAATATGGACCGTCAAATTAAAGTAAATCAATCTGGACCGTTCATGAGTTAGTAACTATGCAGTCCATTTTTCTATAAATAGAAGCTCATTCCTTCATTATTTTCTTACGAATTCACTGAAACTCTAGGGAGAGAAAATTATAGAGAGAGAAGAAAAGTGTTCTGCTACTTCACTACTCCTATATTCAGTACTCTTCCTTTCAAGGTAAGGGATATTATTTGTTGTACTCGTAAAGGGCATTCTTTCTTTCTTATTCATGAACAGAACTGCTGTTATTCCATTCCTTATTATTCTGTTGGAATAACCTATATACGCGGGCTACCCTATACTTGGTGAAATTCTTCTGTTATTACATTCTTTATTATTCTGTCGGAATATCATGTATGTGCGTTTTACGCCGGACCTGGTTCCATTCTTTATTATTCTGTTGGAATATCCTGTCTGTGCGTTTTACGCCGGACCTGGTTCCATTATTTATTATTCTGTCGAAATATCATGCATGTGCGTTTACGCCGGACCTGATTCCATTCTTTATTATTCTGTCGAAATATTCTGTCTATGCGTTTTACACCGGACCTGGTTCCGTTATTTATTATTCTGTTGGAATAACCTGCCTGTGTGGTCTATCGCATGCATGATGATTTCTTTAGTTATTCTATTCTTTATTACACTCAGTTGGTTAAAACTTTGACTTCTATACTCCATGAAATTAGTGGAATATCCTTGATATTTGCGCTTCATCCAGTATCTTTTCATGAAAATATTCTTCTGAGCATTCTTGAATTTTACTCTACAAAGCAGTATCATGTTGACAATTTGGACGTTATCAGTTCCTAGATAAATTAATTCTTGAACTTGTTTTATTGAATTCTTATATCATTGTCATCATCCTCATGCTTATATTCTGTTGAAAGTCATCTGTGGCCTGTAGTGCATAGATGGACTTGGTATGATTATGACCAGGAATTATTCGGTATAATCATAACCGTAATGTTACAAATGATGTGAAAAAAGTCCTCATTAGCCCGTAGTGCATTGATGGACAGTTTTTGGTATGATCATGACCATTGATGAATACACGAATATCCTTGGCCCGTAGGGCATGGATAATTTGTGGTCGTGATACTAAGGAATATCCTTGGCCGTAGTGCAGGGATGATGTGGATTATTTATTAAGCTAAGTCTTAGATATAAAAGTGATGAAAAACCTTTTAAATCATAGAAGATAGTAGATTTTATTCTTTACTTGACTCTTCTAGTGGATTGCTTGTTCCGCTGCAGTTAAACTTGATGTTTGTTATATTTTATCAGTTTAACACTGTTGAAGGCTAACGATAAATTATTATGCATTATCTTAGTCATAATATTTCTTACTGGGCTAGTTGAGCTCACCCTTTTACTTTCATTGCCCTCTTCAGGAAATGAGAACGTAGTCAGGACTAGTCGAAGAATGGAGTGACGGTCCAGATGATAGCATTAGTAGTCCTCACTATTCTATGAAATAATGTGATAATAAATGTATTGAGGATTCCATTTGAGTTGAATACTGTCTAGAAGACAATATTCGTATTAAAACTCTCAGTTTATGTTTTGTCGTATTTTACATGACGGTTGTATTATTAAGTTATATTTGAATTTTGTACCATGTATTTGGCGACTCAAGATGGGTGTTGTATACCTATTTTGGGGGCGTCACATGTTCAGAGCATAAAGACATCTTAGCAGCTCAGCACCAACTCCAACAAACAAACAAAACAACTCAACAACAAGAAGCCAGGGCCTAAAGGGTCCTTATCTGTAGGGACTAAATGAAGTTCCAAGCCTGCTGGACTTGAAGAATTCCTAGGGCACTAGAGAAGTTCCAAGGCTGCTGGCCTTGAAGAGTTCTTAGTGAACTGAAGTCCCAAGGCGACTGGCCTTGAAAGAATCTTAGTGATTCAGGGTGTTGTTCTTCCTTAGTGGAAATCCTGCTAGTTGAAAGCAGAAGAGTGGATTAGGAGCTTGAGTCTCTGAACCACTTAAAACCCCTTGTGTCATTTACTTTATGTCATCACATTATGTATTTAACTGCTATAATTGCCATGTATATTTTAACTGCTTACAACTGAACTAACTCTAAGAACAATGTATGTATAATTACGAATATATCAATAAAGGGGATCTTTTACTTATTCCGCTGTGCTTGAAAAGATTCTTATATTTGTCATATGCTAATTCATTAGCAATACAAAATAAACGAGAAAAGTATTTGAAACAAAAAGGATCTATTTAACCCCCCCTTCTAGATCTATTATGCCTATTGGGAACTAACAAAGTCCATCATCAATATTTTCTTCCTGTAACATCAATTAATAATTATTTCCAATCAATGAATTATCTATGCACTACGGGCCAAAGATAATCGTTTCTATCACCAATGGTCATGATCATGTCAAACACTTGTTCATCTATGCATTACGGGCCAAAGAGGACTTTCACCACACCTTTGTTTGTAACATTACAGGTCATGATTATACCAATACACAATTCCTGGTCATAATCATACCAATCAACAGTCTATCTATGCACTACGAGCCAAAGATAACTTTCAGCACAATATAAGCACGATGATGATGACAATGATATAAAGAATCAATCAAGTGAGATCAATGATAAATATTAGAGATTTATAATTCATTTTATCTAGAGTTCAAGAATATCCAAATTGTCAACATGATCACTAATTGTGGAGTAAAATTCAAGAATGATATTCATGTATCAAAAATAATTTAGACAGAAAAGAAATCAATTTTATCATGAATAGTACCTCGTGAATAGTACCCCGAATGAATAGTACTCGAATGAAAAGTACCCCGAATGAACATCTTCTGCTTATATGATTGATAAAATTACATCTTCTGCTTATATGATTGAGTCATCTAATTTATGGTATGGTAGATTAGGACATGCTAATTATAATACTATACGTAGATTAATTAATATGGAATGTTTGCCAAAATATGAGATTAACTCTAATCATAAATGTGAAATTTGCGTTGAGACAAAACTTCAAAAATCTTCTTTTAAATCAATTGAAAGAAGTACAGAACCTCTTGAATTAATACATATTGATATTTGTGATTTAAAGCATATACAGAGAAGAGGAGGTAAGAAATACTTTATCACTTTTATAGATGATTGTACAAGATATTGTTATGTTTACTTATTGAGAAGTAAAGATGAGGCTTTGAAAATGTTTAAACATTACAAAAATGAGGTTGAGAATCAACTTGATAAAAAGATCAAGATATTTAGAAGTGATAGAGGTGGGGATATGAATTTTCATTTGTTGAAATTTGTTCACAACATGGTATAATACACCAAACAACTGCACCTTATTTACCACAACAAAATGGTGTTGCAGATTGAAAGAATAGAACTTTAAAAGAAATGATGAATGCATTATTATTAATTTCTGAGCTACCTCAGAATTTGTGGAGGGAAGCAATTCTTTCAGCAAATTATATTCTCAACTAAATACCTCAAAATAAGTCTAATGTTACACCGTATGAATTATGAAAAGGACGTAAGTCGTCTTATAAACACTTAAAAGAGTGAGGGTGTTTAACAAAAGTAATGGTTCCTCCACCCAAAAAGGTAAAAATAGAACCGAAAATAATAGATTGTATATTCATTGGTTATGCTAATAATAGCAGTGCATATAGATTTTTGGTTAATAAATCAAAAAAAGAGGAAATACATGAAAATATTATTATTGAGTCAAAAGATGTTGAATTCTTTGGAACAGTATTTCCTAATAAAAAGGAACAAGAGCCAAGTTCTAACGAACAAGAAACAAGTTCAAATAAAAGAACTTATGATGCTGGTAATGACAGTAATCATGGTTTAGACGATATTGATGAACCTAGACGTAGTAAACGTGCTAGAACATCAAAATCTTATGGTCCGAATTTTCTAACCTATTTGTTAGAAAATGAGCCTTAAACCTATAAAGAAGCAGTATTGAGTGCTGAAGCTTCATATTGGAAAAAGGCTATAAATAGTGATGTAGAATTCATTTTGCACAATCATACGTAGGAATTAGTAGATCTCCCGTCTGTGAAACCCCAGATTTTATGAATAAAGATTTAATTTTTTCGAAATATTTTTTTTAAAATGTTATGGTGTGAATTTGAGATAATATTATAGTTGTGGGTAGTATTTATAAATTTTGTAAAGTATGCAAGTTGTTGTATTATATTCGATTGGTCGGGGAATATTATTTTTGTCGGGGAATATTTGTACGACGGCACAATTATTGGTGGACCCCACAACGAAATTATTGTCGGATTGAGAAAACGATAAAAATATTTTATGAAAATAACGGCGGAAGTTTTACCGTTAATACTGTTGAACTACTCGATAGTAAAAGTACAGTAATACGTGTGGTTACATAGTAGCATACAGTATTGATTATTGAGGCTTACGTGATAAGTCACTCAGTTTTGTTTTATTAGTATTATTAATGTAATAAAACAGAAAAGCTTTTTATATAAAACATAATACTTTTATAAAGTTATTCGTTTTATTAGGCTAATAGTAAAATCTTTTTATATAAAACAAAATACTTTTATAAAGTTATCTGTTTTATTAGACAATAATTAGAATATATTATATTTTATTATGCATAGTGCCTGCATAGTAAAATCTTTTATAAAGTTATTCGTTTTATTAGATTATAAATAGAATATATTATATTTTATTTAAAAGATTTTGCTTTAAATATGGACCGTCAAATTAAAGTAAATCAATCTGGACCGTTCATGAGTTAGTAACTATGCAGTCCATTTTTCTATAAATAGAAGCTCATTCCTTCATTATTTTCTTACGAATTCACTGAAACTCTAGGGAGAGAAAATTATAGAGAGAGAAGAAAAGTGTTCTGCTACTTCACTACTCCTATATTCAGTACTCTTCCTTTCAAGGTAAGGGATATTATTTGTTGTACTCGTAAAGGGCATTCTTTCTTTCTTATTCATGAACAGAACTGCTGTTATTCCATTCCTTATTATTCTGTTGGAATAACCTATATACGCGGGCTACCCTATACTTGGTGAAATTCTTCTGTTATTACATTCTTTATTATTCTGTCGGAATATCATGTATGTGCGTTTTACGCCGGACCTGGTTCCATTCTTTATTATTCTGTTGGAATATCCTGTCTGTGCGTTTTACGCCGGACCTGGTTCCATTATTTATTATTCTGTCGAAATATCATGCATGTGCGTTTACGCCGGACCTGATTCCATTCTTTATTATTCTGTCGAAATATTCTGTCTATGCGTTTTACACCGGACCTGGTTCCGTTATTTATTATTCTGTTGGAATAACCTGCCTGTGTGGTCTATCGCATGCATGATGATTTCTTTAGTTATTCTATTCTTTATTACACTCAGTTGGTTAAAACTTTGACTTCTATACTCCATGAAATTAGTGGAATATCCTTGATATTTGCGCTTCATCCAGTATCTTTTCATGAAAATATTCTTCTGAGCATTCTTGAATTTTACTCTACAAAGCAGTATCATGTTGACAATTTGGACGTTATCAGTTCCTAGATAAATTAATTCTTGAACTTGTTTTATTGAATTCTTATATCATTGTCATCATCCTCATGCTTATATTCTGTTGAAAGTCATCTGTGGCCTGTAGTGCATAGATGGACTTGGTATGATTATGACCAGGAATTATTCGGTATAATCATAACCGTAATGTTACAAATGATGTGAAAAAAGTCCTCATTAGCCCGTAGTGCATTGATGGACAGTTTTTGGTATGATTATGGCTATGGATTCTCTTTGGCCGTAGTGCAAAGATGAATTGTTTTATGGCATGATCAGGACCGTTGATGAAAATATGATTATCTTCAGACGTAGTGCATGGATAATTCGTGGTCGTGATACTAAAGAATATCCTTGGCCGTAGTGTAGGGGTGATTCGATGATGTGGATTATTTATTAAGCTGAGTCTCAGCGATAAAAGTCATGAAAAACCTTTTAAATCATAGAAGATAGTAGATTTTATTCCCTACTTGACTCTTCTAATGGATTACTTGTTCCGCTGCAGTTAAACTTGATAGTTATTATATTTTATCAGTTTAACATTGTTGAAGACTAATGATAATTTATTCTGCATTATCTTAGTCATAATATTTCTTACTGGGCTAATTGAGCTCACTCTTTCTTTCACTGTTCTCTTCAGGAAATGAGAATATAGTTGGGACGAATCGGGAAACGGAGTAATGGACCAGATGATAGCATTAGTAGTCCTCACTATTCTATGTAATAGTGTGATAATAATTGTAATGAGGGCTCCTTTTGAGTATGGATACTCTCTAGAAGACAATATTTGTATTCAAACTCACAGTTTATGTTTTGTCGTATTGTACACGACAGTTGTATTATTAAGTTGTATTTGAATTCTGTACCATGTATCTGGCGACTCAAGATGGGTGATGTATACATAATTTTGGGGGCGTCACACCACCAGGCTCTAAACCTCTTAGATATAAGTGGAGAAAATGAAAGCAGATAGATCTATAGACAAATATAAAGCAAGACTTGTAATCAAAGGATACAGACAAAATGAGGGTTTAGATTATTTTTGTGAGACCCCAGATTTTATGAATAAATATTTAATATTCTCGAAATATTTTTATTTATTTATTTATTTTTATATTATGGTATGGATTTGATATAATGCTATAGTTGTGGGTAGTATTTATAAATTTTGTAAAGTATGCAAGTTGTTATATAATATTCGATTGGTCGGGGAATATTTTTTTGTCGGAAAATATCCGTACGACGGTATAATCATTGGTGGACCCCACAACAAAATTATTATCGGATTGAGAAAACGACAAAAATATTTTATGGAAATAACGGCGGAAGTTTTATCGTTAACTGTTGAAACACCCAGTGTTAAAAGTACAGTAATACGCGTGGTTACATAGTAGCACACGGTATTGATTATTGATGCTTATGTGAGAAGTCACTCAGTATTGTTCAATCGGGTATTCGGGACACTTTTTGTGTCAGAGTACTATTCACGAGTTACTATTCACGGGTTACTATTCACGGGTTACTATTCACCTAAATTACTATTCACCCGAATATTATTCACTCGGGTATTTGGGGTACTTTTCGTGTCGGAGTACTATTCACAAGTTACTATTCATGAGTTACTATTCAAGGGTTACTATTCACCTAAATTACTATTCACTCTAGTATTGTTCACTCGGGTATTTGGGACACTTTTTGTGTCGGAGTACTATTTACGAGTTACTATTTATGATTTATAATATTAATGATGAATGTTGTTCGGAGTTGAATTTAGAGACGCGGACGTGATATTTGAGTCCGGAACGTCGAAATTAGTAAAAATAGTTTATAAACACAAAATTTTCCGAAATTCACTATTTGGTCAAAAAGTCAACAGTTGACTTTTTCAGAAAAAGTCAAACTTTGAAATTTCAAAATTTATATTTTTGATAAAAATGGTTTCATTATGTTGGAATTGTTTGTGTTAGTGAAAATCGACATTTATTTCGATAATAATTGATATCTGGAGGTTATATTGACCAATCGAGTATTTAACCGGATAAATGAGCAATTGATTGCTATTATTTCACATGATTATAACTATTTATTCACATGTTATACTATTGACTCACATTCTTGTTACTATTAGGGGAGTTGGTGCAAGATTGATAATACTTGCATGACTAAGTTAAAAATGGAGGTATAGAGGGATGTACTATATTGTAATTAATTTTTCACATGTTTAGAACTATTGAGTCACATGATTTTACTATTTATTCACATGATTTACTATTAGGGGAGTTGGTGCAAGTTTGATAATACTTGGATGATTGAATTAAAAATGAAAGAAAAGTTAGAGGTATTGTACTATAATATTTCGAGCCCCAAAACGTGCAATTATCGAAACTATGTTTTCCTATAAATAGAAGCTCATTCTTCCTTCATTTTTCACCAATTCACTAAAGCTTTAGAACCATTATTATAGAGAGAAATTATAGAGAGAAGCTATAGAGAAAAAAAATCTATAGAAGAAGAGAAGTCTGCTCCCTCACTACTCCTATATCCAATTTCTTTCAAAGGTAGGGAATATTATTTCTTTCTTTCATCTCATGAAGAGAACTTCTGTTGTTCCATTCTTTGTTATTATGCTGGAATAACCTGTTTATGCGAAGTACCGCATACTTGGTGAAATTCTTCTATTATTCCATTCCTTATTATTCTGCTGGAACATCTTGTCTGTGCGTTCTACGCTGGACCTGGTTCCATTATTTATTATTCTGTTGGAACATCCTGTCTGTGCGTTCTACGCTGGACCTGGTTCCGTCTTTACTATTCTGTTGGAATATCTTGTCTGTGCGTTCTACGCCGGACCTGGTTCTGTCTTTACTATTCTGTTGGAATATCCTATCTGTGCGGTTTACGCCGGACTTGATTCCGTTATTTATTATTCTGTTGGAATAACATGCCTATGCGGTCTATCGCATGCCTGGTGATTTCTTTTGTTATTCCATTCCTTATTATACTCAGTTGGTTAAAGTTTTGACTTCTATACTCCATGAAATTAGTGGAATATCTTTGTTATTTGCGCTTCATCCAGTATCTTTTCATGAAAATATTCTTTTGAGCATTCCTGAATTTTACTCTACAAAGAAGTATCATGTTGACAATTTGGACGTTATCAGTTCCTAGATAAATTAATTATTGAACTTGTTTTATTGAATTCGTATATCATTGTCATTATCCTCATGATTATATTTTGTTAAAAGTCATCTGTGGCCTGTAGTGCATGGATGGACTTGGTATGATTATGACCAGGGATTATACGGTGCAATCATGACCGTAATGTTACAAATGATGTGGTAAAAATCCTCATTTGCCGTAGTGCATTGATGGATAGTTTTTGGTATGATTATGGCTATGGATTCTCTTTGGCCGTAGTGCAAAGATGAATTGTTTTATGGCATGATCAGGACCGTTGATGAAAACATGATTATCTTTAGCTGTAGTGCATGGATAATTCGTGGTCGTGATACTAAAGAATATCCTTGGCCGTAGTGTAGGGGTGATTCGATGATGTGGATTATTTATTAAGCTGAGTCTCAGCGATAAAAGTCATGAAAAACCTTTTAAATCATAAAAGATTGTAGATTTTATTTTCTACTTGACTCTTTTAATGGATTGCTTGTTCCGCTGCAGTTAAACTTGACGTCTATTATATTTTATCAGTTTAACATTGTTGGAGACTAATGATAATTTATTCTGCATTATCTTAGTCATAATATTTCTTACTGGGCTAGTTGAGCTCACCCTTTTGCTTTCATTGTTCTCTTCAGGAAATGAGAATATAGTTGGGACGAGTCGGGGAACGGAGTGATGGTCCAGAGAATAGCATTAGTAGTCCTCACTATTCTGTGAAATAGTGTGATAATAAATATAATGAGGACTCCTTTTGAGTTTGTATAATCTCTAGTAGACAATATTTGTATTCAAACTCACAGTTTATGTTTTGTCGTGTTGTAAACGACAGTTGTATTAGTAAGTTGTATTTGAATTATGTACCATGTAAGTGACGACCCAAGGTGGGTGATGTATACCTAATTTTGGGGGTGTCACAATTTTGATACTTATTCTCTTGTGACAAGAATATCCTCAATTAGGATGTTAATAGACATTGCAGCTATGTATAATTTAGAAATACATCAAATGGATGTAAAAACAGCTTTCTTGAATGGAGATTTAGAAGAAGAAATCTATATGGAACAACCAGAAGGATTTATTGTTCCAGGACAAGGAAAGAAAGTTTGTCGGCTTGTAAAGTCTCTTTATGGATTAAAACAAGCACCTAAAAAATGACATAAAAAATTTGATAATACAATGTTATCAAATGGTTTCAAAATAAATGAGTGTGACAAATGTGTGTATGTCAAGGACACTAAGAATGAGTATGTTATTATTTATCTTTATGTAGATGATATTTTCATTATGGGTAGTAATAATGAAATCATTAAAACTACTAAAAGAATGTTAAATAATATGTTTGACATGAAAGACATGGGTGTTGCCGATGTAATATTAGGAATTAAAATTTTTAAAACATCGGATGGATTAGTGTTATCACAATCACACTATATTGAGAAAATACTCAAAAAATTCAATCAATATGATTGTAATCCTGTGGGAACACCAGTAGATATAAATCTACACTTGTCTCAAAATAAAGGAGAGATCATATCACAACCTGAGTATGCACAAATAATTAGAAGCCTTATGTACTTAATGAGTTGTACACGTCCTGACATAGCACAAGCTGTCAATAAATTGAGTAGATTTACAAGCAATCCAGAACAAGATCACTGGAAAGCGATTATAAGAGTTTTAAGGTATTTAAAATATACTCAAATTTTTTGATTACACTACTTAAGATATCCAGCAGTACTTGAAGGATATTGTGATGCGAATTGGATATCGGATACAAAAGACTCTAAATCTACAAGTGGTTTTGTGTTTACACTAGGTGGAGGAGCAATATCATGGAAATCTTCTAAACAAACATGCATTGCTCGATCAATGATGGAATCTGAGTTTTTTGCATTGGATAAGGTTGAAGAAGCTGAATGACTTCGTAATTTTTTAGAAGATATTCCTATATGGCCTAAACCTGTGCCGCCTATTTGTATCCATTGTGATAGTCAATCAACAATTGGAAGGGCACAGAGTCACATGTATAATGGTAAGTCTAGACATATTGTCTATTGAGTAGATAAAGTCGATAGCAATTGGAAAGGCTTCGTAGACACAATACAATAAAATAATTGTTCTCTAACGACATTATGTCTATTGAGTACATAAAGTCAAAAGAAAATATAGCGGATCCGTTGACTAAAGGTTTGACTAGAGAGCAAGTAAAAATAACTTCGAGGGGAATGGGTTTAAAGCCTATAAACAAGGATCGTCATGATGGAAACCCAACCTAGTTAACTGGAGATCTCAAGATCTAGGTTCAAAGGGACAACTAAATTATGAACGATTCAATCAAATCCCTATGAAGAAATTAATTTCTTCTGCTCATTCCTATGATACGAGAT
This sequence comes from Panax notoginseng, assembly GCA_016801055.1. Taxonomy (NCBI): domain Eukaryota; kingdom Viridiplantae; phylum Streptophyta; class Magnoliopsida; order Apiales; family Araliaceae; genus Panax; species Panax notoginseng. Next base: position 255,748,773 of record CM029013.1, read on the forward strand.
AGTGATACCTGCAGTGGTTACATGATAAGCTATGCTTTTAATTATTCTTAAATCTTGACAAACATGTGAAGTATGGCAGGATACTCTTATTAAGAATCACCTATGTGAGTGTGAACTAGGCCAATTCTATGAGAAGGATCAGGCTATGCTTCTCTAAAGCACTCATAAATTCGGGATTGTTCGAGGCCAAAATGAAAAAAATCATGAGAACCAAATAATGTCTGGAAAGATTCTGTGTGAATTACTATTGTCTTGATTTACACAAACGATTGGGCAGTTCAAAACATCGCGTTCACTGGACAACCAGTAAACCCGATAATTTTTCACAAGGAAATGTACAAAGCCAAAAACTACATCTCTCGATACAAATGATTTCTAATTATGTCTCTCTCTCAGAGTCTGCATAACATTTACATAAGGCTGGCTGACAGTCAATATTATTCATGTGGGGGATTGTTAGAATTTGAGCCTAAATTAATGTGGGTGTCATTAATTATTTTAAATAATTCCATATATTAATGTGTTCTACTCTATGAGTAGATTAAATTAAGTATTTAGAAGCTAAAATTCATGGAGTAATGAATGAGATATTAACTCCCAAAGATCACACTTTGAAATGATAAATGATAATAAATACATGTGAGAAAAACTAAGTCCCACATATGTTAGAAATTAAAATTTTCATATGTTTATATACAAGGAAAGTGATCTTAGGTTTGTGCCCCAAAGGGCACCCCACTTTTGTGGAAGGGAGAAGACCTAGCCAAGGCTTGGTTCGAACCCACACGCGCCCCGCTGCCGGCCGGCCTGGCTTTGGGTCGTGGGTCTAGGTCCTTGTATATAATTTTTTAGACAAAATTAATTAAAATTTATTAAAATTTTATTTATTTAATTCTATTATCAAAATTGTGTCGTTTTGAGAAGCGATATTTATTATATTATTTAAAAATGTGTCGTTTTGAGAAGCGGTATCTACTGAAAGGGTACAAGTCTGAACGGACGGCCCAAAACTACGTCGTTTTGTCGCGTCTTTTCTACTAAGCCTAAAACTACGTAGTTTTGGTTCTGCTAATGCTTAAACTACGTCATTTTATGGGTCCGAATAGATGCGCCTATTCTACAACTGATCAAAATTAGGTCGCTTTGACCAAAGGATGCCAACTATACCTTTTCAGAAGCATCCCATGTCTTTTCAAGGTGAAATGTCCATCCGAAGACCGAAGGGTCACCAACCCTTCCTATAAATAGATAGGAGGGGGCAACCTTCATATTCACTCATTTCACAAGCAATAAGCATTAATTTCCATTAGTTTCATAGTTATTTAAAAGAGAGAATTAGAGCATTTCTTTTTGGTTCATAGAGTATACTTTTTGTAGTGTTGCTAATGTATACAGTGTCATTGTATCCTAGTAGACAAGTGATATCAACTCTAAGCACCATACGGATGATATAATTGTCTTAAGGACATAGTACCAAATACTAGCCTTGACAAATCATTTTCTACAAGATATAAGTATATATATATATATATATATATATATATATATATATATATATATATATATATATATATATATATATATATATATATATACAGTTTCCTTTAAGGTTACCAACAATAATTTCTAATCTTACAAAAATAGAGCAATTAAAATGGACTAAACATGAAAGATAATTATAAATTTAGGGCTAAACTTAAAAAATAAAAATAAAAATAAAACTACAGTTCTAGGCCTAAAAGTGAAAAATTGTTATATTTCGGAGACTAATATGACAAAATATATAATTTGAGGACTACAGACATAGAAAAATTATTTAAGAGATTAAATGTTAAAAACAACTATAATTTTGAGATTAACGGAGAGGTTATACTAAATAATTAACACCCCTGTTCCAAATTATAAGATCATTATTGATTTTCTAAAAATCAATTTGAGATATTTTTAAATTTAAAATTGACATGATTTACTTAAGTTTTCAAAATAATAAATCTTATAACTAATAGTACTTTTTAGGTAGTTTATGATATTCATAACATATTCGTTAGAAAAATTCAAACTGCTCGAACTCGATTCGAAATCGTGTTCGATTTGATAGCTAAACGAGTCTCAATCAAACCTTATTTCATATCCGATAAATTTTATAAACTAAATCTGAACAACTCATTATTCGGGTCGACTCCGTTTTTTACACACCCTGTCCATAGAATCCGGTCATTATATGCTGGTATGATCACACCCTAAATTAATGGTTAGTAAATACTCTTCTCATTTGAGTTGTCATCATAGTTTTGCAGTAGTTGAGCTGTACAAGGAATTTGTTAGCATTATTACTTCACTTGCCTTACAATACAAGACTGAGGAGTGTGCAATAATCAATTGCCATTCACAAACATCTCCCCTCGCTTTATACCATTTTGCCACTAAACGACAAGGCAAAACATAACTACTACTACTACTCGTTTAAACTCTTTTTTTTTCTCAGAAACTAACTACTCCTTTCAAACTTTATTTCTAAGCAAATTACTTAATGCTAATCATAATCCTAATTTATTTCTAAGCAAATTACTTAATGCTAATCACCCTTAATTAAGTAATTATTTATACTTTAAGGGTAAACATGAAACACAAATACTACATTCTTAATATTTGTAAAAATTATAATTGGGACTTTTAGTGGGAACAAAATGGAGTATAAATTAATTAATAATCCTATAAATGACAAAATAAAAAAGTGCAAATAAACAATAAAAATTTGAAGCACAAAATTAATGATGATTGATGCTGAGATGCAGTTGAATAAATAATACATTAGAAACTGATGGGTTCAATTATTAAAGGAATAGATTATATGAGATTGAAGCACAATTTCACTTACTTCAGTTTATTAGTACCACTTAAAATAATAATGATAATAATAAAAAAAGAGTAATGTTATAGATACAAATTATTCTACAAACATTTTATAAACTGTTGATGTGGCATATTCCACCTCAGCATATTGATCAACAAATTGCTTCAATATAGTCTTCAACCCCACATAAAAAGCTGAGGTGGAGTATGCCATATCAACAGTTTGTAAAATATTTATAAAATAATTTGTGTCTATAACATTACTCAAAATAATAATAATAACAATAACAATAATAATAAAAAATAAATAAAAATTAAAAGTCAGTCGGTGTGACCACACCCACTCGCCTATCCTTGAGCACATTGGTTTGGTTGTAATCAACAGAAGGTTCTCACTCTGTTCCCGACATGAATTCCAAATTGAGAGTTCCACATTTTAAAAATGATTCATTTTAATTAGAAAAGTCACTGCTCCCTTTATTCTAAAATTTTAAATAATAATAATAATAAGAGTCGAACATATATTAAAAAATATCCTTCTTTTCATTTATAATAATATATATAATTATGATGTAATTCTTGACACCCCTACTTAACGAAAAACTTTATATTTTTAGTGATAAACATGAAACAAAATACATGGTTAATGTTTACAAGTTTTACAAATTACAATTTTTTTTCTTCTAAATCATAGGGAGTAAGTACTAAACTAGAATATGTTAAGAGTAAACTATCCCTATTCAAACTTATTATTAGAAGAAAAGAAAAAGTCAAAAAAAAAACGAAAGAAAAAAAAATTGAACTCTTTTAGGATACGAATAGGAAATTGTTAAATTCACAACTGAAAATGTTATTGTCACAACAAAAGTGTCGCTATAGATCCAATAGCGACGGTTTTCACCGTCGCTATACATCTACAATAACACTTTTGTTGTGGAAATTATAAAAAATATTATGAATTTAGCAACTCCCTAAGAATATAGTTGCAAATCTTTCGACAAAGGGTTATTCTGTCCAATTATAAGCTCAAAATATAAGATGATTTTGTTATTAAAAAAAAGAAGAAGAAATGAAATGATAAAGTAGCCCTTTTCCTTTTCAACTAGAAAAGTTGTCTTCCCTTAATTAAAATTCAGAAAATATTGTCAATATATAAGCTGCGGGTCAAGATTGAGTTAGAGTCATCTTTACGACTTTTTTTTGGTGCAGCTACCACACACACCACTTGTTGCCACCAAGAAACCGAACTCTTGACCTCATGAAAATTACGAGGCAAGTCATACCACAGGGTTAAATAACATGCGGTATCTTTAAGACTTTTTAGTAGGAAGAAGTTGAAAATTCCAAGCCACCAACTCTTGTTGATTAATGATTATTCTTGGTCGTATGTTTTAGTAATTATAGTCATTTGTCATGCCAATTCAGGTATAAATCAAGAGTCATTACAATCAATATTATTTCACATATATAGCCAAATCCTTAAAAGCCTTCAACTTATAAATTCTTCTTCAATTCATTTTCAATATCGATTAGCTAGCTAGATCTTAAAACCATGTCCCAAAACATGATACTAATTTTGTGGCTCATTTTCTTCCAAACTTATGTGCTAGTTTTAGTTGCTTCTGATCCTGATCAACTCCAAGACTTTTGCATACCAAACTTGACATCCCCATCCATTAATCCCCTTTGGTGCAAGAACTCGTCTACAGCCACAGTGGAAGATTTTGTGTTTTCGGGTATAAAGAGTCCCGGAGAATCCAAAAACGGATTCTCCGGGGTGTCGGTGACTTCTAGTGTGTTCCCAGGTTTGAACACACTAGGCATGTCATTTGTTCGCGCTGATTTTGATGTAGGTGCAGTTAATGTGCCACATTTTCACCCTAGAGCGACAGAAACGGCGTTGGTGCTAGAGGGAAAAATTTATTCGGGGTTCGTTGATTCACAAAACAGGGTTTTCGCCAAGGTGATTGATAAAGGGGAGGTTATGGTTTTTCCTCGAGGTCTTGTGCATTTTCAGATGAACGTAGGCGATTCCCGTGCCACGATATTTGGGACCTTTAATAGCCAGAATCCGGGAGCCGTAAGAATTCCGTCGGCCGTGTTTGGATCTGGGATTGATGAGGAGCTGTTGGAGAAGGCCTTCGGATTGAAGGCTAACGAGATTGGTAAGATGAGAAAGAGGTTTGGTTCTGAAGAAAAGAGCTGAGGTACGCGTGTGTATATATATATTGAGATCAACAAATAATGTTTAGGACAAGAATTATGTCTGAAAGGTTTGGTTTAATTTTTGTATATGTTTACATTTCTAGTTTGATATATATATGTTGGCTTTTGCTCTTTGAATTTCATTAAAACTAATTTACTTACTTTTTTCCTTTTTTTGCTGGCCATGGATTACTAAGACTTCACTGTCCACTATATTTTACAGTTACGTAATAATTCTCACAACTTAATTTGTTATTACTTCCCCTATTATTATATAATAAAAGATTTTTAACTTCATTCACGTGAATTAAAAAAATATATATATTTATGTAAAATTTTATCATTATTCTTTTATAGGAAGTTAAAAACTATAACTACAAGACATAATTTCGTGAGAAAAAAATGAGAACATAAGGGTAATTTAAGAAAATAAATAATTTATTTTTTTAAAAAAATATAAATGACAAATAAATTGAAATAACTTTTTCTTTCAAAAAAGTCTATTATTCTATAATAGAGGGGGTATAGTGGTACTGTAGACGTAATTTAGGCTTATAAATAACTTTAAATACAAAAAACATCCTTTTAAGTATTTAAAATAAGATAAATTAGTCCATCAAGTTTGAACTCAAACAACATAGTCTTTCAAGTCTGAGTTTAAACAATTTAATCCTTTGAACTTCATCATACAACGACATTGTTCATTTGCTTGGGGCAAGATGGTATTTTCTTCTTTTTTTTCTTCATCTCAACAATTCTAATCTTAACCTCTCATTTTCATCTCCATCAAACATTTCTTCTAATAGTATTTTTTTTCTTGCTAAACGACAATCAAAAAATAAAATAAGTGTTGAAACTTATGACTCATAACTTAGAAGTTCCTGAAAAAGGTCAGTGCCGAGCGTAGCGGAGCGGAGTGAGGAAAGCGAAGCGACAGAGCAGAGCGAAGTGAGGGAAGCGATTCGCGAGACACTGACCAATCGGGTTTGGACAAATGAGAGAGAGAAGTTGAACTTTAATAAGAAAGTAAGAACTTAGAAGTGTTTACAAAGTGTAACAAAAATGACTAGAGCACTTTCATTGATTTAATTCACTAGTACAAAAGGCTTCATTTATAGACTGCTGTAACAATCTACTATCTTCAACATAATTTTAGCAACAATAAATCTAAACTGACCCCTTAAAATTAGCAACAGAAAAACAAAAACAAATAGAGAAATACTAGTTCTAGCAACACTTGACTCACTAATCTACTGAAGATTAGTTCTTCAATTTTATTAAATACTAAACTAAAACAGTGACAAGTTATCTATTAATTGCTCCATGTAATTAGGAATGTAGTTGGTGATGAATTCCAACACTTCCCTTCAGCACCAACTCTCTATCTGTGACTCCAAGCTCCTTTCTGAATTTAGCAATTTTTTTCCAGTAAAGTCTTTTAGTTAATATATCAACCACTTGAGCATTTGTGCAGGGACGTAGCCAGGATTTATTCTTTGGGGAGGGGGGAGGGGGGGCAAAAAATATATATTCATCCACCATTACAAAACATATTTGTATTAAAACAAAAATAATGTAGGAATAAAATTTACTTTGATAAAGACAACAAAACGTAACAAAAAAAGTCTTTTAGAACATATCAAAACTTTGTCAGAATTGCACCCGACGTTCTTTCAAATCACAAAATCCATCTATGATTGATTATGTACTGAACTGTTTCGCAATTTCTTTTTCAATGTAGACAATAAGAGAATTTGTAAGATATTCATCCTCCATCTTGTTTCTAAGTTCATATTTGACATGACTCATAACTGAAAATGTTCGTTCTGTAGTTGCAGTAGAAACTGGAAGAGTTAGAACAAGCCTTATCAGTCTATCGATTAGTGGATAGATTGTTGACTTTCTAGTTTTCACCAACCATTGACAGAGATCAGAAATAGTGGACAACTTTTGAAATTCTTGATGTTGGAGTACATGAAACTCGTAATGTTGCAATTGTATCCTTAAGTCCTCTTTCTCATGCTCTGTGAAGTCTTTGGGGTAAAATTCATCCACAAGCTTACAAATATCATCAATACTGAAAGACGTATGCCCATTTTGAGGATCCAATGTAGAGCTTAGAACAAGTAACTTCAATGCATGCTCACTAAACCTATTGTTTAGCTCTTGTAACTGAGAGTCTATTATAGCTGCAAATATATCAATCCGATAATGAAAATTTTGTGAGACTGAGTTCAATGAGTTCTGCAAGAATGAAGGAATTGTTAGACATCGTACAGTTGTGAAGACACCGCAACAGAATGGAGTTGCAAAACGGATGAATAGAACCTTGATAGAAAAGGTCAGGTGCATGTTGTTAAATGCATATTTAGGCCAGGAATTTTGGGCAGAAACAGTGAACACGGTTTCTTTCTTGGTGAATCGTTATCCTTACATAGCTATAGAATATAAGACCCCTAAAGAGGTTTGGTCAGGTAATCCTGTAGATTATTCATCTCTTAAGGTATTTGGTTGTCCTGCATATGCACATGTGAATGAGGGAAAACTCGAAAGCAAAGAAATGCATCTTTCTTGGTTATGGTTCTGGTGTGAAGGGCTTTGGTGTGCTAATCAGTAGTCAGCAAAGGTCATCATTAGCAGAAATGTTACTTTTGATGAGTCCATTATGCTTCATAAGAACAAGGAATCCTCTGTTCCTTGTATTGATAGTTTTGATAGTGTTGGTCAGAAGGTGGAACTTGAAGTAACTTCTCCTCATGTTTAAAAATTACAGCATAGTTCAGATTATGTGCCTACTACTACTGTTGTAAATGAGAATATAATTCCAGAGGAGGAACATGTGGACAATCAGTATAGTCTCACTAGAGACAGAGCAAAATGGACAGTGTGACCACCATAGAGATATGGGTATTCAGATTATGTTGCTTATGCCTTGTCAGTTATCAAGACAGTTGAGCACGGTGACCCTGTGACTTGTAAAGATGTCGTTTCCTCGAATGATTCAGAAAAGTGGTTGTTTTCTATGAATGAGGAGATGAAATCTCTTTAGAAAAAAAAAACTTGGGAGCTTGTGAAATCACCTAAAGGTAAGAAAATTGTGGGTTGTAAATGGTTATTTAAGAAAAAAGAAGGCATCCCAAGAGTTGAAAACGCTAGGTACAAGGCTCGACTAGTAGCTAAGGGATTCAGTCAAGTCGAGGGAATTGACTTCAGTGATATGTTTTCACCAGTTTTGAAACATAGCTCTATTCGAGTGGTTTGGTTGTTATGCATGATTTGGAGTTAGAACAACTCGATGTGAAAACAGCTTTCTTGCGTGGTGAACTTGACGAAAAAATTTATATGCGTCAACCTCAGGGATTTCATATTCAAGGAAAGGAAGACCACGTTTGCTTGTTGAAAAAGTCTTTATATGGTTTAAAGCAATCTCCCAGACAGTGGTATAAACGATTTCATTCATTTATGGTTGGTATTGAATATAGCACGAGTCAATATGATAGTTGTGTGTACTTCAGGAAATTTCAGGATGGCCCATTTATCATTTTGTTGCGTTATGTTGATGATATGTTGATTGCAGCAAAAGATAGTTCAGAGATTGATAAACTCAAATAAGAGTTGAGCACCAAGTTTGAGATGAAAGATTTAGGGGCTGCTAAAAAGATTATTGGCATGGAGATTCAGCAAGATCGCAGAATTAAGAAATTGTACTTATCTCAGAAAGACTACATCGCGAATGTGTTAGATCGTTTCGGTATGAAGGATGCAAAACCAGTAAGTACTCCTCTTGTTACTCACTTCAAGTTATCAGCTGAATTATCTCCTCAGACAGATGAGGAGGTTAGGTGTATGTCAAGTGTTCCTTACTCTAGTGCAGTTGATAGCCTCATGTACGCTATGATTTGTACTCATCCAAATATTTCACATGTCATTAGTGTGGTAAGTAGATATTTATCACATTCAGGTAAAATTCATTTGGAAGCCGTAAATGGATTTTAAGATACTTGTGAGGTACCTCCGATGTTGGTTTAGAGTTTAGAAGGAATGACGATACTCTTATAGGGTATGTTCATTCAGACTATGTTGGTGATCTTAATAGGAGGAGATCGTTGACTGATTATATATTTACCCTTGGAGGTTATAAAATTAGTTGGAGAACTACTTTGCAGCATACAGTTGCTCTCTCTACTACAGAAGCAAAATATATGGCTATTAAGGAAGCTATTTGGTTGCGAGGCTTGTTTGGAGAGATCAGCATGGATCATGAAGTTACTGTTGTCCAGTGTGATAGTTAGAGTGTTATACACTTGACTAAAGATCACATGTCTCATGAGAGGACGAAGCATATTGATGTCAGGTATCATTTTGTTCGAGACATTGTTGAAGATATTGATATTAAGGTCTTGAAGATTGGTACTGCAGACAATCCAGCTGATATGTAAACGAAGCCACCACCACATACCAAGTTCAAACATTGCTTGGACTTGGTTAGTGTTTGATGCACTTGAGTTGTGCATTTTGAGAAGAGAAGAAAGTTCACTGTTTGTGCAATAATATTTAGAGGATTCAAGTCAATGTGGAGATTTGTTGGGTATAACATGAATCCTTGTTGGATTTGGATTTAGATATTACCTAGAATCTGTTTTGGTTTAGGAAAGTTATTTTTTCTAACTATACTCAATTTAGTATTTTCCTATAGATTTTGGAATAAAGACATTCAGAAACATTCTAAGAAGTCTCATAGTTCTCTCTTTTTTTTTTACTCTTCAGATATTTATTTAGTAGATTTCTTCTGCCTTCTCCGTGATTTTTTTTATTTAGATTTTTATATTAAACTTTATGTTATTATCTTTATCTTTCTGTGTTAATTTATTGTGTTTGTCGTAATTTATGATAACAAGAAGTAACCTCTGTCATGCTAACTTTTATGTTAATTTTTAAATAATTGACAACACAGAGGTGAAAGTAAACTCCTTACTTGTCAGCTAATGGGTAGTAAGGTCAGGTCATTACTCATTAGGCACGCATGTTATGTGTGTAATATATATTGTATTGTTAATTTTAAAAAGTTTAAATTTTAGCTTAAAAGGAAAAAATTGAAATATTTTCAAAAATCAAGCAGTAAAACAAAAATATTACTCAGCTTGAAAGGTAAAGAGGAAGAGAGAAAAAATAAATAGGCGCAATGAGTTGGTAAAATTTTAATTTAGAGGATAAAATTATAATATCATTAAAACTACATAATAAAATAGACAACATGTAGGCTGAGAAATGATGAAGAAAATAAAGAGACATCTAATATTTTTGTATTACACCCATAACCATTCTGTCATTTAGCTTTTACAGGGGAGAGGGGATAACTAGAGTTTACTTCAAATGGCTAACTAGAGTTTAGTCTAAAAAAAAATATATCTTTGAACTCAAAATTAGTCTAGTTTTAAAATCAACATCTATTTTCAGGAAAATTTCTATGCGAACATGATAATCGGATATAAGTACTTTACAATTTCAACTGCTTGTATTTTGACCCAATAAAAATACAAACAGATAAAATTATAAAACTCATGTCCAATTATCACATTCTCGTAGAAGAGCTCCTATTTTCATAGAAGAATACATGGCCTATCCATCAAAAGATAAAGCTGAATCAACAAAAATATCCAAATAAGGCAAGTTTTGATATTATGATCAAAAGAATCTTAGTTACAATATTCCATAATTCATATGGACAGTAATAGGTTTGTAGAAATTAATCTTTACTAAAAAATGCACATTAAATGATTCCATTAATTAGCTGACCCTGACCCACTATATAAATGGAATCCTCGCCTCACCGAAAGACTGCTGCAGATTGCATTGCAAAGACTGCAAAACCACTTCAAATTGGTGCCAAGTCGATGATTAAATTGGATGTCATTAGCTTTGCAGCTCCAAATCTCGATAATGGTGCCACTTCTTATATCTTTGATGTCCTACAAGCACGGGTCTAAGACGAGTTGCAGATGTGCATTCCAAACAGCAGCATCCTTTTAAGTCGTTTGTGCAGCCTATACAACATCTGGAAAAAAGATGCATGCGTATGTTCAGAATGAAAATAATAACTAGTGCATCGGTAATAGCTTCTACCTACATAACAGAATCACGGCATCTAAAGCAATGCTCAACAAAAATGGTGGAAAATTGGAGATGGAGATATCAAGCCAAAATGGTTTAGCATTTTTAGCACATTAGAGCTTAAATTTTTGTTAAAACACTGGTAGGCGATAATATGCAAGTCCAAACCCAAAACTACCAACAAAGTCTATCTTCAGGAGAAAAATATTCAAAATCTGTCCAAGATCACCCGAGTTAATTTTCCTTTTGCTTTATCAATTATTGTCAACAATAGTTCTTATTCAAATCTTGTCCTACATCACCATTTCCCTCGCTGCCGTTGCATATACTCTCTCTATGCTTATCCTATATCATCTAAAAGTTGGCAGCCTTGTGTTGGGAATTGTTTACGACACTCGTCTCTATTTGGCTAATTAAGTATGTTGAAAAGAAAATTATGAATTATGAAATCCAGCAATCTTTTCAACAAAACATTTGCTCCCGTTGGTATGGATATCTTCTGGCTAAATTCCTACTGTACTTGCGTGATAATATGATTTTTTAAGGATCCAATCCTTTGACACGGGACTTTATAAACAGGGTGCCATAAAACACATACCATGCACTCCAAACCACCCAAATGATATTGGATATCTTTGGGAAACTGTGAAGCTTTTGAAAGAGAGAAACAGTTATTCATGCTATTGATTTTAATAAATTCTTTTAGAGGGACTCTATGTATTGTCGCCAGAAAATTTTTATGGTATCTATATGGATTCCTCCTTAACGAGGAGAAAAGATATAACTTACAGGAAAAGCATGTTGCAGTCAAGATTTGCACAGTTCCGATGCCTCAGTGCAGAGAGTTGTGAACTGCAAATGTAGCATTTAGCAAATGAGCTACTCATGGGAACTTCTTGTTTCCTGCTCTCTTCAGGTGTGACTTCAACCTTGTAGGAAGAAGGCGGTAGAGAAAGACGTGAGTCGAATACGAATAGATTTCCAATCCAATTGACAGGACCTTCACTCCCAAGATAATGAGAAATACCTCCCTTCAAAGTGTACAACTTTTTGAAGCCCCTTTGTCTGCCACATGAATGAGGAGCTAGTTACTGAATTTAGCTGCTGAAATAAAGAAAGGAAAAACAGAATGCATAAAATGAATATGAACAGGAAAGTACATTGCACATTTGAAAAAGCAAGTTCCACAAAGTTAAAAAAAAACTATGAAACTTGGATAAAAAAAAATATATACATGCTTTCAGCTTAGCTTGGTACCAATGGCCCACTCTGATATCTTTGAGCAAAACATACAAGTAGGCCAGCTTGGAGAAAGAGAACTAAAAAGATCAAAAGTGTCCCTTATCTTAAACCGTGCCTGAAGTAATACACTCACTTTTTTGCGGTCTTTCTAGGAGAGAGAATAAAAGTCGAGTGTCTTTGAGTTTTTTTAAGAGAGAAAGGGAGTAATGGGGAGAGAAAATATAAAATAACACCCATTTTCTCTAAAAATTTCTTGTCACTTTTGGAGAGAAAAGGAGAGAAAATGAACTCATATAATCTCATCCTTCACTTCCCTCCTCTACTTTTCTCTTCTTTCCCTTACTACTCATAAAAAACTCCCAGATAAAGACTGAAGTATAAGATATTTATGTCAGCACCGACATGGATAGTGCATCTTACGTCATCTTCATATAAATAGATATGATGAGCATTAATAGCAGTAGGTGACATTATTTCTCATGCAAACAAAATACCTACTAAATAAAGTCGAACCAGGTTACCTGGAACGTGGTTCGTTCCGGTACGTTGTACGAATACGGGTACGCGGTACGTTATATAGTTAAAATATGATACACTAGGGTATCTTTATATAAGTTATTATAGTTAGGAATTGTCATAGAATCTAAATGAAATAAATCTAAGTTTCATAAAAGATTTTTAGTTGAATCAACAAGTTAATTGTTTAAAAAATAATTTAGGATGTTTGAGCATGTAATACTAAGTTAGAATATTGATATTTGTGCAATTATAGGTAAAACAACAAAGAAATTTTTTGGTACGCTAAAGTTAGAGTATTGGTACGTTAGAGTATCGTGTTTGGGCACGCAAGTACCAATATGTGGTTCGCAAAGTCAGTGAGAATATCTGGCAACTCCGAGTCGAAGTCTCGGGAGATAATAGAGCTTAATTACTTGCTTCGAAGATCAATATTGAAATTTCTAAGGAAATCAGTATGTTTGAGTGTTTCCAATTATATTTTTTTGGGCAACAAAATGCAAACTTAGCCTTGGCCCCCAGTTGTGCTCCAAGTTCAAGTTTAATTACGGAAAGGAAAGAAAAGATACAAAAGTATTCAGCATGGTACCTAAGGATTGCAGAATATACATCACAGCGAATACCTCCTGTGCAGTACATCAATATATCTGTTTTCTCCTTATCAACACGAGCCAAAGGATCTGAAGCCATGTCCTGAATGAAAAGAAATATAATTAAGAACCTATTATAAGTTTATAACCATAGAGAACAAGGAAACTTGGAAAACACCGAAATAACGATTTTTGGTTCTAAGTTCTAACTCACACATATTTGACAGTGTTCTAAAAATCCTAGCCTAGGCACTAGGCGGTCCTCTACCACCTCAATTTAACTGGGCATCTAGGCTCCCGCCTAGGTAGAACCAAACCTTTACTTTAAAGCTTTACAATATTTAAAATGAATTTTTTAAGCCTTAAAATTTTATTTTTATTTTTTTTTATAATTGTTCATGTAAAATTTTTTAAAATTAATTCTTTCTGTATAGTATAACAAGTATATATAAGAATAAAAATAATGATACCACCTAAGAAAACGCCTAGTCCTCTTAGGCACCAGGCGGCCTAGGCACCCCCCCCCCTACACCACCTAGCAACTTTTAAAACACTAAAATTTGAGTTCGTTAAATTGAGCAAACTAGATATTTTTAGAATATTATGAAACTGTAACACGTAGGCACATAGCGGAAACAATGAGGAAACTGAAAAATGGAAGTTGACCTTCAAAGAAGATTGAAGTTTTGTTTCATTAATTCTAGTTTTCTTTTACAAGAAATTTTTGTAATAGAATAAAATGCTTTTAATTTGAACTTCTTGTTGATTCCTATAATTATTTCTTCATTCAACATTCCTAATGCAAAACTATTACAACATATTTAGAGAGCCTAAAACGTGGGGACCAAGTTGCCTTGGAGCCCAAGTTTAGCTGATTACCTGAACTTACTATAAGACATGTTTTGGACTTACAAACCTAAAACACAATCTAAAATCCCAAACCTTGAAACCTAGCCTGGCAACCACTTTTACAGCCCAAAAGAAATATGACCCCAAATCTTATTTTCGCAGTGCGGGGTGACACAGCAAAAGCAATAGTAACAAAAGGAATAACATGTATTCAACCTTAAGTCTCCTAGTCTCCTTGAATCCACAAGGAGATAGTAAAAATTGTATATTAGAAGTAATAAAGTACATAAAAACATATTGAATTCCTATACGACTATACCTCTGACTTAGATAGTCCATATGATGTACTCCTAAAGCAGTCAACATCAGGTCGCTGGGCCCCACGAAAGTGGCCAATATCCCATTCATAACCTGATTACAAGCATTTACAAAATTGTCATACTGCACACCTAAATGACGAATGTGAAATGCATTCCTGTCTACAGAACAAAGATCACAAGACCCAAAGAATGTTGACTATGTAATATAAGTACACAAATAGCGTGGAACATATTACTGGAATGAAAGGAACTAGGTAATTGATACAATAGCAAGTAAGAAATCAAATTTTTCTTTCAAGACACCTAAATTTCTTGACTGGATATAGGACTAGGAAGATTACTTCAGAAAGCATGGGAAGTATGAATTAAGGATATCAGATATTAAAACCCCAAAGATATGATACAACAACTATTGGTTAAAGAAAAAAATAAATAACAAGAATACTTTCAAAAATATAATTATGCCGTAAGTACTGTTTGCGAGGCTGAAACATGACATGAAGTGTAACTCTCTTTATGCAACTACAAGAACTGTGATAGTCAGCAACACACACACCATGGCTACCCAACATCTCTGTAGGGAGTGGACACTTAAGTTTCATCAATTGCAAGCCAATTACACCCATTTTGATCAAAGAAACTTGGTTATAATACATTCAGAGGATACGACAATGCTTGTTTCTAAGGCTGTTATTGCTATGTTTCTTTCTTCTCTCCAATCTTTCTCATCTCTTTAACTTTTCTATATTATCTTCCTCTTCTTGACTCTACGTTGTACTGCTTTTGAGATAACAAAAATTTTAAAAAAATACAGAAAAGGCATGTTCTATCAATTAAAGACATAGTTTAGATCATCAATAGAATTAAATAAATAAAAATAAAAAGAGGCCCCAAAAGGCCTGGTTCTCATTCTAAAGCTAACCTCCCTTACATGTAAACAAGCATCCTAATATAATTCGCAGATACCTTAGCTCAATTCCAGTGTAATATTGATATTCTGAGAAGTCCTGTTCAAGGTGTAGTTGCATACCCTACTCTTCTTCTGAAAGACATCATTATTGATTGTTGAGTTTTTTTTTTTTACGTGCCAGAGAAAGTAATACTACCTCCGTCCCACAAAATATGCTTAAGTACATTTTTTACACAATTTAATAAAAACAAAACTGTAGGATAGAATATAAATAAGTACCCATTTTACCCACAATATACCCCACGTACTCTAAAGATCTCTCTTTTTCTTAAAAGTAAGGGAGAGTATTAATAAGTCCCCCTTTTACCCACAATGTACCCCCACATAAGTACACTAAAGATTCTCTCTTTTTCTTAAAAGTAGTGAACCCTATTTAGGAACTTTTGAAGGTAAAATAGACTTCATATATCATTTTACATTTGAATTGTGTACTCTTTAGACATCTTTTATGGGGAAAAAAATTGTACTTAAACCATCTTTTGTGGGATAGAGGGAATAATTGAAAAGCATTAGATGTAAGCAAGATAAAAATCACCTCACAGTAAGTATCAAGGGAGATGCTACAAATGGAAGATGTAAGACTAGAATGACACATCCTCTCTTTTTGATACCAGTCATAAGGTGTAATATCCATAAACCTTTAATTAGATAGCCCATTACATTATTATATGTCTATTAGAAATGAATAAGAACATATTCAGTTAAAACATTTTAAAAAAAGAGAACACCAAGAGTAGGTACCATTTCTCACATCCAATAGAATACAGGTCGAATTGTGATCCACACTTGTTGCGCTATCAACTTTATTCAGTGCTTTCAATTTATTCCTCCATTGAGCCGGTGTTAGAGGTGTTGCTCGCATCGACAAATCAAGCAAAGGAAGGTGAGAAATTCCTCCTTCCAACTTCAGACAGAATAGTATTTAACTTAAGTAAATTCAGTTACACTTCTCAAGGCGTTGTGCCCAATATGAAATAATTATTATTTAAAAGAATCAAACAATCTTGTATCTACGGTTTGTTTTTTTTTTGATGAAGAATAGAAGAAGTACAACTAGGAGGACAAGGGGTTCACCAAAAGAACAAATAAAAAAATAAAAAACAGTAGAAGAAAACATCTAAATCATAGAGAGCAGCCCTCAAAGCGAGGTAGATATCTGAAAAAGCTACCATGTTGCAACCACATGTCACAATGAACTTAAAGATGAAAAGGCCACTCTATCCTATAAGAAAGTGGAAGGGGAATCAAATATACTAAACACATGTGAACCTCGCACACGTCGTATCTTTTCCCTTGTGGAAGCGTAATCTCCTAACAAAGAGAGATCCCTCAAGGAAGGGCACACCCAAGTATCTCCAAACCCCTCAAACAACTTTTGAAGTTTTCAAACTACCACTAAATGAAGGAACAACAAAGAAGAGTCTCGTTGTCTTGATTATAAATGACATACCAATCCTATGATATAACTTCACTGGGTCACTGTTTTTGCAATAAAACAATAGCACTGATTATGTTGAGTACCAAGAACAAACAAAATCCCCCACCTTAATAAGCAAATACATATGATGCTGGCTAAAGGGACAAAAACGGGCGAATAAACCATGAAAGCAAAATATGATTTGCAAGAGACAAATCATAATCATCTCAAGTCTAAATTTGTTTGTTAGAGGTGGATGAGAAATGAAATAAAGAGGATGTAGTAACAAAGTCAGATTAACCACTTCCATATCACTAAGGATTATTTCAAAAGTAAATTCAATGAGAAGAATTAGACAAAGATCTAATAGTAACAGTAGTTGCTTCCTGAGCTGGAGTTCTGAGCTATGAGCGGCTCTCACCCTCCACCAATCCGTGAAGCTGAGGAGAAATTTCCATCTGTCGGCAGACGCCTAAACCTAGAGATCCCTTGGTCCATAAAGGAAAAGCTCAAGCTGTATCTTCTGGCAGATGATGACAAATGATGAGTGGTTTTTATACCTACAAATTATGTATTTTTAGCTTAATGATTTGTGAGTTTTTGAGTATTTTCTATTTTTTTTTATGTGTTTATATGTTTTTATGTAGAAAATGAAGTTAGAAGGTATTTGCTTGTATTTTAGTTTAATTGGAGCTAATTGGGTTCATTTTAGTCAAATTGGACTATATTGTGCAATTTCCAGCTTTTGGGCATATTGAACTCTGGAGCTTCGCTTGAGTTTTGGATGGTGTTCGAATTTTCAGAATGAGAAAGTGGTCTTCTTGAAGTTTGTAGAGAACGTCCTAAGCTTTTCAGAAAGGTATGGTGGGAAAAAATCCGAGTTCGTTTGGATCTCCAAACAGTGTGTCAAAGTAAGATTTGAAAAGCTGATCTGAATCCTGATTGGAATTGAATTCCTGTTCGGACGAGTATACTTCAAAGGGTCATAACTTCAGCTTCCGAAGTCCAAATCAGGTGATTCAAAAGCCTAAATTCATCTACACTTCCAGGGCTACAACTTTCATGAAGAGCCCAAGTCAAGATTCGATCGTTATCTGATAGCAAAACAGCTCACAAGGTCCAGCACAATTTCTGGAAAATTTGTTACCTTCCACTATGCTGCAAAAATTGTTATATTTCTAGTGGGTCCCGAGGTGAATTGAAAGGAAGGAGATTAGTGAATCAATATCAGTTTTGGAAAAAGGAAAATAATTTGGAATTTTATTATAGAATTTTATTAAAATTAGGATATTGTGTAATTTTAATTTTATTTTAACTCCTTTTAGGGTTAGGAAATTAGAAGGCCTATAAATACTGTTAAAGGGTTCTTAGAATCACGGCTAGACTTCAAGTTTGGAGACCTAGTGCAACAACTCTTTTAACACCAATGGAGGCAAGGAATTGAAGAATGCTTGGAGATGGAAGATGTCTTCACAAGAGTTTTTCTTCACCAACTATTTCTTACTTGTATTTTCTATGGATGTTAATTAATATTTAAAAAAGTTTAATTTATTTGTTATGAATTAAACTTCTATCTGTTTGAATTAAATTGACTTGATATGAAATTAATATTTGAAAAATATTAGAATTAATTTATCGTGGGAACGATACTCTACTTGCATTATATTACTTGTTGACCGTATATAGTTACACGTATTTATTGATTGCTAAATCAACCAACAACAAACTTTAAATGCGATAACAGGCAAAATCAAGAGAGTGATTTTTTGCCCATAACCTTCCTAAATCAAAACCCAGAACCATCATCAACATATAACTTACAAGATGATAGAATGAACGTTGGCGCCTAAAAGAGCATCCTAACCCTTCCTTGGAGGCCATACTTGCTATTAATTGCATTAAATGCCATAAAGAGTCGGGTTCCACCACAAACATTTTGCAACAAGCGAATGTTCTTAGACACCAGTTTACCCAATCCCAAGCCCCTTCAGCCTTGGGTCTACAAACAAATTTGCAGCTAATTTGATTGTCTATTCGCACTAAATCCACAACAAACCATAAGAAATCATCAAACTCTACCATCTATCTGTGAAACGTAAAAGAATCCTGAACAAGGACAAATAACATAAGGGAACACTAGAGAAACACACATGAATCATAGTGCAATGATCTTTTAAAGAGGAAAAAACTCTTCCACAAGGCACTTCACTACCTCTCATTCACAACTAACAAAATCCCAAAAAGTCAAAGACCAAGGATTGCCTCTGAGTGGAATACCTAAATACATCAACAATAACTCTTGCATAACACACAAGAACTCAAACCCAAACTAACAAAGGCCTAAGGAACACATTAATCCCCATTGAAACGGGTGTATATAATGGAAATTTCTAAAATGTCCACAACATTGAAGCAATCGGAAGGACACAACAAGTGCATAGCTCTCTCTTATTTCTCTCTCCCCCTCTCTTTCCTTAAAGCTGGCAGGAAGACCAACAGAATGAGTCATTTAATTAATAAAGCTAATATTTTTTTTACCATAGCTAACATAGTAATTTAGGACTGTGTTTCTCTTTTTCCTTTGTTATCTCATTCTTTTGCCATTTTAGTCTTTGCAAACACCCAAGGTTATCTATGTTTTAGTCAACCTACAACATGTGTTTATCACTATCTTATAACTATATTAGACATATGGGTGCTGATTGCTGAAAAGTAATTCCTGAAAAATATCATACTGTATAGGGTTGATGGTTACTGCAGTACTAAAGAAAACCAGCCTTAAGACAATTCCTTAATCATCATTTTGCGCACAAGAGAAAGAGATATATTTCAAAGGAGAGAGAAAGAGAGAGAGAATATGTTGTAAACGAAAATCATATGCTGACAGAATACTAAAACTGATGGCACAAATTGGAAAAGCGATGAACCTATAGCTTGCCTGTACAAGTGAAGGTTTGTACCGCATCTTTAATCTTGGAAAGGCATGCCCGCTAAAAGAAAGAGAAATCTGAACCAGAATATCAGAGAACCTATTTTCTTTTTTAAGCCATGTAACATATGCAATAGCATCTTTATACGGTCCACTGTACTGCAAAAAAAATTGAACGCCAGACAGGATGGAATAAACAATCTGAAGCACAAATGTCGTTATATAGGAACAATTATGGTCGTTGTAGCACACTAACATGGTGATTTAATAATCTTACACCCTAAATAAAAAGTACCAAAATGTACCTGTGCAGTGTGCACATGTACATGAACTTTTTTTTAGATATGCACGTGCACATTAAAAATATGCAATTATGGACAAATTTTAAGATGAGTATATATAACGTCAACTTGCATTAGTTGCATACACTAAAAGAAATCTTAAAAGTTTATTTTATCCATATGAAGGAGAAACCACCATACCTGGGCATTAATACCTTGCTCATTCAGATAAATTCGACCATGTATGTCACGATCCTAAATTGAAGACAAAAAAGTAAAATAGACATCAACCACTCTATACCGCGAAGGCTTAAGAAGTATGCAATATTAGCAACACAACAATATGCAAACTTGGTCACTAGAGATGCAGAGACGCACTATATTAACCTATAGTGTTGAGGTTGCACTAAACAGATATATTCATGCTCCCAATTTTTATTCTTGCATCAAGATTACCAAATATACAGAACTGCCACCATTCAATCGTTCTGAATTTGTACTCTAGATCTAATGGACTCGTATGGTGTCAACAACATCTAGTTCTTCTCCAAGGAAAATCCTGAACCATTTCAGACTCAAATCTTATGATCTCTATATGTTACTTACTCCATTTCAAAATTAGAGATACATTTGTAAAACGGCGACTTTACGATGACTTTTAAGAAAAAATTATTTTTCCAAACTTATCCCTAACATTGACTAGAAATATAATAGGGGTGGCATGATAATACCCAATCTACTAACAATAAAAGTATTTTCATGTTAAGAACTTTGTGTCACTTCATAATCCAAAAATAAAAATATATCTCTAATTTTGGAACAGACATAAAAGAAAAATGTTATATAAACCTTGAGGTTAGCTAGAAAGTAAATTGTTATCAAAGGTGTAACTAGGCCTGACAAAATATGGTTATTGGTTAGTTTTGGTTTATAAAATTTGGTTATGGTTCCATTTAAGAACTAAAATCACATTACCTAATTTTAATATGGATTGTGTGGGCTAAAATCATATAGTTATGGATCAAATATAAGTCAACCCATATTTCAAATTTCAAGCTTACCATTATTATGGTCCAATTAAACAAGTTATTTATGATATTTAATTTCTATATTCTTTCACATTCTATTTCTAATGTTTTATACATTCTTCCTCTTTCTAAAATTTTTTACACTAACATTTTTAGATTTTCTCTCTCTAAAATTTGTGTACTTGTTTTCTCTAAAAATTCTTCTACGCACAATTTTTTTTTCTCTCTCAAATTTTTAATAGTTGCAACAAGCTCGGCTTATCACTCCATAATATGGCTTACGGCTCCGTTCTTCTTTCCAACATTCTTTGTAATCAAAATTCTTCAACAATTTGACTCCTGTTTCAAAAGAAATTTCTTTGACTCCTAATTCCGTTTTAATTATAATTAATATTAAGTTATTAAAATATAATATATTTTTACATTCAACTGTATATAAATATTTTCAATTTTAGATATTATAGTTTAGCCATAATTCACTTAAGACTTGAAAAATATTAATTCTTCTAATTAGTAGTATTTTTTGAAATTTATACTATTCATATTGACAAAGTTAAATGAATTTATATTAAATATAAATTTTAAAATATTTCAATTTGACTTTTAGAAAATTAATTTTAGAATATTTTTTATATGATGAAGTATATTATTTTATATTCATAGTCTTTATGACATTAATAAAAATAGTATTCATTGTTCCAAATAAATAAATACTCCCTATTAAAAAATTTACATATATTAAGAGTATTTTTTTTTCATATCATTTTCCTATTAAGTATATATAAGTATATATAAAGTGGCAATAAATATCGTAATTTTATTTTTTTAAAATATTTTATATTATTTTAAATTATAATATCTAAATTTAAATTATTTCCTTATGGAATTTAAAAATATTATATATATTTAATTTTAATAGGATATAGGTCCTTCTCGTTGTGTCCAAATAAAAATGGGTCAAAATCAGTTAACTGTTTTTCTTTTGATAAATATGGGATCAAACTTTAAACAAGCCAAAGAATTTAAAGTACTTAATCACCTCATATGGTTCTAGTTAATAGTTAATATAGATTGACATTGCCAGGTCTAGGTGCAACTGCAAGTTCTCTGTCCCTCTCAGGCACGCACCCTTCAAAAATTATCATTTTCTTTCATATGTAGCTCTAAAATACAATTTTTGCATCAAAATGGCTATATATATTGCAAATGCGTTATGTGCTCAGCAGCTCATGGCATCCACTTGTAAAAAAAACAGAGCATGGATATAAATAAATAAAGGAATATGGCACTTCCAGCATTGAATTTATGCAGTAATGTACCATATGCATTAAAAGTCATACACTTGCACGAAATGTCACTTCCCATAAATAAATACTCCATAGTCCATATAGTAATAAACATAATTAATAATTCAAGAAAATAAAGATGGAATTTGATTAACAGAACCTGCAAAAACGAAAGGTGTTTGGAAACTTCCACTTCTGGGTCTTCAATATAAACAAAACGGTAGAAATTCACAACCACAAATTCATCATCTTTTGGAGAAACAATCTGTACCCAGTTGGTGTTTGAGGATGAAACTGCAAATTTGAGCCCTTTTTTACATTCCAAAGAACAGGTGCCATGATTACTAAATTGGATTGGAGCTAGAAACTGAGGCGAAAGAGATGTGTTAGAGCTAGTCCTACGAGTGGAAATTGCAGTGGGCTTGTAAGGGGTTAGAGTGGATGAAAGAGTGAGAGTTGTAGCTGAACCCATTGATTGTTTCCCTTCAATTTTTCATTATCTGCAACTGAATTAAGCTCCAATTTGGGGGGAGGGGGGGTGAAAGAACGTAGGAGCTGCGGAGTGGTGATAATGATATCAGAAATGGGCTTTCTAGAGGCTAACCGGCAATTGAACGGCCCGCCGTGGTTTTTATATCTGGACTCGACCGGTTAAAAAATCGGTCGACACTCCGGCCCGGAATTTGAACCAATAAATCAGTTTGTCAAAATTCGGAATAACAACTAGATCAACTAGTAAAATTAGTTAAGCTGACCAAGTGAAATGGTTTTAATTATTTTTTAATATTATTTTTGTGCCTAAAAAATTAATATTAAAATTAATCACGTTTAATAATATTGTAACTTAATTTGATTATGTTTTAGTTCATAAAAAATAAAATTTTTTAAACTTTTATTAATTACTAATAATATATATTTTTATATATTAATGACGTTACCGAATCAATAACGATTTGATCGCCGATTGAACCAGTGATCTATCCACCCAGTATCTTTTTGGGCTTGATGACCGCTCCGGGTATGAAAAACTTCAACGAGGATTTTTCTTGATTTTTAGGAAGTTTGGATTGAATTGGCAGCCTCAAAAGAATCTTGGGTTTATTTATATTTCTAATTTAAAATAAATATTGAAATAATATTAAAAAAATTATATATATTTAAAACAAAATAAAGAACTTTAAAATTATAATATAATGATGAATTATGATTTCTTCCTTGTACCTTTCATCCATTTTTTTTAAATATAGTTACAAAAATATTATATTTAATAACGTAATAATATTCATTATAAATAAATATGTCATAATTAATATCACTAAAAATAATATTTGTGTCTATAGGAAATTTAGTGAAACATATAATAGAGGAATCCTATTCACTCAACAAGGTGTGTATCTCCCATTATCATATAGTTATTATACGAACTTATGACAAAAATATTTTTGTATGGACGAGGAAGTCCTCCATTATATTTTTCAAAATTAAATGGAACCCATCTATTATATATTTTAAAATTATTTTTTATAGTGAGTATACTAATAACATGATTATTAAGTATATTGACACTAACGCTCTGTTTCTGAATTTTAAAATGGACAGAAAATAAAAAAAAAGAAATGGACGGAAAATTTAAGTTTTCTTTTCAATTCTTATGTTTCTGAGTTTTTTAATAAACGGAAAAAAAAAGAAATAGATAGAAAACTTGGCCACTTTTCCTGTCAAAGTTTTCCGTCCAAAATTTGTCTGATTTGGACGGAAAAGAAATTAGAATAAGTAATATTTTTATAATTTTTATATTATCCCCAACTTTTAATATAATAAATTTTAAATTACAACTCATGTTCTCAATTTTAAATTTTCTATCATTTTCTATTAAAAACTCAAAAACAACACAAAGGAAAACTTCAAGTTTTCTATTCTTTTATTTTCTATTCTAATTTAAATTTTCTATTTTTTTATTTTATGTTCAAAACTCAGAAACAGAGTGTATGTAAGACCCTAACTTTTATAAATAAAGATGAATTTTCTATAAATATTATTTTTGAATATTATGGAGTTAATTTGATATAATGTTATAGTTGTATAAATTTTGTAAAGTACGCAATTTGTTATATAATATTCGATTGGTCGGGGAATATTCGTTTTAACAGGAAATATTCGTACAACGGCACAATCATTGGTGGACCCCACAACAGAATTATTGTCGGATTGAGAAAACGACAAAAATATTTTATTAAAAATAACGGCGAAAATTTTACCATTTATAATGTTGAACTACTCGGTAGTAAAAGTACAGTAGTACGTGTGGTTGCATAGTAGCACACGTTATTGATTATTAATGCTTATGTGAGAAATCACTCAGTTTGATTCAATTATTGTCAGTTAATAATATGAATTATTTAGCGATAATGAAGTTTTGTTTTATTCGTATTATTAACGTAATAAAACAGAAACATCTATTTATATAAAACAGAATACTTTATTAAAATTATTCTATAAATAGAATATATTATATTTTATTTAAAAGATTTTTCTTTAACTATGGACCGTCAGATTAAAGTAATCAATCTGGACCGTTCATGGATTAGTTACTATGCATTTCATTTTTTCTATAAATAGCAGCTCATTTCTTCATTATTTCATACGAATTCACTGAACTCTAGAGAGAGAAGAAAAGTATTATGCTACTTAACTATTTCCTTATTTCAATTCTTCTTTAAAACGGTAAGAGGTGTTATTCTTTCTTATTCGTGAAGAGAACTGTTGTTGTTCCATTTCTTATTATTTTGCTGGAATAACCTGTATAAGCGGTCTACCCTATACTTAGTGACATTCTTATGATATTCTGTTGGAACATCCTGTCTGTGTGTTTTACACCGGACCTGGTTCCGTCTTTATTATTATTCTGTTGGAACATCATGTCTGTGTGTTTTACACCGGACCTGGTTCCGTCTTTATTATTACTCTGTTGGAATATCTTGTCTGTGCGTTTTACGCCAGACCTGGTTCTATTATTTATTATTCTGTTGGAATAACCTGTATGTGCGGTCTATCGCATGCAGGGTGATTTCTTTTGTTATTCCATTCTTTATTATACTCAGTTGGTTAAGTTTTGACTTATATACTCCATGAAATTTGTGGAATATCCTTGATAATTGTGTTTCATCCAATACCTTTTCATGAAAATATTCTTCTAAGCATTCTTGAATTTTACTCCACAAAGCAGTATCATGTTGACAATTTGGACGTTGTTAATTCTTGGATAAATTAATTCTTGAACTTGTTTTATTGAATTCTTATATCATTGTCATCATCCTCATGTTTATAAAATGTTAAAAGTCATCTGTGGCCTGTAGTGCATAGATGGACTTGGTATGATTATGACCAGGGATTATGCGGTATAATCATGACCGTAATGTTACAAATGTTGTGATAAAAGTCCTCATTTGGCCCGTAGTGCATTGATGGACAGTTGTTGGGATGATCATGATCATTAATGAATACACGAATATCCTTGGCCGTAGTACAGGGGTGATTCGATGATGTGGATTATTTTATTAAGTTGAGTCCCAGCGATAGCAGTGTTGAAAAACCTTTTAAATCATAGAAGATAGTATATTTCATTCTCTATTTGACTCTTTTAATGGATTGCTTGTTTCGCTGCAGTTAAACTTGATGTTCGTTATATTTTATCAGTTTAACACTGTTGAAGACTAATGATAATTTATTATGCATTATCTTAGTCATAATATTTATTACTGGGCTAGTTGAGTTCACCATTTCTTTCACTGTTCTCTTCAGGAAATGAGAATATAGCTGGGATGAGCCGGGGAACGGAGTGATGGACCAAATGATAGTATTAATAGTCCTCACTATTCTATTAAATAATGTGACAATAATTGTAATGAGGACTTCTTTTAAGTTTGTATAGTCTCTAGCAAACAATAATTGTATTCAAACTCACAGTTATGTTTTGTCGTATTGTACACGACAGTTGTATTAGTAAGTTGTATTTGTATTATGTACCATGTATCTGACGATCCAAGATGGATGATGTATACCTAATTTTAAGAGCGTCACAGTGTAAATCTTTCTTCTTTTTATTTTTGCTAAACAAGGATTCCTTGAAATTATATTTTAAGTTTAAATCTAATATATAAAGTCGAAGGTGGTCAATTTGATGTAAGCAAATTTTTGAAGTTTTTTTAATTTCTAAAAATGCCCTTCAATTTGTATGATAATTTTTATTTTGTTTTACATTATTATTATTATTATTTTTATATTTAATCTTTTAATTTTTATAATTTTTTTTTTTATCTGATATAGTTTACACACAACGCGTGTGCCACCACAGTGTGGTAGTGATAATTGAGATAGCCAAAGTTTTATTTTTAAAGAAAATTAAAGGTTAGAACCAAAAATTGCTCAAACTTAAAAATATTAAAAAAGATAATAGATTGCTGGCTGAAATAGAGACATGAGCACACCCAACAAAAACAAAAGAAAGAAAGAAAGAAGAGGAAAAAAGACATGAATTTTCTGGGCATTTATCACCCATCCTCCTCTTTAATCTCACTTCCTAAACCTGTTCGATCAAATGCCGCAAAGACTCCTACCAACACCGAAATCAGAGTATGCGTCAATACAATTTGCAGAAGAAAAGGGTCCAATGAGATCCTTCAAGTTCTCACCGGAATTGCGCCTCCCGATGTTGCCGTCAATTCCTGCGGTTGCCTCGGCCGCTGCGGTATCGGACCGAATGTGGTTGTTCTCCCGGGTGCTGTCTTTGTTTCCCATTGCGGAACTGCCGCTCGTGCTGCTGGTCTTATGTCGGAGATATGCGGCGGTGAATTGGGTTCTTGGGGTAAGAGCCTGGAAGCACTTGCATTAAGGAAAAGAGCTGAAAATGAAATGGGCAATTCTAATTTCTCTCAAGCTGAGATTTTACTCTCACAGGTATACATACATATATTGATATAGAGATTTTGTTCATTCATGCAATATTTATTTGATGTATCTTTTAGCAAGCAATGCAAAATATTCTTGATAACAATTTATAAAGATTATAAATTGATTATATCGAAATAAAGTGATCACATAGAACTTGCAGATTTAGCAAAAAAATAGAGGGTTTTGTGAGAAAATGAAGAACTTGCCTTTCTATTAGAGAGATTGTAACTATTTGGAGCAGAATATTACAAGGATGCCATTTCATAATTTAGTTATGAACTAACTATTGTCCTAAGACTCTTTAACTATGAGATTTCATGTTAGCTGCATGGATTGGGTAGATTCTATAGTTGTTGGAAATATTGTATCTTTTTGGGATGATAAAAACTCTGTGTTCACTTTGGAATTGTCTAAAGGTCTATACCAGCATGCTGATCTACACAAAATAATGTTTCTGACCTCTAGTACTCTATGAAAGGCTGAATTGTCTTTGGTAATCAGTAGTTTTAGAAAATTAATTTTGTTGCTCTTGATTGTTTTCCTGTGTTGTGATAGTACGTATGGACATTACTTTCTTTGTTTATAATAACTTTCATCCCGAGGAACCTTTTTCAGTCCTAATCAAGAATTATTTCGATTTGGTGAAGCTTCACTTGTTGATCTTAATTTCCAATGAAATTTTCTGAAAGGATGCTGATGATGCCAATTTCTTATTGGTGCAGGCAATAGATCTAGAACCAAAAGGAGGTAGTCATATTATGTATAAGGACAGGTTTGTAGTGGTTAATTTATTCCTTCATAGATGAAAAATCTACTACCCTCTATAAATCACAGTAACAGCCTGGTAGGCAGTTCATTTCTGTAGTGACGGTGGTTATGTGTGCGTGTGTTCAACTATGTAGATTGTGTGGACGGCTCTGTGCGTTTGTCATTTTCTTTCTTCTTTTTCTCCTTTCTTCTCCTCCTTTTCATCAAGGAAAAAGTTGACACCCTGCATGCAAAATTGTTTGTCGATGAATCTATATAGTTTCTAACAAGCTGTTACACAAATTTCTGGGTCTTATACCTGTAGATCTAACATCAGTGATATCAATAATGTTAGACAACTTTTATTATGTGATAGAATACATTTCTTTCTGTGAGCAAGGTTGTGCAATAAAAAAGTCAACGAACCGATGGTTTAATTCAGGTCTGCAGCAAGGATTGCAATGGGTAAAATTACTGAGGCTCTTGAAGATGTTAAAGAGGCATTAACTCTTGCTCCTAACTATCCTGAGGTAAGCTGATAGGCTGAGAATTTCCTGTCAAAACCACCAACATTAGGTTTTCATCATCCATTTATTGGGCCTTGTTGCATTGGACATTAAATTTGCTTGATAAAGAAATAAACTTATTATTTATTATGCTAAATTATGAAGGAACTAGCTTTTATGTTTTTGTAGTCTTACAACTTGCTTATCTATCATTAAAAAATTTAGAATCTTGATCAATGAGATTCTATAAAATGGCAATATCAAGTATTCACTAAAAATACTACTGTTCTAATTTTTTAAGAGAATGCTTCAATGACATTACCCAAACGTAATTCTAAAATAAAACTTCTTGAGTGATTGACAATTAGCTTATTGTCCTTGGATAAACATGGAATACTACTTGACTAGATAAGAAAGGTCTGTGTTAATAATCAAGGAAAGAAAGGCAAACATGAATGATGGTTATAGAGGATGGGAACCACAAACTAAGGTCTGGATTTCTTCCAAAGTTTGCTCTGTTTATTTGTTGGAAGGAGGAAGATTTGCTGTTAAAATGGCTTTATTTGAGGGTAGGTAAAAGACTTGATGGATCCGCTCATAATTATATATATGATGTATATAATGATTAAGAAGAAATTTTATATGAAGAATAAATAAAGTATTAGCAGAAGGGGACAAGGACGCTCACCCTAAAACAGGTGGAAGTAACAAAAAAAACACTTGAGAAAGAGCAGCTTTCAAATCTCTGAAAAGACTAGACTCAAATATGACCCTAAAGGCACCATAACATAGGCCCATAGAGAAGCAAGATAAATGATCCTATCTCCGCTGAAAAACAAAAGATAAATAACCCTGTTTAGAAAGTGTAGCATAGAGCTCATTCCAGGTTTCCAAGGAATAGAAAAGTCTGCACACTTCCAAAGCATATTGCAGGACAAATAGAAACGGGAAGCCTGATGAACTTTGTGACCAAGTAGTCTCAAATTCAACATAAAGGATTATCACACTTGTTGGAGCCTAATAGACTCAGCAAAACTCACCCAAATCACAACAAACTTAGCTAGAACCATACCGATTGTGACAACACACTTTATTTTTACTTCTAGAATCATATTGAAAACAGCTCACTGAGCTAGAGAAAACATAAAATCACGCTAAATAATTTTCAAAAGATTTAAACATATCATGCAAGATCCCATTTTGGGCCCTGCTAAGAGATCTAATTAATTTTCAAAAAACAAAAGAAAACTGCCAGTTTTGCTTTATTTTATGAGTTGCATCAGCCATTGCAAATCCCTCACTGAAGATATTAACATTTGTAATAAAGTAAATTAGGAAAATTTAGTGGTTTGTACTCTTTTAAAAATTGACATGTTCAGTGATCATAATTACAAGGTGACACTAAAAGCAAGGACTTTAGGTTCCATGAGCAGGTCTTTGTTGGTGATGAATATGTTCTGCTAAATTACTTTGTGCATCTGCCATGGCAAGCTAACCTGCCGTGAAAGCATAATCTTCTGTCTTGTTATGAAATTGTACCGCTCATGCAAATGTAACAATACCTAGTCATATGGTAAGGTCCTAAACCGAGTTCTTTACAATATTCAACTTAACAGGCTTATATTTGCCAAGGAGATGCTTTCATGGCCATTGAGAATTTTGATGGTGCTGGGGAGTCCTATTCAATGGCTTTAGAGTTAGATCCATCTATTCGGCGTTCCAAATCATTCAAGGTATTATCCCCTCCCCATTTCTAAGGTTTTCTGCAGTAGATGTCGTGAGGCATATGCGAGAATTTTTGTCTGCAAACTGTGAAAATACATTGTGAACATGAAGGAGACATGGGTTGAATGACTACTTAATAATTATACCTTTTAAACAATCAATTTGAAACATTTTAAAATTCAATATTTAAAAGACATAGGAAAGAGTGAGAGAGATGGTGGTTCTCTGGTTTGGTTTGGACTACTTAATAATTATACCTTTTAAAAAGTCAATTTGAAACATTTTAAAATTTTTAATTCAATATTTAAAAGACATAGGAAAGAGTGAGAGAGATGGTGGTTCTCGTTTCGTTTGGACTTTAAGACTTTGTTAACTGTGACAAAACATTCTTTATATTGAGCGTTAAAGTTGGTATACTAAACGACGTAGCTCGATTAATTTTTAAGACTTGTTGTGTGTCTTAATCTGCACCATTAATTTTGAATAAAGGGTTTAGATTTTAAGAACTTCAAAAATAAATTGGAGTTCTTTCGTAACCCTAAGAAACTGGATCTTTATCTACAACATATATTCTCAAAATTTGTTGTATCAGCTTTTCGTTTCTTTCCTTATTGTGAAGTGACATGAATGTACTTGCTTCATATATTATTGTCAATGCATATCAATTTCAAGTTACCTTATCTTCAAAGGCCATTTATGTTTATAAGGATTATAATCCTAAGACTATTAATTCTACAATTAAAAGTCTTAATCACGTGTTTGTTTTTTATGGGATCATTTTTGGGATAACTTAAAATAATACCATGTTATGTTTGTTTTTTCCATGATTAATTAAAGGATTGGATAAAAAAAATATTGTTTGGACTATTATAATCTTATCAATAATAATATATTTTAAACTTGTTTATACATCAAAAAATGACGAACTATTAATTATAAACTTTTAAATATTGTTGAAATAAGTTAGTGAGCTCATAGTGCTTCACCATGCTCTTCCTACGTGAAATATTTGAGAATCAAATTATCATAAATTAGCATATCAATTAACAAATAAATAGTGCAAAATACATGATATGTAAAATATTAAAATTTCATTAGAAATCACCAAAACTAAAATTAGAAGAAAGATTAGGATTAGCTATTTTACTTGGCCACCAAAATTTAAAGTCTAGAACTATGTAATTGTTGTAACTCACTATGTAATTGTTGTAAAATATGCTTTTCAGTTTCCAAATGTTTGCCATTTGGTTATATCAGATAATTTAGAGCAATAATATTTTCAGTCATTGAGCTGTTTTTAAAAAAATAAAAAATACATCAAGTTCAGAACTTTACTTATTTATTATACTAGTGTGAGTGTGTGTACACGTGTGTGTGTGTGTATATATATATATATATAATAGCTTTGTGTTTTAATATGAGAAATATGAACTTGATTAGTTGTTTCCAGCCATAGCCATCAGTGACAAAATAGCGTAGGAAAAAGACTAAGCATAGGGTGTGATACTATATTTAACTTTTAGAAAAATGTTGAGGTTAATTTTGTCTAGAAATTTGTAATCCCAAATGGTGGGATTATAATACGTGGTTGAACACGGTATTAAATAGTCCCTCATATTAAGTTATTTTATAATTCATGTACTAATAGTCTCAAGTCTAAATTTGAAAACAAACAAGACACTTGGAATTAATAGTCTTATCTCAAGTATAATCCAGGTAAACAAACATAGCCCAAGTGTTATAAATATCATACTATATCAACTACATATGTAGCTAAAATTGACTCAATATAAGACTTGGCAAAAATTAAAATCTGATACACGAGGTTGGAAGTGTTCTTCCTGTGAAACTTGTACCTCTTGACTTTTGACTTTATATCATTCCTTATGAGATGGATGTTACGACTTATGAGGGTGATGATTCCAATTTCTTATCCAGGCTCAGATTGCAAAGCTTCAGGAGAAACTAGTTGTTGCAGATATACCTTGAATTATGCCGTCTGGTTGAATTTGCATGTGCATAAATCAATAATGAAGGAAATGAGATAAGGTTGCTGTTGTTTCCATCGTTGATTTACTTTTTTTGGTAATGCTTCTTTGAAATCGGTAGATACAATAATTAGCACTTTTATTGCTACATGTTGTTAGGTTCTTATCAAAAAAACAATATATCATGCATCTCTATATATTTACTGCCTATGATCTAAAAATTAGATATACGTTTATATTTTTATATCATAAAGTGACATGAATTTCTGATATGCCATTACTTTTATGCTTAGTTTGATTGAGTACTAACATGTCACCACTATTACATTTCTAGTCAATGTTACGTATAAGATTGGAAAAATAAAATTATCTTTGAAAGCCATTCTTTTACAAATGTATCTCTAATTTTGGAATGGAGGGAGCATGTTAGAAATAATGTATTGGAGTTTAAAAGTTTGTGTATGAAGTCTGAGTTTACTGGGATTACTTTGTGGAATCTGTATTCTGTACCATAGGTGAACACTGCAAAGAACAATGATGGTTAATCACGCAGCACGATTATCTACTGTTGTCTGTTGATCAACTCTGGAAAAGAATATGCTGATAAAGCTTACTATTTTTGTTCATATGCCTTTTTTATAACTTCCATTTTGTTTTGCTCTTGAAGCTGTTAATTGCTCAATGGAAATTGGATACTACTGTACTTCATGCATGCAACGTTCAGAAGACTATTCAGTTGACAATTCTTCTTTTCCTTTTTTTCCCTCAGGAAACTTGATCCCAATATGTTGAATTGCTGATGATCATCCATTCATCTACATCAACAACCATTTAGGTGGCTCCTTAAATATTGACAGAAGCCGTAAGCACAAGGTAGACTACAATATGCTGGGGAAGTGGTAATCTCTGTGAGCCATTTCTATATTTATGAATGCATTGGGATATATATGAAGGCTGGGCTGATTATGCCAGCGCAATGGTGTCTAAGCAAAATAGTTAGTTGTATTTCTTCGTATTTCTAAGCAAAACAGTTGTATTTCTTAGTATATTTCTTAGTATGCGCTTCAATTGAATTGAACTAAAGATGTTCAGCTCATTGTTCGGCTGAATCTAAGTTCATCTCCTTGTTGACTTATAAATTTCCATAATATAAAAGTCAACAAATCTATTGTAGTTGCATGCATAACATAAATTAGAGGGAGTATTAATTAAACTTATATGCATAACATAGTATTCTCTTACACAGTATAAAAGTAGAAAAGTAGGAGCCACTACATCGAAAGGATGAGGGTCTTATGCCACATGTTGGCATTACAGCCCGACAATCTCTCAGTAAACTATATTAGCTTTGTTTATAGCATATCTTAGGCTCATATCATTAGTAACAAGGAACATGCAGAACATTATATAGAGTTATATACCATCATCTTGTAGTCACCTAATTATGTTAAGAGGGTTCCCTTTTCCTTATTAGCAGCAAGCAGAGCTGTAGTGTGGACCACAAAGAAGCATATCAAAGTTCTTCACCTTATCCCACAACTTAGAAACCTTCCTCCCACTCTCACCACCACCACGCCGCCACGGGCGTTTCATTATCACATTGCCACCAGCACGCCGCCACTGGCATTTCATTATCACATTGCCACCAGCTGCTTCTTCATCATCCACTTGACAACAGTCCTCAATTGTCACTTCTCCATCCTTCTTACGCTTCATCTTCGTACTCTTTTTGCTCTTCTTGTTTTTCCCTTCTTGTTTAACCAACTGCTCATAATACTCCTTATTCCTCTTCTCCAACACATGTATCTGCCCTTGAAGATCCTCCACCTTTCGACTAAGCATGCAAACCCTATGATCCTCCCTCAACTTCAACACACAACGCGCAAGCTCGCCAGCCTTCCTCTTCATAAACAACGAATCCGCCCCCAACTCTTTATTCTCTTCCGCTAATGCCCCTACTCTATACTCCAACCTCGCATTCTCATTCAACAAAACCAATCTCTCTGATTCCAACACCTCCAACAAACTCTTCTGCAACTCAATCTTCCTCGACGACTCGTTCCACCTCTTCTGCTCCCCACTCATCTCATCGACAACAATCTCGTACTCCACATTCTTGATCACGAGCTCAGCAACAATATTATCAACATTAGTCATCACTTGATCTTTGATTGGAGTTCGAAATGGAGGTTGAAATGACAATGAGCTCTCAGCATCCGATTCATTGTCAACTTCACTGCTACCAATTTCTTCATCCGAATTTAAATGAAAAGATTTCATTGTTGAAGAAGAGCGTTGCTTGGCGAGCGTTCTGCAATAACGGTCAGCCAAGGAGAGGTAGCCATTGTAGAGGTCTTGGAGAAGAGACAGGAGCTGAGGGCGTTTTTGGTAATATGTTTCAGCCTGTTCCGCAAAACTGTCAGCCTTGTCTTCTTTGATGGTGTTTGAGGATACCATCTTCATCCTCTTGTCCAGGTCTGCCAAAACAAAATTTGCATTAATTGAAAATTTTAAGGCATTTTGTAAGTTTGTGGTTGAGACCTACAAAATTTGAGTAGTTTATGGTTTCCTGCACATGTAAAAACACTAGTAGCAGAATTCTGAATATGGTCACAATAAATTACAAGATTGGCATCACATAGGAAGAAATTCAGTGGTGTTTTTATAAGGGTATGTTTGAATTTGAAATTTAAGAGGTAATGAAGGAAATGAAATATGAAATTTTATTATACTTCCTCCATTCTGTAATAATAGTCGTTTTAGCTTCATGCACATAAATTAAAAAAGTCATTTAATAATATTATTTAATAATTAAAATTTGTATGAAATTTTATCACTATAAAAGTTATTAGTAGTTAAAAATTACTAATACATGGGTCAAAATTATATTATACTCCCTCCGTCCCATGAAAAAAGTCTTTATTATTATTTTAAATGTCCACCTACCTTTAATAACTAAACTTTTACACATTTTTTTCTATTATGCCCGTAGTATTAAATATCTCATACTTTTTTTATTCTAATTTTCTCTCCATATTTAATAAATATAAAGAGAGAATATTTTGAATTGAATAGCTAGAAAGTTACTCTCTTATCTACATTGAAAATAATTAATGACATTATTATAAACAATTTTGTCACTTTATTCCTCTTCTTAATGTGTAAAAAATTCACCAGGACTTTTATCCTAGAACGGAGGGAGTACGAGTGAATTTTACTAAGGGGCAATTTTATCCTTTATTCTTATACTTATTGTCAACTTTATTAGCACAAAAAAAATGTATTTTAATGCCAAAGGATGGAGAGGGTAACATTCAAAATAGGTTGGGGCTTGGGTGGAATAGTTTTAAATAATAAATTGAGGTATAAATGATGCTCCCTCAGTTCCCTTTTGTCTTTTTAAAGAGAAATTCTTTTTTTATTATTGTTTATAAATTTGAAAAAAATATTAAATATTTAATTTTTCATATTATCTTTTATGATTAAGTACTAATTTATTTCTCATACATCTTTCTATTAAACTTTAAAATGTTACAATTAAAAAAATTACTCGATTTAAACATTAATTATATATTCTTTAATTTATATACTTGACCCTTAAACATCAATTAAAAATAATGGAGGGAATGGTCACTGTCACTGACTTGTTGTAGCAGACAGACATACATAAATGACGAATCTAATTTTTGTGTTTTAGATTTTGGATTATTCCTCTCCTCTGTGTAAATTCAAAATTTGAAAGCAGTTTGGGGGTTTATTTCTTGGGAATTGGGAATGAAAAGACAAAGAAAGACATAAGAGAATAAGATGGCAAAACGCTTTTTGTGAATTGGCTTTTCAACTACTTATTAGATTAGACGGAGCAGTAAGCAGAAAGTGACCCTTCACTTCATATCCTCAGATTCTGGTCATTTCAAAATATCTACACATACAGAACCCAAAAGATTATGGACCCATTCACACCCATTGCATTAAATTCTATTTTATTTTATTTTAAATTATTTTATTAAATAATTTTGGAAGGAATTTGGATGCGACATAAAATAGCTTTAAAATGGTAATTTCGATCAATTTATCATAAAATTAATTTAATCGTAACTTATTTAAAATACAAAAAAACACAATTAACATGTTATTTTTACTTATTTTACCTTTACATGAGAGATCAAAAGTAATTCCTCCAGAAAAATGTTACTCCCTCCATTTCTATTTATTAAATGTTGTAGGCAGTTAATTTTTTTTACATATTTGACATTAATAATTTTTTAAGAAACATTAATTATAATTTTCAAATATATTTTTTTATAATTTTTCTATCATTTATCTAGATAACTATACATATTTTTTTAATTCATACAAAAAATAATTATGATAATATATATATCAATTTTAATTTTAATGATAAAATTAGAACAATAAATCTTTATTAATAGGTGTACCAAAACCGTCAAATAAATAAAAAAAGGAGGGAGTAATAAAATCCCATAATAATTGCCAGACATTCTTTTTTAGTAATAAAATTCAAAAAAATTGTAACAGTTTCCTTTTGAGCAATTTTTATAAAATTAAATAATAAATTTACCCACAATCGTATCAACTTTATCATTTAAATACATAGTGAATCCTTTCACTAATTAAATTAAAAAAATTGTGGCTATATTTCTAACCAACCACACACTCTAAGGATTAATTAGAATATCAAATGAAATTTCAAAAAAATAAATTATGCAAAAAGATGGAGAGGATGTTTAACCGTTTGAAACTTACAAAAGCACCATAAGTTAATAATTTTAGACAAAAAAAAGCACTTAATTTAAGCAAAACATATAATAAAAACATTTTTAGTGAGACAAGGAGAGTAAAATCGAAGGAAGAAAAATGAGGAGAGAGAAGGAGAGATAAATCATAAATAGGGAAGAAGAGTTTGTACCGGCAACGGAAACAAGTAACCAAGAAGGCTTGTTGTTGAAGCTTCGACGACGTCGTGGTAACTCCTCATTTGATGAAGAAGAAGAATATGACGATGCTGCAGCAGCAGCAGCCAAACCTTTTTCTACTCCCATATTTTCGTCCCTTTCTAGCAGTCACCGGTCCCCTATAAAATTATTAATGCCATTTATAGTTATGTTTAAAATTTTTAATATAATTAAATAACTTACTAGCTGGCTAGCTTCACCAAATTACTTACTAGAAGAAGAAGAAGAAACATGTATGTATATGTGTATATATATAGAGAGAGAATTGGTCTAAACTCCAAATATATATATATATACCTCTAAGAAGTAAGAAACTACCATGCACCGGAGCTGGCAAGAGTTCTTCAAGAGAGTGACCGGAGATTTGATGGAGCTGGTAAAATAAGGTGGGTTTGCTGAGATTTGGCTTTGGAGAGAGAAATTTGAGCTCGAATATATAAAGCAATAATTCGGTTATCGGGAAGTTAATTTTTTGATAAATTGATCGATTTTATTTTATAAAATTTATTGAGTATAAAATAAGATTTGATTAAAATTTATTTAATTATTGAGTCGAATACGATTTTAAATTGAGCCTGAATAATTTAAATTTTTTAAATAAATATGATCCGAGTATTAATAGAAAATTATAATTTGAAGAAGTTTTGGTTATTTATCGAATTTTAAAATTTATTCATATTTAACTCATTAATATTTTAAGTCAAACTTAAATACAGTGCTGACACGTAAAAAAAAATCGCCTCCCATAAAATAGAGTTTGACTTTAGAGTCTTATTATGTAGTATTTGTTATAAATTTATACTAATTTATAATTACAAAATTTATGATAGAAATTATAAAAAAGAGTTGACTTATTATATATACATATATATATAAATATTATTAATATTTATTTATGTAATTGATAATTAAATAATCGACAAAAATATTCATCAACAGAGAGTATATTATTTTTCTTATTTTGCTAGAATAATGCTCCACTAGGTGAAAAAATTGGCTTAGTTTATCTTTTCGATTAAATTAATTGTTTTAAAATTAAAAATTATATTACTTACATGTAAATATATGTAAAGAAATTATAATCATCATAAACTATGTTAAATTTATTATAATTTTTAATTTTTAATATTAATTAAATTTTTTTAAAAACCAATATAAGCGAATTTTTTGAAAAACGAATAAAGTGGAAGGACTAGATGATACCAAAGAGAAAACCGTGAAGGGACGGATAAAATCATCTTTCAGTCTACAAACGGGTAGTTGACACGTGTTCTTATTGCTTCGATCACTATGATGTACCGTCTGTAGAGTGTAAACCCTTCTGGGCACATTATATTTATGAGTAGTGCTACGCAGACAGGGAGATTGGACCGGAAAATTGGACCGGTCTATTTTTTTATTTTTATTTTTTTTTAATTGTGACTTTCAAAAAATGTATAGTATTTATTCTAACAGTAATTTTTATAAAATATAGTGTTTTAGGTGTAATTTGGATACACATACAAATACAGGGTTATACAGTCTGTATAACCCTGTATTTGTATGTGTATCCAAATTACACCTAAAACACTATATTTTATAAAAATTACTGTTGGAATAAATACTATACATTTTTTAAAAGTTACAAATAAAAAAAAAAAAAAAAAATTGGACCGGTCCAATTTTCCGGTCCATATTTTCTGTCTGCCGAGACTTATTGTATATTTATAGCGATCCAAATAGAAATTAATGTAATTGTCTGAAAAACATATTATGCACAATATTTTTAGCGTTAAAAATATTAATTACTCTATTTTAAGAATGTTTGTTTTCTTAAACAAAAATCTCTTTCATTTTTTCAATAATTTGATTGGCTAATTTGATCAACAAAATCATTTATTTATTGTCCAAATATTTTAATACTACGTTTGGATTGAGCAAATAAAATAAAATAAGAAATAAAATAAAAACAATTTATTTGATAATCATTTTGGATGTTAAATCACTTTAATGGAATAAAAATTTATTTCATCTATTTGCTTTTTTATTTCATGTAAAGAATATGGAATAAAATTTATTATAATAGAATGAATATACGATAATATTGTCATTATATGACAACATATACTATCAATAATAACTAAACATAGATTAATAGAATTCATTAAATGACATAATTATATTTATTTTTATATATTTTATTTCATCTTTAAAAATAAAAATAATTATTATTGTTATAATTTAATAATTTATAAATTTAAGCTATATATATATATACGGTCAGGATCAAGAGCACTCTCTTTAAATAACATTCCGCCTTAAATAGCACTCTGACATCAAAACGACGTAGTTTTGGAGGGACGCGGTGACATTTTTATAAATACAATGCCACTGTATATTTATAAAAATGCCACCGCGTCCCTTCAAAACTACGTCGTTTTGATGTCAGAGTGTTATTTAAGGTGGAATATTATTTAAGGAGAGTGCTCTTGATCCTTACCGTGTATATATATATATATATATATATATATATATATATATATATATTTTGTCATAATTATTACACCTAATTACTAAATTCAGTAAGTAGTAGTAGTAACTACTAAAGGCCGTACTCTTACATGTATGATTCAGATATGACTAGAAGTAGTAGTAGTAGTAATGATAGTACTCCTACAGTCCTTCCCCTGGGTTACTGGGTACGATGGAAGTTAAAGCCTTGTATATTTTTATATGAAACAAAATCTAATTTCATCCCTCCTCTTTATATTTTGGTCATTACTTTCTGGCCCTGGCACATAGGATACCTTAAATTTATTATAGTGATGTGATGGGGCCATTGAAATCTCAAAATTTTCTTATGTCTTTTGTCTTTTTGTTTGTAAAATTTCAAGTTTCACATGAGAATAGGTTTAAAAAAATAAAGAAGGAAGTTTCAAATAAGAATATATAAAGTAATAAACTTTTAAATTAAAAAAAAAGAAAAAAAAAAGGTACAAATGTAATCTTAATCAGAAACTTTTGTGTGGGGTGGGGTGGGGTGGCGTGAGGGGGTGGAGGGGTCTATGGTCAAATGAGTAAAATATAAAAAGTACTCTTAGTATATTTATATATTATATTCGTTTTTATTGATCAATACAAAATAAATCATCTACTCCCTCCGTTCTATGATAAAAGTCTTTATTATTATTTTTAGTAGTCCCATGTTAAATGTCCACTTTCTTTTAATAACTAAATTTTTACATATTTTTTTCTATTATGCCCGTAGTATTAAATATATCATATTTTCCTTATTCTAATTCTATCTCCATATTTAATAAGTATGGTGAGAGAATATTTTGAATTGAATAGCTAGAAAGTCATTCTCTCACTTATATTGAAAATAATTAATTACATATTATTATGGACAATTTTGTCATTTCATTCCTCTTCTTAATATGCGTAAAAAATTCACCAAGACTTTTATCCTAGGACGGATGGAGTATTATATAAAAATTTGAAAAACAAACCTTTATGTGACAGCTGGGCATTGATTATCCTCCGTGACAATGATAATGTAAGACCCCAACTTTTATAAATAAAGATGAATTTTTTATAAATATCATTTTTGAATATTATGGAGTTAATTTAATATAATGTTATAGTTGTGGGTAATATTTATAAATTTTGCAAAGTACGCAAGTTGTTATATAATATTCAATTGGTCGGGAAATATTTGTTTTAACAGGGAATATTCGTACAACGACACAATCATTGATGGACCCCACAACAGAATTATTGTCGGATTGAGAAAACGACAAAAATATTTTATTAAAAATAACGGCGAAAGTTTTACCATTGTTACTGTTGAACTACTCGGTAGTAAAAGTACAGTAATACGTGTGGTTGTATAGTAACACACGGTATTGATTATTAATGTTTATGTGAGAAGTCACTCAGTTTGATTCAATTATTGTCAGTTAATAATATGAATTATTTAGCGATAATGACGTTTTGTTTTATTCGTATTATTAACGTAATAAAACAGAAATATCTTTTAATATAAAACAGAATACTTTATTAAAGTTATTCTATAAATAAAATATATTATATTTTATTTAAAAGATTTTTCTTTAAATATGGACCATCAGATTAAAGTAATCAATCTGGACCGTTCATGGATTAGTTACTATACATTCTATTTTTCTATAAATAGCAGCTCATTCCTTCATTATTTCTTACAAATTCACTGAACTCTAGAGAGAGAAACTATAGAGAGAGAGAAGAAGAGTATTCTGCTACTTAACTACTTCCTTATTTCAGCTCTTCTTTAAAACGGTAAGGGGTGTTATTCTTTCTTATTCATGAAAAGAACTGTTGTTATTCCATTTCTTATTATTCTGTTGGAATAACCTGTATACGCGGTCTACCCTATACTTGGTGACATTCTTCTATTATTCTGTTGGAACATCCTGTCTGTGTGTTTTACACCGGACCTGGTTCCGTTTTTATTATTATTCTGTTGGAACATCCTGTCTGTGTGTTTTACACCAAACCTGGTTCCGTCTTGTTATTATTCTATTGGAACATCCTGTCTGTGTGTTTTACGCCGGACCTGGTTCCATTATTTATTATTCTGTCGGAATATCCTGTCTGTGCGTTTACGCCGGACCTGGTTCCATTATTTATTATTCTGTCGGAATATCCTGTCTGTGCGTTTACACCGGACTTGGTTCCGTTTTTATTATTATTCTGTTGGAACATCCTGTCTGTGCGTTTTACACTGAACATGGTTCCGTTTTTATTATTATTCTGTTAGAACATCCTGTCTGTGTGTTTTACGCCGGACCTGGTTCCATTATTTATTATTCTGTCGGAATATCCTGTCTGTGCGTTTACGCCGGACCTGGTTCCATTATTTATTATTCTGTCGGAATATCCTGTCTGTGCGTTTACACCGGACTTGGTTCCGTTTTTATTATTATTCTGTTGGAACATCCTGTCTGTGCGTTTTACACTGAACATGGTTCCGTTTTTATTATTATTCTGTTAGAACATCCTGTCTGTGTGTTTTACACCGGACCTGGTTCCGTCTTGTTATTATTCTGTTGGAACATCCTGTCTGTGTGTTTTACACCGGACTTGGTTCTATTATTTATTATTCTGTCGGAATATCCTGTCTGTGCGTTTACGTCGGACCTGGTTCAATTATTTATTATTCTGTTGGAATAACCTGCCTGTGCGGTCTATCGCATGCATGGTGATTTTTTTTGTTATTCC
Source organism: Panax notoginseng (assembly GCA_016801055.1). NCBI lineage: Eukaryota > Viridiplantae > Streptophyta > Magnoliopsida > Apiales > Araliaceae > Panax > Panax notoginseng. The sequence goes on from CM029013.1 coordinate 255,791,500, forward strand.
ATTCTTTATTGTACTCAGTTGGTTAAGTTTTGACTTCTATACTCCATGAAATTTGTGGAATATCCTTGATAATTGTGTTTCATCCAGTATGTAAGACCCCAACTTATTAATGAATAAAATCAAATTTTCTCTAAATATTATTGTGAATAATAAGGGGGTTAATTTGATATAATACTTTGGTTATGGGTGAAATGTGCAAATTTTGCAAAATAAGCAAGTGGTTATAAAATATTTATTTTTGGTCGGTGAATATTCGGTTGGTCGTGGAATATTCTTGCTGTCGGGGAATATTCGTACGACGACGCAGCCTTGTGTGGGCCCCATAACGGAAAGCGATTGGATGAAGAAAACGACAAGTATAAGTTGTTTATTAATAATGGCGTAGTTGTTACCGTTAACACTGTTTAAATACCCGGTGGTTAAAAATACAGTAATAACGCGTGGTTGCATAGTAGCACACGGATTGCACAGTATAGTTGAATTATTGATTCGTACGTAAGAAGACACTACTCAATAATTGTTACAGTGATTACTGTTCAATATTTTATTTTATTGGTTCAATAATTGCTGCATTGATATTTTATATTATTGTTGTTTCAATAATTATTGCTGCACAGTATTTTCATTTATCAGATCAATAATTCATATTATTTGAATAATATTATTAGATAACATTATTGGCAATGTCTAGAAAGTTCTGTCTAAGGAGAGGTTTGGTCATCTAATTGCGCGCCAGTAAGGAGAAATCCTTATTGGAAAGCCCCCTCTTTCCTGGGAACGGCCTGGTTGTCATAAATGTGATTCTGTAATATTATTTATGAATAATTAATTATTGATTCATATGATAAGGAAATATTTATTTTATGTGGATATAAATGAGGGATATATTTTTTGTGGTTAAAAATGAAGGAGTTAATGTTGAGGTTTTTATCCATATTTTTGTCGGAATGGAGGTATTAAAAATCAGGGTTTTTGAGATATTTTGCGGGGGTTATAATTTTTAATCCGACCGTTGGATCGTGGTAATTTTTGGATATGTTATACATATATAAGTTGAGTATATGCCCACAAATTTTGAACCGTTAAAAATGAACGTATGATTTATTATGAATTTTACAAGATGACTGGTTCAGAAATTGTTGAATTTTCGGAGTTTATCATTTTGATGGAAAATTCTAGAATTGGTGGGCCCCACTTGTGGTTGGTGAAGAAATGTGCTGAATTATATTTCAAATGTGGTAGGTGAGAATAGTAGCAGGTAAAGCCATCAGGTTGCAGGTCAAACCTACCAAAATTTTCCTATAAATAGAGGGCTAAGTTAGAATTGAAAATTACACCAGAAACAAGTTTTCTCTCTTTCTCTCTCTAGATTATTGAGTGTATTTTGTGAGTATTTAGATACTTTGAGAGTTTCTATTCATCAGAGCAAGTTTCTTTCAGCCTTATACCGGTATTCCGACCAGAAGTACTGATATTTTGAGGTAAGGGATATTATTTTCTTCTTAATGATATTATTTTCTTCAATATCATTATGCTGAAATATTGATATGAGTTTTTATCAAATTTGGAACTTTTTGTGTCGGGAGTTACTATCCACGTATACGGCACTATTCACGTATACGGCACTATTCACGAATATGGCACTATTCACCGAAAAATAAAATTTTTTCTTTTTGTCCAAGATGTCTATTATGGTTACTATCTTTGATTGTATCCATGTTTTGATCTTTATTTTTGAATTCTGCTTCACAATTGATTATTATGAAGTATTATTGATCTTGGATAAACTGTTATACGAATCCCTACTATTTGTCCTTCTGTCTCATTGGATTCGTTCTCTTTAAGATATTTTTCATCATCCTCAGTCCTAAATGATGATATTACTGAATATCTTTGGCCTGTAGTGCAAAGATGTATAATTACTTGATGAATATCTTTGGCCTGTAGTGCAAAGATGAACAGGTGTTGAGATGAACATGACCGACTGATGATACAAATGAATATCTTTGGCCTGTAGTGCAAAGATGAATATTTGGTTAAAGATGATTATTAATTGATGTTACAGGGATAAAATATTGATGATGGACTTTTAAATCTTAGAAGATAGTAGAATTCTTTCTCTACTTGACTCTTCTAATGGTTTGTTGTTTCCGCTGCAGTTGTTGATCTAAAACTTGTTGTCGATTATATTTTATCAGATTTTTTCCTGTTGAAGACTAACGATAATTTGTTGTATATTATCTTAGTCATAATATTCTTTACTGGGCTAGTTGAGCTCACCCTTTTCCTTTTTGTTCCATTTTTCTTCTCAGGAGGTGAGAACATAGCAGGATCTAGTCGGGGTATGGAGTGATGGTTCTAGAAAGATGTATTAGCAGTCCTCACTATTTCTGTAAAATAGTGTTTGAATAATTGTAATGAGGATTTATTTGAGTGTGGATATTGTCTAGAAGACAATATTTGTATTTAAACTCACAGTATGTGTTGTCGTATTTTGCACGACAATTGTATTATTGAAGTTGTAGTTTGCTTTCTGTACCATGTATTTGGCGACTCAGAATGGGTGTTGTATACCTATTCTGGGGGCGTCACAGTTGGTATCAGAGCTTAGGGATATGATCCCTGGCTGAGATGTGAGACAAGAACTAGGAGGGGAGAGACGGGGAATTTCTTCGCTAGTATGACCTGACTAAGTTTATTTGGTGTTTATTTGGTCGGTCAGAGTATAGGGATAATATATGACATGACTATTAACCCTTGTTTTATGGCAGTATTTAAGAATGGCAGCTGAGAACGTTAATAATGGAGTAAATCAGACCGTGGAGACACCTTTGATCACTACCCAGGGGAACGTGCAACAGGAAGGCAATATTCCTCCTGTAAACAACGTTACCGAGCAAACGATGAATGATGGAATGTTTAGGAGCTTTTTGCAGTTCATGCAAAATCAGACGAGGGAGACTCGTGTGCAGAATACGGGTGGAAATGATAACAACGCGCGGTTTGTCACAGCTAAGCAGTTCAAAGAATTGGGACCACCAGAATTTAAGGGAAAGCCGGATCCGATCATGGCGGAAACGTGGGTCAAGCAAATTACCAAGATATTTGATGTCTTGGGATGCACGGAGGAACAGAAGGTTCCATTCGCCACATTTATGTTCCGCGGTGAGGCAGACTACTGGTGGGAGTCTGTGAAGCGTACCCAGCCTGACGCACTCAACATGTCCTGGGAAACATTTCAAAAACTGTTCAATGACAAGTACTTTCCTGAAAGTATTCGTCATATGAAGGAGGTTGAGTTTATTAGACTGGAACAAAACAACATGACGGTGTCCCAGTACGAGGCGAAGTTTGCAGAGTTATCCAGGTTTGCACCTCATTTGGTCGAAAATGAGGAACGAATGACAAGGATGTTTCTGAGAGGTCTAAAACCCGAGATTCGGCAATATCTTATCTCTCATAAATTTTCTTTATATTCAGATGTTGTAAACAGGGCTCAATTATTAGAGCGAGATAATGAGTATGTGCAACCGAGGGACCACAACCAGGGTCATACCGGTGGCGGCAGTCATCGAAGCAATGAAAACCAGCAGGGAGGAAAACATTCGGACAAAAGCGGTAACCACTCTGGTGGTAATCGTGGTCGTGATAATAGAAGGAGCGAGTCGGGAGGAGATTTCAAGAAGAGAAGGTACAACAATGATAACGTGAAGACGTCAGCACAAACATCAACTGTTTCTAGGGGAGGAGAACGACCACCGGTCGTATGTTACAAATGTGGGAAAGAGGGACATATCAGCCCAAACTGCCCACAACAATCCAAGGTATGTTATAACTGTGGAAAGGAAGGTCATATAGCTCGAGAGTGTTCTGTAGCAAAACCAAGTTCAGCGGGGATGGTGACTCCAAAAGTTATCCCGGATAAGTCGAAATCAGCGGTTCCTGGAAGGGCGTTTGTCGTTACTGGCCAAAACGCGAGAAACCCGAACGAGGTGATCACGGGTAAGCTAATCTTGAATTCTTGCGAAGTTTATACTTTACTAGATACCGGTTCTACCCATTCTTTTATCTCTCCTGCTTGTGCTCAACGTTTAAACTTGACTCCGGAGAAATTGGACTTTAACTTATCTGTTGAAACTCCGTTGGGTGAAACCTTCGTTACATCTACAGTTTATAAATCTTGCATGATCCAAGTTGGCACTATCACATTACCTGTTGATCTTATCTCTTTAAAGATACTTGCTTTTGATGTGATTTTAGGAATTGATTGGTTAACCACTCATCATGCTAAAATTGATTGTTTTCGTAAGGTTGTTAGTTTTCATATTCCTAACCAACCTGTCATACGAATTCAAACTACTAAACCACTAAAATCAGTCACTGTCATATCAAGCCACAAAGCTATTCGTTTATTGAAAAACGGATGTCAAGCTTTCTTAGCCCATGTTATGGATTTGAACAAAGACAAGTCAGATTTGAATAATATTTCTATTGTTAGAGAATTTCCTGATGTATTTCCTGAAGAACTTCCTGGTCTACCCCCAGAACGTGAAGTTGAATTCTTTATTGACCTTGAACCCGGTACAAAGCCCATTTCTAAAACCCCATATCGAATGGCTCCTATTGAACTTCAGGAGTTAAAAGTCCAACTACAGGAGTTGTTGGACATCGGTTTTATTCGTCCTAGTACATCTCCTTGGGGTGCTCCTGTTTTATTCGTAAAGAAGAAAGACGGGAGTATGCGACTTTGTATCGACTATCGAGAATTGAATCATGTCACTATCAAGAATAGGTATCCGCTACCTCGCATTGATGACCTGTTTGACCAGTTGCAAGGAGCACAATTCTTTTCAAAGATCGATCTTCGTTCTGGATATCATCAGCTGAAGATTAAAACTGAGGATATTCCAAAGACTGCCTTCAGAACTCGGTACGGGCATTATGAATTCTTAGTAATGTCTTTTGGATTGACTAATGCTCCTGCTGCCTTCATGGATATGATGAACCGTGTATTCAAAGAATATTTGGATCAGTTCGTTGTTGTCTTTATTGATGACATCCTCATCTATTCCAAAAGCCGTGAAGATCATGAGCGCCATTTGAAGCTGGTACTGCAAAGGCTTCGTGAAAACAAGCTATATGCCAAACTGAAGAAATGCGAGTTCTGGCTTGAGGAAGTAGCATTCCTTGGGCACGTGGTGTCAAAACATGGAGTATCTGTCGACCCGGCGAAGATTGAAGCCATACAAAGTTGGGAGCAACCGAAGTCGGTAACCGAAGTACGTAGCTTTCTGGGCTTAGCTGGTTATTATCGGAGATTTGTGGAAGGATTTTCTCGAATCGCTACTCCGTTAACTCAGCTGACTCGGAAAGATACAAAATTCGTATGGAGTGAGGAATGCGAGAAGAGTTTCCAAGAACTCAAGAGGAGACTCATTTCGGCACCTGTTTTGACAATACCATCTGGTTCGGATGGATTTGTTATCTACAGCGATGCTTCAGGCAAAGGGTTAGGATGTGTTCTCATGCAACATGGGAAAGTCATAGCCTATGCCTCACGACAACTCAAAGAATATGAGAGGAATTATCCTACTCATGATTTGGAGTTGGCAGCAGTCGTTTTTGCGTTGAAGATCTGGAGACACTACCTGTATGGGGAGAAAGTGGAGATCTATACAGATCATAAAAGCCTCAAATATTTCTTCACCCAAAAGGAACTCAACATGCGGCAACGACGTTGGCTTGAGCTGTTGAAAGATTACGATCATACCATCCAATACCATCCTGGAAAAGCAAACGTAGTAGCTGACGCATTGAGTAGAAGATCATATGCGGGTACGAGTGCAATGTTTTTAACACAAAGGCCCATTTTGTATGACTTGCAAAGGATGGAGATAGAGATGAAGGCTCCAAGTACCCACATGATGATATCAAATATACGAGTAGAACCGACTTTAATCGATAAAGTTAAAGCTGCTCAAGCTACGGATATAGAGCTGATGCGTATGAAGAAGAAAGTGCAAGAAGGTGCTATTCCAGAAGCAAGAATCGATGAAGAAGGAATACTTCGAGTCAACTCCAGACTTTGTGTTCCTAACGATTTTGACTTGAAGCATAGAATAATGATGGAGGCACACAACACACCGTTTGCAATCCATCCTGGGAGTACCAAAATGTATCACGATCTTCGACATACATTTTGGTGGAGCAATATGAAAAGAGAGATCGCGGAGTTTATCTCGAGGTGTTTAACTTGTCAACGTGTAAAGGCGGAGCATCAAGTGCCAAAGGGTCCATTGCAACCACTTGAGATCCCGAAATGGAAGTGGGAACACATTACTATGGATTTTGTTACAGGTCTTCCCAAGGTTTCTCAAGGCATAGATGCGATTTGGGTTATTGTTGATAGATTAACCAAGTCCGCTCATTTCTTGCCGATACGTGAGACTTATTCCCTTGAACGTCTTGCTAGTATGTACGTGAACGAGATTGTGAGATTGCATGGCATGCCAGTATCCATAGTTTCGGATCGTGACCCAAGATTCACTTCACGATTTTGGGTTAGCTTGCAGAAAGCTATGGGCACGGATTTACGATTCAGTTCAGCATACCATCCTCAAACGGACGGACAATCAGAGAGGACTATTCAAACTCTTGAAGATCTATTAAGACTTTGTGTCTTAGATCTCAAAGGGAGTTGGGATAAGTACCTACCATTGGTGGAATTCTCCTACAACAACAGTTATCAGGCGAGCATAGGTATGGCTCCATTTGAGGCGTTGTATGGAAGAAAATGTCGTTCTCCAGTATGCTGGGACGAGGTGGGTGAAGCAACATTGTTGGGACCAGAATTGGTACGCATTACTACAGAGAAGATCCAAACGATTCGACAACGTATACAAACGGCACAGGATCGACAAAAGAGTTATGCGGATCTTCATCGGAAGGACGTGGAATTTAATATTGGGGATCATGTATTGTTACGTGTTGCACCATGGAAGGGAGTTACAAGATTTGGGAAGAGAGGAAAGCTCAATCCAAGATTTGTTGGTCCATTTGAGATTCTTGAGCGAATAGGAAATGTGGCATATAGACTCGCATTACCTCCAAGCATGTCTCGTGTTCATAATGTTTTTCACATATCTATGCTTCGTAAATATGTTAAAGACCCGAACCACATTATTGAGTTAGAACCAGACGAGATAGCTGAAGATTTAACGTACGAGGAGGTACCTGTTAAGATCTTGGATAGGAAAGAGCATGTCCTACGCACGAAGGTTATACCACAAGTTAAGGTTTTGTGGAGAAACCATGCTATTGAAGAAATGACCTGGGAGTTGGAATCAGAAATGAAAGCGAGGTATCCTCACCTTTTTGAAACATCAGGTACGTACGTCAATTTCGAGGACGAAATTTCATAAGGAGGGGAGGTTGTAAGACCCCAACTTATTAATGAATAAAATCAAATTTTCTCTAAATATTATTGTGAATAATAAGGGGTTAATTTGATATAATACTTTGGTTATGGGTGAAATGTGCAAATTTTGCAAAATAAGCAAGTGGTTATAAAATATTTATTTTTGGTCGGTGAATATTCGGTTGGTCGTGGAATATTCTTGCTGTCGGGGAATATTCGTACGACGACGCAGCCTTGTGTGGGCCCCATAACGGAAAGCGATTGGATGAAGAAAACGACAAGTATAAGTTGTTTATTAATAATGGCGTAGTTGTTACCGTTAACACTGTTTAAATACCCGGTGGTTAAAAATACAGTAATAACGCGTGGTTGCATAGTAGCACACGGATTGCACAGTATAGTTGAATTATTGATTCGTACGTAAGAAGGCACTACTCAATAATTGTTACAGTGATTACTGTTCAATATTTTATTTTATTGATTCAATAATTGCTGCATTGATATTTTATATTATTGTTGTTTCAATAATTGTTGCTGCACAGTATTTTCATTTATCAGATCAATAATTCATATTATTTGAATAATATTATTAGATAACATTATTGGCAATGTCTAGAAAGTTCTGTCTAAGGAGAGGTTTGGTCATCTAATTGCGCGCCAGTAAGGAGAAATCCTTATTGGAAAGCCCCCTCTTTCCTGGGAACGGCCTGGTTGTCATAAATGTGATTCTGTAATATTATTTATGAATAATTAATTATTGATTCATATGATAAGGAAATATTTATTTTATGTGGATATAAATGAGGGATATATTTTTTGTGGTTAAAAATGAAGGAGTTAATGTTGAGGTTTTTATCCATATTTTTGTCGGAATGGAGGTATTAAAAATCAGGGTTTTTGAGATATTTTGCGGGGGTTATAATTTTTAATCCGACCGTTGGATCGTGGTAATTTTTGGATATGTTATACATATATAAGTTGAGTATATGCCCACAAATTTTGAACCGTTAAAAATGAACGTATGATTTATTATGAATTTTACAAGATGACTGGTTCAGAAATTGTTGAATTTTCGGAGTTTATCATTTTGATGGAAAATTCTAGAATTGGTGGGCCCCACTTGTGGTTGGTGAAGAAATGTGCTGAATTATATTTCAAATGTGGTAGGTGGGAATAGTAGCAGGTAAAGCCATCAGGTTGCAGGTCAAACCTACCAAAATTTTCCTATAAATAGAGGGCTAAGTTAGAATTGAAAATTACACCAGAAACAAGTTTTCTCTCTTTCTCTCTCTAGATTATTGAGTGTATTTTGTGAGTATTTAGATACTTTGAGAGTTTCTATTCATCAGAGCAAGTTTCTTTCAGCCTTATACCGGTATTCCGACCAGAAGTACTGATATTTTGAGGTAAGGGATATTATTTTCTTCTTAATGATATTATTTTCTTCAATATCATTATGCTGAAATATTGATATGAGTTTTTATCAAATTTGGAACTTTTTGTGTCGGGGGTTACTATCCACGTATACGGCACTATTCACGTATACGGCACTATTCACGAATACGGCACTATTCACCGAAAAATAAAATTTTTTCTTTTTGTCCAAGATGTCTATTATGGTTACTATCTTTGATTGTATCCATGTTTTGATCTTTATTTTTGAATTCTGCTTCACAATTGATTATTATGAAGTATTATTGATCTTGGATAAACTGTTATACGAATCCCTACTATTTGTCCTTCTGTCTCATTGGATTCGTTCTCTTTAAGATATTTTTCATCATCCTCAGTCCTAAATGATGATATTACTGAATATCTTTGGCCTGTAGTGCAAAGATGTATAATTACTTGATGAATATCTTTGGCCTGTAGTGCAAAGATGAACAGGTGTTGAGATGAACATGACCGACTGATGATACAAATGAATATCTTTGGCCTGTAGTGCAAAGATGAATATTTGGTTAAAGATGATTATTAATTGATGTTACAGGGATAAAATATTGATGATGGACTTTTAAATCTTAGAAGATAGTAGAATTCTTTCTCTACTTGACTCTTCTAATGGTTTGTTGTTTCCGCTGCACTTGTTGATCTAAAACTTGTTGTCGATTATATTTTATCAGATTTTTTCCTGTTGAAGACTAACGATAATTTGTTGTATATTATCTTAGTCATAATATTCTTTACTGGGCTAGTTGAGCTCACCCTTTTCCTTTTTGTTCCATTTTTCTTCTCAGGAGGTGAGAACATAGCAGGATCTAGTCGGGGTATGGAGTGATGGTTCTAGAAAGATGTATTAGCAGTCCTCACTATTTCTGTAAAATAGTGTTTGAATAATTGTAATGAGGATTTATTTGAGTGTGGATATTGTCTAGAAGACAATATTTGTATTTAAACTCACAGTATGTGTTGTCGTATTTTGCACGACAATTGTATTATTGAAGTTGTAGTTTGCTTTCTGTACCATGTATTTGGCGACTCAGAATGGGTGTTGCATACCTATTCTGGGGGCGTCACACAGTATCTTTTTATGAAAATATTCTTCTAAGCATTCTTGAATTTTACTCCACAAAGCAGTATCATGTTGACAATTTGGACGTTGTTAATTCTTGGATAAATTAATTTTTGAACTTGTTTTATTGAATTCTTATATCATTGTCATCATCCTCATGTTTATAAAATGTTGAAAGTCATCTGTGGCCTGTAGTGCATAGATGGACTTGGTATGATTATGACCAGGGATTATTCGGTATAATCATGACCGTAATGTTACAAATGATGTGGTAAAAGTCCTCATTGGCCCGTAATGCATTGATGGACAGTTGTTGGCATGATCATGGCCATTAATGAATACACGAATATCCTTGGCCGTAGTGCAGGGGTGATTCGATGATGTGAATTATTTTATTAAGCTGAGTCCCAGCGATAACAGAGTTGAAAAACCTTTTAAATCATAAAAGATAGTAGAGTTTATTTTCTACTTGACTCTTTTAATGGATTGCTTGTTCCGCTACAGTTAAACTTGATGTCTATTATATTTTATCAGTTTAACATTATTGAAAGCTAATGATAATTTATTCTGCATTATCTTAGTCATAATATTTCTTACTGGGCTAGTTGAGCTCACCCTTTCTTTCACTGTTCTTTTCAGGAAATGAGAACGTAGCTGGGGCAAGTCGGGGAACGGAGTGATGGTTCGAATGATAGTATTAGTTAGTAGTCCTCACTATTCTATGTAATAGTGTGTTAATAAATGTAATGAGGACTCCTTTTAAGTATGAATACTCTCTAGAAGATAATATTTGTATTCAAACTCGCAGTTTATGTTTTGTCGTATTGTACACGACAGTTGTATTAGTAAGTTGTATTTGTATTCTGTACTTTGTATCTGACGACCCAAGATGGGTGATGTATACCTAATTTTGGGGGCGTCACAGTTGGTATCAGAGCTTACGGATATGATCCCTGGCTAAGATGTGAGAATAGAACTAGGAGGGGAGAGACGAAAAATTCCTTCGCTAGTATGACCTACCTAAGTTTATTTGCATGGTATTTAATTGGTCGGTCATAATATAAGGATAATATATGACATATCAATTAACTTTTATTTTGTAGCAGTATCTGAAAATGGCATCTGAGAATGTTGAGAATAGCAATGGAGCACAGGCGACTGTTGATTCACCACATATCAATAATCAGGATAATGTGCATCAGGAAGGTAACAATCCTCATGCAAACAACAACACTGACCAGATGATGAATGATGGAATGTTCAGAAACTTTATGCAGTTCATGCAACAGCAGGCGAGAGCGGCTCCTGTCCAAAATATAGGTGAAAACACTGAAAACTCTCGGACGGTCACCGCTAAACAGTTCAAGGAGCTGGGACCACCAGAGTTTAAGGGAGAGCCAAAACCACTTATAGCGGAAACATGGATAAAACAGATTACCAAGATATTTGATGTCTTGGGATGCTCCGAGGAGCAAAAGGTTCCCTTTGCCGCCTTTATGTTGCGAGGAGAGGCAGATTACTGGTGGGAATCGATTAAGCGTACTCAACCTGCCGCACTGAAGATGTCTTGGGAGAAGTTTCAAGAGCTGTTCAATGACAAATACTTTCCCGAAAGTGTTCGTCACATGAAGGAGGTGGAATTTATCAAGTTGGAGCAAAACAACATGACCGTGTCGCAGTACGAAGCCAAGTTTGCTGAGTTGTCCCGGTTTGCGTCCCACTTGGTGGATAATGAAGAGCGAATGACGCGAATATTTTTGCGATGTTTGAAACCTGAGATACGTCAACATCTTATTTCTCATAAACTGTGTTTGTATTCAGATGTTGTGAATAGGGCTCAGTTAGTGGAGCGCGATAACGAGTCAACGCAACCAAAAGAGAGCAGTCGACAAAATGATAATACTAGTGAGAGCGGTCATCGAAGCGGTGACAACAAGCGTGGAGGGAATCAACAGGCCAGAAATGGTAACCACTTCGGTGGTAATCAGGGCCAAAACAATAAGAATGGTCATTTCAAAAAGAGGAGATTCAACAATGATGGAAAGACGTCAGCACCAGCACCCGTTGTTAAGGAAGGAGAACGACCACCTATCATATGTTTCAAATGCGGAGGGGAGGGGCACATCAGTCCAAACTGCGCGATGCCGTCTAAAGCATGTTATAATTGTGGAAGAGAAGGTCATTTAGCTCAATTTTATCGTTTACCAAAAACAAGTTCAGCCAAGATGGAGACACCAAAGGCCGTCCCAGAAAAGTCAAAACCGGTAGTGCAAGGGAGAGCGTTTGTTGTGACCTCCCAGAAAGCAAGGAACCCGAATGAGGTCATCACGGGTAAGCTTATCATAAACTCTAACGAAGTCTATACTTTATTTGATACCGGTTCTACCCATTCTTTTATTTCTCCTACTTGCGCTCATCGATTAAATTTGATTCCGGAGAAATTAGACTTTGACTTATCTGTTGAAACTCCATTGGGAGAAACCTTCATTACATCTACGGTTTATAAGTCTTGTTTGGTTCAAGTTGGTACCTACACATTACCTGTCGATCTTATTTCATTAAAAATACTTGCATTAGACGTGATTCTAGGGATTAATTGGTTAACTACTCATCATGCAAAAATTGATTGTTTTCGTAAGGTTGTTAGCTTTCATATTCCTAATCGACCTATTATGCGAATTCAAGCAACCAAACCATTAAAATCAATCGCTGCCATCTCAAGCCATAAAGCTATTCGTTTATTGAAAAACGGATGTCAAGCTTTCTTAGCTCATGTCACGGATCTAAACAAAAATACGTCAGTTTTGAATGATATTTCTATTGTTAATAAATTCCCTGACGTATTCCCTGAAGAACTTCCTGGCCTACCCCCAGAGCGTGAAATTGAATTTTGTATCGACCTTGAACCCGGTACAAAACCCATTTCCAAAGCCCCACATCGAATGTCTCCTATTGAACTTCAAGAGTTAAAGATCCAACTGCAGGAATTGTTAGACATTGGCTTTATTCGTCCTAGTACTTCTCCTTGGGGTGCTCCTGTTCTATTCGTGAAGAAGAAAGATATAAGTATGCGACTTTGTATTGATTATCGGGAGTTGAATCATGTCACCATCAAAAACAGGTACTCATTGCCACGTATTGATGACCTGTTTGACCAGTTGCAAGGAGCACAATTCTTTTCAAAGATCGATCTTCGTTCTGGATATCATCAGCTGAAGGTTAGAACTGAGGATATTCCAAAGACGGCTTTCAGAACTCGGTACGGGCATTATGAATTCCTAGTCATGTCCTTTGGATTGACTAATGCTCCTGCTGCCTTCATGGATATGATGAACCGAGTATTCAAGGAATATTTAGATCACTTTGTGGTCGTCTTTATTGATGACATCCTTATTTATTCCAAAAGCCGTGAAGATCATGAGCAACACTTGAGGCTGGTACTCCAAAAGCTTCGTGAATACAAGCTTTATGCCAAGTTGAAGAAATGCGAGTTCTGGCTGGAGGAGGTAGCATTCCTTCCGCACGTAGTATCAAGTCGTGGAATATCGGTTGACCCGGCAAAGATTGAAGCTATTCAAAGCTGGGAGCAACCTAAATCAGTGACCGAAGTACGCAGCTTTCTTGGTTTAGCTGGTTATTATCGGAGATTCGTGGAAGGATTTTCTCGAATCGCTACTCCATTAACTCAGCTTACTCGGAAAGATACAAAGTTCGGTTGGAGCGAAGAATGTGAGCAGAATTTTCAAGAACTCAAGAGGAGACTCATTTCAGCACCTGTTCTAACAATACCATCTGGCTCGGAGGGATTTGTCATCTACAGTAATGTTTCGAGCAAAGGGTTGGGATGCGTTCTCATGCAACATGGAAAAGTCATAGCCTATGCATCAAGACAAGTCAAGGAATATGAGAGGAATTATCCTACTCATGATCTAGAGTTGGCAGCTGTTGTCTTTGCACTTAAAATTTGGAGGCATTACTTGTATGGGGAGAAGGTGGAGATCTTTACTGATCATAAAAGCCTTAAATATTTCTTCACTCAAAAGGAACTCAACATGCGACAACGACGTTGGCTTGAACTGCTGAAAGATTATGATCATACCATTCAATACCATCCTGGAAAAGCGAACGTGGTAGCTGACGCATTGAGTAGAAGATCATATGCAAGTACGAGTGCGATATTGTCAACACAAATGCCCATTTTGTGTGATTTGCAAAGGATGGAGATAGAGTTAAAGACTCCAGGGACTCATGTGATGATGGTGAATATACGAGTAGAACCGACTTTAATCGATAAAGTTAAAGCTGCTCAAGCTACAGACCTGGAGCTGATGCGTATAAGGAAGAAAGTGCAAGAAGGTGCTATGCCGGAAGCAAGAATCGATGAAGAAGAAATACTTCGAGTCAACTCCAGACTTTGTGTTCCTAACAACCCTGATTTAAAGTATGAAATCATGATGGAGGCGCACAACACACCGTTTACAATCCATCCTGGAAGTACCAAAATGTATCATGATCTTCGTCATACATTTTGGTGGAGCAATATGAAGAGAGAGATAGCGTTGTTTATCTCAAGGTGTCTAACTTGTCAACGAGTTAAAGCGGAGCATCAAGTACCAAAAGGTCCATTGCAACCACTTGAAATTCCAGAATGGAAGTGGGAGCACATTACCATGGATTTCGTTACCGGTCTTCCTAGGGTTTCTCAAGGTATTGATGCGATTTGGGTCATTGTTGATAGATTGACCAAGTCTGCTCATTTCTTACCGATACGAGAAACTTATACACTTGAACGTCTTGCTCGTATGTACATAAACGAAATTGTAAGACTGCATGGTATGCCAGTATCCATAATTTCTGACCGAGACCCAAGATTCACTTCACGATTTTGGGTTAGTTTACAAAAAGCTATGGGCACGGATTTACGATTTAGTTCAGCATATCATCCTCAGACGGACGGACAATCAGAGAGGACTATTCAAACTCTTGAAGATCTATTAAGACTCTGTGTCTTTGACTTCAAGGGAAGTTGGGACAAGTTCTTACCATTGGTGGAGTTTTCCTACAACAACAGTTATCAAGCAAGTATTGGCATGGCTCTATTCGAAGCATTGTATGGAAGAAAATATCGTTCTCTAGTATGCTGGGATGAGGTGGGTGAAGCAACGTTGTTGGGACCGGAGTTGGTATGTATGACTACAGAAAAGATTCAAACGATCCGACAACGTATAAAAACCTCACAAGATAGACAAAAGAGTTATGCTGATCTTTATCGAAAGGACGTGGAATTTGATGTAGGAGATCATGTGTTCTTACGTGTTGCTCCATGGAAAGGAGTTACGAGATTTGGAAAAAGAGGAAAGCTCAATCCTCGATTCATCGGTCCATTTTTAATCCTCGATCGAGTAGGAACTGTGGCTTATAGACTCACTTTACCGCCAAGTATGTCTCGTGTTCATAACGTTTTTCACATATCCATGTTACGCAAATATGTGGAAGACCCGAACCACATTATTGAGTTAGAACCAGACGAAATTGCGGAGGATTTGACGTATGAAGAAGTTCCTGTTCAAATCTTGGATAAGAAGGAACATATTCTACGCTCCAAGGTTATACCTCAAGTCAAAGTTTTGTGGAGAAACCACGATGTTGAGGAAGTGACTTGGGAGTTAGAATCTGAAATGAAATCAAGGTATCCTTACCTCTTCGACATACCAGGTACGTACCCTAATTTCGAGGGCGAAATTTCATAAGAAGGGGAGGTTGTAAGACCCCAACTTTTATAAATAAAGATGAATTTTCTATAAATATCATTTTTGAATATTATGGAGTTAATTTGATATAATGTTATAGTTGTGGGTAATATTTATAAATTTTGCAAAGTACGCAAGTTGTTATATAATATTCAATTGGTCGGGAAATATTCGTTTTAACAGGGAATATTCGTACAACGACACAATCATTGGTGGATCCCACAACAGAATTATTGTCGGATTGAGAAAACGACAAAAATATTTTATTAAAAATAACGGCGAAAGTTTTACCATTGTTACTGTTGAACTACTCGGTAGTAAAAGTACAGTAATACGTGTGGTTGTATAGTAACACACGGTATTGATTATTAATGCTTATGTGAGAAGTCACTCAGTTTGATTCAATTATTGTCAGTTAATAATATGAATTATTTAGCGATAATGACGTTTTGTTTTATTCGTATTATTAACGTAATAAAACAGAAATATCTTTTAATATAAAACAGAATACTTTATTAAAGTTATTCTATAAATAAAATATATTATATTTTATTTAAAAGATTTTTCTTTAAATATGGACCATCAGATTAAAGTAATCAATCTGGACCGTTCATGGATTAGTTACTATACATTCTATTTTTCTATAAATAGCAGCTCATTCCTTCATTATTTCTTACAAATTCACTGAACTCTAGAGAGAGAAACTATAGAGAGAGAGAAGAAGAGTATTCTACTACTTAACTACTTCCTTATTTCAGCTCTTCTTTAAAACGGTAAGGGGTGTTATTCTTTCTTATTCATGAAGAGAACTGTTGTTATTCCATTTCTTATTATTCTGTTGGAATAACCTGTATACGCGGTCTACCCTATACTTGGTGACATTCTTCTATTATTCTGTTGGAACATCCTGTCTGTGTGTTTTACACCGGACCTGGTTCCGTTTTTATTATTATTCTGTTGGAACATCCTGTCTGTGTGTTTTACACCGGACTTGGTTCCGTCTTGTTATTATTCTGTTGGAACATCCTGTCTGTGTGTTTTACGCCGGACTTGGTTCCATTATTTATTATTCTGTCGGAATATCCTGTCTGTGCGTTTACGCCGGACCTGGTTCCATTATTTATTATTCTGTCGGAATATCCTGTCTGTGCGTTTACACCGGACCTGGTTCCGTTTTTATTATTATTCTGTTGGAACATCCTGTCTGTGCGTTTTACACTGAACATGGTTCCATTTTTATTATTATTCTGTTGGAACATCCTGTCTGTGTGTTTTACACCGGACCTGGTTCCGTCTTGTTATTATTCTGTTGGAACATCCTGTCTGTGTGTTTTACACCGGACCTGGTTCTATTATTTATTATTCTGTCGGAATATCCTGTCTGTGCGTTTACGCCGGACCTGGTTCCATTATTTATTATTCTGTTAGAATAACCTGTCTGTGCGGTCTATCGCATGCATGGTGATTTCTTTTGTTATTCCATTCTTTATTGTACTCAGTTGGTTAAGTTTTGACTTCTATACTCCATGAAATTTGTGGAATATCCTTGATAATTGCGTTTCATCCAGTATCTTTTCATGAAAATATTCTTCTAAGCATTCTTGAATTTTACTCCACAAAGCAGTATCATGTTGACAATTTGGACGTTGTTAATTCTTGGATAAATTAATTCTTAAACTTGTTTTATTGAATTCTTATATCATTGTCATCATCCTCATGTTTATAAAATGTTGAAAGTCATCTGTGGCATGTAGTGCATAGATGGACTTGGTATGATTATGACCAGGGATTATTCGGTATAATCATGACCGTAATGTTACAAATGATGTGGTAAAAGTCCTCATTGGCCCGTAATGCATTGATGGACAGTTGTTGGCATGATCATGGCCATTAATGAATACACGAATATCCTTGGCCGTAGTGCAGGGGTGATTCGATGATGTGAATTATTTTATTAAGCTGAGTCCCAGCGATAACAGAGTTGAAAAACCTTTTAAATCATAAAAGATAGTAGAGTTTATTTTCTACTTGACTCTTTTAATGGATTGCTTGTTCCGCTACAGTTAAACTTGATGTCTATTATATTTTATCAGTTTAACATTATTGAAAGCTAATGATAATTTATTCTGCATTATCTTAGTCATAATATTTCTTACTGGGCTAGTTGAGCTCACCCTTTCTTTCACTGTTCTTTTCAGGAAATGAGAACGTAGCTGGGGCAAGTCGGGGAACGGAGTGATGGTTCGAATGATAGTATTAGTTAGTAGTCCTCACTATTCTATGTAATAGTGTGTTAATAAATGTAATGAGGACTCCTTTTAAGTATGAATACTCTCTAGAAGATAATATTTGTATTCAAACTCGCAGTTTATGTTTTGTCGTATTGTACACGACAGTTGTATTAGTAAGTTGTATTTGTATTCTGTACTTTGTATCTGACGACCCAAGATGGGTGATGTATACCTAATTTTGGGGGCGTCACAGATAACACGTAAATAAGTTAAACTAAGACTAAATGAGTAAAATATAAAAGTGATCACTGTACTTTTAGTATATTTGGATATTATATTCTTTTTTATTGGTCAATACAAAACAAATCATCTATTATATAAAAATTTGGAAAACAAACATTTATGTGACAGTTGGGCATTGATTATCCTCCGTGACAATAATGACATGTAAATAAGCTAAACTAAGACTAAAAAATTCAGTTCCGTTAAAATTCGAACTCAAAACTTAGATCTCAAAATTTTAGTCAATTGTTCAACCAAACTACATGATTTAGTTATAAATTATGTTGTCTTATTTACAATTATATAATGTAGCTTAGTTGGACACTTACTTAAAATTATTATATTGATGTTTTGAGTTCAAATATTGACGGAAGCGAAGTTTTTAGTCTTAGTTTGGCTTAATTTATGTTATTATCCAATTTTTTTTTATAGTAGAGGATTTATTTTGTATTGACCAATAATAAAATATAATATTCAAATATATTAAGAGTGCGTTGGTATTTTACTCATGGGCAAATTGTACAAACTCTAAACTATTTTCACCTATTTTTCCATGAAAAAACTTTTTTTGCATGATGTCTATGGCAGTTTATATTTTTACATGGAAATAAGATAGTAGTTTTACGTGATTCATTTCACATGAATGGTGATGAACAAGTCTAATCACTCATACGAGAGAAATTTATGTGAAAATATCATATAAAAATTAAATGAGATATATTACAACTTTATGTGTTGACATTTTGTTGTCAATTGTGTATAAATATTAGTGGTAACTTTTAAAAAAATATATGTAATACAGTGAATCCCCCTTGACAAAAATCTTTTACAATGCTATTAGGGGTGCTCAAAAAATTCGATTTTTCGATTTTTTTACCGAATCGGTTAAAATCGGTATCGGCAGTACAGATTTTTTTCAGTTTCGATTTTTTCGGTTTCGATTTTTCGGTGTTTTTATTCTTTTCGGTATCGGTAGAGGTAATGAGAATTTGAAATTCGGTAAAAACCGAAAAACCTAAATAAACCGATTACTTTATTTACTCGGTTAACTTATATATATAGTTTGCTAGTGACCAACTCCACTTGTTTGACCACTGACCATGTGTTGGCAGTGTTGTTTTGCATAGTAATAATGCATAGTTTACTAGTCCAGATTTATTAAACAGCTTAGCCAATCACATATTTCCATTATCAAACAGCACAAGCCACAAAGTCCATGAATTGAAGGCTCTGCTCCAGTTACAAACTAACAAGAAGCCGGTACCGATTAAAAAAAGAGTATGTTATTTTTAACAAGAAATAAACAAGAGTCTGTTATTTTTAACAAGAAATAAAGAATATTATAGTCTAAAACATGAGTTTAAAAAAGAAATTAAAAATGAAATAAACAGATCTTATTAAAAAAATTATTTAATTATTATTATTTATTAATATGCGGTATAACCGAAAACCGAACCGAAAAAACCGATACCGATTGTGTACCGAACCGGTACCGAAACCGGTAATTCGGTACCGGTTTCGGTTCTTAATTTTTCGATATTTTCGGATCGGTACCGGTTCTATTTTTTCGGTACCGGTTCTATTTTTTACCGATGAACACCCTTAAATACTATACGTAATATTACGTAACATTACTCATATAATATTTTAAAGTGAAAATATCAATTTTCTATCCTTATTTCAGTAACTAGATAAAAATAATTGTGATGGTAAAGATGATAGATCCTCTTTAGCATTGTTTTGGTCATTTGGAAGAGGGAATGTTGTAATTTAGAAATAATTTAGGGGTCGAGTCTTCTCCATTTTTTTAAAATAAAGACAAAGTTTTTAAAATAAAACAAAGTATTTCTTTTTATTATAATTTTTAAGAATCTCTCTGGAGAAAGGGTTGCCTAATTTTGTACGTAGCTAGACTTCTGTGCCAGTGTAGGCTGAAGTGGTGCTCTCTATACATGAAAATTTCGTCCAAGTCAACAAAATAATCCTGACTCTTGAACAACATACTATTTATATTTGAAGTGAGAATATAAATATTTTTAATAGAATAAAATAACTAACTGTATAATAAAGACCGTCGATCAAATCGATTCGGTCAACGCTTAGGTCCAATTTAGACTACTTAATCGATTTTGGTCAAAAACCAATTGACCACCAATCGAATCAGTAGTTTAACCCAAAAAAACCGATCAGTTTAACTCAATTTTTATCTACTTTTTCTAAAAAAAACTAATATTAAAATTAACCACTTTTAATAATATTATTACTCAACTTTATTATGTTTTAATTCACAAAAAACGAGAATTTTTAAAATTTTATTAATTACTAATAATATATATTTTTATATATTAATAACGTCACTAAATCAATAACGATGTTGGACCAATAACTTATCCACCCGGTACCTTTTCCGGTTCGATGACGATGACCGGTCGGGTATTAAAACCATAATACTCCCTCTGCCCCAAATTAATTGCTCAGTTTTGACTTTTTTAAGTCAAATTGACTATTTTTAGAATTAATAATTAAGCATATATAAATATATTTCTAAAATTATAAAAATTGGGATTAGTAATAAATTGTATATACTTTCTTTTGGTTATAATCACTTCACCTATATTTTAACAAAAATAGTAAAAATATTAGTTTTAAAAATGGTCAATTTGACTTTAAAAAGTCAAAACTGAGCAGTTAATTTGGGACGGAGGGAGTAATAACTAGTTATCATCCTATATATAGAAAGCTAGCAGTTAAAAACAATCTAGCCAGGAAATAAAATACTACACCTTTTATGCACTACATCAAGCTAGAAGGCATATGCAATGCACCAGCACCTACACAGAAAACAGAAGCTCAAAATGTTTTCAAAGTGGTGAAGTTCGTACAGATAATCTCCTGCTTCATGCTTGGAATGATAATTTATAGTACAAAAATCTGCAGCATACAAATGCATACTTATGTTATGGTAATATTCTTTGGAGGGGGTGGAAAAAACCAAGTGAATTAACAAAAAAACATAACGTGAAACGCCAAAATAAGAAGTTCCTCGTCGTGTTTCTTGGATTCCTGAATGTATTATACATCTAAAATAGTGGAGCTATTGTAAGATACCTCTACGAGGAGTTGAACTTGCATCATTTTTATGCGGGCTTTGAATTGAACCACTAGCAACATGGAGTCTGCTGAAAATCAGATGCTCAAGCCAAGCAGAAACGCCCAGAAAACATAATCCGATCACTTTTAGTAGAAAAACGCTAGTCTAGGTGAGACCCGTATCTGCATTTTACTTCTTCGCCTTCTATAAGCTTCTCCACTGTGTCTAGTGGAAGGCCAATCATTTCTAATGTCTTCTCCCACACTCTGTAAGAAGTTTCAAGATTGTGCGCTTCTTCAGAAGGATTTGTTGGGAGACATTCTTGAGAAATAAAAGCACAAACGGGCCACTCATCTGCTTTCAACAACTCACAGTACTCAGGAACTTGAGGATCAGTCGCTGCGAATAGGGCACTTCTAGAACCTGCAGTTGCAGCGTACACTGATCTTTCAATACTTGTTTTGAGGCAAAATATTCTTTACAAGTGTAACTGAATAAAGGGGAAATAAATTCAGTTCCACGAACCTATTAGGCACAATAATGTCAATTCTACTTCACAGATGACAATAGCCACTTACTGCAGTTCTAACTTGTTACATCAAAATGACCCAATTGTATAAAAAGTTACCACTAACTTGACTCTAAATTAACAAAAGACCTTTTAGGTTTTTGAAGCAGTCTCTTATAACTGAGCTTTACTTGATTGCAACTATTAAAGTGGTCTTAACATGGGATCTTGCACAGAATTCAACCAAGAAAGTTGAGTTTTAGCTTCAAATTCTTGTGTAGGCAAAACAAGGAAACAAAACCAAACTAAAACTCTTATAGCATTCATTAATAAAGAATATTGATGCATATTAATAGCTAGCAAGAGGAACATTCAATAGACAAACACAAATAAAACAAAATCAACGCGTTCCTATTATGCATTTAAAGGTAATTTCTTAGAGATATACAATTAACATGCAGTTGCATTAGTACACCCATGTTATATGTAATAGCATTTAAAAAGCCTTACCTTCTTCAGCACTGAAAATAAAATATGGAATCAGGCGATAACCAGCTTGAACAATTTTGGGAAGATCCCTCGCCTGCATTTGTATCGTTAATGGCATGAGTATAACGTATCAACATAAGTTATGTTACATATTGACAGTCAAATGTGATACCAAAGAATTTTTTTTAAAAGATAAACTGTAGGCAAATTTGAAGGAACACTTGTGTTACTAGCTTATTTATTTATTTCTACATAATAGAAAAATAACACTTGTATAGTTTAGCTGGTTGATGAACTTATGCTTTCACTATGAAGTGACAAACAGACTTTCAAGTGTTCTTCCAAGAAAAGACCTCAATAAAAATATTTTTATTCAATTTGATAGGATTGGTTTAGTCAGTTGATGAACTATACACTTTCATTATAATGTCACAAACTAAGTATTAAGAGTTCTTTAAAAATACTTTAAGCAATTGGATTGGATGGGTTCAGCTGAGGGATGAGTTTAGCTGGTTGATGAACTTATGCTTTCATTGTGTTTCATTATATAAAAGTAAAATAGAGTTTCAAGTATTATTATACGCCTATGATCCCAATAACAAAGATTTATGCAATTGAAAAGGATGGGTTTAACTGAGGGATCTAAGCATGTTAATTTCCACTTGAAGTGCAATATTTAGCTATCCATGGTCTCTATTCTATTCATAAAAAATAATAAAAAAATCTTTCTTTTTTTATCTTAAAAAAAAAGTAGTAGTTAACTAGCTATCCATGATAAGAATTTCACTGACATAATATTGCCAGAAGAATTTTTTTTTACCACTGAAACAGTTTCTTGCTGAATTATTTTAAAATCATCTTAATCGAGTTCTGCTAATAACTTATTTCACTTTAACCAATCATATAGAAGAACAAACTAATGTTGAGTAGAAAATATCACAAAGCATGAGCAAAGCATAAAAGTTATAATGAACAAAGAAGTACTGTACACATAATTTTATGTTTTTTTTAACAATCATACTTTTATGTTTACCAGTCACTTAATTCATTATCTAAGTCAACTTTAAATAAAATGAACTCCTTTCTATCATCCTGTTTATTGTAAACAAAGGAGGCAAAGCAAACTAGAATTCACTTGACTAAGGTAATTATTTTTGTTGGTCACAAATTATCATAATATTTCGTGTATAATTAATTGGTGGGGTATGTTTAGGGCCCTAGGCAAGAGGCTTTCCAGATGCACTTTCTATGGAAAAACTTTACTCACTAATGCTGGTTCGAGGCTTCGGCTTCCCATACTGGTGGTTCAGGATGCAATCTATTGGAGAATCTGCTGCATCATCATAGATTATTTGAAGGAGAGGGTCAGGACAAAAGGGCTTGTTAGGAATTGAAGCAATGGGCTCAGAAGGTGAATTGATTGAAAGCTTGATTCGCAGCAAAACTGACTTGACACTATCAATGAACATAGAATAGCTATCATAGCACCAATCTGGTGCTACCTTAATATCCTTTGGTTTTAGAAAATATAATATTTTTCTAAAAATCTAAAACCCCAATCCCTTTTGGGGGCCAAATGCCTCTGATCTCTATGACAAAGAGGAATGAGAAAAAGCCCGAAAAAGAGCAAAAAGGAACATAAACTCCGGAGGTTGTTGATGTAGTTGCAATTCTTTCTTTTTTGAATCGATATTGGGTTGGTGTTCAGTGTACCTTTGAGTCTAAATTTCAGAGTAAGCGAACTTCTAAATGTTGTAGTTCGTTAGTGCCCTTTCAGGGCTTTGGCTTGTCACATGAGTATAAAATCTTTCCTTTTCATTTGAAAGTTTTAACAAGATGAGGAGGTGGCAGTCTGGGAGGTGAGCAAGGGACTAGCAATGATTGACTACTCCCTGTAACTACATAATTCTCTATTGCATGCAACACAAAAATATATACTTTTTTTTTTCTTTCAGGCAAACATAAACATAATAAACATATCATTTATGAAGTCAACAAGTTAAAGTACTTCAAGAGACTTACAACATTAGTCTGAACAATTCCAGGAGATACACATACTACGCTTATGCCAGCTTCAGCAGGCAACCGCTTGTGGAGAACACTACTGAACATGACCTGCAATTCATATGCCACCCTAAGTTCCTGATGCACATTTTATAACTTCTTGCTTTTATGATAAAAGAACAATTTTGTTATAAAGAAGAGGGAGTACAATAGAGGATGACAAGAAGTCCTCCAAAAGAAACACTCGAAGTGTGAAAGTTACTAAGTGTTAAATAGAGGACAGAGCTTCAATCCCTATGTATAGTGGAAATAGGCACCCCTTGGAATTCCCCTAAAGTAAGGTTCACAACGAGACAAGAAATGACAATATCCCACCATTAATTGACTAGCATATAACATTTGAAAGTCCAGGCATTTTTCTCCATCTAAATACTCGAAAAATAGAAAAATACCCGTAATGCCTTAAATGTCTTATTATTCATGCCCTTGTCAATGTTGTGAAACCTGATAACCAAAAACTCCACTAAACCAGGAACAATCCAAGCTCGCCCCAACACCCCAATAAAGAATGAAAAAAACAACTGCATGATTTACTTACTTTTACATGAATTGGTCTTTTCATTCTTTCTCTATATATTAATGCCATTGCTGAACAGAAGACGGCCACAACTTTCCAAGACTAACAAGTAACTGGAGCAGAGAATAGAATGATTCAAAGAAGAAAAAATTTAACAAAGTGCGGCCTTAGTGGCTAGAAGCCAATTCATTTACAACATTGAAATGGGAGATCTCTCTCGTATGCTTGTTTATTGATCCATGTTCTGAATTTGGTTCAAGGTGTGCACAGGCGGTTTGCTCTCCCTCAACATGGAGTGTTTCTGTGCAAGTTGCCAATCTCTTTTTCTTTCTTTTTCTTTTTTTTTTTTGGGGGGGTGGGGGGTGGGGGAGGGATTGAACCCGCGCGTAGTGGGATCACAAGATTGAAACTTTTTGAATACTTGATCATTTAGTTCTAATGAGATAATTAGTCTTTAAGACTCATTGATTACACCAGACTGGATAAAAGCTTAATGCACAACTTTTGGGGCAGAGAGTTCCAACTTGTCCACAGCAAGCTCATGATGTCAGCAAAACATTGAAGCACAAAACTTCAGTTTTCCATTTGAGAAATATTATCATGGAGAATACAAAAGTACAAATGCCAATGGAGGAAAGACCAGTGAATGGAAATAAGAACAACATAGTCAGTTAAATAGTTAAACAAATAATGTAATTTACCTCCTCAGTCAAGTAATTAGTGCAGTAACTGTATATATGAAAAGAAGAACCAGCGTGCCACTTTGTGAAACCAACAAACTACTAATAGAATCTAAATGCACCAAAATTTGAGCGCACCTGTGCTAGTTTGCTGCC
The DNA here is from genome assembly GCA_016801055.1 of Panax notoginseng. Classification (NCBI taxonomy): domain Eukaryota; kingdom Viridiplantae; phylum Streptophyta; class Magnoliopsida; order Apiales; family Araliaceae; genus Panax; species Panax notoginseng. The sequence goes on from CM029013.1 coordinate 255,817,197, forward strand.
TGAATAACCCACTAAACTTGTGTACTTTTTCTTCCCGCTAACAACATTCATGTCTTCAGTATCAACAAATCCAATGTAATGCATCTACAGGGAAAATGAATAAATAAAAGGAACAGACTACTTTAGATTGCAGCTGTGGAGAGAGTAATAAGCATCAACAGATTCGCAAGCCATAAAAATGTATAGGATCTGCCTATAATGTCAAACATTCACCAAAAGAGTACTGGAAGATCACATCTATAAAATATGTTGTGACAATATTAAGTGTTAGATGATTAAAGTACTTATGGAAGTAAGATGTTTTTGAGGGAAACAGGAAAAGGCTGATGAGTAATCTGATACTGCTTTCATAACCGGACATGATTATTCTACAATTCACCACTTTTTCCACTATGTTCAAGAAAACTACTTGAAGGCTACTTGCCGATTGCATGTCTTCTTTGCAAATATCCTTGTATGCACAAGTTAATCTTGGATTTAAACATATTAACATGCTTACTACTCCAATGTCGATTCAGACAAAAGTATTCAATTATTGGAAAAAGTTTAATATACTTCCAGTGTTGAATCAGAATCAACTAAGACAGAACATTAAAGTATTGGGTCAAACTATGGAGCGTCTAAAATTGAAATTTGTAGCTTACATTAAATTTTTAGTAGTAAAAAGTTTGACTACTAAATTTGCGTTAAATAACCAAAAGTGACGATTTCTGAAACAAACAAAGTATCTTTTAAAGCAAGTATAATTAATTGGAATAAGGTTAAAATACATAACATAAAATAGAACTGGTCAGACTTAACTTTCTACAATTCAACAAGAATTATAATAATGATTCTTTTAAAGTATTTGTATTGGTGTTGAAGTATGCTAATATATAAACCAAGATCTTACCCCAAAAAAAGGAAGGAAAAAAGAAAGAAAGAAAGTTAGCAATGATAAAGAACAAACTTGACGTTTATACCTGAACAAACAGATTGATAGTGCATCTACATGAGTACAGATTCAAAATCATATGTATACATATAGCCCACACAAATATCATGTCATGGAACTTACAATGGAGTTCACATTCACAATTCGACTTGGAGAGCCTCTGACAAGGGATGGCAAAAGCAATACTGAAAGCAATGCCGGAGCTAGATGATTCACTTGCATGTGTTCTTCATAACCATCCTTTGAAAATCTTTGTGGTTCTAAACATAATAATTACAAAAGGTATCACTTAAAATGGAGAAGAAGAATGAAAAAAGTTTATCCAGTTTATTAACACTGATCAGCTTTGAACTAATAGATAGGAGCTGACGAGAAAGCTAGCATGACACCATGACAACAAGGACAAATGAAAGAAATGCTTTACCAAATAATTTTCCGAAAGAATGGAAGGAAAGTTTTTGGCCAATGGAAAAACTATGCTTCTGTAACAACACTCTAACCAGCTAAACACCGTAGTAGGTAGAGTAGATAACTCATCTATGTGAACTGTAAGTACAGTCGAGTTGACCTACCTAGTCCAGAAAATAGATGGTACAAACAATCATACAGTAACTACATCCATCACCAATTTGCTACAAAACTTAGTTCTAATGAGGACCAAATGGAGAAAGCTTATCTGCAAAACTTCTAGGGCTAGAGCTTTGATACTATATGAGCAATCACTAGTTATAGGTGTGAGTCCATAACAAAATCCATGATGTCAGTACTTGCATCCAATTTTGACCTTAAAAGGTAGAAGTATAAAAGAATGGGACCCAACACTGTGTATGTTATGCCCTCCTCCCCACCCTACCCCCGTCACTCCCGTATAACTTCACTAGTACATATATAGGCAGAGTTGTATAGGCAAACAAATATGCACCGACATTTATAGCGTATAGACAAATGATAACATTCATAAGTCGATTTCTAACCATTGATTCATGAGGCTAAATCAGTACAACATAGGAAAATGTGTTCTCAATATGGCCCTTAACAAGTGACTGAGCTTTCCTTTATTATTAAGACCAAATACAGCTATGAACTATATTGGATAACAAGAGGTTTAAGTTGCTTGTTTGGTTCTCTGTTAACTCATCAATTGATCTAAAAGCATTATTTGATACTGTCTAATGTGGGACATTTTATAATTTTTATTTTGAAGACACCCCCTTTCAGTAAGCTTCAGTTTACGAAGGTGCCAAATACTAATCAGTTATACTGTGACAAAGAGGCATAGGTTGTTGTTTTAATATCATGCTATACCATCAGGTCTAAAGCTTATTGGTTACGGGTGGCAGATAGCTGTTATATTTGCGTGGTTTTACATCCCATATTGCCAGAATCCACAAATAAATGGACTTATACTGGGTAACAGTGTACTTTTATTATCCTACTAAAGTACCAGGTCAAATCATCCAACCAAACCAAATGCCACAGGTAGAAAGGCCCATAGGGTTTATACGCTCCTTTTATTTTTTGAAGTTTTTCGATGTAGGATATTAGATAATTTCAACAAATACAAAGAAAACAAGGATCAAGTCAAAATTCTTAATTTTGAAATGTCATTTTTCCCAAACCATGAAAAATAATTCTGATGTCCATACAGGTTAGAGTTCACTCTTCCTAAAACTAATTTCAAGTCCTGAAACTTGAAGCGTAAATTGCACATCTTAAAAAGCAAAAAAACTCTTGCTCTGCCCGCAAATGGTGTTATATAAGCTTGAGATGAGAAATCATTGTTGATGCTACCTCCCCCCCAGTGGCGAAGCCAGGAATTGTTGACAGTGGGGGCGATTATTAGAGTATCAAACAATAAATTAAAATTAATAATTAAAGTAACAAAAAACGACTTAAATATATAACCAAAAATATATAATATATGTCATTGTTGTAGCCATCAAACATATACACAAAAAATAACTAGTATAATATAACAATTACAATTGTCCTCAGCGCGTTTTCATTCGTTGAAATCGTTGCATAATACTTTCATTGTCAATGCAATCAAATACATCCTTCTCGATGTATGTAATCAAGCAATCATTCATCAATTGATCTTCCATGGAATTGCGCAACCTACTTTTAATTATCTTCATCGCAGAAAAAGCTCTTTCAACAGTAGCAGTCGCAACAGGTAAGATTAATGCCAACTTCAGAAGCCGATATACCAAAGGAAATACAATATGTTTCTAAGTACCTACGAGCTTTCTTGCAAGACCGCTAATCCCTTGAACTTCCAAAAACTTTTGATTTGTCCGCATATCAGAAATGTAATTATCTAGTTGACTATCAAGTTTCATAAGATCTATTGGAGAAAAGTCATTCAAATAAAAGCTAGCGAGATGAATCAATTTGTCCTTATCAAAACTAGCGAAACAATCATTAGGATTTAAGCATGCCACTGATAAAAACAAGTCGGTACTTGCTTCCGTAAAACGATCATTTAATTCTTGAAGTTGCCAATCCAAAACAGTACAAAATATCTCAACATAATAATGGTGAAAATTTGTAATACCTTGAGATTTTCGACTTGATCTCCCATGGAATAAAGCATTCATATCTATAATGTTAATTTTGTGTTTGTTGCAAAATAAACAAACTTCATCAAGTAGTTTCTCCCACCCTTCATCTCTCATAGCCTTCAATAGTTGCTTAGACACTTTAACTAATTCCATAGCATTTACAATGTCTTGATCCTTTCTTTGCAATGCTTGTGATAATTCATTTGTTATTCCCAATATCTTTCTCATCAATATTAGATCAAATGCAAAACCAAATGATTGCAATGACTCTAATAAACCAAAAGCAATACCTTTTTGTTGGTATACCAAACCATCATCAGAAACCTCCTCAAGTACATCAATCACTGAGGAGAACATAAGAATCAAGTTCAAAAGTGTCTCATAGTGTGATCCCCAACGTGTGTCACCTGCCCATTTAAGACTAGTTTCTTGATGTAAGCCTTTCCCACTTTGAAGTTCATTATTCATCAATGCTTCCCCGACTCTAGTAGCTTCTTTCTCTCGAAGACTATCTCGGCGCTTGCATGATGCTCCAACCACATTTAACAACTCAGAAACCTTGTTAAAAAACCAAGCAATGTGTTTATGCTTACTAGCAACAACTACAATAGTTAATTAGAGTTGATGAGCAAAACAATGGACATAAAATGCAAACGGATTCTCATTCATAATTAAGGTTTTGAGACCATTAAATTCACCTCGCATGTTACTGGCTCCATCGTACCCTTGACCACGTATTCTTGATAAACTTAGTCCGTGACTTGAGAAAAAGGTCTCAATTGCTTCTTTAAGCAATGAAGCAGTAGTACTAGTAACATGAATTATACCAACAAAACGTTCAACAACACATCCATTTCTATCCACATAGCGTAAAGCTATGGCCATCTGTTCTTTGATTGAAATATCACGTGACTCATCAACTAATATTGCAAACACATCATCTCCAATATCACTAATGATAGCAATGGTAGTTTCTAATGCAACACAATTTATAATATCTTTCTAAATATCACTTGACACCAATTTCAGATTTTTTGGAGCATTTTGCAACACAACATTGTTGATATTTTCATTGTGATTAACAAGAAATTGTAGAAGCTGTAAGAAATTTTCTCTATTACTTGAATCCTCATCTTCATCGTGACCACGAAAGGATAACCCTTGACACAAAAGAAATCTTATGCAATCAACTGATGCATTTAAGCGAATTCGATATTCAAGTCTCGTTTGCTCAGATTGTTTAATAAAAACATTCTGAATGTTTTGCTTTGGTTTCATCAAATCTTGACATTTACTCCAAGTTTGGTTATGAGCACTATTAGGCCCTCCAACATGAATATCAAATCTCTCTTTCTTGCTCCATGTTGTGAACCCGTTAGTACTGAAAGAATCACCACCGGCTTGTTTTCCAGTGTCCTGCCTAAATAGATAGCAACATAAGCAAAATGCTGCATCAATAGCTATGCTATACTCCAACCAATTTCCATATTCTTTAAACCAAGAAGGATTAAATCTACGTAGGTAGCTCCCAATTTGTGTCTGTGGAAAGTTATGTTTGAGCGGCTGACAAGGACCCTTTAGCATGAATGCTCTTCTTCCTTCATCTTGAATATTAGGATGATACTTTGATATTTTCTTTCGCAACCCGGGGTCTGCTTCAAGATTTCCCAAATCTACTTTATCATCATCATTTTTCTGAGTTTTGTTAGAACATGATCCTTCAAATGCAGAAACTTTTTTGAATACAAATTTGTCCATAGTAGTTGCTATCTATTTTCAAGCACTTGCCTGATAAAAGAATGTGGTCAGATTAACTAAGAAATAGATACACTTGAGCATGCCAGCTTTCACATTGAACTCCAATTTAAGAAATCAAAACTAGATGCAGTGTAATTTTACTATATCCAGACTCACTGATCAACTCACAAGTCACAACTACACGAATATGGAACCAAATACAACAAAGAAGTCATTTGTTCTCGATATATTAGCATGGTCTGCCCAGCGAAAGAACAGAAAAAGAAATGCATAATTAATAATGTGAAGATTAGTACACAAGTTTATATAAAAGAGGAAGAGCAAGTCTTGGTGAAATTAAATTGTTTAATAATGTGAAGATTACTAGATTAGGAGACAAGTAGTGGATATTGTTTAAATTGTTTAATAATGTGAAGATTACTAAATTGTTTAATAATTAAACAAGGAAGATTAATTGTTTAATTGCAATTAAATTGTTTAGTAACACAAGTACACAAGTTTTAAGGAGAACACACATTCAGGTCTACAGAACTCGGTGGAGATAAGAAAAACAAAGCATAAATTAGACAAACAAAACAAACAAAAAATTCAATTAGACAAAAAATCAAGGAAAACCCCCAATTATAATTCTACTATTATTCCTCACCCAATAGGCAATACCCAGTTACCCTCTCAAAAGATAGAAACTATCAGGAATTCACAAACCAATTAGACAAAAAATCAAGGAAAACCTCCAATTATAAACCCTAAAAGCATAAATTTTACCAGTTGATAGATGGCTTTGGGGTTGGGGCTTGCCAGTTGCCGACTGCCGTCTTGGGGAACAGGGGAAGAGCCGAAGAGGCGGGAGATCCAGAGATGAATGAGGCGGGAGATGAAGAGCCGAAGAGGCGTGAGATGAATGGAACCTTAAGACTCTTACCAGGTACAAGCGACTAGCGAGATGAAGTAGTGTGTTCGTGACTTCGTGGGTGAAGGATTTCAGTGGGTGCAAAATGACTCTTCTATCCCAAAAAAAATCTATTTATCACATATTAAAAAAAAAACCAGTGGGTGCAATTGACCCCACTGGCTTATACGTAGCTTCGCCCCTGCTCCCCCCTCACCCCTCACCCCTCACCCCTCAATCCCCTTCAACACCCCAAACACCATACCCCTTCAACACCCCAAACACCATACCTCAAGAAATAATTTTGATTGGGTCTTTCCCAATATAAGGAACAGAAAAGGTGGGTGGGGGAGAGAGGGTCACCTTGTAACACCTCAGTCCCACGATGTGGGAAAAAAAATTCTTTATATAAGTAATTAAGTAACTACCAATAGTACCTTCAAGTCATGACCTTTTGGGTGAGTCTGTGGTGAGCTAAGATGATCAAAGAATATACTATTGGGTTAGTAGTTTAATGTCTTATTTGGATAGATTCGATTCAGACTTGGGATTTAACCTAAGATTTGTTCCGGACTCGAGATTTAACCCGAGTTGTTTCATATGGTATCAGAGCCGACTCTCGAAAGCTCGGGTCAATGTTCTAAAAGGCGCTAGGCGGGAAGCGGGAAGCGGGAGGCGGGAGGCGGGAGGCAGGAGGCAAGAGGCGGGCGGCCGAGGGGGGCCTAGGCGGAATTTTTTATTTTAAGCCAATTTTAATATTTTATCTTATATTTATCCAAACAAGACAATAATGTAAAGCAAAACAATCTATAATAAAGATAATAATGGCATTTGCTTAAAGTTCAAACACAAACATGCAATTGTTCAAAGTTCAAACATATTTTTAACGTATTAGTTTTATTCATAAACAAGATTGCTATTAAATAATAAAATTTAAAATTTCAAGAATTTAATTCAATATTAAAACTTAAGAAACTAAACATAAATTTAAGAATTATATTGAATTAAACTAAATATTACAAATGTATTATCACTTATATAATTTGAAGTTGGTCACATCTTGTTGTGATTTGATATGCTACAACATATATTATGAATATGGTAAATCATTATAAAAGTAAATATATCAAAATATGGTTTGGGTAGTTATTAAAAAAAAACTCTCCGCCGAAGTCCGCTTAATTTCTTAGAGAGATTTTTTTGCCGCCTTGGGCCTAGGCGAGGCGCCAGGGAGGGTCTAGCACCTAGACGGGACACCAAGGGGGCCTAGCGCCTAGGCGGGGCGCCAAGGGGAGGCCTAACGCCTAGGCGGGGCCTAGGCGGACCTAGGCCGAAATTTTTAGAACACTGGCTCCGGTCGAGTCATCCGATCAGGTTGTCGGAGGTGAGGACACGAAGGCTGATGGTATTATCCCATAATAGAGAGAGGGATGTCCGAAGGTGGGGACACGAAGCTAGCCGATATTATCCCACAATGGCCAAAGAGGCAAAAATATGTGGACCGTATGTGTGATCGATTCTGACGGAGATGTCAGAAATTTAAGTGTAGTTGTTTGTAACACCCCAGTCCCACATCGAAAGATATGAAAAAAATTTGTCTGTATAGAAGGAATTAAGTAACTACCAATAGTAACTTCAAGTCATGACCTTTTGGGTGAGCCTGTGGTGGGCTAAGACGATCCAAGAATATACTTTTGGGCTATTGGTTTAAGGCCTTATTTGGATGGATTCGATTCGGACTTGACCCAAAATTTGTTCCGGACTCAGAATTTAACCCGGGTTGTTTCACACCTTATCTCCAGTCTCTTGAATTTGGAAAAGTCGTGCTTGAAGTCCTACCGAAATAGAACTCTTCTAAATAGAAATGAAAAAGACAATCTAACTCCTTTATTTTTTTTTCAAACCCCATTCTCTCCCTGGCTGCAAAATCTGGACTCAGTTAGTCTCATTAGGTTCCTTGTTTGATAAACTTCTATTTTCCAAAATGAGAAGCTTTGAGGGGAGTTATGGATAGTAAATAGCAACAAGTCAATTTATTGTCATCTACATAACTAAACACCTGCCTTACTTTAGAGTTTAGACATCTCATTCTCATAGCTTCACTTTACAACACGTACTATATTCATTTCGAAACAACATCAAAAATACACAGAACTATTGAAATGTATATCATCCACAATTAATTTGACACATATATGTTATGAAAAGTATTAAGAAATATAAGTCCCTAGGAAATAAGAAACTTAATACTAACCCCCAATAGAAAAAATTCCAGCATTATTGATGAGCACGTGCAAAGGTCCTGAACGTGCATTCCATGCTTCAGCAAATTTTGTAACAGAATCCAAGGAGAGAAGATTAAGTTCCATCACCTTGAAAGTCAAAATTTGGATAAGTTTACTACTCTACAGCTTAATTAATTGAAGAGTAAATCTACAGGAGAGAGAAAGAAAGATATTTTTAAAAAATTGGGTGGGGAATGCTCAAAGACCACTAGCACAATTAAATTAATCCCATTTGCTGAAGGGAATATCTGGATGTCCCTGAACATTATTTTCCAGAAACATAGATGCCCTGAAGATTACTGAATGTGCTCATTATGTACCTCAATATTAAGAGGAAGGCCCTTTCCGGACCATTCATCCTGCCATTTCTGGATCAACTCATGAGCTGCCTTTGTGTTCCTAACTGCCATTACAACATGCGCCCCTGATTCAGCTAACTGTCTGTTAAATAAAGGAAATCACAGGATTTTATGAGTAAGAAAAAGGCTATATCAAGTACTTTAATGTAATTCCAACCAAATATGAGCAAAACCATGACAGAAGGAATAAGTATACAGAACAAGCATGACTTAATAACTAGGTTACTAGTTACCACTTTTTAGCAGCTTCAGCGTTCAGACATACATTAGACATGAAATAAGTTCATGAAAGAAAACCAAGATTTAACTACTAATGCCCATAAAGAAAAAAACTTTGACCATATTACACTGAATATATTAGTATAAAATTAGAGATAATAAGTTGTCTTCAATTTACTTTGTGTAGCAGTGGTCCTCATCTTTTTAGAATCTATTGGTAGTTGGTACATCTAAAAAAAATCCTTCAAAAGTCAAGGGCATCACATGAGCCTACTTTTGATGTCTTACATAACATACTGTGCAAAAAAAACACAACCAGGACTGCAAGTTTCCATGTAATTTCTTTCAGGCATAATTAGAAAAATCTATGAAAATATTGTGACACAATTGTATTATAGATCTTGAAAAAAAGACTAAGATTGTTAAGGAGGAGAGTATTTGTTGCCTAATTTACTACAAATGCTTTATCTTGAATGGCAAAATCTTCATTATCAGTAGAACTCTATAAAAAGGTTTTAATATGCACTTAATCTTGAAAATGATCGACGCTTCCTAAGACCCATAAATCATAATAAATTATGAAGTTGATATATAAGCATTTGCTTATTTCATCTTGCTCCAGCTTCAATATAATTCCCCTTTTTCCGAAAAAAAGTATATCTAATCCTATCTTTTCTACCATAACCAAACCTTCCATCTACCTGGGTTTTCCCTTTTATCATAACCAAGATAGAAATTGGGGGTTCTTGTTTTCAGTTGTATAATAAAAAATAAAACACAAACAGTATATTACAGTCAACAAGTAAGAAAGTACTCCCTATAAGTATAACTCAGTAGGAACAATTTTGAGCTACTTCTTACTTAATTTTTTTCCTAAAATACAGAAATTATTACTGTTTATTCAGTCAATTACGAAAGTGAAATTTTTCAACGGAAATAAATTGAGAACCTGGCGATTTCGCGGCCGATACCACTGGTGGATCCGGTGATGATGCAAGTGATTTCGTTGAGAGGAGGAAGAGGTAAAGGATTCTGCAAATGGCTGGCCATTATTCTCTGAAATAGCATTTCGTAAATCAAATTTAACCATCCTTTCATCCATTCTATCCATCCCAATCCCTTTTTCTTCTTGCTCGTTTCAGTTTTACACATTTTTTAACACTTTCTCTCTCCTCTCGCACAGGCACAGCATAAGAGATCTGTCCTTTCTAGCAGCAGTGAATGATGAAGTAAGCTCCTGCTAGCTGATGGCCTTCTTTTTGTCAGCTTATTATAATTTGTTAAGGAGTTATATATTCCCATAACTTACGTATCGATTATATATATTTATGTTGTATTGTGCGAATAAATATTTGTAACAATATATATATATATATATATATATATATATAAAATCCGAATTTTAAGCTCACTCCTTATTCAACTCACCCGAGCTCATTACCCTTTAGCGACGGACTCGGAGACGGTTGAGTCATACAACCGTCGTCTATACTTTTAGCGACGCTATATGTTGTCCGTCGCTAAAAGTATAGACGACGGTTGTATGACCGAACCGTCGCTGAGTCCGTCGCTAAAGGGGGGTGAGCTCGAGTGAGTTGAATAAGGAGTAAGCTTAAGATCCGGATTATATATATATATATTATATTTTATATAGAGAAATGATCCGTAGAATACGTTAGTTATTAGCACTGTTTCAACTAACGCTCATTTAGTCGTCCAAAATTAGAGTTAATGGTTGAGATGAATGCCCAGCCGCTAGAGGAAGTAGCGGCCAGCAATAAATATTAAAATTCTCGCTGATGGCCGTTTGAGGGAGTAGCGGGCAGTCAAAACGTCGTCGTTTTGACTGGCCGCTATTCCCTCTAGCGGCCAGCAGAGAGGATTTTAAAAATCGTGAGCTGTTAGGGAATTTGGCTCAGCCGCTAGAGAGAGTAGCAGCCAAGCGTACCTTATCTTCAACTTTGATCTAACATTTTACTCCATTCCCATCCAAATGCTAAACAGCTGCAGAAATAGCTTCGGAAAGAATCTGCTAGTTCTGAAATCATTTGTTTGTGCGATAAACTTTTGGTAAGTCTTCATCAATGACTTTCATGGCTGCTACAAATATATTTTTATCTAGCTCTTTTGAATCTTTTGCTAGTTTAAAATGTAGAAATGATTCAGAGTATGTTAATGATGGTGAAAGTAGTAGTACTAAGGTAATGGTTCCTTATGTTGGTCAATTATTTTATAAATTAGAAGAAGCTGAAAATTTTTATAGATCCTATGCCCAAAAAAGTGGATTTGAGATTAGGATTGCTACGAGTCGTAAACATGCTCACAGTAATGATTTGACGTCAAGGTTATATGTATGTAAAAAAGTTGGTAGACCAACTGTAGTAAAGAATTCATTAGATGATGAATGTGATAACGATAAGAAAACAAGACAACGAGACACAATTGGTCGACCACTATGTAAAGCTAGAATGTATGTTGTCTACAGTAAGAAAGAAGACAACTGTCGTATTTCGGTTATTCAGTTGGATCACAATCATCAGTTAGTGATACCTACCAAAGTAGATTTGATTGAGACACATAGAAATATTACGCCGGTAGCAAAAAAATTAATTGACACATTAAATCAGGCGGGTATTGGACCAAGTAGGATGATGAATATTTTGAGCACAATGGGTGGAAGAATGCAAAATGTAGGTTTTAGTGACAAAGATGTTCGTAATGTAGTTAGGGATTTAAGGCATGACTCAGAGGATGAAAATGATGCACAAGCAGCAGTTAATTATCTGAAAAAAATTTATTCTAGCAGTGCGAGTAAATTTTTCTTTCGTGTCAAATCAGGTGAAGACAATTGCATAGCTTGTATCTTGTGGGTAAACGCCCGATCAAGATTTATGTATCAACGTTTCAGAGACGTGGTTACATTTGACACTACATATAGGACAAATAGGTATAATATGGCATTTGTTCCATTTATCGGGGTTAACCACCATTATCACTCTGTTTTATTTAGATTTGCATTGTTAAAGGATGAGACAGAAGACACTTTCAGTTGGGTATTAGAGATGTGGCTTGAAGCCATGGATTACTAAGCTCTTGTAACCATCATCACTGACCAAGATAAAGCCATGAGCAATGCTATTGGTAGTGTACTCTCATCCACTCATCATTTATTGTGTTCTTGGCATATTAGCAATAAATTTTTGAAAAAATTACATCATGTTTATGAGGAACACACATCATTTAAAGATGATTTTAACAACTGTGTGTATAATTCATATTCCATCGGCGAGTTTGAAGAGCGTTGGGAAATACTTATGAGTAAATATGATTTGTCTCAAAATGAATGGCTCATAAGTTTGTATGATGTGAAGGAGAAATGGATAAGTGCATACACAAAGAGATATTTTGCTGCAGGAATGACAACCACCGGAAGAAGCGAAGGTATGAGCCATTTTTTTGATTCTTATGTGAATGCTTCAACAGGTATGAAAGATTTTGTCGTCAAGACTCAAAAGGCTATTGAAAAACAATTCAACAGAGAGAAAAAGGCTGATTATGTAACAAAGCATCGAAAACTTATTTTGGTTTTAGGAACATCGTTGGAAGTACATGCTTCTGAATGTTATACAAAAGAGATGTTTAGATGTTTTCAAAAAGATCTGGTGGATTCTTTTAAGTATAACATCAAAAAAGTTAGTGAGTTGTGCATTATTGATGCAAAGGTTTATGCAATGTACAGGGAAGATGCAATTGAAAATAGTCGGAGATATCGGCAAGTTGTCAATAATTGTCAAGGAGGGTCGATAACATGTACTTGTCAAATGTTCTCACATTATGGTCAAATTTGCAGACACATACTGCGATTCTTAAGCTTCAAGAGTATTGCACGAATACCTGCTTACATGATCGTTCCTCGATGGACAAGAGATGCTAATAGGAGTAATGGTGAAGAGGAAATGATTTCTCCAATGAGTACGCAGACTTTGAAAAAAACCAATCAATGTGGTCAATCATTTGATGAGTGATTTTCAAGAGTTAGCTAGTAAAACTGCTTGCTCAGTTAGAGGCTACAAGGCAATACTACAACAAAATGCACGGGGAAAGGCCCTTATTAATCAATATGACCCGGATGAGACAAACATATTAGACGATGATAATTACCGCGCAGAATTACATGCAGCTCAGGATATGGGATTACAAGATGATGATGATGATGAGTATAAGGTTGATGAGGAAGAACAAGAGTATTTGCCACCAATTGCTTCTCAGACAAAGGGTCAGAAAAGACAATCAAGATTAAAAAGTGCCCTTGAAAGATTTGTGGGTAGTAAGTCTCACCGAAAATGTGCAATATGTGGATTTAAAACTAACCATGACAAGCGCAATCATTATAGGGTGTTAGGACTTCTTGAACCTAAAGATAATTAATGTATTATTATGTGTTTATTTGGAATTTACAAGTGTTTTTGTTCTTGAGTGAGTATGAAGATGTAATTTAATCAGAATGTTGAAATATTTGTTTTGTAGTCAGAATGTTGAATCATCTGTAATTTAATCAGGATGGTGGAATGTTTGTATGAAATGACTGTTACTTGGGATACATATAGGCATGAAGATAAAGTCGCACTGATGTATCGGCGGTCCCACTTGAGGTGTCATATATGATTGGCAGAAAAGATCTCCACGAGTTTGCTCCCCATTTGACAAGGCACCTTTTCCTAAGTGCATGAAAAAGGAGGGCATGAAGCCAAATTTTTCCCATCTCTGTATTCCCTCGCTCTGATATTTGGCTTCTCGATCCCGTAGAAAACACATATATGCGTCCATCACATGCTCGTATATCCAAATTCTGGGTTGCAAAGAATTCATATCTTGGTGCGTCAACGTGTACCAACGTTGAGGGTGCTCGATCAATGGGAAATTGAAGATGATTGGGGACAGTTTCGGAGAAGAAGTTCTCGTTGATCATTCCAATCTTTGGCCCACAAAGTCTTTTTGTTATAGACCCTTTAGGTCCATATGCTTCTACTAGAACATCATCACCAATAAACGAAGAACCACCTTCGTACGTAAGCTGAGTAAACTGGGACATATCACAAGTAGCCTGATGGGTTGTAGGGATGTACACATCGAGCTCAAGCGCAGAGGTGGGCCTCTCCGTCTGTTCACCCCACATATACTCCTCCCCCCACCCTGACATCTATATCATACAACTCATATAGTTGATCCCAACCCTCTTTCATGTGATTGTATTCAAGAGGAAAGTCTTGTTTGAACTTGAAAATTTTGTCGAGGAGAGATTTTGCGCCCTCAATCTATGCAAAAATTATTTTAAAATAAGAAAACAAACAAAATAAATCAGTATTGAAGAATACAATAGATTACATCAAATAAACAAGAAATATATTATATTAACTGAATAATTTGTAAAACTTTAACTTGTTTACCATGCTAACCATACGATGTTGATTATATACAGAACGAGGCTCGTAGGTAGTGTTGGAATCTCCTTCGTGTTGAGGGCGGTGCAAGTGTCGTCGGGTAATTTTCTTGTACCACTTGAAGTATGTATCTATAGGGATAGTTTTCGCAAACTCCTGAACTTCTCCCTCGAAACTTTCCATATATAGCTCCCACTCATCAATGTAAATTCTTCTCATTTGTATATAATCTGGTGGCTCAAATGACTGTTCTATGGGTTATCTCAAAGCATCATTTCTCTCAGCGGGGGACGGAATGCCTTGGATATACCCATATTACCTCATTACCCGATCGGGCATTTGATACTCGACAATATCAAAATGAACCAATGGTACTCGACCGGATCCTGCCAATCTAGCCTCATAGTTATAATACCTCCAATCATCATCCCATCGCTGGTATGACCACCATACTACCTCCCACTGAGGTTGCCTATCAAATTCGCCCCGGTAGAAAGATAGATGGTGATGGGGATCGTTTCGTCTATCACCATATTGATGTTTGGCGGAGTACGCCCATGTTGTTGCTCTAGGGACCAAAAATAAAGACTTTGGCATAGGGTTAGGCCTTCCAACCAAAAAATGCTCGTATGCCCAAATTTGTAACAAGGTCACACAACCATTGACATAATTACACTATTTCATAGATGCTGTGTACAGACCCTGATATAAATATGACAAACATGCGGCACCCCATGCATATGTGGCAGTCTTATTTGAATCATAAATAAAATACATGTGCCTAGGGTGTACAGTATTTTTTGACCTTGTGGGAAATAAAACCCCCCCGCATAGCCAAATTGTGACGCCCCCAAAATAGGTATACAACACCCATTCTGAGTCGCCAAATACATGGTACAGAAAGTAAACTACAACTTCAATAATACAATTGTCGTGCAAAATACGACAACACATACTGTGAGTTTAAATACAAATATTGTCTTCTAGACAATATCCACACTCAAATAAATCCTCATTACAATTATTCAAACACTATTTTACAGAAATAGTGAGGACAGCTAAAACATCTTTCTAGAACCATCACTCCATACCCCGACTAGATCCTGCTATGTTCTCACCTTCTGAGAAGAAAAATGGAACAAAAAGGAAAAGGGTGAGCTCAACTAGCCCAGTAAAGAATATTATGACTAAGATAATATACAAACAAATTATCGTTAGTCTTCAACAGGGAAAAATCTGATAGAATATAATCGACAACAAGTTTTAGATCAACAACTGCAGCGGAAACAGTAAACCATTAGAAGAGTCAAGTAGAGAAAGAATTCTACTATCTTCTAAGATTTAAAAGTCCATCATCAATATTTTATCCCTGTAACATCAATTAATAATCATCTTTATCTAAATATTCATCTTTGCACTACAGGCCAAAGATATTCATCAAGTAATCATACATCTTTGCACTACAGGCCAAAGATATTCAGTAATATCATCATTTAGAACTGAGGATGATGAAAAATATCTTAAAGAGAACGAATCCAATGAGACAGAAGGACAAATAGTAGGGATTCGTATAACAGTTTATCCAAGATCAATAATACTTCATAATAATCAATTGTGAAGCAGAATTCAAAAATAAAGATCAAAACATGGATACAATCAAAGATAGTAACCATAATAGACATCTTGGACAAAAAGGAAAAATTTTATTTTTCGGTGAATAGTGCCGTATTCGTGAATAGTGCCGTATACATGAATAGTGCCGTATACATGAATAGTAACCCCGACACAAAAAGTTCCAAATTTGATAAAAACTCATATCAATATTTCAGCATAATGATATTGAAAAAAATAATATCATTTAAGAAGAAAATAATATCCCTTACCTCAAGATATCAGTACTTCTGGTCGGAATACCGGTATAAGACTGAAAGAAACTTGCTCTGATGAATAGAAACTCTCAAAGTATCTAAATACTCACAAAATACACTCAATAATCTAGAGAGAGAAAGAGAGAAAACTTGTTTCTGGTGTGATTTTCAATTCTAACTTAGCCCTCTATTTATAGGAAAATTTTAGTAGGTTTGACCTGCAACCTGATGGCTTTACCTGCTACTATTCCCACCCACCACATTTGAAATATAATTCAGCACATTTCTTCACCAACCACAAGTGGGGCCCACCAATTCTAGAATTTTCCATCAAAATGATAAACTCCGAAAATTCAACAATTTTTGAACCAGTCATCTTGTAAAATTCATAATAAATCATACGTTCATTTTTAACGGTTCAAAATTTGTGGACATATACTCAACTTATATATGTATAACATATCCAAAAATTACCACGATCCAACGGTCGGATTAAAAATTATAACACCCGCAATATTTCTCAAAAACCCTGATTTGATTTTTAATACCTCCATTCCGATAAAAATACTGATAAAACACCTCAACATTAACTCCTTCATTTTTAACCACAAAAATATATCCCTCATTTATATCCACATAAAATAAATATTTCCTTATCATATGAATCAATAATTAATTATTCACAAATAATATTACAGAATCACATTTATGACAACCAGGCCGTTCCCAGGAAAGAGGGGGCTTTCCAATAAGGATTTCTCCTTACTGACGCGCAATTAGATGACCAAACCTCTCCTTAGACAGAACTTTCTAGACATTGCCAATAATGTTATCTAATAATATTATTCAAATAATATGAATTATTGATCTGATAATGGAAAATACTGTGCAGCAACAATTATTGAAACAACAATAATATAAAATACCAATGCAACAATTATTGAATCAATAAAATAAAATATTGAACAATAACTACTGTAACAATTATTGAGTAGTGCCTTCTTACGTAAGAATCAATAATTGGTGCAATACCGTGTGCTACTGTATTTTAACCACCGGGTATTCCAACAGTATTAACGGTAACAACTACGCCGTTATTTATAAATAACGTATACTTGTCATTTTCTTCATTCAATCGCTTTCCGTTCTGGGGCCCACACAAGGCTGCGCCGTCGTACGAATATTCCCCGACAGCAAGAATATTCCACGACCAAACGAATATTCCCCGACAAAATGAATATTTTATAACCACTTGCTTATTTTGTAAAATTTGCACATTTAACCCATAACCAAAGTATTTGTATCAAATTAACCCCTTATTATTCACAATAATATTTAGAGAAAATTTGATTTTATTCATTAATAAGTTGGGGTCTTACAACCTCCCCTCCTTATGAAATTTCGTCCTCGAAATTGACGTACGTACCTGATATTTCGAAAAGATGAGGATACCTCGCTTTCATTTCCGTTTCCAACTCCCAGGTCATTTCCTCAATAGCATGGTTTCTCCACAAAACTTTAACTTGTGGTATAACCTTCGTGCGTAGGACATGCTCTTTCCTATCCAAGATCTTAACAGGTACCTCCTCGTACGTTAAATCTTCAGCTATCTCGTCTGGTTCTAACTCAATAATGTGGTTCGGGTCTTTAACATATTTACGAAGCATAGATATGTGAAAAATATTATGAACACGAGACATGCTTGGAGGTAATGCGAGTCTATATGCCACATTTCCTATTCGCTCAAGAATCTCAAATGGACCAACAAATCTTGGATTGAGCTTTCCTCTCTTCCCAAATCTTGTAACTCCCTTCCATGGTGCAACACGTAATAATACATGATCCCCAATATTAAATTCCACGTCCTTCCGATGAAGATCCGCATAACTCTTTTGTCGATCCTGTGCCGTTTGTATACGTTGTCGAATCGTTTGGATCTTCTCTGTAGTAATGCGTACCAACTCTGGTCCCAACAATGTTGCTTCACCCACCTCGTCCCAGCATATTGGAGAACGACATTTTCTTCCATACAACGCCTCGAATGGAGCCACACCTATGCTCGCCTGATAACTGTTGTTGTAGGAGAATTCCACCAATGGTAGGTACTTATCCCAACTCCCTTTGAGATCTAGGACACAAAGTCTTAATAGATCTTCAAGAGTTTGAATAGTCCTCTCTGATTGTCCGTCCGTTTGAGGATGGTATGCCGAACTGAATCGTAAATCCGTGCCCATAGCTTTCTGCAAGCTAACCCAAAATCGTGAAGTGAATCTTGGGTCACGATCCGAAACTATGGATACTGGCATGCCATGCAGTCTCACAATTTCATCTACGTATATACGAGCAAGACGTTCAAGGGAATAAGTCTCACGTATCGGCAAGAAATGAGCGGATTTGGTTAATCTATCAACAATAACCCAAATCGCATCTATGCCTTGAGAAACCTTGGGAAGACCCGTAACAAAATCCATAGTAATGTGTTCCCACTTCCATTTCGGGATCTCAAGTGGTTGCAATGGACCCTTTGGCACTTGATGCTCCGCCTTTACACGTTGACAAGTTAAACACCTCGAGATAAACTCCGCGATCTCTCTTTTCATATTGCTCCACCAAAATGTATGTCGAAGATCGTGATACATTTTGGTACTCCCAGGATGGATTGCAAACGGTGTGTTGTGTGCCTCCATCATTATTCTATGCTTCAAGTCAAAATCGTTAGGAACACAAAGTCTGGAGTTGACTCGAAGTATTCCTTCTTCATCGATTCTTGCTTCTGGAATAGCACCTTCTTGCACTTTCTTCTTCATACGCATCAGCTCCATGTCCGTAGCTTGAGCAGCTTTAACTTTATCGATTAAAGTCGGTTCTACTCGTATATTTGATATCATCATGTGGGTACTTGGAGCCTTCATCTCTATCTCCATCCTTTGTAAGTCATACAAAATGGGCCTTTGTGTTAACAATATTGCACTCGTACCCGCATATGATCTTCTACTCAATGCGTCAGCTACTACGTTTGCTTTTCCAGGATGATATTGGATGGTATGATCGTAATCTTTCAACAGCTCGAGCCAACGTCGCTGCCGCATGTTAAGTTCCTTTTGGGTGAAGAAATATTTGAGGCTTTTATGATCTGTATAGATCTCTACTTTCTCCCCATACAGGTAGTGTCTCCAGATCTTCAATGCAAAAATGACTGCTGCCAACTCCAAATCATGAGTAGGATAATTCCTCTCATATTCTTTGAGTTGTCGTGAGGCATAGGCTATGACTTTCCCATGTTGCATGAGAACACATCCTAACCCTTTGCCTGAAGCATCGCTGTAGATAACAAATCCATCCGAACCAGATGGTATTGTCAGAACAGGTGCCGAAATGAGTCTCCTCTTGAGTTCTTGAAAACTCTTCTCGCATTCCTCACTCCATACGAATTTTGTATCTTTCCGAGTCAGCTGAGTTAACGGAGTAGCGATTCGAGAAAATCCTTCCACAAATCTCCGATAATAACCAGCTAAGCCTAGAAAGCTACGTACTTCGGTTACCGACTTCGGTTGCTCCCAACTTTGTATGGCTTCAATCTTCGCCGGGTCGACAGATACTCCATGTTTTGACACCACGTGCCCAAGGAATGCTACTTCCTCAAGCCAGAACTCGCATTTCTTCAATTTGGCATATAGCTTATTTTCACGAAGCCTTTGCAGTACCAGCTTCAAATGGCGCTCATGATCTTCACGGCTTTTGGAATAGATGAGGATGTCATCAATAAAGACAACAACGAACTGATCCAAATATTCTTTGAATACACGGTTCATCATATCCATGAAGGCAGCAGGAGCATTAGTCAATCCAAAAGACATTACTAAGAATTCATAATGCCCGTACCGAGTTCTGAAGGCAGTCTTTGGAATATCTTCAGTTTTAATCTTCAGCTGATGATATCCAGAACGAAGGTCGATCTTTGAAAAGAATTGTGTTCCTTGTAACTGGTCGAACAGGTCATCAATGCGAGGTAGCGGATACCTATTCTTGATAGTGACATGATTCAATTCTCGATAGTCGATACAAAGTCGCATACTCCCGTCTTTCTTCTTTACGAATAAAACAGGAGCACCCCAAGGAGACGTACTAGGACGAATAAAACCGATGTCCAACAACTCCTGTAGTTGGACTTTTAACTCCTGAAGTTCAATAGGAGCCATTCGATATGGAGTTTTAGAAATGGGCTTTGTACCGGGTTCAAGGTCAATAAAGAATTCAACTTCACGTTCTGGAGGTAGACCAGGAAGTTCTTCAGGAAATACATCAGGAAATTCTCTAACAATAGAAATATTATTCAAATCTGACTTGTCTTTGTTCAAATCCATTACATGGGCTAAGAAAGCTTGACATCCGTTTTTTAATAAACGAATAGCTTTGTGGCTTGATATGACAGTGACTGATTTTAGTGGTTTAGTAGTTTGAATTCGTATGACAGGTTGGTTAGGAATATGAAACCTTACGAAAATAATCAATTTTAGCATGATGAGTGGTTAACCAATCAATTCCTAAAATCACATCAAAAGCAAGTATCTTTAAAGAGATAAGATCAACAGGTAATGTGATAGTGCCAACTTGGATCATGCAAGATTTATAAACTGTAGATGTAACGAAGGTTTCACCCAACGGAGTTTCAACAGATAAGTTAAAGTCCAATTTCTCCGGAGTCAAGTTTAAACGTTGAGCACAAGCAGGAGAGATAAAAAATGGGTAGAACCGGTATCTAGTAAAGTATAAACTTCGCAAGAATTCAAGATTAGCTTACCCGTGATCACCTCGTTCGGGTTTCTCACGTTTTGGCCAGTAACGACAAACGCCCTTCCAGGAACCGCTGATTTCGACTTATCCGGGACAGCTTTTGGAGTCACCATCCCCGCTGAACTTGGTTTTGCTACAGAACACTCTCGAGCTATATGACCCTCCTTTCCACAGTTATAACATACCTTGGATTGTTGTGGGCAGTTTGGGCTGATATGTCCCTCTTTCCCACATTTGTAACATACGACCGGTGGTCGTTCTCCTCCCCTAGAAACAGTTGATGTTTGTGCTGACGTCTTCACGTTATCATTGTTGTACCTTCTCTTCTTGAAATCTCCTCCCGACTCGCTCCTTCTATTATCACGACCACGATTACCACCAGAGTGGTTACCGCTTTTGTCCGAATGTTTTCCTCCCTGCTGGTTTTCATTGCTTCGATGACTGCCGCCACCGGTATGGCCCTGGTTGTGGTCCCTCGGTTGCACATACTCATTATCTCGCTCTAATAATTGAGCCCTATTTACAACATCTGAATATAAAGAAAATTTATGAGAGATAAGATATTGTCGAATCTCGGGTTTTAGACCTCTCAGAAACATCCTTGTCATTCGTTCCTCATTTTCGACCAAATGAGGTGCAAACCTGGATAACTCTGCAAACTTCGCCTCGTACTGGGACACCGTCATGTTGTTTTGTTCCAGTCTGATAAACTCTACCTCCTTCATATGACGAATACTTTCAGGAAAGTACTTGTCATTGAACAGTTTTTGAAATGTTTCCCAGGACATGTTGAGTGCGTCAGGCTGGGTACGCTTCACAGACTCCCACCAGTAGTCTGCCTTCTGTTCCTCCGTGCATCCCAAGACATCGAATATCTTGGTAATTTGCTTGACCCACGTTTCCGCCATGATCGGATCCGGCTTTCCCTTAAATTCTGGTGGTCCCAATTCTTTGAACTGCTTAGCTGTGACAAACCGCGCGTTATCATTTCCACCCGTATTCTGCACACGAGTCTCCCTCGTTTGATTTTGCATGAACTGCAAAAAGCTCCTAAACATTCCATCATTCATCGTTTGCTCGGTAACGTTGTTTACAGGAAGAATATTGCCTTCCTGTTGCACGTTCCCCTGGGTGGTGATCAAAGGTGTCTCCACGGTCTGATTCACTCCATTATTAACGTTCTCAGCTGCCATTCTTAAATACTGCCATAAAACAAGGGTTAATAGTCATGTCATATATTATCCCTATACTCTGACCGACCAAATAAACACCAAATAAACTTAGTCAAGTCATACTAGTGAAGGAATTCCCCGTCTCTCCCCTCCTAGTTCTTGTCTCACATCTCAGCCAGGGATCATATCCCTAAGCTCTGATACCAACTGTGACGCCCCCAAAATAGGTATACAACACCCATTCTGAGTCGCCAAATACATGGTACAGAAAGTAAACTACAACTTCAATAATACAATTGTCGTGCAAAATACGACAACACATACTGTGAGTTTAAATACAAATATTGTCTTCTAGACAATATCCACACTCAAATAAATTCTCATTACAATTATTCAAACACTATTTTACAGAAATAGTGAGGACTGCTAAAACATCTTTCTAGAACCATCACTCCATACCCCGACTAGATCCTGCTATGTTCTCACCTCCTGAGAAGAAAAATGGAACAAAAAGGAAAAGGGTGAGCTCAACTAGCCCAGTAAAGAATATTATGACTAAGATAATATACAAACAAATTATCGTTAGTCTTCAACAGGGAAAAATCTGATAGAATATAATCGACAACAAGTTTTAGATCAACAACTGCAGCGGAAACAGCAAACCATTAAAAGAGTCAAGTAGAGAAAGAATTCTACTATCTTCTAAGATTTAAAAGTTCATCATCAATATTTTATCCCTGTAACATCAATTAATAATCACCTTTATCCAAATATTCATCTTTGCACTACAGGCCAAAGATATTCATTTGTATCACCTGTCAGTCATGTTCATATCAACACCTGTTCATCTTTGCACTACAGGCCAAAGATATTCATCAAGTAATCATACATCTTTGCACTACAGGCCAAAGATATTCAGTAATATCATCATTTAGAACTGAGGATGATGAAAAATATCTTAAAGAGAACGAATCCAATGAGACAGAAGGACAAATAGTAGGGATTCGTATAACAGTTTATCCAAGATCAATAATACTTCATAATAATCAATTGTGAAGCAGAATTCAAAAATAAAGATCAAAACATGGATACAATCAAAGATAGTAACCATAATAGACATCTTGGACAAAAAGGAAAAATTTTATTTTTCGGTGAATAGTGCCGTATTCGTGAATAGTGCCGTATACATGAATAGTGCCGTATACATGAATAGTAACCCCGACACAAAAAGTTCCAAATTTGATAAAAACTCATATCAATATTTCAGCATAATGATATTGAAGAAAATAATATCATTTAAGAAGAAAATAATATCCCTTACCTCAAGATATCAGTACTTCTGGTCGGAATACCGGTATAAGGCTGAAAGAAACTTGCTCTGATGAATAGAAACTCTCAAAGTATCTAAATACTCACAAAATACACTCAATAATCTAGAGAGAGAAAGAGAGAAAACTTGTTTCTGGTGTGATTTTCAATTCTAACTTAGCCCTCTATTTATAGGAAAATTTTAGTAGGTTTGACCTGCAACCTGATGGCTTTACCTGCTACTATTCCCACCCACCACATTTGAAATATAATTCAGCACATTTCTTCACCAACCACAAGTGGGGCCCACCAATTCTAGAATTTTCCATCAAAATGATAAACTCCGAAAATTCAACAATTTCTGAACCAGTCATCTTGTAAAATTCATAATAAATCATACGTTCATTTTTAACGGTTCAAAATTTGTGGACATATACTCAACTTATATATGTATAACATATCCAAAAATTACCACGATCCAACGGTCGGATTAAAAATTATAACACCCGCAATATTTCTCAAAAACCCTGATTTGATTTTTAATACCTCCATTCCGATAAAAATACTGATAAAACACCTCAACATTAACTCCTTCATTTTTAACCACAAAAATATATCCCTCATTTATATCCACATAAAATAAATATTTCCTTATCATATGAATCAATAATTAATTATTCACAAATAATATTACAGAATCACATTTATGACAACCAGGCCGTTCCCAGGAAAGAGGGGGCTTTCCAATAAGGATTTCTCCTTACTGGCGCGCAATTAGATGACCAAACCTCTCCTTAGACAGAACTTTCTAGACATTGCCAATAATGTTATCTAATAATATTATTCAAATAATATGAATTATTGATCTGATAATGGAAAATACTGTGCAGCAACAATTATTGAAACAACAATAATATAAAATACCAATGCAACAATTATTGAATCAATAAAATAAAATATTGAACAATAACTACTGTAACAATTATTGAGTAGTGCCTTCTTACGTAAGAATCAATAATTGGTGCAATACCGTGTGCTACTGTATTTTAACCACCGGGTATTCCAACAGTATTAACGGTAACAACTACGCCGTTATTTATAAATAACGTATACTTGTCATTTTCTTCATCCAATCGCTTTCCGTTCTGGGGCCCACACAAGGCTGCGCCGTCGTACGAATATTCCCCGACAGCAAGAATATTCCACGACCAAACGAATATTCCCCGACAAAATGAATATTTTATAACCACTTGCTTATTTTGTAAAATTTGCACATTTAACCCATAACCAAAGTATTTGTATCAAATTAACCCCTTATTATTCACAATAATATTTAGAGAAAATTTGATTTTATTCATTAATAAGTTGGGGTCTTACACGTAATGTTACAAATGATGTGGTAAAAGTCCTCATTGGCCCGTAGTGCATTGATGGACAGTTGTTGGCATGATCATGACCATTGATGAATACACAAATATCCTTGACCCGTAGTGTATGGATAATTTGTGGTCGTGATACTAATGAATATCCTTGGTCGTAGTGCAGGGATGATGTGGATTATTTATTAAGCTGAGTCTCAGCGATAAAAGTGATGAAAACCCTTTTAAATCATAAAAGTTAGTAGATTTTATTTTCTACTTGACTCTTTTAATGGATTGCTTGTTCCGCTGCAGTTAAACTTGATGTCTGTTGTATTTTATCAGTTTAACATTTAATCAGTTTAACTACTGGGCTAGTTGAGCTCACCCTTTCTTTCACTGTTCTCTTCAGGAAATGAGAACGTAGCCGGGACTAGTCGGGGAACGGAGTGACGGTCCAGATGATAGTATTAGTAGTCGTCACTATTCTGTTAAATAGTATGACAATAAATGTAATGATGACTTATTCTGAGAGTGAATATTGTCTAGAAGACAGTATTTGTATTTAAACTCACAGCTCTCTTGTTGTATATTAAATATTGTATTTGTATTCTGTACCATGTATTTGGCGACTCAGAATAGGTGATGTATACCTATTTTGGGGGCGTCACAAACTTTTCAATTTTCAATAAACTTTACTATTACTTAAAGCAACTTTACAATAATTCAATCAACTATACGGTCGTTCCATTTCCTATCATATGTACATTTAATTTGTTCAATAGATTAACCTAACAAGTTTGATCTTTTACTAAGTCATTTTATATCAATTATACTCTTAATGACTTCACAAAAACTACTTATACATTATCTCATTATCATCAAATCAAAATATGCAATTGTCCTAACATATTTGTTTTAAAAAATAAAAATAAATACAATCCACATACAGTTGTCTCTTACAATTAATATTATATTATTTATAAATAATTTTATTCTTTATAAATTCATTTAGCTCATTAATCATGCCTTTCAAGCAAAATTTGTAAATATTGTCACAACAATAGTAAGTTAATTTATGAAATTTAATAGAACATTTCATAATCATTATATACAAAATGAATAAGAATTTAAAATTATGCTATTTGAAAAATAAACATGTGTTTCGCACTTGATTTTTTGGTTTTTTGTATGAGTTTAAAATTTAAGTACAATTAAATCTGACACTTCCTCATCACCTTTAACGACGAGTTTTATGCTATAGGGTGTTATGCGTTGATTCGCTAAAAGTACGGAATGCAAAATGTCATATTTTAAAGTATAGACTATAATGTGCAAAATTGAGCATAGTTGGCGAATGCATAGTTGGCGAATGCAAAGTGTGTGTGAGTGTGTGTGTGTGTGTGTATATATATATATATATATATATAATTGATGATCTTTAAAATCGATGATTTTTTGACCAAAATTGGGCCAGTTAAGTCTTACTAGGCCTAGACTTTGGAGTTTGGATTATGTAGGGTTCTTTACACTACTATACAACAATTAGAAAGTAATTACAAGATTAGTGCATTCACAAAATAATTACAAAAAGAGTGCAACACAATAATAATATTTCAAACTTTTTCCAGTCATTTCACTATAATTGACTGAACTAAATTACATACCATCATCACATACTACTACTACTACTACTACTACTATTAATTCTCTATCACTCTCTTCTACCTCTATTTCTCTCTCTACAATTTACAGAGCACCAACAACAATGATTTCACATACCATCATCACCCACTACTACTAATTATCTACCATTCTCTTATATCTATGTTCCTCTTTCTATAATTTACAGAGCACCAACAACAGTGATAATGGTGATTTCAGTGGACAATATCTTTAGAGAGAGAAAGTACTCATTCACTTTCTTTCTTTTCATTCTACTCATAATATTATTATTCTCTTTCATTTTCTTCTTCGATTCCCGGTCCTTCTCTCATTTTTACCTCCAATCTCATTACTACACAACTACCCGTCTCTTTATCTTCTCCGTCGTTGCCTTCCGTCGATTGGTAACTTAATAAAACTGAATTGGTTACCTTTGTATGAATGTTTGACTACCAACTGCACTATGAAAAAAATATACCGATAACGACCATTGCAGAACCCAATAAAACTGTTTATGATTGTACATGTTGAAGAAAATAAATCCAGGTAACACTTGGAAACTATTCTTAACTTTTTTATAATTAATTGGTAACCCAATAAAATTGATTTGGTTACCTTTGTATGAATATTTGACTACCAACTGCACTATCACAAAGCGGACAGCTGCAGTGACAACGCCGTCAGGACTACAGTAGATGAGTTACACGACCAACTCGGCCTTTAAGGGATTTCATGGCTTGAATTGGAGGAAGAAAAGTAAGCAACAGTTGAGGAGGTTTTGGAGGAGGAGTTCACAATAAGGAGGGACGTTGGTGAGGAGAGGAATGGAGAACTGGGCTTGTGGGATTTGAATTGTGATAAAAGGAGTTATAGCAGAGGTGAGGTGAGAGACATTTGTGTTGGATGGATAAGAGAGATCCAGTTGGGGAATGAAAAGTGGAAGTTGGGATCGTGTTCTTTTTAATTGCAGCAGAGTTGCGGGGAGAGTAATGAAGAAGAACACTAATTTTATAAATAAAATATTAAAAATATATTAATTTTATAAATATTTTCTAGACGCACTTTTATTGTATTTTTTTTTTTAAATGTACGTGTAAATATCCTTATGTATGACTTGGGCCAAAGTTTCTTGTTACGGAAAAAGCTCATGGAATAAAGCCCTGAACCCGATATTCAACTTCCAAACCGGTTTACAGGCATTGCTTTTCAGCTGCCCAAAAGGGACCGACATCGAAGAAGAAGGAACTATAGGAGAATCAATGGCGAGTGGTCCTGATGATATCGAGACTAACCTTCAACAACAACAACAACAGAGTAATGGTGATTGATAAATTTTACTCATTTTTCTTTTCCCAATTCGAGAATTATTTTGCATACATGTTAAACCCTAAGCATCTGTATGATATATACGTGTGTATATGTATTATGTGTATATACTTTGGTGTTCTCCGATACTTGAAATTGCCTCTGATTTTGTATTTTATCATTCAGATGGCTCTCTTCAAACTGGTTGAAATCTTAGAGGATTTGGAAAAGATGGATGAACTCCATTGTTTAACCTTGCTATAATGTCTATTATATATCAGCTTATTTATATATGTATGAATGGAATCAGTATATATACTTGTTTTTAGGTTTTTTTTTTCTTATCGAATATATGATGGGCTTATATTTATTATACTTGTAGGTGAACAAAATGGAGGTCAGAAGAGTTCTGAAATAAAAGATGAATTCGGATGGTACATTCTTGGCCAAGATCAGCAACATATTGGTCCTTATGCTTTTTCTGAGTTGTGTGGTTAGTCTTGCATCTATCTGGTTATAATTGGTGAAATTTGCACTATATTTGAAATTAATACAAAATTGATGGTTTAAACAGTTGTCCTTGTCAGTTGCCCTCGTTTTATTTTATATTATTTCCTTCCTTGTTATTTCAGTTCCACCAGTAACTAATAGGGCATGGTTTTGGGACAATTTTTCCATCTGTAATCATGTTGAAATGGTCTTACGGGCTATTGAACCATGTATTTAAGCTTGTTTCTTCGCCTGGACAGAGCATTTTTTGAGTGGATATCTCTCTGAAAGCACATTTTTATGGTCTGAAGGAAGGAGTGATTGGCAGCCATTGTCTGCAATTCCTGAGTTGATCACCAACATATATCAACAGGGTACTGATTATCTTTTTTACCCAGTGATGCTATACTTGTTTTCGTTGTTTTTCCTAATCGGCCTCACTGTAAGGTTTATTTTGCAGTGTCCATGCCCTCCAACAATGATGATGAGTTTGAACAATGGAAGAAAGAGGTTACAAAGGCAGAGGCAGAAGCAGAAGCAGATATGTTGAAAAAGGACTTCAATATACAGGCTGATGATCTTGAAAGACCTTCAACACCCCCAGATGGTGAGGAAGAATTCACTGATGATGATGGGACTACATACAAGTGGGATAGGGGTATTAGAGCTTGGGTTCCCCAGGTGGGCGTTAATTTATGTTAGCTTATTATGATATGTTTGTGTTAGCTTATTTATATAGTTTATAAATTCTGTTTACTCTTTGAACTGTTTCTTGGCTTTGGCTTGGGAAGCTTATAGTTTATTCTGAGCAAGCATAGGAAGAAATACTTTGATCTGTTTGTTTTCATATATAGAACATTAGATAACTTGATTAAATCTCTTTAAAACCTGTTATGCAAATTCTTTTGAAAGGGAAGAAATAGATTGAGCAGTTTTAGCTTGAGTGGCAAGGTCTCACAAGCTTAAAAGCCAAATGATAAGCGGTTGAGTCCAGTGTGTATGTGTGCGGCATGGGTGTGGTTTTGATACATAATGTTGACAGAGACAAGGCTTGAGGTAAATTCTGTGGCTATTAGGTGTTATATATTTAAAACTAATGATCTTAGCCAATCATCTCCAGCTTATGAATTCTCTATAATCAATAGAGATCCACATTATTAGTACAAATGCTCTAATTTTTCGTGGTATCAAAATCAAACCCCAGCCACAAAGAGCTATATATGTACCTTTATTTAGAATTATGTGCTTATAAAGAAATCGTTGTTATGTATCAAAACAAATTATTTGCAAAAAAGGAGTTTTCATGAACAGAGTATAGCCATTGACTATCTGATTTATGGTAGGATAATGAAACAATCACAAGTAGCGACTATGATGTAGAGAAGATGACTTTCAACCGGGAAGACGAACTCTTTCCAACAGTTAATGTTGATGATGCCCCTATAAAGGAAGAGGTCAATGTTAGTAGTGAAATTGCAGAAGCAGTGCGTGATGCCAAGAGAAAGTCACCTGAAAAACCAGCTGAGAAGAAGGTATTCTTTGTTGTCGTTCTTTTTATTTCTATAGCTTATGTAGCTTTACACTTTGTTTCTCTACCTGGTTTTATTTCTTATAATACTAGCATATTATGTTCATGTAGTGTTTTGCTTGTTTCTGTACTTAATGTTGTCAGATGCCATCATTATGTTGCATTGCAATTTCTTTGGACAGTCAGATGTTGCTTCTGCCTTGTAGTTAACGACAGTTATTGTTTTATTTTATGGTTCATCGTTTGGATTATCTTTTCTTTCTAAATTTGATTCCTATATTTGATGCATTTCCAGGAACCTAATAAGCCTCCTGATAGCTGGTTTGAATTAAAAGTTAACACCCATGTTTATGTGACTGGATTGCCTGAAGATGTTACTTTTGATGAGGTATGTTATTGTTGTTATTGCTTCTAATTTATATCTTCATAAGCTTTGTTCCGACTGTACCAACTTCATATGGAAGTAGGGTGCCCATGGATAGATGCCTCTATATTTATGTCTTTTACTGTTTTACATTTATTTTTATTGTTAGTGACCCTAATTCTAGAGTCTCTTTCAGGTGGTTGAAGTATTTTCCAAGTGTGGGATAATAAAGGAGGTAGGGAATTTCGTCTTTTCTAATTCATGCAGCGAATATTTCTTGGCGTTCAAGTCAATGTTCAAATGTCTGAACTTACTACAAAATATTGTGCATGCTTTTAGTGCATATGTTAATGAAAGTAAAGTTGCAATTTGTATTGGTGTATGCCTAAGAGAATTATTCAGAAAGAGAAGGTAAAACACTACAACCATATATGTGTAAATCATGCAAGGGATATTCTTGCCGGTCATGGTCTATCATATAGTGAATGGTGCGTATAATGATGATTCGTTATTCACCTTTTTCGATGTTTAAACTGCATGAGAAACAAATCAATACTTTCTCAGAGAGTTGTGCATTGCTGCATTGGTTGAGTGCCTAGTCAGGGAATCGGTAACTCAAAATTATATAAAAGAGTTGGAAAGAACTTCATGAATTTTGTGTATCACTTGTATGTTTTCGTTTGCATATCTTTGGTTATGGCAGAAGCATTAAAACTTTTGTGCCTAACATATAAACTGAATCTATAGATGCTTTATCCATCGATCCTAATTCTAGGTTCAGCCATTTGTTTTTTGATTTTTTTTTTTGGAAAATACCTATCAGTCGCTTTTTAGAAAAAATAAAATACGGTAGTAGTTAATGAAATGCACAATAGTTTTGGTATAAATTTCAATTTAAAGAGATATAGTCTTTGAGGAAATTTCGTGATTTCGTATGATTGAAATTTTTAGGATCCTGAAACAAAAAAGCCTCGTGTGAAGATTTATGTTGATAAGGAGACTGGAAGAAAAAAGGGGGATGCTCTTGTTTCATATCTGAAGGTAATGTTTGTATTGCTCCAGTCTCAAGTGTGACATGTAATTTTGTTTGATTGTGCTTCTTATGTTATTTCCTGTTTTTCTGTATGTTAGGAACCTTCAGTTGCTCTGGCCTTGCAAATTTTGGATGGATCACCTCTACGGCCTGGTGGGAAGATTCCTTTGTCTGTTACTCTAGCCAAGTTCGAGCAGAAAGGTAAGACGCGGTGGCCCACAGTGGTTTTGGCTGTTAGGTCATCCTTATGAATATGTTCACTTACCATATAGAATATGGCACATTTATTATTCTGTTTTATTTAAGATATTAGCTTATATAAATGCCTTAAATGTTGTATTGAATTTTTTTTACTACACTTCACAGGGGAGAAATTTATAGCCAAACAAGCAGACAAGAGGAAGAAGAAGAAACTTCAGAAGGTTGAACACAAGATGCTTGGCTGGGGTAGGTTCTTATCTCACAGTTTGTATCAATCTATTTTTTCTTGTTCAATATTTTCTAACAGTTACAGTTTGTAAGAATTTATAGGTTTCACGTGAATAGAAGTAGAGCAAGTGATAGAAAGTCCTACTAGCTAAGCCACCAAATTGGTGAGGAACAGTCGTTTAGGTTCTTACTAGGGCTGACTACCATAGGTTTCGGTTACTACGATCTAGTGGAGATGCTGGTTTAAAATATATTAAAAGGGTTAGGGCATGGTACAGATCTGAAATGTTTACCAAAATAATGTCAAGAGCATATGCTTTAGTTTCTATAACTTATCTGAAATCTCTTTAATATAAAAACTAGATTTGATGAGTAAGGTTCTAAATTTTCTTTATTTCTCTCTCTCTTGGGGCAGGAAAGTGGGGGGTTGTTGCTTAGGTAGCTTTGTTGGAACTTGGAAGAACAAACACTTCTACAGGGCCAACATACTTGTCCAATTCCTTTCTTACATTTCCATATTTAAATATGGAAGTTTTCTTGTTGAGAACGTGTTCCACACTTGTAGGACGTCAACTTAAACATGTCCTAGATACCTGAGATAATTGCTTTACTGTGCCATGGAAGTATTATTTGGAAGAAGTAAGAATATTTCATCTTAACAAGAGTTAATATGTATCAAGCACATTCATGTAGAAACTCTATTGTATAAATAGGTTAGTTCGGTCAGAAATCATGTATCTTTTAATATTTTACATTTCTCCTATGCAGTTTGCTTAGTAAATTTTGTTTAATTATATAATAGCTGGTATAAAATGCATAACCCCTAATATAGTATTCCTTTCTTATGGTTTAGGTGGCCGTGACGATGCGAAGTTGTTAATTCCAGCTACTGTTATTCTCCGTCATATGTTCTCCCCTGCAGAAATGAGAGTAATGCCTCCCCCCTCCTCCCTCCTCCCTCCTCCCTCCTCCCTCCTCCCTCCTCCCTCCAATACACACACACACACACACTGAGAGGCTGGGTGAAAGAGAAGATATGTAAAAATTGTATATCATGAAAAGCTTACTTTGGTTTAAATAGCTCTGAGTTTATTGTTGATTACACAAGTTTTGATTTGAACATATCTAGTAGTGACTATCATAATAATATTTCAACATTCGCTAAAACTACTCAAGACTGGCACTTATTTATATATTTTAACACTATGTATTGGGCCTCCCATATTGCAATCAGTGTCCTATTTTACTGTTGATAAGATGGTTAAAATTAGCTAATATTCTAGTAACTCTGTCAGGCTAATGAGAATCTTCATGCTGAATTAGCAGAAGATGTTGAAGATGAATGCGTAAAGCAAGGTCCAGTGGAATCAGTCAAGGTATTGGAACTAATTTCTAGTTTAATTTGGCATGCTGCTACCCTTTTTCTCCTATTCTCCGTTGTAACATTTTGGTATGCTAACCTTATAAGGACCTTATTTGTGATCTTATTTATTTGTATGCATGACCAAAGATTCACAATCTACAATATCTATTTGGTTCAATAGGTTTTCTGAATGGATCAATAAATCATTATATCTCTATTTTTCCATTGGATTCTCACCATGTCTTATTGCTCTTCTGAATGGATCAATAAATCATTTTATCTCTATTTATCGATTGGATTCTCACCATGTCTTATTGCTCCATTAGCAGGACTTAGTAAACTTTAGTTGGAATAGGCCGTCAAAAGTAGAATGTGTTAACGTCAAAAAGTAACAATCAGGACTCCTATAAGAAGGCTGTTGTACATTTTGCTTGTTTTCTTCATCTTTGTATATTTTGATGGACCTATGCTTCATTTTGGTAGATGGGGTATGGGAGGTGGAAGGAATAGGATATCCTTTGTAAAAAGTATATATAGCTAGGGGATCATTTGGTAGTGCAGTAAGGTGAATGGACTTGGAAAGTCACTTATACAGTAGCGTCACGGTATCTTATATGTAAAGGATACTAGTTAAAATATTTCCCTCCCCCTCTTTCTCTTATAAATTCCAATTTGACTTTTACAAACTTGAAGGCCAATTACATTTTTTAAAATGATTCATGATCATGCATGTTACAATTTTTGAGGCTGTTTCATTTAATTGAGTCTTCTACTTGAATTGTGTATGAAAGTTCTTAGTCTTATGTTTTGGTTTGGTTATGTTTGCAGGTTTGTGAGAATCATCCACAGGGTGTTGTTTTGGTAAGATTTAAGGATAGAAAGGATGCCCAGAAGTGCATAGAGTTGATGAATGGACGATGGTAATTAATACCTCCATGATCCTTTTGACTTTTGGCTTAATCAGCAGAGTTAATGTCTACCTAAGTAGCATGCTCATGTGGATTATGAAAGCGTGGGTTGGTAGAGGACTTCATTTAATACCAGTACTGCAATAAGCAAAAACTGTCCGCCAATTACTTTGACTATTCTGTAGCAGTAAATAAACCAAGTGGTGAAGTGCTTGTGTTAGCTATCCTTGTAAACTATTTAACACGAGGTGGGCCATGTGGTACTCTCTCTTTCAGTCTCACAAGCTTGGAGTAGGGTATGGTTTCCCTCGTGGGGTGTGTCCTCTGCTATAGCATGTCACCACTTTTAAGCGACATTAATTAGTAGCACGACATTCCATTAGCAAGATTGTTCAGTAGTCCATAAATCAATTAAGAAAAACTGCTAAATAACCTAGAAATATATTTCTTCCATAAAAACAGCTTATTAAAACTATGCAAGATCATCCTATATACATATGGAAGAATTATACCTTATTTATCTTCAAAGTGTAATGCTCTTGTTTTTATTTGATTACACATGATTCTTATTTTCAGCAATATATCTGCTTGCTTAGCATCAAAATAAAATTGGAAATGTGTGCTCTCTTATGTGTATTTTTTTTTCTTGGGGTACCCTTTCCCTTTTCCATTGATTGTAGGCTCTGTTGACTTGCTATATCTTTAAGCTTTGCTTGTCAATTTATTTTATTACAAGTATAATGTTATTAATTTTTATTCATGGAGAATGGTGCTGGGGTTCGGTGTTATTGTCTTCATATTGTCAGCAACTGCCACTTTTTGCTTTGCGGCCAAGTTTTTAATTATCCTGCTCGTCATTTTAGGTTTGGTGGTAGGCAAATACATGCCAGTGAAGACGATGGATCAGTCAACCACGCTTTGGTCCGGGATCTGGAGTATGATGCTAAAAGATTGGAGGAGTTTGGTGCTGAACTTGAAGGGAATTGAGGTGTTGATTTTAACCTCCTTCATTAGACAACTCCAAAGTCGAGAACTTGTATACGACTGATGGCGTCGATCTCCAATTGTCAATTTTGAACTATTTTCTGGTTTAGTGTACCATACACGACAAGATGCTTTACAAGCTGAATATGTGATTAATGTGAGGAATTTTGGTACCTAATTCTGTTTATCCTTTTTTGATGGGTCTTAGAACCATGTGAATCGGATCCGGTTATTTTGAAGTTAATTTCATGGTAAATTGATCAATTGATCAATATAGTGCTGATACACAGATGGAGAAGTCACCTCCCGACCTGCGTGTTGACATTATTTTGGTCAATTGACCAAAGTTAACTTTATTTTAATCACTCCCATCCCATGTGAATCGACTTTGTACAGATAAATTATGCTGAGAAGTTGTATAACTTGAGTACCTATTTACTTATATTAAGAAATAAAAATACTTCTCTAAAATGACTTATACGAAGAATCGACTTTGTACAGAAAAATTATGCGGAGAAGTTGTATAACTTGAGTGCATATATTAAGAAATAAAAATACTTCTCTAAAACGACTTACACAAAGGAACGGAGGGAGTAACTTGCAAAGTGATGAAATTATATGTGCACATACTATAAACTTGTGGCCCAATTTTTGGTCAGGGATTGCACTGATCTTATGTATGATGAATAAATTTTATTTCTGACAGGTAATTAACTTTGTTAATATTTTCAACTATGTAAAAAGTATAGATATATTAATATGGTAAATTGGACATGTATGGAATTGTTTTTTTTTGGCTTTTATTTTTTAGAAGTTGGTAGTAAAAAGCATTGAACAAACAAAATAAAAATACCAAAACTTATTACTACGATTTTTGAGAACATGAGGAACCATTTTTCAGTGTGGTCCAAGTAGGGGTGTAAGTCGAACCAAGTAGTTCGGTACTCGATTCGAGATTGACTCGAAAATATGATTCAAAGCTCGAATTCGAAGTTGATCCGAGTCGAATCTGATCCATACTCGTTTTCTGTTTAATGATACACGAGTCGAATTCGAGCATACCAGTGTTCGTTCAGATTAGGGTTCGAGTATTTCATTTTTTTTCGAACCAGACTCGATACCTGCTCGATGGATCATATTCGAATATTGGTTTGATACATTTTATTAAGCTAAATATGTGATATTTGTATCAATCTTTATAATTTATAAAGTGTAGTATAAAATTGTGTAAACTTGTACTTGAATAAATCAATGAATTGAATGTCAATTTTTATTACATTCTTTATAATTTCAATACATAAATAAAAGTGAAAATATTTTATATATAAATATTAGTTAAGTAACCAATTTAGTATGCAGTGGTTCAGTTTTAAGTGAAATGGTTCATATTCGAAACTCGATTTGAAGGATCATGAGTAACTCGCTTTGTAAACGAGTCGAGTACTTACGAACCGAGTAGGTCCGAGTAATGATCCGAGTCGAATCTGGCGCAAAAATATAAATCCCTTATCGAATCCGAGCTCAATTTTTTCGAGTCGAGCCGAATCTGAGCATGAAGGTGTTCGCTGAGATTCGACTCGTTTACACCCCTAGGTCCAAGCCTTCGAATCCCCTTAAAAACAATTTTGTTTTATAACACAATATTAATGTATTATTATTATAATTAATAGGTTAGTATAATATAATACAAAAACGTATAAATAATATAAGGGATCATGAGCTAGTAATTGTTAAGGACATAAAAAGTATTATTTGTTGGGAAAAATAAGCATAAAATAATCTCAATCTCAAAAAATACTTTTTTAGTGCAATTAAATAGGAAATTAACAAACCCAATATTGAGAACAAAAATAATAAATAACCATCTACAAGCAAGATACAATATTTAACCTGAAAAATCCTTAAAAAGAAAAAACCACAAGTCGAACTCCGAGTCACATTATATCACTAATTATGGGCTTACAATAATCTTTCCAAGTTTTACATTCTAAAACTTAAAGTTATACAATAAATTAAGAGACTACAAATTTACCTTTAATTAGGTTGAGAAACTAACTTCAGCATCCAATAAAATACCCCAAATAATTAAAATTTTAAGCTTTCAATTGAACGGAGATGGCGGTGGATACCCACGAGCAACAAATTATAATCCTCTCAATTTATTCTTTCGGTACCTTCTTGCTATCAAACTTCTCTCATGTTAATAAGACTGTAATAACTTTATTTATAGTATTCTTCCTAATTCATTCTTATTATGGATTGAAAATAATTTATTCTCCTAATCAAATTAGGGATCACATATCCTTGTATTGGTTACTGACCAATCTAACAAGTAAATCATTTTTCAACTTAGATTCCTT
This sequence comes from Panax notoginseng, assembly GCA_016801055.1. Lineage (NCBI taxonomy): Eukaryota > Viridiplantae > Streptophyta > Magnoliopsida > Apiales > Araliaceae > Panax > Panax notoginseng. The sequence continues at coordinate 255,854,574 of CM029013.1, forward strand.
TCATGGGTGAGGACCCATACCCAACAATCCCCCCTTCCGAACTCATGACAAGAGGAATCACCAACCACAACTTCTCATTTGGAGTTAATTCCAACAAAGTCTTTAGCTCAACTCAAGCTTCTTGGAATTTTCAACTATCTTCATATCCGGCTTTGTCTTATAGGCATGCTTTTTCTTGATGGGAGGAATTAACTCAAACTTGATAGTTTTTTTTTCTTGTAAAATTCTTTCACAACTGTTTTGTACCCTGGTTGCGAGCTATCATTTTTTTTCTTCAGTTTTGGTACATATTTAAAGCGAAAAGCTTTCCTCTCATGATTCTCATGCAAGACTTTTCTCCCATCTCGCATGATTTTGCAGCACATCTCTTTTCGCCTAACTCCCCCATCTTTCACACCTCTCACACGCGTCTGCATCATATAAAAAGTGTTTACCTTCCTACTTCTAGTCACCACTAGAGACCCTTTAGTGAGCTTTCATCTTCACCAAAGTAGCTTTTATAACTGTTAACGCCCGATTTTGTACGCCTGACGAAATCACCAAAACAGCAGGCCAAAATAGCGCCAACGGTTGATGGAGTAATTGTTGTGAAATCAAACTCACGAAATACACTCACATAAACATAAATAAAGAGAAATATAAAGTATGAACACAAGAATTACGTGGAAACCCAATTGGGAAAAAACCACGGAGAGAGAGAGTAATCCACTATAATAATATTGGGAGTACAAGTTGTGTATTTGTGTTGTATCTCTTGTGTCCTTCCTCCTTCAATCCCTTGCATATTGATGTATTTATAGATAGGAGTAGGAATCCTTTTCAGAATCACCTTATAACTGCAATTAATGGCTAATAGATTCCTTCCCAAATTAAACCTCCTTATCCCACCAAATAAGAAAATACAATCTTATTTTAATAAGGACTCTCTCACTACCCAAATAATCACACTCCAACATTGCCCCCCAGTCTCTTATTTACAAGGAACTTAAAATAAGAGAGTATACAAAAAGTCTCCTCGGAATTTTTAACCTCGGGATTTATATCCGCTAGATTTATATCCGCTGGATTTTTATCCGCTGAATTTTTATCCGCTGAATTTTTATCATCCGAATTTTCTTCAGTCTTCTGTGGTTGATGATGAAACCAAAGCTGCCTTTAAAGCACTTCAATGATATAAAAGCTTAAACTTTTATCTTTGCGCTGGCTGAATTCGTTACTGGTGCGGTGACTCAGCACCAATTTATCATCACCTGGACCAAAGTGTTAATGTTTAGATCTTACATACATCATGTGAATACTATCACTACATGCATAATATAAGTTAGAGAATATGTAAAATTGTATCAATAATCAATTTCGATCATGCTTCAATTGCTATTGAAATAATACATATATACACACGTACACATATATATTTATTTTAATAAAAAAGAATCACTTATCTCCTTCGGTGAATCGGTGATTTTAAATCGACACTAGAACAAGTGTCTTGTTCCCACAGACGGCGCCAATGTTAACGCCCGATTTTGTACGCCTGACGAAATCACCAAAATAGCAGGCCAAAATAGCGCCAACGGTTGATGGAGTAATTGTTGTGAAATCAAACTCACGAAATACACTCACATAAACATAAATAAAGAGAAATATAAAGTATGAACACAAGAATTACGTGGAAACCCAATTGGGGAAAAACCACGGAGAGAGAGAGAGAGTAATCCACTATAATAATATTGGGAGTACAAGTTGTGTATTTGTGTTGTATCTCTTGTGTCCTTCCTCCTTCAATCCCTTGCATATTGATGTATTTATAGATAGGAGTAAGAATCTTTTTCAGAATCACCTTATAACTGCAATTAATGGCTAATAGATTCCTTCCCAAATTAAACCTCCTTATCCCACCAAATAAGAAAATACAATCTTATTTTAATAAGGACTCTCTCACTACCCAAATAATCACACTCCAACAATAACCATTCATCTGGAACATGTCTGACTTCTCTAAGCATTAATCTGCAACCACTGTTAGTTTCCAATCACATATCTTCAATGCCTATAACCTTGGATGCAATTCTATTTCCCATATGTACATAGCAAAAATCACCACTAATGTAAGATGTGAAGATCTCACCACGCGAAGTAGCATCTAACGAAACACCTGAATCAATCACTCAATCATTAACATGACACTTCAGTTTATCATCACAAACAATTAACTTCAGATATATACACAATTGAGTACTTATTCTCATCTTTTTCCCTAGACTGTTCCTTCTTAAAAAATTTGCACTTAACCTTATGTGACCTGATTTCTGACAGTGAAAACAAATTACCTCTTTTTTATCTCTGGACCTTCCCCTCGATTTTTTGTCTTCAAGTTTTTTTGTCCCTACTTTGCGCGACAGAAACTTTTGGCTGAACACTAGTCATTACAATATCTCTTCACCTTTGTTCTTCTTTGAACAAACTATCCTTGACTATATCCATATTCAACGTACCATTGTGAGCGAAGTTACTCAACGACACAACTATCGTCTCCCAACTATTAGACAAAGAGGTCAACAATAATAAAACTTGCATCTCATCATCAATGATCATTTTCATCGTACTCAACTGATTTATCAAACTTTGAAAATTAGTGTTCTGCAACGAAGTTTTCATCCTTGAACTTAGAATTCACAAGCTTCCTAATCAAGAAAGCTTTATTCTGTACCGTCTTCTTTTCGTACATGTAATTCAATTTCTGTCAGGAGCATATGCTTTAGTTTTCATGCAACTTGATGAAATACACTTTGATTAATTCACGATCTAATTTGACCAATAATCTTCATGTTCATCTTGTTCCAGTGCGTGTCATTTTTGTTTGTAACCTTGACTCCTTTATTCTCAAGTGGCTCTCATACAAATCATTGCATTAAAGTAAGACCTCCAATTTTTACTTTCAAAGTGTATAATTTGTAACCTTTAGTTTAATCATGCAACTTGCTGTCCAATCATCCATTTAATTTGCACAAGAAAATCGCAAAAATAATCAAGCTCATGATACCACTGTTTGAAAAAATACGCCTAAAATAATCTCAATCATAGGAATTACTTTTCCACTTTGTGCAATTGAATAGGAAATCAACAAACCCAATATTGAGAACAAAAATAATGAATAACCATCTACAAACAAGACATAATATTAAAGAGATTGATATTTTTACATCATTTTTTGATATTTTTACATGTCGAGCCCATATATTAGCTGATGTGTCGAATTTTTATTAGCTAATATGTGAGTCATACGTGTGAAAATATCAAAAAGTGATGTGAAAATATTAATTTTTAATATTTAATGTGTAAGTCCCCAAATTTTATGAATAAATATTTAATTTTCTCGAAATATTTTTTTTGAATATTATGATGTGGATTTGAGATAGTGTTATAGTTGTGGGTAGTATTTATAAATTTTGCAAAGTATGCAAGTTGTTATATAATATTCGATTGATCGGGGAATATTCGTTTTAAAAAGAAATATTTGTACGACGGCACAATCATTGGTGGACCCCACAACGGAAGTATTGTCGTAGTTAGAAAACGACAGAATTATCATTTTATAAAAATAACGGCTAAAGTGTTACCGTTAAAACTGTTGAACTACTCGGTAGTAAAAGTACAGTAATACGCGTGGTTGCATAGTAGCACATGGTATTGATTATTGATGCTTACGTGATAAGTCACTCAATTATACTCAATTATTACTACAGTAATTGCTGCATCATATCTCTCATATTATTGATTCAATTATTGTCACAGTATCATCTGTATAATATGGTATATTATTAAATCAATAATTGAGACGACAAAGTTATTCATATTATTATTTGCAATATTGACAATGTCTAGAAGTTCTGTTAAGGAGAGGTTTGGTCACCTAATTGCGCGCCAATAAGGAGAAATCCTTATCGAAAAGCCCCCTCTTTCCTGGGAACGACCTGGTTGTTAAATATTGTGAATTATAATATTAATGATGAATAAGTTCGTGTCGATTAAAAATGAAAGTGATAGTTCCATTGTGTTGGAATTATTAGTGTTAGTGAAAATCGACATTTATTTCGATAATAATTGATGTCTGGAGGTTATATTGACCAATCGGATAATTAACCGGATAAATGAGCAATTAATTGCTATTATTTCACATGCTTATAACTATTTGTTCACATGTGTGTACTATTGATTCACATTCTTGTACTATTAGGGGAGTTGGTGCAATATTGATAATACTTGCATGACTAAGTTAAAAATGGAGGTATAGATGGAGATACTATACTGTAATTATTTTTTTCACATGATTATACTATTGAGTCACATGAATGAACTATTGATTCACATGATTTACTATTAGGGGAGGTGGTGCAAGTTTGGTAATACTTGCAGGACTAAATTAAAAATGAAGAAAAAGAGGAAGGAATTGTACTGTAATATTTCGAGCCCCAAAATGTGTAATTATTGAAACTATCTTTTCCTATAAATAGAAGTTCATTCTTTCTTTATTTCTCACCAATTCACTAAAGCTATAGATCAATTATTATAGAGAGAAATTATAGAGAGAAAAAAGAAGAGAAGTCTGCTACCTCACTATTTTAGTATCCAGTTTTCTTCTAAGGTAAGGGGTATTATTCCTTCGTATTCATGAATAGAGTTATTTTTTTTCAATACTCGTAAGGGTTGTTATTCTATTCTTTATTATTTTGTTGGAATAACCTGTCTATGCGAAGTACTGCATACATGGTGAAATTCTTCTGTTATTCTATTCTTTATTATTCTGTTGAAATAACCTGTCTGTGCGGTCTATCGCATGCCTGGTGAATTCTGTTGTTATTCCATTCTTTATTATTCTGTTGGAATATCCTGTCTGTGCGGATTACGCATGACTTGGTTCTATTATTTATTATTTTATTGGGAATAACCTGTCCGTACGGTCTATCGCATGCCTGGTGAATTCTTCTGTTATTCCATTATTTATTATTCTGTTGGGAATAACCTGTCTGTGCGGTCTATCGCATGCATGGTGAATTCTTTTGTTATTCCATTCTTTATTATTCTGTTAAAAATGATCTGTCTGCGTGGATTACCGCATGGCGGATAAAAATCCATTTGTAGTTTCGTATATTCTATTATACTCGTATGAGATATCATTTCTTTTGTACTCGTCATGGAATATCATTTTCTTTTACGAGTTACTATTCACGGGTTACTATTCACCCGATTACTATTCACTCTAGTATCATTTACTCGGGTATTCGGGACATTTTTTATGTCGGAGTACTATTCACGGGTTACTATTCACCCAAATTACTATTCGCCCGAATATTATTCACTCGGGTATTTGAGATACTTTTCATGTCAGGGTACTATTTCTGAAGTACTATTCACGGGGTACTATTTATCCGAAAAATATATTTCTTTTCTGTCTAAATTATTTTTGATACATGAATATTATTTTTGAATTTTACTCTACAAAGCAGTATCATATTGACAATTTGGACGTTATTGATTTTTGGATAAATTAAATTATAAATCTTTAAAATTTATCCTTGAACTTGTTTTATTGAATTATTATATCATTGTCATCATCCTCATGCTTATATTGTGATGAAAGTCATCTTTGGCTTACGTGCAGAGATAGACTTGGTATGATTATGACCAGGGATTATTCGGTATAATCATGACCTATAGTTCATTGATGGACAGTTGTTGGTATGATTATGACCAGAGATTATTCGGTATATGTTGGTTTTTGATTTTATGATGTTTTGAATGATGACTAATTTAAGTATATTAGACGTGTGCATGGTTCATGGTTTGTTATAATATTATTAAATATGCATGGATTATGGTTTATAAATGTTTTATAATATAAAATTAATATGTATGGTTTATGGTTTATAATATTATATCTAATATTCATGGGTTATGGTTATTACATGGTTTTGAGATTATTAAGGAAAATTTGAATTGGAGTTTATTAAGGAAGATTTGATTTGGAGTCTATTAAGGAAGATTTAATTTGGAGTCTATTAAGGAAGATTTGATTTAGAAGATTTGAATTGGAGTTTATCAAGGAATATTTGAACTGGAGTTTATTAAGGTATGTTGGTTATGATCTTTTGTTATTTATTCCAGCTGGCCCAAATTGGTTCTTCTATTTCGTCAGAGTATTTCGTGGGTGCTTATTTATTTAAGGATTTTATCTTGCTTAGTGGAGCCCACATTAGTTAGTGACATTTTGATATTCTATTTTGAAAAGAAGACTTACAGAAGCTATTGAGTCTTATCCTTATTAATCTCCTTGTTCCTTTATTTAAAGTGTTTTAGTTTGACTTGAAAACATATCCTTGATTTACCAAATCTGTTGATTTCTTTAATTGCTAATATCATGGGGTATACCAATTTTGTTATGAGTTTCCTAGTCTATCTTATGTTCATAACCGTTGGTCAATATTAGTAGCTAATATTATGGGATTTAAATCATCTAATTTCTTGCTATGGGATTTAAATCATATGATTTCTTGCTAACAATTATTTTATAGCCGTTGGGTCTCTCTTTATATATAGTCTTATCTCACGGCTAAGCATGAGGGAGATAAGAAGCTAATTCGCGTTGCTATACAGAGAAGAATCCTATTGAGAGCTTTCATTATTTATTTCCAGCTATTCATTGTACTGTCTATAATTCTTTGTGGCTGGAAAATAAGAAGTCTATTGTAATTTCTTCTATTATATTCAAATTTCCAGCCTTGCTTAGCTTGATCGATCCAGTAGTGGATAGGGTCTGTTCAAATAGAGCTTTCAAGGTTGCAGAGGTGCAAAGGTCTCAGTGGTGAAAAAGGTTGCAGAGGTGCAAAGGGGGCAGAGGTGTCCATCAGTAGAAGGCTTCTTTGAAACAGGGAGTTCTTTTTATTGTATTTAATTGAATATTAAGTTTAATAAAAAGAGTCTCCAATTCTAGTTGGGATTAGACGTGGATTAGGCCACTAGATTAGAGGATAGGGGCTGAACCACGTAAAAATTTTGGTGTGATTTTTTACTTCTGTTTATCTCTTTAACTGTCATTCACGTTTTGCACTTTTTTGTTATTCACGCCACTATCCAGACACTAAAGCAGACAGGTCTAGCAGTCTGATAATAAGAAACGAAGAACATAAGCTAAAGCAGACACTAAAGCAGACAGGCGTAGCTGTCTGAATTAAACATGTTGCAGAAAATTAAAAAAGTTTCACCGTTTATCACTTTTAGCTTGATCACCTATTCACCCCCCTCTAGGTGTGCACATACATAGAATTACATTTGGTATCAAAGCAAGGATCTACTAATATTGATCGTTGCAGGTCGTAGGGGAAGATTCTATGGCACACCTAAACTTTCAAGAAGGTCAGTTCACAAGTAGGCTACCGCTGTTGTTTGGAAGTGAGAACTTCAACTTTTAGAAGTTCAGAATGAAGATCTTTCTAAACCGTGACCCATGGGAATGGTGGGTAGTCGAAAATGGAGCAGTCATTTCGCGACATGATGATGGAAAGCCAAAGAATCTCATAGAAATGGACTCAAACGAATCATATATGGTATCTTATGATTCCAAGGCCATGAATACACTTTTAAGTGGCATGGTTCAGTCGGAAATAGATAAGGTCTCTTCTTGTACTACGGCTAAGGAAACTTGGGACACAGTCATCATGAGCCACGAAGGTACTACTGAAGTGAAGGAGGTCAAGCTAAGCATGCTAATGCACGAGTACGAACTATTCAAATTAGAGAAAAATGAATCAATTAGAGATGCCCAAGCAAGATTCCTCACTCTAATGAATTCTCTAAGCATGCTCGGATGAAAGATTGATCAAAAGGAAATCAACCGAAAGCTTCTTAGAGTTATGCCAAAGTGATTCGCACCAAAGGTCACTACACTTCAAGACTCGGTCACAATCAGCACAATGGAAACTCTTACCTTATTTGGAGAACTTGAAGAGTTTGAAAACCAACTAAAATTGTATGATGAAGAAGATGAGGCACCTAAGAAGAAAACCTTGGATCTACAAGCTGAAAGCTACATAGAAGGCAATGATGAAGATTTTGATGAAGAAATTGAAATGCTCTCAAGAAAACTCAAGAGACTACTTCAAAGAAAGAAACAAAGGAAGAATCAAAAAGGTAGCTCAACTCCAATGAGCAAGTCCAAAACAGAACAAGATGATGATCAACTTGAGGTAACGAATTTTCATGAAAATTTTGAAATATCTACATTTGATTATCTTGCTTTGCTAAATGAAAATCAAAAGCTTAAAAAGAAAACTGCTTATTTTACGAACTGCGTAAATGAGCTAATGAATGAAGTTGAATTACTTATTGAAGAAAAGAAAGAAAATGAATATCTTACAAATGAAAATCAAACTTTAAAAGAAAAATTAAAAATGAGAGATGTATGCATAGATGCTTTTAATGATGGAAAAATGATGAATATGCAACATGATGATAATGTAACAAATGCAGAAATAGCATCTTTAAAAAATGATCTTGCTAAATTTGTGCAAAGAGAAGAGAACCTAAATGTTATGTCAGGGGCACAAAGGTCTAGTCTTGATAAACAAAGAATTGGGTATAATCCTATTAAAAATGTAAAAAACAAGATTAATACTAATATTAGAATGATTAATAGTAAATCAAGGCATAAACCACTTTATAGTTCACCATTTGTTACTTGTAAAAAATGTGGTTTTAAAGGCCATTTTGATTTTAATTGTAATAAAATTAGAATAAAATAAATTTGGGTAAAGAAAAGTGATTTATATGCTACTAACCCAAAAGGACCCAAGAAGATTTGGGTACTAAAAAGATAGAGATTATTTGTTTATTTTGTAGGTATCTCAAGATCAAAAAGGAGATGGATGATTCTTTACCTTGAGAGAGTAAGTTGCCTATAAATTATTTGACAGAATCTGTAAGTACCTCATGTTGTTTTTTAAATAGAGTTTTAATTAGATATATTATTATAAAAACTCTATGGATTTCGTGCTACAAAGGTTCATAACATCATGTCAAATGTTCCATATTTAATACACTTGATAATCTTGATATAAGGTTGATGAATATGTTTATATTTTATTTGATAATTTTGACCTTGATCTGTCAAAAGAAGAGGATGGATGTGACGCCCCCAAAATAGGTATACAACACCCATTCTGAGTCGCCAAAATACATGGTACAGAAATAACTACATCTTTATTATTACAACATAAGAACTGTGAGTTTAAATACAAATATTGTCATCTAGACAATATCCACACTCAAATAAGTCCTCATTACAATTATTGATACATTATTTCACAAAAATGGTGAGAACTACTAAAATAACTTCTAGAACCATCATTCCATACTTCGACTAGTACTCGCTACATTCTCGCCTCCTGAGAAAAATGGAACAAAAAAGAAAAGGGTGAGCTCAACTAGCCCAATAAAGAATATTATGACTAAGATAATACAGAACAAATTATCGTTAGTCTTCAACAGGAAAAAATGTAATAGAATACAATAGACAACAAGTTTTAAATCAATATTCGCAGCGAAAAATAATAATTCATAGAAGAGTTACGTAGAGAATGAAATCTACTATCATATATGAATTTAAAAGTCCACCATCAATATTTTATCCCTGTAACATCAATCAATATTCATCTTTGCACTACAAGCCAAAGATATTCATCAGTTGGTCATGTTCATCTAAACACCTGTTCATCTTTGCACTGCGGGTCAAAGATATTCATCAGAAATCATTCATCTTTGCACTACAGGCCAAAGATATTCATCAGAAATCATTTAGGACTGAGGATGATGAAAAATATATTTTAAAGAAAACGAATCCAGTGAAACAAAAGAATAAATATTAAAGATTCATATTTCAGCTATTCCATGTCTAAAACTACCTCATAAATAATCATAGTGGAGTAAAATTCAAGAATGATCAAAACATGGATACAATCAAAGCTAGTATCCATAGTAGATATTTTGGGACGAAAAGAAAAAAATTCTATTTTTCGATGAATAGTAACTCGTGAATAGTAAATCATAAATAGTAACTCGTGAATAGTAACTCATGAATAGTAACTCATGAATAGTAACCCCGACATGAAAAAGTTCTAAATTTGATAAAAAATTCCAACCAATATTTCGGCATAATGATATTGAAGAAATAATATCATTTACGAAGAAAATAACATCCCTTACCTCAGCAAAATAGGATTCTGGTTGGAATATCAGATATAGTGCTGAAGGAACTTGCACCGTATAGCAACACTCAAAGTATAAAAATACTCACAAAATACGCTCGATATTATAGAGAGAGAAAGAGAGAGAAATCATTAGTTTTTGGTGTGATTTTCAATTCTAACCTAAGCACCCTATTTATAGGAAAATGCTTAGAATACCAAAGCAGAAAATTTAATAAAATATTAATATATATATTAAATTTTCCTACGCACACTACACCAGACCCAAGCATCAGCCACCAACTCACAAAAAATAAAAAAAACATTTTTCTTAATTAAAATAATTAAAACTTCTAAAAATCAATTATTTCGAAATTTCAGAACTTCAATAATTCATAATAAATAGTCCTTTTATCAGAAAATTCTCGCCAATTTTTATAAAAAATTCAATTCTCTACAACTTTACAGAAGAAAATTTTTCCAAATTCCAAACAGAAATTGACCGAAATTCATAAACGGATGATTTTACAGGCTATAATCAAATTTCAGTCAAGAAATGGGCCCACAGACATGTTTAACATGTTAAACAACTTTTGCAACAAAAATACTCTTTCTCCTCATATACTCATATATCCTACATTCATTGTAAAAATATCATCATTATTATATTATAATAATATAATAAAATATTATTTTATCAGAAAAGATAAAATATCGATTTTTAACAATTGTCACTTTAAAAATTTTCTCCATCTATATCCACATAAAATGAATATTTTTCTCATCATATAAATCAATAATTAATTATTCACAAATAATATTACAGAATCACAGTACTGGCAACCAGGCCATTCCCAGGAAAGAGGGGGCTTTCCAATAAGAATTTCTCCTTACTGGCGCGCAATTAGGTGATCAAACCTCTCCTTAGACATAACTTTCTAGACATTGCCAATAATGTTATCTAATAATATTATTCAGATAATATGAATTATTGCTCCGATAATAGAAAATACAGTGTAGTGACAATTATTAAAACAACAGTAATATAAAATATCAACCCAACAATTATTGAATCAATAAAATAAAATACCGAACAGTAATTACTGTAACCATTATTGAGTAGTGCCTTCTTACGTAAGAATCAATAATTGGTGCAATACAGTGTGCTACTGTGCAACAACGCATATTACTGTGTTTTAACCACCGGGTATTCCAACAGTATTAACGGTAATAACTACGCCGTTATTTATAAATAACTTATACTTGTCATTTTTTTTATCCAATCGCTTTCCGTTATGGGGCCCACAAAAGACTGCGCCGTCGTACGAATATTCCCCGACAGGAAGAATATTCCACGACCAAACGAATATTTCCCGACAACAATGAATATTTTATAACCACCTGCTTATTTGAAATATTTGCGTATTTTACCTATAACTAACCTCATTAATCAATTTAACCCTTACAATTTCAAAATAATAAATAGAGGAAATTAAATTTTATTTATTAATAATTTGGGATCTTACAACCTCCCCTCCTTATGAAATTTCGTCCTCGAAATTGATGTACGTACCTGGTGTTTCGAAAAGATGAGGATACCTCGCTTTCATTTTCGTTTCCAACTCCCAGGTCATTTCCTCAATAGCATGGTTTCTCCACAAAATTTTAACTTGTGGTATGACCTTCGTGCGTAGGACATGCTCCTTCCTATCTAAGATCTTGACAAGTACCTCTTCGTACGTTAAGTCTTCAGCTATCTCGTCCGGTTCTAACTCAATAATGTGGTTTGGGTCTTTCACATATTTACGTAACATAGATATATGAAAAATATTATGAACACGAGACAGACTTGGAGGTAACGCGAGTCTATAGGCCACATTTTCTACTCGGTCAAAAATCTGAAATTGACCAATAAATCGTGAATTGAGCTTTCCTCTCTTCCCAAATCTTGTAACTCCTTTCCATGGAGCCACACGCAATAATACATGATCCCCAATGTCAAATTCCACGTCCTTTCGATGAAGATTCGCATAACTCTTTTGTCAATCATGTGCCGTTTGTATACGTTGTCGAATCGTTTGGATCTTCTCTGTAGTCATTCGTACCAACTTTGGTCCCAACAACGTTGCTTCTCCCACCTCATCCCAACATACTGGAGAGCGGCACTTTCGTCCATACAATGCTTCAAATGGAGCCACACCTATACTTGCCTGATAATTGTTATTGTAGGAGAATTCCACCAATGGTAGGTACTTATCCCAACTCCTTTTGAAATCTAGGACACAAAATATTAATAGATCTTCAAGAGTTTGAATATAGCTGTCTGATAATAAGAAACGAAGAACATAAGCTAAAGCAGACACTAAAGCAGACAGGCGCAACTGTCTAAATTAAACCTGCTGCAAAAAATTAAAAAAGTTTCACCGTTTATCACTTTTAGCTTGATCACCTAATCACCCCCTAGGTGTGCACATACATAGAATTACAGTATAATCATGACCATTGATGATTACATGAATATCCTTGGCCGTGGTGCAGGGATGATTTTATTTTATTTATTAAGCTGAGTCTCAGCGATAAAAATTGATGAAAATATTTTAAATCATAGAAGATTGTAGATATCATGCTCTAATTGACTCTTCTAATGGATTGCTTATTCCGCTGCAGTTAAATTTATTGTCTATTATATTCTATCAGTTTAACATTGTTGAAAGCTAATGATAATTTATTCTGCATTATCTTAGTCATAATATTTCTTACTGGGCTAGTTGAGCTCACCCTTTCTTTCACTGTTCTCTTCAGGAAATGTGAACGTAGCCGGAACTAGTCGGAGAACAGAGTGACGATCCAGATGATAGCATTAGTATTCCTCACTATTATGTTAAATAGTGTGACAATAAATGTAATGAGGACTCCATTGAGTGTGGATATTGTCTAGATGACAATATTCTTATTAAAACTCTTAGATTATGTTTTGTCGTATTTTACATGACTGTTGTATAATTAAGTTACATTTGAATTTTGTACTATGTATCTGATGACTCAAGATGGGTGATGTATACCTGTTTTGGGGGCGTCACATAATGTGAAAAACTCTTAAAGTAAAAAATCAGAGATCGAACTCCGAATCTTCACAATATCATTAATAATGAGCTTACAATAATTCTCCTAAATTTTACGTCTTAAAACTTGAGGCTACACAATAAATTAAGATGGTACTCATTTACCTTTAATTAGGTTGAAAAATCTAATACCACAAAAAAAACCCAAACAATAAAGTCTTCAACCTTTCAATTGAACGGAGATGGCGACAGATATCTACGAGTAACAAACTATAATTATTTCAATTTATTCTTTCCGTACATTCTTGTTACTAAGCTTCTCTCATGTTAATAAGACTTCTTCATAATCTTATTTATAGTACTCTTCCTAATTCATTCTTATTATGGATTGGAAACAATTTATTCTTATAATCAAATTAGGGATTATCTCATTCTATTTGCCACTAAGAGCATTAATAACAGTTTCTCTAATCAATTATCTATATCCAATTTTGAAGAATACATCAACAAATCATTATCCAATAGTTTCCTTATCCTTATTTGACTTTCTATTTTATTCCCTATATAAGATTTTACTCCCCAGCGTGAGGGAATCAAAATACCCTTCTCTATATATACAAAATGATATTTCACATCCTCATTTAAGTGGACAACTCATCAATCATACACATATTAACATTCTTTTAGTACTTCATTTTTAAATTAAAAACTTAATATTGACTTTTTTAAAAAAATAATTTCAAACATATTCAAATTTAAAATTAATATAAATTTATTTAATTTATGTCAATATAATTATAAATATTATAAAAGTACTATTAATTATAAAATTTATTATTTTCAAAATTTAAATGAATCATATTAAATTTAATTTTAAAAATATCACAAATTAACTTTTTAAAAGTTAATATTGATCTTATGTACATTTGCAACTACAATTCATTCAATACTCTCTCCATAAATTACTTAAAATTTAAAATAAAATAAAAATTATTTTACAGTGGAATATAATTGATGAATTATACTTCTTCTTTTATAAATTATAAGATTATTATTAATTTGATGTTTTGACTGTTGGAACTTTTAAATTTTAAATTTTAACTTTTAAATTTCATTATTTAAGGAATCAATATAAGGAATGTGACGCCCCTAAAAATAGGTATACATCACCCATCTTGGGTCGCCAGATACATGGTACAGAATACAAATACAAACTAATTATACAACAGTCGTGTAAAATACGACAAAACATATGTTGTGAATTTTAATACAAATATTGTCATCTAGACAATTTCCACACTCAATGGAGTACTCATTACATTTATTGTCACATTATTTAACAGAATAGTGAGGACTACTAAAACTATCATCTGGTCCATCACTCCGTTCTCCGACTCGTCCCAGTTATATTCTCATTTCCTGAAGAGAACAGTGAAAGAAAGGGTGAGCTCAACTAGCCCAGTAAGAAATATTATGACTAAGATAATGTAAAATAAATTATCATTAGTCTTCAACAATGTTAAACCGATAAAATATAATAGACATCAAGTTTAACTGCAGCGGATCAAGCAATCCATTAAAAGAGTTAAGTAGAGAATAAAATCTACTATCTTTTATGATTTAAAAGGTTTTTCAAGACTTTTATCGCTGAGACTCAGCTTAATAAATAATCCACATCATCGAATCACCCTTGCACTACGGCCAAGGATATTCTTTAGTATCACGACCACAATTATCCATGCACTACGGCCAAGAATATTTGTGTATTCATTAATGGTCATGATCATGCCAACCACTGTCCATCAATGCACTACGGGCCAATGAGGACTTTTACCACATCATTTATAACATTACGGTCATGATTATACCGAATAATTTCTGGTCATAATCATACCAAGTTCATCTATGCACTACAGGCCACAGATGACTTTCAACAGAATATAAACATGAGGATGATGACAATGATATAAGAATTCAATAAAACAAGTTCAAGAATTAATTTATCGAGGAACTAATAACGTCCAAATTGTCAACATGACACTACTTTGTAGAGTAAAATTCAAGAATGCTCAGAAGAATATTTTCATGAAAAGATACTGGGTGAAGTGCAAATATCAAGGATATTTCACTAATTTCATGGAGTATAGAAGTCAAAACTTTAACTAACTGAGTATAATAAAGAATGGAATAACAAAAGTAATCACCATGCATGCGGTACTTCGCATAGACATGTTATTCCAATAGAATAATAATAACGGAACCAGGTCAGGCGAAATTCGCACCGACAGGATGTTCCAACAGAATAATAAAGAATGGAATAACAGAAGAATTTCACCAAGTATAGTGTGACGCCCCCAAAATAGGTATACAACACCCATTCTGAGTCGCCAAATACATGGTACAGAAAGCAAACTACAACTTCAATAATACAATTGTCGTGCAAAATACGACAACACATACTGTGAGTTTAAATACAAATATTGTCTTCTAGACAATATCCACACTCAAATAAATTCTCATTACAATTATTCAAACACTATTTTACAGAAATAGTGAGGACTGCTAAAACATCTTTCTAGAACCATCACTCCATACCCCGACTAGATCCTGCTATGTTCTCACCTCCTGAGAAGAAAAATGGAACAAAAAGGAAAAGGGTGAGCTCAACTAGCCCAGTAAAGAATATTATGACTAAGATAATATACAAACAAATTATCGTTAGTCTTCAACAGGGAAAAATCTGATAGAATATAATCGACAACAAGTTTTAGATCAACAACTGCAGCAGAAACAGCAAACCATTAGAAGAGTCAAGTAGAGAAAGAATTCTACTATCTTCTAAGATTTAAAAGTCCATCATCAATATTTTATCCCTGTAACAACAATTAATAACCATCTTTAATCAAATATTCATCTTTGCACTACAGGCCAAAGATATTCATTTGTATCACCAGTCGGTCATGTTCATCTCAACACCTGTTCATCTTTGCACTACAGGCCAAAGATATTCATCAAGTAATCATACATCTTTGCACTACAGGCCAAAGATATTCATTAATATCATCATTTAGGACTGAGGATGATGAAAAATATCTTAAAGAGAACGAATCCAATGAGACAGAAGGACAAATAGTAGGGATTCGTATAACAGTTTATCCAAGATCAATAATACTTCATAATAATCAATTGTGAAGCAGAATTCAAAAATAAAGATCAAAACATGGATACAATCAAAGATAGTAACCATAATAGACATCTTGGACAAAAAGGAAAAATTTTATTTTTCGGTGAATAGTGCCGTATTCGTGAATAGTGCCGTATACGTGAATAGTGCCGTATACATGAATAGTAACCCCGACACAAAAAGTTCCAAATTTGATAAAAACTCATATCAATATTTCAGCATAATGATATTGAAGAAAATAATATCATTTAAGAAGAAAATAATATCCCTTACCTCAAGATATCAGTACTTCTGGTCGGAATACCGGTATAAGGCTGAAAGAAACTTGCTCTGATGAATAGAAACTCTCAAAGTATCTAAATACTCACAAAATACACTCAATAATCTAGAGAGAGAAAGAGAGAAAACTTGTTTCTGGTGTGATTTTCAATTCTAACTTAGCCCTCTATTTATAGGAAAATTTTAGTAGGTTTGACCTGCAACCTGATGGCTTTACCTGCTACTATTCCCACCCACCACATTTGAAATATAATTCAGCACATTTCTTCACCAACCACAAGTGGGGCCCACCAATTCTAGAATTTTCCATCAAAATGATAAACTCCGAAAATTCAACAATTTCTGAACCAGTCATCTCGTAAAATTCATAATAAATCATACGTTCATTTTTAACGGTTCAAAATTTGTGGACATATACTCAACTTATATATGTATAACATATCCAAAAATTACCACGATCCAACGGTCGGATTAAAAATTATAACACCCGCAATATTTCTCAAAAACCCTGATTTGATTTTTATACCTCCATTCCGATAAAAATACTGATAAAACACCTCAACATTAACTCCTTCATTTTTAACCACAAAAATATATCCCTCATTTATATCCACATAAAATAAATATTTCCTTATCATATGAATCAATAATTAATTATTCACAAATAATATTACAGAATCACATTTATGACAACCAGGCCGTTCCCAGGAAAGAGGGGGCTTTCCAATAAGGATTTCTCCTTACTGGCGCGCAATTAGATGACCAAACCTCTCCTTAGACAGAACTTTCTAGACATTGCCAATAATGTTATCTAATAATATTATTCAAATAATATGAATTATTGATCTGATAATGGGAAATACTGTGTAGCAACAATTATTGAAACAACAATAATATAAAATATCAATGCAACAATTATTGAATCAATAAAATAAAATATTGAACAATAACTACTGTAACAATTATTGAGTAGTGCCTTCTTACGTAAGAATCAATAATTGGTGCAATACCGTGTGCTACTGTATTTTAACCACCGGGTATTCTAACAGTATTAACGGTAACAACTACGCCGTTATTTATACTTGTCGTTTTCTTCATCCAATCGCTTTCCGTTATGGGGCCCACACAAGGCTGCGCCGTCGTACGAATATTCCCCGACAGCAAGAATATTCCACGACCAAACGAATATTCCCCGAAAAAAATGAATATTTTATAACCACTTGCTTATTTTGTAAAATTTGCACATTTCACCCATAACCAAAGTATTATATCAAATTAGCCCCTTATTATTCACAATAATATTTAGAGAAAATTTGATTTTATTCATTAATCAGTTGGGGTCTTACAACCTCCCCTCCTTATGAAATTTCGTCCTCGAAATTGACGTACGTACCTGATGTTTCAAAAAGGTGAGGATACCTCGCTTTCATTTCTGATTCCAACTCCCAGGTCATTTCTTCAATAGCATGGTTTCTCCACAAAACCTTAACTTGTGGTATAACCTTCATGCGTAGGACATGCTCTTTCCTATCCAAGATCTTAACAGGTACCTCCTCGTACGTTAAATCTTCAGCTATCTCGTCTGGTTCTAACTCAATAATGTGGTTCGGGTCTTTAACATATTTACGAAGCATAGATATGTGAAAAACATTATGAACACGAGACATGCTTGGAGGTAATGCGAGTCTATATGCCACATTTCCTATTCGCTCAAGAATCTCAAATGGACCAACAAATCTTGGATTGAGCTTTCCTCTCTTCCCAAATCTTGTAACTCCCTTCCATGGTGCAACACGTAATAATACATGATCCCCAATATTAAATTCCACGTCCTTCCGATGAAGATCCGCATAACTCTTTTGTCGATCCTGTGCCGTTTGTATACGTTGTCGAATCGTTTGGATCTTCTCTGTAGTCATGCGTACCAACTCTGGTCCCAACAATGTTGCTTCACCCACCTCGTCCCAGCATACTGGAGAACGACATTTTTTTCCATACAACGCCTCGAATGGAGCCATACCTATGCTCGCCTGATAACTGTTGTTGTAGGAGAATTCCACCAATGGTAGGTACTTATCCCAACTCCCTTTGAGATCTAGGACACAAAGTCTTAATAGATCTTCAAGAGTTTGAATAGTCCTCTCTGATTGTCCGTCCGTTTGAGGATGGTATGCCGAACTGAATCGTAAATCCGTGCCCATAGCTTTCTGCAAGCTAACCCAAAATCGTGAAGTGAATCTTGGGTCACGATCCGAAACTATGGATACTGGCATGCCATGCAATCTCACAATCTCGTTCACGTACATACTAGCAAGACGTTCAAGGGAATAAGTCTCACGTATCGGCAAGAAATGAGCGGATTTTGTTAATCTATCAACAATAACCCAAATCGCATCTATGCCTTGAGAAACCTTGGGAAGACCCGTAACAAAATCCATAGTAATGTGTTCCCACTTCCATTTCGGGATCTCAAGTGGTTGCAATGGACCCTTTGGCACTTGATGCTCCGCCTTTACACGTTGACAAGTTAAACACCTCGAGATAAACTCCGCGATCTCTCTTTTCATATTGCTCCACCAAAATGTATGTCGAAGATCGTGATACATTTTGGTACTCCCAGGATGGATTGCAAAAGGTGTGTTGTGTGCCTCCATCATTATTCTATGCTTCAAGTCAAAATCGTTAGGAACACAAAGTCTGGAGTTGACTCGAAGTATTCCTTCTTCATCGATTCTTGCTTCTGGAATAGCACCTTCTTGCACTTTCTTCTTCATACGCATCAGCTCCATGTCCGTAGCTTGAGCAGCTTTAACTTTATCGATTAAAGTCGGTTCTACTCGTATATTTGATATCATCATGTGGGTACTTGGAGCCTTCATCTCTATCTCCATCCTTTGTAAGTCATACAAAATGGGCCTTTGTGTTAACAATATTGCACTCGTACCCGCATATGATCTTCTACTCAATGCGTCAGCTACTACGTTTGCTTTTCCAGGATGATATTGGATGGTATGATCGTAATCTTTCAACAGCTCGAGCCAACGTCGCTGCCGCATGTTGAGTTCCTTTTGGGTGAAGAAATATTTGAGGCTTTTATGATCTGTATAGATCTCCACTTTCTCCCCATACAGGTAGTGTCTCCAGATCTTCAACGCAAAAACGACTGCTGCCAACTCCAAATCATGAGTAGGATAATTCCTCTCATATTCTTTGAGTTGTCGTGAGGCATAGGCTATGACTTTCCCATGTTGCATGAGAACACATCCTAACCCTTTGCCTGAAGCATCGCTGTAGATAACAAATCCATCCGAACCAGATGGTATTGTCAGAACAGGTGCCGAAATGAGTCTCCTCTTGAGTTCTTGGAAACTCTTCTCGCATTCCTCACTCCATACAAATTTTGTATCTTTCCGAGTCAGCTGAGTTAACGGAGTAGCGATTCGAGAAAATCCTTCCACAAATCTCCGATAATAACCAGCTAAGCCTAGAAAGCTACGTACTTCGGTTACCGACTTCGATTGCTCCCAACTTTGTATGGCTTCAATCTTCGCCGGGTCGACAGATACTCCATGTTTTGACACCACGTGCCCAAGGAATGCTACTTCCTCAAGCCAGAACTCGCATTTCTTCAATTTGGCATATAGCTTATTTTCACGAAGCCTTTGCAGTACCAGCTTCAAATGGCGCTCATGATCTTCACGGCTTTTGGAATAGATGAGGATGTCATCAATAAAGACAACAACGAACTGATCCAAATATTCTTTGAATACACGGTTCATCATATCCATGAAGGCAGCAGGAGCATTAGTCAATCCAAAAGACATGACTAAGAATTCATAATGCCCGTACCGAGTTCTGAAGGCAGTCTTTGGAATATCCTCAGTTTTAATCTTCAGCTGATGATATCCAGAACGAAGGTCGATCTTTGAAAAGAATTGTGTTCCTTGTAACTGGTCGAACAGGTCATCAATGCGAGGTAGCGGATACCTATTCTTGATAGTGACATGATTCAATTCTCGATAGTCGATACAAAGTCGCATACTCCCGTCTTTCTTCTTTACGAATAAAACAGGAGCACCCCAAGGAGACGTACTAGGACGAATAAAACCGATGTCCAACAACTCCTGTAGTTGGACTTTTAACTCCTGAAGTTCAATAGGAGCCATTCGATATGGAGTTTTAGAAATGGGCTTTGTACCGGGTTCAAGGTCAATAAAGAATTCAACTTCACGTTCTGGGGGTAGACCAGGAAGTTCTTCAGGAAATACATCGGGAAATTCTCTAACAATAGAAATATTATTCAAATCTGACTTGTCTTTGTTCAAATCCATTACATGGGCTAAGAACGCTTGACATCCGTTTTTCAATAAATGAATAGCTTTGTGGCTCGATATGACAGTGACTGATTTTAGTGGTTTAGTAGTTTAAATTCGTATGACAGGTTGGTTAGGAATATGAAAACTAACAACCTTACGAAAACAATCAATTTTAGCATGATGAGTGGTTAACCAATCAATTCCTAAAATCACATCAAAAGCAAGTATCTTTAAAGAGATAAGATCAACAGGTAATGTGATAGTGCCAACTTGGATCATGCAAGATTTATAAACTGTAGATGTAACGAAAGTTTCACCCAACGGAGTTTCAACAGATAAGTTAAAGTCTAATTTCTCCGGAGGCAAGTTTAAACGTTGAGCACAAGCAGGAGAGATAAAAGAATGGGTAGAACCGATATCTAGTAAAGTATAAACTTCGCAAGAATTCAAGATTAGCTTACCCGTGATCACCTCGTTCGGGTTTCTCGCATTTTGGCCAGTAACGACAAACGCCCTTCCAGGAACCGCTGATTTCAACTTATCCGGGACAGCTTTTGGAGTCACCATCCCCACTGAACTTGGTTTTGCTACAGAACACTCTCGAACTATATGACCCTCCTTTCCACAGTTATAACATACCTTAGATTGTTGTGGGCAGTTTGGGCTGATATGTCCCTCTTTTCCACATTTGTAACATACGACCGGTGGTCGTTCTCCTCCCCTAGAAACAGTTGATGTTTGTGTTGACGTCTTCACATTATCATTGTTGTACCTTCTCTTCTTGAAATCTCCTCCCGACTCGCTCATTCTATTATCACGACCACGATTACCACCAGAGTGGTTACCACTTTTATCCGAATGTTTTCCTCCCTGCTGGTTTTCATTGCTTCGATGACTGCCGCCACCGGTATGACCCTGGTTGTGGTCCCTCAGTTGCACATACTCATTATCTCGCTCTAATAATTGAGCCCTGTTTACAACATCTGAATATAAAGAAAATTTATGAGAGATAAGATATTGCCGAATCTCGGGTTTTAGACCTCTCAGAAACATCCTTGTCATTCGTTCCTCATTTTCGACCAAATAAGGTGCAAACCTGGATAACTCTGCAAACTTCGCCTCGTACTGGGACACCGTCATGTTGTTTTGTTCCAGTTTGATAAACTCTACCTCCTTCATATGACGAATACTTTCAGGAAAGTACTTGTCATTGAACAATTTTTGAAATGTTTCCCAGGACATGTTGAGTGCGTCAGGCTGGGTACGCTTCACAGACTCCCACCAGTAGTCTGCCTCACCGCGGAACATAAAGGTGGCGAATGGAACCTTTTGTTCCTCCGTGCATCCCAAGACATCGAATATCTTGGTAATTTGCTTGACCCACGTTTCCGCCATGATCGGATCCGGCTTTCCCTTAAATTCTGGTGGTCCCAATTCTTTGAACTGCTTAGCTGTGACAAACCGCACGTTATCATTTCCACCCGTATTCTGCACACGAGTCTCCCTCGTCTGATTTTGCATGAACTGTAAAAAGCTCCTAAACATTCCATCATTCATCGTTTGCTCGGTAACGTTGTTTACAGGAGGAATATTGCCTTCCTGTTGCACGTTCCCCTGGGTGGTGATCAAAGGTGTCTCCACGGTCTGATTTACTCCATTATTAACGTTCTCAGCTGCCATTCTCAAATACTGCCATAAAACAAGGGTTAATAGTCATGTCATATATTATCCCTATACTCTGACCGACCAAATAAACACCAAATAAACTTAGTCAAGTCATACTAGTGAACGAATTCCCCGTCTCTCCCCTCCTAGTTCTTGTCTCACATCTCAGCCAGGGATCATATCCCTAAGCTCTGATACCAACTGTGACGCCCCCAAAATAGGTATACAACACCCATTCTGAGTCGCCAAATACATGGTACAGAAAGCAAACTACAACTTCAATAATACAATTGTCGTGCAAAATACGACAACACATACTGTGAGTTTAAATACAAATATTGTCTTCTAGACAATATCCACACTCAAATAAATTCTCATTACAATTATTCAAACACTATTTTACAGAAATAGTGAGGACTGCTAAAACATCTTTCTAGAACCATCACTCCATACCCCGACTAGATCCTGCTATGTTCTCACCTCCTGAGAAGAAAAATGGAACAAAAAGGAAAAGGGTGAGCTCAACTAGCCCAGTAAAGAATATTATGACTAAGATAATATACAAACAAATTATCGTTAGTCTTCAACAGGGAAAAATCTGATAGAATATAATCGACAACAAGTTTTAGATCAACAACTGCAGCAGAAACAGCAAACCATTAGAAGAGTCAAGTAGAGAAAGAATTCTACTATCTTCTAAGATTTAAAAGTCCATCATCAATATTTTATCCCTGTAACAACAATCAATAACCATCTTTAATCAAATATTCATCTTTGCACTACAGGCCAAAGATATTCATTTGTATCACCAGTCGGTCATGTTCATCTCAACACCTGTTCATCTTTGCACTACAGGCCAAAGATATTCATCAAGTAATCATACATCTTTGCACTACAGGCCAAAGATATTCATTAATATCATCATTTAGGACTGAGGATGATGAAAAATATCTTAAAGAGAACGAATCCAATGAGACAGAAGGACAAATAGTAGGGATTCGTATAACAGTTTATCCAAGATCAATAATACTTCATAATAATCAATTGTGAAGCAGAATTCAAAAATAAAGATCAAAACATGGATACAATCAAAGATAGTAACCATATTAGACATCTTGGACACAAAGGAAAAATTTTATTTTTCGGTGAATAGTGCCGTATTCGTGAATAGTGCCGTATACGTGAATAGTGCCGTATACATGAATAGTAACCCCGACACAAAAAGTTCCAAATTTGATAAAAACTCATATCAATATTTCAGCATAATGATATTGAAGAAAATAATATCATTTAAGAAGAAAATAATATCCCTTACCTCAAGATATCAGTACTTCTGGTCGGAATACCGGTATAAGGCTGAAAGAAACTTGCTCTGATGAATAGAAACTCTCAAAGTATCTAAATACTCACAAAATACACTCAATAATCTAGAGAGAGAAAGAGAGAAAACTTGTTTCTGGTGTGATTTTCAATTCTAACTTAGCCCTCTATTTATAGGAAAATTTTAGTAGGTTTGACCTGCAACCTGATGGCTTTACCTGCTACTATTCCCACCCACCACATTTGAAATATAATTCAGCACATTTCTTCACCAACCACAAGTGGGGCCCACCAATTCTAGAATTTTCCATCAAAATGATAAACTCCGAAAATTCAACAATTTCTGAACCAGTCATCTCGTAAAATTCATAATAAATCATACGTTCATTTTTAACGGTTCAAAATTTGTGGACATATACCCAACTTATATATGTATAACATATCCAAAAATTACCACGATCCAACGGTCGGATTAAAAATTATAACACCCGCAATATTTCTCAAAAACCCTGATTTGATTTTTAGTACCTCCATTCCGATAAAAATACTGATAAAACACCTCAACATTAACTCCTTCATTTTTAACCACAAAAATATATCCCTCATTTATATCCACATAAAATAAATATTTCCTTATCATATGAATCAATAATTAATTATTCACAAATAATATTACAGAATCACATTTATGACAACCAGGCCGTTCCCAGGAAAGAGGGGGCTTTCCAATAAGGATTTCTCCTTACTGGCGCGCAATTAGATGACCAAACCTCTCCTTAGACAGAACTTTCTAGACATTGCCAATAATGTTATCTAATAATATTATTCAAATAATATGAATTATTGATCTGATAATGGGAAATACTGTGTAGCAACAATTATTGAAACAACAATAATATAAAATATCAATGCAACAATTATTGAATCAATAAAATAAAATATTGAACAATAACTACTGTAACAATTATTGAGTAGTGCCTTCTTACGTAAGAATCAATAATTGGTGCAATACCGCGTGCTACTGTATTTTAACCACCGGGTATTCTAACAGTATTAACGGTAACAACTACGCCGTTATTTATACTTGTCGTTTTCTTCATCCAATCGCTTTCCGTTATGGGGCCCACACAAGGCTGCGCCGTCGTACGAATATTCCCCGACAGCAAGAATATTCCACGACCAAACGAATATTCCCCGAAAAAAATGAATATTTTATAACCACTTGCTTATTTTGTAAAATTTGCATATTTCACCCATAACCAAAGTATTATATCAAATTAGCCCCTTATTATTCACAATAATATTTAGAGAAAATTTGATTTTATTCATTAATAAGTTGGGGTCTTACATATAGGGTAGCCCGCGTATACAGGTTATTCCAACAGAATAATAAATAATGGAATAACAGAAGTTCTCTTCATGAATAAGAAATAAAGAATACCCTTTACGAGTACAACAAATAATATCCCTTACCGTAAAAGAAACTTGATATCGGAGTAGTGAAGTAGCAGAATACTTTTCTTCTCTCTCTCTATAATTTCTCTCTCTAGAGTTTTAGTGAATTCGTAAGAAAATAATGAAGGAATGAGCTTCTATTTATAGAAAAATAGACTGCATAGTAACTAACTCATGAACGGTCTAGATTGATTTACTTTAATCTGACGGTCCATATTTAAAGTAAAATCTTTTAAATAAAATATAATATATTCTATTTATAATCTAATAAAACGAATAACTTTATAAAAGATTTTACTATGCAAATACTATGCAGGCACTATGCAAATACTATGCATAATAAAATATAATATATTCTAATTATTGTCTAACTTTATAAAAGTATTCTGTTTTATATAAAAAGATTTTACTATTAGCCTAATAAAACGAATAACTTTATAAAAGTATTATGTTTTATATAAAAAGCTTTTCTGTTTTATTACATTAATAATACCAATAAAACAAAACTGAGTGACTTATCGCGTAAGCATCAATAATCAATACCGTGTGTTACTATGCAACCACGCGTATTACTGTACTTTTACTACCGAGTAGTTCAACAGTATTCATGGTAAATCTTCCGCCGTTATTTTTAATAAAATATTTTTGTCGTTTTCTCAATCCGACAATAATTCTGTTGTAGGGTTCACCAATGATTGTGTCGTCGTATGAATATTTCCTGTTAAAACGAATATTCCCCGACCAATCGAATATTATATAACAACTTGCGTACTTTACAAAATTTATAAATATTACCCACAACTATAACGTTATATCAAATCTACACCATAATATTCAAAAAAATATTTCGAGAAATTTTAATCTTTATTCATAAAATCTGGGGTCTCACAATCTCCCCTCCTTATGAAATTTCGCCATCGAAATTTACGTACGCACTTGATATGCCAAAGAGGTTAGGATATCTTGACTTTATTTCAGATTCTAACTCTTACGGTATAACCTTGAATACCTTTATCATCGAAAACATTGCACGTTGCATACGTGCATGCCCGACGTCCTCCGATTGCCTCTAAAAACACAATAGTCCCAATGATAACCATTTTTACCCCTTCTAAAGATCTCAAATTAAATAACTTAAAGAACGAACGTTGTAGGTCTATTCATCTTCGTTCCGGATCATCTTGAATCACCTCGATCGGAGTTCGTATAAAAAAGTTATGCCCAATTTACTAAAGAACGTCTAAACAGATTTTGGCTTAACACTAGACCAGCGCGTAGGCGCCCAAAATTGGCCTTGGGCAAGCGCCTAGGCACCCAAGAACAGATTCCAAGCGCCGAGTCTAGTGCCTAGGTGCTCGACCTTTGGCACTTAACTCCAATTTTTCAGATTTTGCAACTTTTGACACATATACTTCAAATCTTCATAACTTCTTCAACCGTTATCGGAATTAGTCCGTTTTTGAGGCTATGGAAAGCTTTTAACATGCTCTACAAAACTCACATGATTTCATAATTTTTCAAATTCATTAATTATTCTAAAATTTGACTCCAAAGTCCCCCAAGACTAAGTTTTTACTAACAACGATACGTGAAAAACGTTACGAACACGCGACATACTTGACGGTAAAATGAGTCTATAAGCCACAGTTCCTATTCGATCAAGGATTTCAAATGGATCAATTAAATCGAGGGTTGAGATAATGCCTTCTTGAACCTTCTTCTTCACATTCATCAGCTCTGTGTATGTAGCTTGAGCGGCTTTAACTTTATCGATTAAAGTTGATTCTAATCGTATATTCGTTATCTTCACGTGGGTCCCTAGAGTCTTTAACTCTATCTTCATCATTTGTAAGTTATACGAAATGGGTCTTTGTGTTAACAACATCTCACTTGCATACGATCTTCTACTCAACTCGTCAGCTACCACTTTCGTTCTTCCACGATGATATTGAATGGTATGGTCATAATCTTCAACAGCTCGAGCCAACGTCTTTGGCGCATGATACGTTCGCTTTAGTTGAAGAAATATTTAAGGCTTTAAGAAATGGGTTTTGTACTGGGGTCAATACAAAATTCGATTTCACGCTCTGGGGTAGGCTAAGAAGTCTTCAAGAATACGTCAGGAACTTTATTAATAATAGAAATATCGTTCAAAATTGTGACCCTCATCCAAGACTTGGATAACACGTCACATTGATACCTATCAACTTGCCATCGTCATTCACGACGTCGCCTACAGAAAGTCTGGCTTCGGTGCATTCCACACAAGTAAGTTAACAACGAAAGGATCGGGGCTCTTTACTTATGGCTTGATATGACAATGATTGACTTTAGTGGTTTGGTTACTTTGAATTCGCATAACAGGTTGGTTAGGAGTATGAAAGCTAACAACCTTACAAAAAGCATGATGAGTAGTTAACCAGTCGATTCCTAAAATCACATCAAAATCAAGTATTTTCAAAGAGGTAAGATCGACAGGTAACGTGAAAGTGTTGATTTGAACAAGATTTATAAATAGTGGAGGTAACAAAGGTTTCTCCCAACTGAGTTTAAACAGATATATCAAAGTCTAACTTCTCCGGAGTTAACTTCAAACATTGAACACAACTAGGTGAAATAAAAGAGTGAGTAGAATCGGTATCTAACACGGTATAGACTTCACAAGAGTTTATGACTAACATACCCGTGATAATTTTATTCAGGTTCCTTGTCACGAAAAAAAACACTCTCTTAAACTACCGGCTTTGACTTTTCTGGGACGGCCTTTGGTACCTCCATCTTAGCTGAACTTGTCTTCGGTGAACGACAAAATCGGGCTAAGTGACATTCTCTTCCACAATTACAACATGCTTTGGACGGCATCGCGCAGTTTGAACTGATGTGTCCCTCCCCTCCGCATTTGAAGCATATGATAGGTGGTCGTTCTCCTTCCTTAACAACGGGTGCTGGTGCTGACGTTTTTCCATCATTGTTGAATCTCCTCTTCTTGAAATGTCCATTCTTATTGTTTTGACTATGATTACCACCGAAGTGGTTACCATTTCTGGCATGTTGATTCCCTCCATGTTTATTGTCACCGCTTTGATGACTGTTATCACCGGTATTATCATTTTGCCGACTGCTCTCTTTTGGTTGCGTTGACTCGTTATCGCGCTCCACTAACTGAGCCCTATTTATAATATTTGAATACAAACACAGTTTATGAGAAATAAGATATTGACGTATCTCCGGCTTCAAACCTCTTAAAAACATCCGCGTCATTCTCTCTTCATTATCAACCAAGTGGGACGCAAATCGGGACAACTCGGCAAACTTGGCTTCGTACTGCGACACGGTCATGTTGTTTTGCTCCAACTTGATAAATTCCACCTCCTTCATTTGACAAATGCTTTTGGTAAAGTACTTATCATTGAATAGCTCTTGGAACTTCTCCCAAGACATCTTGAGTGCGTCAGGCTGGGTACGTTTTACAGATTCCCACCAGTGATCTGCCTCTTCACGCAACATAAAGGTGGCAAATGGAACCTTTTGCTCCTCGGAGCATCCCAAGACATCAAATATCTTGGTGATCTGCTTTAACCACGTCTCCGCCTTAAGTGGTTCTGGCTTTCCCAAAAACTCCGGTGGTCCCAGCTCCTTGAATTGCTTAGCGGTGACTAACCGTGGGTTGCCATTGTTTCCTCCTGCATTATGAACAGGAGCCGCCTTCGCCAGATGTTACATGAATTCTAAAAAACTCCTAAACGTACCGTCGTTCATCAATTGATCAGTGTTGTTGTTTACATGAGGAATATTGTCTTCCTGTTGCATATTGTCCTGATTATTGATCTGTGGAGACTCAACGGTCTCCTGTGCTCTATTGCTTATCTCAATATTTTCAGATGTCATTTTCAAATACTACAACAAAACAAGGGTTAATTAAACATATCACATATTATCCCTATACTCTGACCGGCCAATTAAATACCAAATAAACTTAGGTAGGTCATACTAGCGAAAGAATTCCCCCGTCTCTCCCCTCCTAGTTCTTGCCTCACATCTCAGCTAGGGATCGTATCCCTAAGCTCTGATACCAACTGTGACGCCCCCAAAAAAAGGTATACATCACCCATCTTGGGTCGCCAGATACATGGTACAGAATACAAATATAAACTAATTATACAACAGTCGTGTAAAATACGACAAAACATATGTTGCGAGTTTTTATACAAATATTGTCATCTAGACAATATCCACACTCAATGGAGTACTCATTACATTTATTGTCACACTATTTAACAGAATAGTGAAGACTACAAAAACTATTATCTGGTCCATCACTCCGTTCCCCGACTCGTCCCAACTATATTCTCATTTTCTGAAGAGAACAGTGAAAGAAAGGGTGAGCTCAACTAGCCCAGTAAAAAATATTATGACTAAGATAATGCAAAATAAATTATCATTAGTCTTCAACAATGTTAAACTGATAAAATACAATAGACATCAAGTTTAACTGCAGCGGATCAAGCAATCCATTAAAAGAGTCAAGTAGAGAATAAAATCTACTATCTTTTATGATTTAAAAGGTTTTTCATGACTTTTATCGCTGGGACTCAGCTTAATAAATAATCCACATCATCGAATCACCCCTGCACTACGACCAAGGATATTCTTTAGTATCACGACTATAATTATCCATGTACTACGGCCAAGAATATTTGTGTATTCATTAATGGTCATGATCATGTCAACCACTGTCCATCAATGCACTACGGGCCAATAAGGACTTTTACCACATCATTTATAACATTACAGTCATGATTATACCAAATAATTTCTGGTCATAATCATACCAAGTTCATCTATGCACTACAGGCCACAGATGACTTTCAACAGAATATAAACATGAGGATGATGACAATGATATAAGAATTCAATAAAATAAGTTCAAGAATTAATTTATCGAGGAACTAATAACGTCCAAATTGTCAACATGATACTGCTTTGTAGAGTAAAATTCAAGAATGTTCAAAAGAATATTTCCATAAAAAGATACTGGATGAAGTACAAATATCAAGGATATTTCACTAATTTCATGGAGTATAGAAGTCAAAACTTTAACCAACTGAGTATAATAAAGAATGGAATAACAAAAGAAATCACCATGCATGCGGTACTTCGTATAGACAGGTTATTCCAACAGAATAATAATAACGGAACCAGGTCAGGCGAAATTCGCACCGATAGGATGTTCCAACAGAATAATAAAGAATAGAATAACAATAGAAACCACCATGCATGCGGTACTTCGCATAGACGGGTTATTCCAACAGAATACTAAATAATAGAACCAGGTCAGGCGTAATACGCACCGACAGGATGTTCCAACAGAATAATAAAAACAGAACCAGGTCCGACGTAAAACGCACAGACAAGATATTCTAACAGAATAATAAAGAACATAATAATAGAAGAATTTCACCATGTATGCGGTACTTCACATAAACAGGTTATTCCAACATAATAATAAAGAATGGAATAATAGAAGTTCTCTTCATGAATACAAAAGAAATAATATCCCTTACGGGTATAACAAATAATATCCCTTATCGTAAAAAAAAACTTGATATCGGAGTAGTGAAGTAGCAGAATACTTTTCTTCTCTCTCTCTCTCTCTATAATTTCTCTCTTTAGAGTTTTAGTGAATTCGTAAAAAAATAATGAAGGAATGAACTTCTATTTATAGAAAAATAGACTGCATAGTAACTAACTCATGAACGATCTAGATTGATTTACTTTAATCTGACGGTCCATATTTAAAGCAAAATCTTTTAAATAAAATATAATATATTCTATTTATAATCTAATAAAACGAATAACTTTATAAAAGATTTTACTATGCAAATACTATGCAGGCACTATAAAAATACTATGCATAATAAAATATAATATATTCTAATTATTGTCTAACTTTATAAAAGTATTCTGTTTTATATAAAAAGATTTTATTATTAGCCTAATAAAACGAATAACTTTATAAAAGTATTATATTTTATATAAAAAGCTTTTCTGTTTTATTACATTAATAATACCAATAAAACAAAACTGAGTGACTTATCACGTAAGCATCAATAATCAATACCGTGTGCTACTATGCAACCACGCGTATTACTGTACTTTTACTACCGAGTAGTTCAACAGTATTCATGGTAAAACTTCCGTCGTTATTTTCAATAAAATATTTTTGTCGTTTTCTCAATCCGACAATAATTCTGTTGTGGGGTCCACCAATGATTGTGTCGTCGTACGAATATTCCTTGTTAGAACGAATATTCCCCGACCAATCGAATATTATATAAGAACTTGCGTACTTTACAAAATTTATAAATATTACCCACAATTATAACATTATATCAAATCCACACCATAATATTCAAAAAAATATTTCGAGAAATTTAAATCTTTATTCATAAAATCTGGGGTCTCCCAAGGAACCTGTTGGGTATATAGTAAAAAAATTTAATCTCTATTTTACAGAATGACCCAATAACACTGCAGAGTAGGGATAAAGATAAAGAAACTGTTGTGAATGCTCAATCTAATAAGTAAATCATTTTTTAACTTGAATTTCTTTCATGGGTGAGGACCCATACCCAACAATATATTATAGCGAAATTGTACGATCCATAATTCATCCCACATTAATTCATCATATCAATGCAACACACATGTGTATACTGGGCGAATAAGTATGTTGGATCACATTCTTACCTAAAATGTTAACTTATTAGGTTGAAACTCCACCATACTTATTAATCTATCTACACTCTTAAATTTATTCAATATGAGATTCATGTGAAAAATCCCAACAATATCTACCTTTCACTTGAATATCTATTACAATTATCATATTTTACTATTGAGTACACCTTCTTTGAGTCTTTCAAGAGTTCTATTTGACTCTAATACTACTTCGCCACGCTAAAGGCAAATGTGTAGTGACAAATGCGGGAGTGATCCCTTGTACTCCACCTCTCTATTTGTTCCACAACGGAGTAACACGCGGCCTGTGAATATGCTCCACCTTAGAATACCAACCTGATACTTGGACCCATCGAACTATGAATTCTTGTACCACTTGTAGCATAATTGTACAATCTATAATCCATCCTACATCAATTCATCATCATACCAATGCAATGCACACCTGTATATATTGACCCAATAAACACGTTGATCACATTTTTACCTAAACGTAAACCTATTAGATTGAGACTCTATCAAACTTATTAACCCATCTATAGTCTTAAATTTATCCTATATAATTCCCAACATTACTGAGTACTCCAACAAAATTTGTTATTTTAAAAAAATAGGGGAGGGGGGACGGGCGAGGGGGGAGGGCGTGGGGGGATGAATTTTGGTTGCTTTTGGTGTCAAGTACGGGTATTGAGGAGTCTTGGTTTATCATCCTTCCGTTGAATCTGTTGAGCCACCAATATTATTATCTATTCATAACAATGCATTTGCCAGTTTCTACTACCCCACATCCACCCATAAACAAAATCAAAAACAAAAAAATTACAAAAGAAAGAGAGAAGAAAGAGAAAGGGAAAATAAAATTCCATCCCTCTTCTCTTTCTCTCTCTCTATTTTCGGAAGGGAATTAAAGTAGGCAAATATGAACGAGAAGGCTTCTGTATCTAAAGAGCTTAATGCCAAGCATACCAAGGTACATACATAACCTCTCTGTTTTCATTTTATTAAATTTCAGAGCTTTTATGATTTGGGTGTGCAAATTTTCTCCATTGTCTCGTAATAAATTCATGATTTATTTTCTGTGTTTTATAAATTTTTTTAGCATGATATATTAAAACCCATTACAATATATGTCTTTGTGTATATGTACTTGAAAGATGAACAAAATTTGTAATCAGTTTCTAACTTGGGGAAAACTAACCTCCATAACTGGTAAGATGCACAGCATCAACCTTTTGAACAAAACTATGCAATGCTGAGCTTTGTTTTTTACAATTTAAGAGAAACAAGGACATTTTTGTCCAAGAGCTAAATATGCATCATTAATGTTACCTATCTTACCTAGAGGGAACTGATATTTCCACATATATTTTTGAAATTTCCACACGGTCCTCTCTCACATGAGCATACTGAAACCATGTGGAAATATCAAAAACATATATGGAAATTCATCCACGTTGGTGGATGTGGGGTCAATTGACCCCACTGAAAAAATTTACTTTATAATATATGATAAATTTTTAAAAAAATTTAGTGTAATGAACAAATTGACCCCAATGAAACTTTGTATATTTTCTTATATACAGGGTCAAATTGATTTTTTTATAACTTTCTCAATCTCATATCACTTCTACTCTTTTATATATGCATCTTCCTCTAATACTTCTAAAACAAATAATAATTTAATTTCCATTATTTTTATAACAATTCAGAAATTGAATATTTATTAACAAATTTGTGAGTAGAAAAGCGTAATAGGGGTCAATAAAGTGTGTCTATATATATGTGTGTGTGTAATGTTATTACTTGTTATGTCAATACTAGCATTGTAACCAATATGCAACTGGCCAAAAAGCTCAAAATTATTTAAAAAATTTGGCTCGGGGGCGCTGCCGCTGCCCTGAACCCCCACCAAATTATTTATAGCCTCACAATATTTTGACCCTGATGGATAAAAATCGTGGCTTCATCACTGGATTCGGCTAGGTACGTGCAACAAAACGAGAATGAAAAGGTAGGGTAGGTTTCTTTAAATCATATATGTTTATTTGATGTGATACACTGGGGTAACTTTTTTTAATAGATATAATTACAACTGGTTGGTTGCGATATAGTTAAAGCTGGTTGTTTTTAAAGGCGGTGTCAGATGTGCATTTTCAAAGAGCCTGTGCTATTTCATTGCTTACTAAAGCGCTACAAGGTGCTCATTGGGTTACACTAGTTGAAATTCTCTACATTTTTTACATATTAGATTTTTAACAGATTGTTATTTATTTACCCATATTCTCGTAAACTTAGATATTTCAGAGGATGATTTTTTATAGTATCTTAGTCCTCCATTATATTTGATTGTATGACCCAAGGCCTATGGTTTTCTGGTAACAATCAACTTGTTTTTGACAAAACTATTCTTATTTTGATCGCAAATTTTTGACAAAGAAATAAGGTTTGTCTACAACGGGTCCAGCAAGGGCTAATATTAGCTAACCCTTTTCAAACTTGTACTTTCATTTTCATAATAGTTACTATGATTTAATTTGAGGAAGCTGCAATTGAATGCAGCTGTAGGGATTGATCTAATTAAAATGAGCAACGACTTTAATTATTTGGTGGTGGTTTGTTTTAGTAAGCTTTATATCCCACATTATTTACATTCCTATGAATAATGATGAAATTAAAAATAATATATATATTTTATGCACAATGCACATTCAACATGTTTTTCAATATTAAAAAAATGGTAGGTATAAGAAAGATGAAAAGCAGAAGTAGACTACCATATTTGAACTTAAAAAAGAAAGAATGATATGAGCTATTACCACTTCCTTTATAGTCAATATCTCAAAATGTCAGTCACTTGAAAAAAAAATAGATCGAGTGCAAACAAGATCGTGACAGCATTGTCAATGTGAAGGTGTAAGCAACACTCTACCCCCACCCTGATAGCCAGTTCTCAAAATGCTTAAGCTATTACGAATTGGTACATAAATAAATATTAAATGGTTTGACAGGTGTATGGTTGCATTTATATCATCGACTTTGCGTGTAAGAAAGGTTTATTTAACATTCTGTTTATGAAAACCCCTTTATTTATAGTTTCTGTACTTCCTGAATTTTTACGGTTTTCCAAATATTTTGCAGATATTGGAGGGTTTACTTAAGCTGCCAGAAAATAGGGAGTGTGCAGATTGCCTCAGCAAGTATGATTTTCAGAACTGATATTCAATATGGTGTAAAATATATACTTGGCGGTACCCGGATAATGGTTCAATCATGCTATAATCATTTTCTACTCATGCTGGTGAATTGTATCTGTTTATTAGTATTACTGATTGATAAATACTACTATTTATCCTGTACTTCTTTTAGGCATTTGATACCTGATATATTATAAATGACCTTTAGCACCTTTTATATACTGAGAAGTTGTTTGTTTAGCCACCTATGTTTCTGTACTTCAGAAAAAATAAAGCAAGCAGTTAGATTGAAAATTTGGGACTCGGAGTTTATGATCTTGGTTTGCCAAGTAAGACATTGGGAGGTTTTGTCTAAAACTATACAACGAACAAAAGTAAGCACAGCTAGTTTCTGTACTTCAAAATTTTCTGTACTCCAAGCTGGAAGGCTTTGTTCGAGATACTATATTAGGAATAGATGAACAATTTCAGAGCGAATATGTATAAGGACTGTAAGCCAGGCAACAGGGTTTGGGTGTATTGGGAACAAGTAAAGTAGGCGTATAATTTCAAATTTTCAGCAAGACTAAAATTTGAACTCACAAGCTATGGGGGCTCAAGCAATTGAGAAGAAAGATCATTTATTAAAATCTTGATTACAGGACATTCACAGATTGAAGCCTCTCCATTGAATCTTCTCTTTTCTATCAGTTAAATCTTATTTTTCTATCTAAAATATAAAATGAAAACACATTTATAAACTGAATATCTCGACCAGATGGAGGAATCAAAAGATATATATTACTTACAAGATCCTCACATTTGTGTGGGTGGGTGGGTTCTGATAACAAGGTAGGGGGTGTCAAAGTTTTTTATTCGTAGGTTTTCTACGACAACGTTGAACATGGAAAACTGGGAGAAGTTGCCTCAGCTGTGAATTATCATCCAAATGAGAGATAGAGTATGACTCCAGATTTTTGGAGGTTAATTCAAAGAATGAAACATCCCCAGTAATGCTTTGTTAAGTTCAGAAGGTAACGCAAATGAGGATATGTATATTGAATAATTTTAGTTTACTGTTGTACAATATTTACCTCGCATGGTTTTGTGTACATAATATAATTAGTTTTTTTTCCCTATGGGGTCAGAGTTTGCGTTCACGTTGAGTCAGCCTAGTTATTTCATATTTTTTGGATTAAGGTCAGCCTAAACCAAATGGTGTAGTCATGGTCAATTGTTGTACTATTTTCCCTTGCTAGTTTCATAGTACTTCTTTGTCACATCATGTTGAGTCGAGGCTGTTGAACGTAACCCCTTAACCGTACTTCAGCTTCTTTCACTTATCTTTGGTTATGTTCTTAAAGCCAAAAATTATCTTAAAAGGCATAAGTTCCTACTGTTATTCCTCATTCAAATATTCTGGAACATTAGCCTTGAATTGACCATTGTCTCCTTAAACTTCGTGCTGTTAAAGCTTTCTAGGTAGAGCATGATATGAAAGGATCTCTCAATAAATTCTTCTTGCAACCATAATGGGTATCGTAATTTGGAGTTTCCGATTTTTAGGGCATTGGTTTAAGGCTTCAACCTTGCCTTCCGTACTACATCAAACTTCATCCTTGATTAAGTGCTAGTTCCATTGGCCCTCAGTGGTTTCTGTTCCATGGTCTCTTGCAAAAATTGCATAAAAGCAAATTCTACCATAGCATGATTGCAAGCACGATGAGACAATGCAGCTCTGATATCAATTGACACATGGAGCCTGCAGTGACCACCCAAGAAGCTCACAAAAGTTTCAAATGAAGAGAAGGGGAAAAAAAGGAAAATTGATCAATCTCCAAAATCTGCCTTTTGATTAGAAGGACAACTATCTTTGTAATCAACTCAACACCCTAATTAAAGTTCAACCTGAGCCCTTGATCAAACTTTATATGAACCATCTCTAATAGACTTGCATACAAAAGCTCAACCATAATTTTCCATACAACAGTTGTAATGTCCGTAGTACTCATAGCAGTGTCTAAGTCTGGTATATATATATATGTGTATATATATATATATTTATTTCTGTCTTATCACTTGTTTAGTGCGATTGATACTGTTCTAACTAGAAATGTGGCTACTCTTGTTTTCAAAATTTAGTCTCATGCAATGGACTGGTTCATAGTTTGAACAATAACATGCCACGGTCTTACATTTTGCTACTAATATTTAAAAATAAAATTCCTACTAAATCAACAATAATTGTTCTTCTATTGGTCTTCTTATCCGTGAACACAAGTGTTGGCTGCCTAAATCATGCAGCAGACTCCAAATGGAACTAACGTAATCTGGTTGCTGCTGTATTGAATTTCTTCCAGCTCTATCAAATGAGCAGTTTCAGGGGATTAATTATCTGCCAATAATATAAAAATAGTTCATTTTAAAACTTTAACTAGATATTTTAGTGCTAAAATTGATCTTGTAGGTTTCAAAATGGGCATACTACTCATCTTGTACTCTTGATTTGTTACTAACAGTTTTATGAATCCATGGTAGTAGCAATCTAAAGTTTTGAAAATAATTTAAATTTTGTCTTGTGTAGGCTTTACTAGTTGATCACTGAATACACGTTAACCCTCATTGTAATATTTTGTGCTTGTAATGCATGTTTATTCAGGGCCCCAAGATGGGCAAGCGTGAACCTTGGAATATTTATATGCATGCAGTGTTCAGGAATACATCGGAGTCTTGGAGTACACATATCAAAGGTTTTCATTTCACATTCTTCTTCTTGTTGTTCTTTATTGTAGAGTTCACTGTATGAATGAGTAACCTTGACACTCAAAGGTTATTCTCATCATCACTATTCCAGGGAATTGGATTGTTAAATTGTTTTTTCATTTTCCGATTGAGATAGGCATTTCTATTAAATTTAGTCAGTAGCGTTTAAAAATTGCAATAAGCTTTCCTGAAATGTATTACACTCCCCTTGCTTTCTTTTGCTGGTGAATGGAAAATTTCTCACCGTACTTGTGCCATTTGTAGTTTCAACACTAATACTACTCACTGGAGTTGGTTTTGATTTGGATGTACAACTAATATAGAGCTCCTTAAGGATAGGTCTTGCATGAACTGAGCTGAGCTCCGCCAAGCTCGAGCTTGCCATCGTATTGGCTTAGCTTGTTTACTTAATGAACCGAGTATGGGCCAATCTCTAGAAGCTCCTGACCTCAGCTCAATAAGACTTGAAATTATAAATGGCACAAATTTGAAATAATATTAATTTTTTAACCCATTTATCATCAAAATAAAGCAAGTCAATATACAGTATACACTTTGAAATAAGTTCATATTAAATATAAAAACAGTTAATAATATAAAATGATAGGACATAAGGTTTAAGTAGACAAATAAATAAGTGGCTTGTATCTTAACATAATTATAGTTTAATACTCAAATATTTACGTCAACCTTTCGAGCAGAACTTAAGTGAACCAAGCATACCCTTGTTCATTATTATTCATAGAGGAACCTAAGCTATAAATCGAGTTTGAGCTTGGCTTGTTTACATAATAATTAGCCCAATCTGTGCCCTTAAAGAGACGAACACCAAATTTTCAAGACCAGCTCTTAATTAAACCTTACATAATGAGTAACATGGCCATATGTTTGGTTTCCATCAAAACATGCCTTCCTATACCCACATTTCAACCCCATTAATATTAGTGAAAGTATAATAAATGATAATATTCCACAAGATCATTCAAATTTATCTATTGTGTGTGTTTTTTTTCGTCCTTGCTTTTAAAAAAAACTAGTGGCCAATTAGAAAGATTAGTAGAAATAGCAGTAATACAATTTCATTTGACTTAACATTAAATATTTACTAGAAGTTATCTTTAAAGTTCGTAGGGATAGCGAATTGTACTTCTATTATATATTCTCAAGTGAATTCCTGTTTCCTTCACTGTAAATTCTCGATGGCTTTCCTTTTCTCATTGATGCCATCCTTTATTTTCATACAATAGGTAAGATCTACAACACTTGACACATGGCTGCCAGAGCAGGTTGCTTTCATGCAATGTAAGAATATTTCTATTTCTATTTCCCTCTCCTCCCCCCCCCCAACACACACACACATGCGCACATCAGCTTTAGGCCACAAGAGGAGGTTGTTGTTTCATAAAGCAAATTTTGACAACATCAACTGCATTTTTTTCACCAAACAGGCAGGAATCTTTTGGGTGCCAAACCCCCATTGAATATAACATATGAATGGTTTCTTTGAGAAAGGATAGCAGATGCTCTGATTAAATTCCTGCTAACTGCAAATTTACAAAAAAGCTAGTCATGGGTTTTGGTATTTTGATTTTTCTGACTTCAGATTTGTGGGTTTGGCCCTTTTGGGGTGTGGGGGTAGGGGGAGGAAGAGATCAGTAATTAAGAATATTTTGTCAGTTCATCGGTTTTTCAACATGCTTTTGAGTTTTCACTTCACCTTGTTTCCAATATTTTGTGGGAATCCACTCCACTATAAATAGTTCTGCCTTATCTTTTTTTTACTGTATTACTTTTGCAGCTGTGGGGAATGCAACGTCAAACAATTATTGGGAAGCTGAATTGCCACAAGATTATGACAGGAGTGAAATTGAAAAGTTTATCCGTGCTAAGTAACTTGTCATCTGAGCTTTTATTGTGGTAGCTTTTGAAATAGCGAATAAGATCATTTCCTTATTTCCTTCTCTAATTAAGTGATTGGGCTTTTCAGGTATGCGGACAAAAAGTGGGCTTCTAAGGACGCGTCACAACCAATTCCAATAACAAGTGAAAGCTGCGATAACTATAATAAATCAGTGGAAGGTGGAGTGAAGATTCCCATTCCAAAGAAAGCAAGAAAATATTCACTTGAGGAAGAGACTATAACTGGATGTTTGTTACAAGTTCCTCTTACAACAACAAGAACACGTGCGGTATGTTGGTATTTTTTTATTCATTGGTTTATGCTTGATACTGATTTCATCTGGGTTTAACTAAAATAAGTATACAACTTCAACATGTTTATGTCTTACATTGTCTTTGTATATACCACATTGTTCAACATCGCCATCAATATTTGTGTTTGTTATTTCAAGTTGATTTTTTTTTTCTAACTCTGTTTAAATAATATTGGACATATTTGACTTTTCCCCCCTTTCTTACAAGTTAACGTTATGTTATGAATCTAGGGGTGGGCAAAAAAAACTGAAAATCGAAATCCGAAAAAAACATAACCAATGAAAAAGGCAATAAATCAAAATCGGAAAAACAGAACCGCACATTTGGTTATAACAATGGTTACTAACGAAAAACCACACCAAATTAACCGAGTCGCACCAATATATATATATATATATATATATATATATATATATATATATATATATACATACACACATGCATACATATGTATAATAAAACTCTAGTATATGATTACTAATTTAATAATAAAAAGTGCATATGAATTAATTGTTTACGTGTTGCTAGCTTTTTAGCTGTTTATATAATTTGTTTATATCATACATGTATAACAAATTTGTGGGGAGTATTCATAGTTTTTTTTAATACCATAATGTTGCTTCTAAGTTCTAATAATTTCATAAATGCATTAATTAGTAGCAATATTAATAGTGGGTAATAGTTGTGATTTGAACTTTTTAACTCCTTTTATTATTAACTTGTTTATTTACTTCTTTCATTTTTTAAATAGCATATTAACCCGAAAAAAAACCATAACTGCAAAATATTAACTAAAACCGTTAGTAACTGAATGGTTTGGTTAACCGCGGTTACAATTACTTCTATAATATTAACCACACTATACTATTTGGTTACTGCTACACCTTATAACCGCACCATGCATGCCCCTATATGAATCTATCATTTAATATGCTGATATTTCAAAAGCTTTTTGTGGAGTACTTCATTTCCTCATCTGGCCAAGATGCTTCTAGTGTTATATTTTCCACCTCCTTTCTTTTCTAGTGCTAAGTAAGTTTCTTTTGTTGTATTGATAAAATGAAATCAACGTTGCTAAAGTGAACATACCGGAAACTGCAAAAACTAACAAAAGAAGGAAGATGAGTGTAATGAGATCTCATCGCGCTGTGTCTCTCTGGATGACCTGTAATGGGTCATCAGTATGTAAACAGCCAACTAAAAGAGAGGTGTGAGCAGTTAACACCTAGCTGGTAACCACAAACTTTAAATTCTCCATACTCTGTGTTGGTTGGTAATTTGACAGATTTAAAACATTCTATTTCTACACGTGGGTACTCTATTTAAGGGGAACCATATTTCCAGAAAGTAGATGAATGTTAAAGATTATAACGGGTAAATAATGTTGAAGCATCTCTAACTCAAAACCAGTTGACTATGAGAGAAGTAATTTCCTTGGATTATAGAGTGAGTCTTAAGGCTTAGATGCCCAGGTAGAAGCATCCTACACAAAACCAATTGGCGATGAGGGAATGAATGAAGTAGCCATCCAGGATTATTTAGTGAGTCTTAAGGCTTAGATTGGCCGATGGGACTTTGTATCTCAACAACTAATTATAGACAAATGCAATCATTTTATAATAAAACTTTAAAACATGTTTTATTCATGCTTAAAATTTGATAGTAATTTTTATATAGCAAAAAAAAAATATAAAAAATTTGATAATTATAGTATGATAAAAATTGAAGTTTCAAAGAATGAGATTTAGCTCTCATGGTCATCTTGATTTTTGATTTCTTTTGTTGTA
The DNA here is from genome assembly GCA_016801055.1 of Panax notoginseng. Taxonomy (NCBI): domain Eukaryota; kingdom Viridiplantae; phylum Streptophyta; class Magnoliopsida; order Apiales; family Araliaceae; genus Panax; species Panax notoginseng. Next base: position 255,896,771 of record CM029013.1, read on the forward strand.
CTCCCTCTGTCTAAGTTTACTTGTCCTAATTTCCTTTTTGGGTTGTCCAAAACAATTTTTCCTTTCCGTTTTAATGTTATTTTTAACATTACTTTTCCATAATACCCTCATTTAACTTTAAAAAAAAATCATTGAAAACAACATGGTATACATTGAAAAAAGTAACACTACTAATTTTGACATTGGAATCACAACCATACCCCTTCCCCCCCTCTCTCCTCTATTTTATTGTTCCAAGAAAAAGTTGGAATATTAAATAAAATAGAAAATATGATAATATAGTAATTAAAATGGGTAATTTGGAGATCAAATTTTTTTCTTAATAGACGTTTACTTTCAAACTAGGACAACTAAAGTTGGATGGAGGGATTATTTAGTAGTAGCTCAAACAGAAAGAGTGTTGACTGCAACAACAGAGCTGGAAATGTGGTTGTTATTATGCATGTAATTGCATGTCTGTATGCCATCTTTCCTCGCCTTTGCAAGTCACCCATGTGTGATGTGCCAATGTTTTTTAGATCTGGTGTTTAGGTTTTATTTTCCCTCTGGTTGTGGTTGTTGCTCCTTTCTCTTTTCACTTCAACTTTTGTCCGTTTCTTTTCAAGTTCATCATTCATTAAAATTTGAAAGATTCGGATCAGTTATTCTGAATGTTATTTATTTGATCAGGGTTCTCTGGATTTGGGGAACGAGGTTTTCATTACACCTCCCCCAATTGATGGGTCCGTGCCTGAACATGATACTTCTGTAAAGAAGGTTGATGTTCCTACAGATCTCTTCAGTTTACTCTATTCAGAAGCAAAACAGGATCGCGCAGTTGTACCTCCATCGCGATGGGCAACTTTTGAGTGTAAGAGTACATATTTGCTATTACTGCTTATTATATACTTCTTGAGGTATTCATGGACTTAATTTTACTTGAGGATCATATGGATAATAAAGTGGTCAAGACCAATATCACAATCATATCATATAACAACTGAAATATTTTTCACATAAACAAAAGAAAAAAATCAATCTGATTCCAAGTTGTGAAGCAAAATAACGAAGAAAGATATTGATACATGGAAGGGTGAGAGAAAAAGAGAAAAGTCATACCATTTGTTTGCCAATAAATTTATACACTGGAAAAGGGATAATTTATGTTCAAACTTTATACTCCCTCTGTCAATTTAAGACATTTTAAAATGTTAAATTGGCATGATTCATTTAAGTTTTGAAAATAATAAATCTTATAACTTATGGTACTTTTTGGATAGTTTATGATATTCATAATTGTAATGACATAAACTAACTGAATCCATGTCAATTTTGAGTTTAAACATATTTGAAATTGACTTTTGAAAAGCCAATATTGATTTTATAATTTGAAACGGAGTATTAATTTAAAAAAAGCTTGTTACTAATTTGGTCAAGAGTCAGTTTGTAAAGTATGCGCACACAAATACAAATGCACTGATTCATGCTTAGTTTTCTGTAAATTTTTAATTATGGTATTGAACTTTACATGATGTGGACAATCACCAATAAGCATTTGGCACTCCTCTAAAATTCGAAGTGTAGTCATTATTCTAGAGTTTTAAAATTATGAATTTGTGCATGCAGGAGCTGCGCTGTTAGAGAAACAAGCAGATGAATATAATGCCTTAGTAGGTTGCATTAAGCATTAGTTAACAGCTAGAAGTGGGCAATGGACCTCATCAGAAAGGTACATCCTTTCATATGACTTCTCTGGTTCCATTCACCTTCAAATAAGGCTATAGTGAAACTTATATTTTAGGCTCACATTTCCCGTCCTTTTTATTTTAAAAAGAAATACCAAACTTAGAGACGGTGGTTTTTTGTTTTCATTAGTTTCTGGAGTTATTAGTTAAGCATTATTTCTAACTATCCAAATCTTGAACAACTAGCAGATAGATGACAAATTAGATTGGCTGTCAAGTAATTTTTGGCACAACTAATATTATTTCTTCTTCATTTTTTTGTTTTGTTTATAAATATAATTTCCGTCTCTTCTTGAGTGGTATGGAAAAGTTAAACTCTTGGGGTCCTGGGTATTTGTCTGTCTGAAACAGTTCTCAGATATTTTAGCAGTTGCAATTAGCGCGTGCAAACATTTTCTGTTTAAGTATCTAGAATTTTGAACTAGTGTCTGCGTTCCTTGGTAAAACATAGACGTTATGCTTTTTTGCTAATGTCAACCTGATAAAGTAGGCAAATAGATTGGTCAAATCGTACATCAAAATAGATAGCTGTTCTAGCATATTTTGATGAGGAAATGTGGGAGGCTCAAGGCTAAAAGTAAGAAAATGTCCAAAATTTTAACACCAGTCTTGCCTCCATGGATATTCCTTTGAGATGAAGAATGGACCAACAGCAATTAAGTTATGATCTTTAGGAGGGCAGGTTCAGTTTAGTACACATAAAATAAATGGTCAGAGCCTTTTAAATTACCCGGAAAAAAAAGGGGTTAGAGCCTTTTATGATTTTAAGGATCTCAAAATATGATTGCCAAGATGAGAAGTATTGAGTTTCTATTTCATATGCATAAACCAATCAACAACTAATTCCTAGGCAACTTCAACATGAGAAGTACTACGTGTATGAAAGAGATATCAATCTCGTACCATTTTTAGTATCTTTCAACCTACTAAATCATAAACACCACCACAAAGTCGATAATTAGCTTGCTGCAGGTTCACAACCTTATATATATACATATGTATATATATATATACACTTTCATTCAACAGGTCAAGAATATACATTATATGAGAAACAAAGACACCCTTTCTGATCTGAAAACCTCAATTGCTCTAACGTATATCTAGGAACCAGTTCCTTGGTTTTAAATTTATTTACTTGACTTCTTTTATATTGGTTCTGTGGAACCACTATGTCATGCTCATCCACTTTCACAAAAGGTTCCAAGGCATGATGATCAACTACCATCATGTCAAGCTAACTTTTGACTCGGCATCGATGTCAGATAATACACAACAACATGCGAAAGTTAAATTGACAATTAACAGTTGAGAATTGTAAAATAGAACATATTAAGTGAAATTAAGAAGTTTATAGTAATTTTATTTATGGTACATACAATCTATGTATTAACAAAACACACACACACACACATACATATATATATATATATATATATATATGAGCTCTAGGAATGATAGGTGCATTTGCAGATAATTAGTTGCTAGCTCTCTATCTTTGTGTCTAATATATGTTTTCTTTCTTTAATATATATTACAGGAATTCAATTGGCCTGAAGTTTTTTCCACCACTCCTCTACTACAAAACCACGTTTGAGGAGAAAAGAGTATCTTTTCCACTTCTTGTTTCTTTAAATCAGCTATCAGTGGCAGAATCTCCTTCTTTTTGTTTTCAATTTACAAAATACGCTTCTAAAAATGTGCTAACACTCACTTGCTCGGGCTTAATTTATTCGTCTCGGTTTTCTCGTGATGTTTTTTTTTTTTTTTGGTAATTTGTATGCTCTGATTTAAAATTGTCTTGTTGATGTATATCTTGAAAATTTTACTATAAAAGAGATGTATAAAATGCCCAATCTAAACGTTTATGTTTATAGGAATTAGTTTTTCTTGTGTGTATTCATAGTCAGTGTTGGTTCACTACAAAAACAAAAAGGGATTTAGCGACGGACGGTTGCTGACCGTAGCTACAAGGCAATGATTCATATTCATTTTTAGTATGAAGCTGTACCTCTGTGAATATACCGTATAAAGATAGGAAAACACTATTTCTACACGTGTTTTTGATATTTTCGCATTACATCATCACATGAAGGTGAGATTTGTTGTATACTCGAGTGTGAGAGATTATGTGAAAATATAAAAAATACATATAAAAATATCAGTTTTGGTTACACTAACTTCATGTGAGATATCAAATGCAATGTCATATTTCTATAGAATTGTTGGGGTTTGGTTATTCTATTTGACTATTTCTAATGCTCCATTCCATCACTAGTCACTACTCAGCCGAAAGTTGGATTATATATATATATATATATATAGAACTACTCTTGTGATTATAAAAAGGAAATTGATATTTTTACATAATTTTTTAATATTTTCATGTGAAAAATGTATAACGACGGTTTTACCGTCGTAAAACCGTCGTTATAAGGTCTATAGCGACATTTTTATATAAAAATATCAAAAATTTATGTGTCCTATAAAAAAAACTCAATTTTTTTCCTTCTAAAAGATGGTGGATTATGGAGTAAAACCATCCACAATTTGGTTGGGTGCCTTTAATGATATAGCCTACAAAAAGATACTTGTCACTTGCAATTGGTGGTTATTTAAATCTATTTGTTTAGCAGATAAAAGTTGGTTGATTTTTGGTGTATATTGATTGGTTTGACCCATTTGCATCTATATTTGGGGGCAGATTTTGTTGCTTTGTATTTTGTCCCTATTATTATCTGGCTATATGAGTATGACAACTCAACAGTCTTCTTCTCATGGCCCCTAACTACCCTACCACAGCCTTTAGAATTAAGGGAAGTTAATTTTAATTTATAATGTAATGATCTCCATAATCATTGAATAATTTAGTATAATTTTTATAAGAAAATTAAAATAGTATTTAATTACACAATTATAAAAGTATTTTTTTTTTAAATATAGAAGACTGGATTAGTACAAAAGTGAGTTGAAATATTTAATCTAATTATAATCATTATCGTCTTGTTTGGTTCATTGAAATTAAACATATAATGTAATAAATATTCATTTGTGACGGGCAATTGGAATAATAGCATTGTTAATAAATAACATTAAGCATTACTCTTTATTTTAATAATCAATTGAAAAATAATGAATAAAATATATATTATCCTTTATTTTATTTTATTTTTTAGAAAAGGGGAAGTATTATGATTCAGAGTTCAAATTCTGTTTGAGTTACAAAATATTATTCTCTCTTCTTCATTCCACGAAAAGAATTTTTATTTATTTAATTTACAAATGTTAAAGTTATATTTTAATTTTATATAAATTCCTAACGATTATAACGGTTAATTTAAGAGTGTGATATGATAATAAAATGATAACGATAAACTTGAAAAGATATTATATATTTTATATTACTATCAAAGAACAATAAAAGTAGATTTTTTTAAAGAAATAATTAATTTTCTTTTAGAAATGATATTTTTTTTGTAGAACAAAGGAAACATCTCTCTCTACACACACACACACACACACATATATATATATATATATATATATATATATATATATATATATTATATTTATTTTAATTTCCACATAAATTACACACGCAACATGTGTATGGCCATTAGTTGATGTCAGCGGTATAATTGTGTCATATTTTTTTTCCTTATAAGTTATATTACTATATTGTTTTTATTTCATCTCTTTTTTAATCTTTTAAATTTTATAAATTTTTTAATTTACTCCACATAATTTATGCACGCAATACGTCTGGCGCAGGACTAGTATATATAAGGTTTGTGAGTGATTTTTAAGGAATTATAGAATAGGTTTATTATGCGGAAATGACCAAAACATGAGTCTTTGTCAACTAACAAAGTCATGTGCATATGGGGGTTCCTCTTCATATAAAAATTCATATTTATATCTATTCTATGTTTTATTAAGATAGAGATGCTTTAACTCTTTAACATATTTTAATTAAATGACCAATTAATTAATTAACATATATATATATGCACCCACTCTTCTCACTTTTCTTATTTCCTTTTTGAAACTTAATCACATGACTTGGTTATTCTTGGGGCGCGGGGCTTATTGCCTCTTTCCCAATTCTTTAATACACTTTATTTTTTGAGGTGCCCACCTAGGAAAGTGTTCAATTAAATATCATGTAGAGAATATACTCCCTCCGTCCCAAATTAACTGTTCAGTTTTGACTTTTTAAAGTCAAATTGACCATTTTTAAAACTAATATTTTTACTATTTTTGCTAAAATATAGGTGAAGTGATTATAACCAAAAGAAAGTATATACAATTTATTACTAATCCCAATTTTTATAATTTTAGAAATATATTTATATATGCTTAATTATTAATTCTAAAAATAGTCAATTTGACTTAAAAAAATCAAAATTGAGCAATTAATTTGGGACGGAGGGAGTACAAGTTAATAATGTTCTTTTAAAAAGTACTTTTTATATTTTTGATCAAATTTAATAGGATTGTATTATAATTTTATAAGAATGTTTATCAGATTTATTATGACTAGCCCTCAATCGCACATGAATTACGTGTGTAAATTATATGAAGTATACTGGGTCGTAATTATTTGGATCTAAATAATTCAGTGGATTATAGTCCACGTAAAGAAAGTATTCCAATGTATGAACATGTTTAGGCAATTAGAAAATTTTAAAGAATCTAATATTCTTTATTATATTTGATTCCTAACTAATAAGGAAAGTGTCATGATAGAATCTGACTTCCTTCTTTTAAGGAGATTCAGTTCAATCTCATTAAGGAATCTAACATAATGAGGAATCTTATTTACATACGGGGAAGGGCATGTAGTGGAGGTGTGATCCTCAGACACGCATAAATCATTATTATTTTTCAGCACTAAATACTTCCATTGTTAAATTTTATTCAACATGTATTATTCTCATCGGATCTATCCCCCGGTGGCTCAAGCCGTCAAATTTTACGTTAGCGCTTTTAGTGATTGTGGCGCGTGGACGAATCTTAGCGTTAACAAAATAAAATAAAAAAATTGAAGAACTAAATTAAAAAATAAATAATAAATAAAAATAACAAAATAAGAATTATCTTAAAAGTAAAAAGATATTTTGAAAGCCAAAAAAAAAAATCAAAATTTTATTTATATGTCACCACTAATTTTGTTAGTTGTTAACTTGTTATTATGACATTTATGTTTACTCAGCAAATACATCAAAATGATTTTTGGAATATAGCAAGATCAAATGAATTGTTATAATATGTTTTCCTTTTTTTACTTTCTTTTCCTTTAGTGGAAATAAAAAGTAGAAAAAAGGAACCTCCATCAAGCCTAATTTTACTTATCCAAAAGCTACTTTTAAGTTGTCTAGATTAGTTTGTCTGTGAAAATTACAGAGCTTAATGGTGGTAGTTGTTGCATAAATTGGAACAAGATCACCATATTATTGGGAAAGTGATGATTTGAAAAAAGATGCGACTTTTCCTAACACTATGTTGCATATATAAATTAATTATAGCAACAATGTGTTGTAAAGGAAAAAAATTATTATTTTAAATTAACAGAAAAACAACTTTCTTACCGTAACTCTGTTACGGTAAGGAAGTTGTTCTGTAATATTGTGTTGCTGCAGATTTTTTTTTAAAATGTTGAGGGTCAAATCTTATGGTGCAAAAATTGGTAGCAAGTAAACCCTATAAGCATTATTTGCTATGAATTCTATGATCTCTCTCTATATATCAAGAGAATTGATATTTTTACAAGTAAATTTAATAGTTTTATAACTCCGTTCTCACATAAGTGGACCCCACTTACTATTCATGTGAAGAGGAGCTTATGGAACTATCAAATTCTCTATATCAAAATTAAAGATGTAAATGAATCGAGTCGAGACGCGTATTGAGTTGTTCAGATTTGGTTCACAAAATTTATCGAGTATAAAATAAGGTGTGATTGAGGCTCGTTTAGCTATTGAGTCGAGCACGATCTAGAATCGAGTCTGAACAGTTTGAACTTTTCGAACAAATATGATCTGAGTATCAATAGAAAATTACAATTTGAGAATATTCGAGTAATTTATCAAAGTTTAAAATTTGATCATATTAGAATCATTTATATTTCGAGTCGAACTCGAATCGAACTTTTAGTCGAGCGAGTACAAATCAAATCCGAACTGTTTGTTCATTTTGCAGCCTTTATCAAAATAGATGAACTTTAGGGTTTATTTGGTATTTTACCAACAATTTAGTATATTGAGGAAAAGCCCTTCGAGGAGACAAGGTGCCCAAGATTAAGCTAATTAAACTATGTATAATTGTGTATGTGGCATATACAAGACTTGTAGTAGCTAATTAAATTTTGGCACTAGCAGATAATTTTTTTTAATCAAATTAAATAATTAGAAATCATTTGTTTTCTTCTGAACTCAAATAAATAATTGTGATGTACTCCTTTTTCTTTAATGGTGCCGTTAATGGAGCTTCATTGTACTATCGTCTATCAATGGAGCTGATATGGTACCTCAATGATTATTATGTATTTCCTCATCATATAATAACTGTCGCTTTAGTTTGATGCACATGAATTAAGAAAGTCATTTAGTGCTATCATTTATTAATTAAAATTAATGTGAAATTTCATCACTACCCCTTTATGGGAAGTTGAAAACTATTAATATAAAGAAAAAATTTCTTGGGACAATGAGAGAAGGTAGGGGTGATATAGGAAAGTAAATAATTTATTCTCCTATAAAGTTATAAACGATAAATAAATTGAAATTTTTTTTTTCTTTAAAACGACAGTTATTATGGGATGGAGGTAGTAATAAGTATCAAATTATGGAATAATCAAACACTAATAAGAAATTAATCAATTTGTTACCTCAAAATATGGTACCCATTAATAATATGCCAGCATTACTCATCCACAAACTATACTACAAGTCAACAACTGACATACCCCATTTCCCCATTTGTTCTAAAATGAAAGACCTATATATGCAATTCTCAAAACTATTTAATTTCATCCGAGTGAAATTTCATATGATCTGAATGTTTAATATATATTTTAATAAATTAGATCATCTAAATAAAATAACATCTGAATTTAAAAAACTATTTGATAACTAAAAATTATAAAATATCTGAATGACTTTTAATTTAAAAATATATGAAATTGACTTTTCAAAACTCAATAATGATCTTAAATTTGGAATGGAAGGAGAGTACGATATTTATATATGCTCCATAAATTTAAAGTTTTCATTAAGAGACACTTTTTATTGATTAGATTTATATTTTACTCTTACCGATTAAGAGACGATAAGAGGCAAATAAAATTTTTTCAAACAATTTTACCCTCTTACATACCGAATCAAATGTGAAAATATTAAGATGTATTAAGAGATAAACAAACATGCACCTCCTTAATCTGTTCATCTTATTTGTCGATCTTGAAAATACTTAAAATTAACTGAACAAGAATCGATTTCAAATAGCATAATTGATTGTTTTATATATAACCTAATGGCATATAATAATCAAGTGCATGCACATATCGGTACCAGAATCACTGAATAATTGAGCAGCATATCACCTTACAAACCCTATTCCTTTATTTTAGTTTTTATTTTTATTTTTTTCATAATTAATCCTTTATTTCTTGATTAAAGACAAATGATAGTACAATTATTGAAAACTTTAGTTAGGCGTCCTAAAATATTTAATACTATTTAATTAATGGGAACATTCTAGGGTACATATATATATATATATAGACCGGCTCTCTTCAGCGAACTGGAGGGAGCAAACCGGCTATAGCGACGGTTTTTTCCATCGTTATATTATAAAAAATCGACTTTCTATACTATAGCGACGCAAAAAACCGTCGCTATAGCCGGTTCGTTCTTAGTCCGCTCCTTCCAATTCGCTGGAGAAGCGGACTGATATATATATATATATATATATATATATATATATATATATATATATATATATATATATCATCCCTAAATTCCATGAAATTCCGGAGCCGAATCTTTGTTGGCTCCTTTATTTAGGATTCTTTGACTAAGCTAAACCTAATATTATGACTACCTTCATCTCATATCTTTGTAATAATAATTAAGATCTTGTACTGAACTAATAAAGTACACCTAGGAGATTTTGCATTAGGGTGCCTAACTGCCTAGCTATAGGATTCACATACAATATTATACAATTGACTTGGCATATGCTACATTAATTTCTTCTTTCGTTGTAGAGAAAGACAAGGAGAAGGGTAGGAAGCTTGAATTTGTGTGTTTTTCTACCATTATGCATACTACATTATTGTTATTATTTCTTTATCTGTTGTCAAATTCAGTCAGAAAATGAATTTGGGGGACATTGTATGTAATTTGATATTTTATATTAGAAGTGGTTAGTATGAAATTAACTTTGGTCAATTGATCAATACAGTATCGACACGTAGGTCGGAAGGTGATCTTTCTCTTAACTTCATGGTAACCAGATCCGTTTATATTATAGCGATTTGTAAGCTCAATTACATTGGGGTCAAATTATGAATTTAGTAATACTTAGTGCAATATATGTATATTTAGCCTCATTTATATTATACTCCCTCCGTCCCAGGATAAAAGTTGTGATGGACTTTTCACGCATATTAAGATGATGAATGAAATGACAAAATTGTCCATAATAATGTCATTAAATATGGAGAGAGAATTAGAATAAAAAAATATGAGATATTTAATGCTACGGGTATATATAATAGGAAAATATGGGTAAAAGTTTGGTTATAAAAAAAAAATGGATATTTAACATGGGACTACCCAAAATAGTAATAAGAACTTTTATCATGGGACGGAGAGAGTAGTTCTTTAAACTCTTAAATATTCAGTTCAGAAAAAATAGCTGATTAAATTTAGATGAATTAAACATCAATTAAATCTTCATAATGTTAAATGTATTAACTAAAAGTCTAAAACATAATAATGAGGATTGGGGTCATTAAATTATAGTGATAATAACATAGCAAGAACCCTAAAGTGCTCAATTCTTAGCTTGGCATCTAAGTGTGTCCCCTCCACAATGCAAAATTTTGAAAAACCCTAATCTTAACAGCAAAGCAATTATAATAAGCATGCTAATTTTCCCACTAAAGTTATAGCTTTTTGACAAAGTATAGGCCATTTATAAAGGGACCCAATATGAAAAACCCCCCACTCCCTAGCCATTCAAACATTACCCAAACCTTAGTGCATGTGTGTGTATAAAGAATAGGGAAAAGGATAGAAGCGCCGCCGTGTGGAGCACCACCACCACCAGCTCCACCATGTCCATCCCCCACCACCGGCACTCTTGGTGTGGTGTAATTTTGTGATGGGATATTTTAGTTAATTCCACATAGCTTGGCTAGCAATGTAACACCCTCATGTCTATATCTTTAGGCTTTACTCTCATTTTCCCATTCTCCAAGAAATAATTTACATATATTATTACTCCACTTTGATTACTATTTTGTTAGCTTTTGGCACACAAATGATTGGATGTAAGAAATTTACACAAAAAAAATGATTAGTTGTGTAAATTTTTTTGAAAAAAATGATTGGATCTACAAATCTACTATATATACTAACCCAAAAATAATAAGCTAAAATATGTGCAACTTGATATATATATATTCTCAGTAAGGAACATGTTTATTAACGAATCGGTTATGACGACGATTCGTACAGTCGTCATAGCCAATTCAATAAAATTTATCACAATAATTAGCAACACAATTAAATTAATGACAAATAATTATGTTTTTGTAACGGAAAAAAACAGCTAAAATATGTGTTGCTTGATTAGAAACCTTTAATCAAACGTATGACTCGATTTTTTCAATACGCATTCAACGACATATATATTACAATTAACTTTAATAAAATTCATCACAATAATTAGCATCACAGTTAAATTTATTACAAATCATTATTGTTGGTGGTACAACCGCTAAAAGCAATATTTATAAGGAAATGATATTTCCACAACAGTTTTTGATATTTCCACACGAAAAGTGTCGCTATAGATCTTATAGCGACGATTTTTACATCTACAGTGACACTTTGCGTGTGAAAATATCAAAAACTGTTGTGGAAATATCATTTACCTATTTATATCGTTAAATATGGGATTTGGATCCCCTCCGTTACACTTTTTCTTAAATTCTATCTAATATAAAATATTTTTATAGTTGTGAATAGCATAATTGAAATCGATACCAGACAACTAATTTATTATGAAAACTGATATTTTCACATGTTAAAATGATATTTTCACACGAGTCTCTCACATGAAAATATCATTTTTTATGTGAAAATATCAGTTTCCTTTATTATAATGAATAGCATAATTGTTTCAAAAATAAAAGTACTCGTACATTTTTTCACTATTTGATGAGCATGTGAATTTTTCATCAAAATTTTAATTGATGAAAATTCTTTTAAACTTTTAATTGTGAAAATATTTTTTATGATTCTAATTTTTGATATAATTGATCTTAATATCGTCACTATCTATTAATATATTTTGATCATTACTAAGAAAATTATTAAAATTAAATAAATAATGTATTGAATAGAATGGAAAAAAAATGTGTAATTGGGTGAAATGTAGAATGAGAAGGCATCCATTAAACTTGTTTAAAAAATAAAAATAAATTTTTTATTCTTCAGTAACAACTAACAAGGGTTTACATCCTACACCAAACAAGGGGGTAGCTTGTGTAAGTGGACTAGCAGTGGCACAAATCTTGATAATTGGAGTAGATGGTATCGAAAATTCCAAAAAATAATTGATAATTGAGATTACAAATCTTGTTCGTCAAATTCAAATCATTCCCCTCCTTAAAAAGACTGATCTAGGAAATTGTTAAGGAAATTAAAGAGATTGTTGGTTTCTTTTATTTTAATGTATAATTTATGGTCAATTTAATACGAAAAATTTTAGATTTAGTGCAAATAATTATACTTATTATAATCTAATTAAAAAAAAGTACTTTTAAATGTTATATTTGTTGGTTGTAAAATTCAGACATCAATTTTGAGTTTTAAAATTTTGCAAAATAATTTCAAAAAAATCAAATTGTATCCTCTAATCAATCAATACAGTGCTGACACGCATAGATATCACCTTCCGCATGCATATTGATATTATATTGGTCAATTGACCAAAATTAAATTCATACTAATCACGGCCATTTAACTATTTCTTGCATTATTATGATAGGGAGGAGATAATGTCAGTGTCGAGCAATAAAAGAGACTAGATCTTTTCCGAAATTTCAAAGAAATAAATTAATCTAAACTTTCATTATGCATAAATCTTGTTAGATATCGTAGTTTGTTGAAACCATTCAATTCTAATAATGTACACTAAAATAATCTAATTTTTCATAGAAAGTTTGTGTACTCCATCAGTTCTAAATATATTTTTTAAATAATTTTTTTTAAAAAAATAATTTGTATTCTCAAATATATTCCTAATGTTAGTGAAAACTTATAGTGCAAAACTAGAAATGATAGTACAAAATAGTTGCAAAACTATATTTCTAAGAATATTGTTGGGTGTTGCGAAAAATTTGTGTCGAATTACAATTGCGCTATATATCAATATATGAAATTGGATAGAATTATCAGATGGTCTCACTTATTAGACATGGTTTTGTTTCAAAAGAGTTACCACTGATAATCAAAAAATGATCATAAACATTCATAATATATACTATCATTTTTCTATTTAAAAACAATGAGGCGATTTTAAATCCTAATTACTTCCTCCATTCCATATTAACTTACGTTTTATACCCTTTAAGTTATTTCAAAATATTTGACGTTTAATGAAATCAAAGCATAATTAAGATTTTTTCTTCCAAATTTATCCTTATTCCTATTTTCCAATAAGTGTGTAATTAATGCACACAATAATTAGTTTTTTCAATTTTTAATTGCATTAGATTAGTTTTAGGCTACCCTTTCAGTTTCCTTTCCTTCCCAATACATATTCATAACAGTGATAATCAATTTTTGGAAAGAAATTTTTTAACTTGGACGACTGGACATAAAAGAAAGATATGGAATAGTGTGAGAGAGGAGAGATAGAATATTTATTAAATAAGGGTATTTTAGTCTTGTACAATAATTTTTTATTTATATTAATAATTTTCTTAATTTATGTGTAAAAACCTTAAATGACACTTATTTAGTAACGGAGGGAGTAACATTTAAAAAGATTTCCCAAGAAAAAATTAATGTGAATAGTAAGTCAAAGCACCATTTATTGCATAGAACAAGTTGAACTAGTGTAATTTTTTTAGTGTAAACAGCCTAATTACACATCAAAATCCTACATTTGAGTCCATATCATGTGGACAACATTGAGAAAGACTTAACTAAAGATATCACGCAATGTTGTTACATACTAGTAAGAAAATTAGCGACGGAAAATCAAAGTTCGAGTTAGGGTGGGCGTTGCTGTTTCCCTGTTTCAGACAAGTGACCCTTTGACCTTTGTAATTTTGTGACAATAAGGGAGGGAAGATTTTTTAATACAACAGCAATTATAACACCGCTATATTTTAGGAATTTTTGATATTTTCGCAATAATTTTTGATATTTTTACATGTGGGGCCTACTTTTTAACCATATATCAATATTAGTTTGGTTAAAAAAAGGGTTCCACACGCGAAAATATTATTTATCCATAAAATGTAAGAAAGTGATATTTGGGCAGTAATTTTTGATATTTCTGCATGTGGGGCCTACTTTTTAACCATATATTACATGCGGAAATATTATCGTAACACTTTTTGATATTTTCGTATCGGTGACCCATTTTTTAACCAAATATTAATATTGATTTGACGAAAAAGTGAGCCCCACATGCAAAAATATCAAAAATTATTACCCAAATATCACTTTCCTACATATTATGGATAAAAATACAATCACAATCAAAATTTTAAAAAATACAAATTTAAACGAACAGTGAGAATCAAATCAGACACCTGCTGATCTCATAACCTTAGACCCACAAATTTGGTGCGAGAGGAGATTACAAAACTACATATTCACTTCTGAAATCAACAACTCTTGGACCTTTTATTCTCGTAATAATGGCTCCCTTTGTTCTGCAAAAACCAAAAAAGAAAGAAAAAACGTAAAACAAATGAAATAGTCCAGCAACAACGGTCTCAATAACACATTTAAAGGATCATGTTACTCGTGAACTTAATTTCATAGTAAGTTGGTCAATTGACCAATACAATACTGACACGCATAGAGATCTCCTCCCGACTTATGTATCGACACTATATTGGTCAATTGACCAAAATTAATTTCATGCTGACCACTCCAACATTTAAAACACAAAATGTTATGTAAAGACTAGTTTACTTTCAAATGTATATTTAAGCGGGTTTCTAAGTTTTAATAAAGAGAAAAAAATAAGAGAATCGTTACTTCCACAAGTAAGTCGAACTTATAAGTCATATTTTTATAAGATTTATATTTATAAGATATTTTTTTAATTTAAAGTCTGTTTCAAGTCGGTGTCATTTATACTCCTCAAAGAAAGTTTTTGAAGTTTTCAAATTCCAGAGTACTGTGTTCTTCTCAAGTTACAGATTTCTTTCTCCATTTACTATTGGTATGGGAGAGATCTTACGCTAGTTATGTAGGATACATGATAGGTAAAAAAAACCTTAATTTACGTTAAATATACTTAAAAGACATCTTTTATTGAGTAGAGGAAGTAAAACATACATAGAGGAGTAATTATTAATTTTTAAATTGGTAAGACTTGTTTTTTTACTGTGTAAGAATCACAAGTTGAGGTCAATACAAAGATTTGAAGCACAAAACTTTGCAATGATTTTAAAGAATCATTATATAAATAACAGGAGAATTTAGTGCTTTTGGATTATAAGCATCAAGCTGAACCTTCTCTCTGTTTGTGGTCTAAAATTACAATATGTACTACTAATATGTACTCTCTGTCTCTTCTCTCCAGTTCCTAGGCCGTACAGAATCTGTTTTCCATATAAAAGCCCATTCCTTCCATGGGAGACCAACAACCTCACACTACTCTCCCCTTTTTATCTGCACATATTTAAGCAGATGAGACTGGCCTGCTTTTAATTTGGCATTCTACCATATGTTTATATTTTCCCCTTTTTTTTTTTCTAAGCAATTCTCCCCTTCTTCTTCTTAATCTATTTCCCCCTGTTTTTGTTAAGGATTTATTGGATTTCATATTATCCACCTAAGTTCTCCACTTTTCTTCATCTCTATGCTTTTGTTTCTCACATTTCAAATCTCTTTAATTCCTGTAATTTGGTCAATACCCAGATAACATTTTCCCCAGGGACTTCTTGGATGCCATATTATCCATCTTAGTTGTCCAGTGTGTTTTTTTCTCTCACATCTCAAATCTCTTGAATTTCTGTAATTTTGGTCAATACCCAGTGAACATTTTTACAAAGTTCAAAGGATATTAGGACCAAAACCCCATCTACTCATCTTTTTGAATTGTCTCCTATAGCTAGCTTTCTTGATTTTCTTGGTCTGCTGTGCCTATTTTCTTGAAAATGGTGGTGTTAATATTCATGGCAAAGAATCTGTTTGGGAACAGCAGAAAGAACAGATTGGAAACCACAATCTGGGCCATCCAACTCATACTCCTGTCAGCTGGTTTCATCTCAACCGTTCTTGTATTCAAAACATCTGTGATTCCATACTCACTTGACATAGTGATTTCTACACTACCAGGACTCTGGGTCAAACTCAAGTCTTGGTTGTCTCCACCTTATATCTACATCATTATAAATTTCATCATCATTTTTATCGCCGTGTCATCCACTTTACACCGCCCTAAGGCAAACGAGGACCACCATAATGATGACGATTATGGTGGTCCTCGTTTGCAACAACCACCGCCGCCACCGGTATTAGAGGAAATGAATCAAAATGATTTCCACTGTACTACAATCACGGCGGTGGCAGATTCGGTCAGAAATAGTGATTTTCCTGAAAAGGAAATATTTGCTTCTTTTAAATCAACAGCAAATAAGGCAATGGAAAAAGAAAATTATGGGGAAAATCCGACTCCAGAGCTTATCAAACACATTTTAGTGACTGAGCAGCCGAAAAATAACCACTGCCACCAGAATGATTATAGCGGAGATATTGGAAATGATGATACAATGGAGGGGACATGGAAGGCGATTATTGAGGCCGGGAAGTCGCCGGCAAAAAAGGAGCTAAAGAAGATGGAAACATGGAATGCGCCACCACAAGTGGCGGTGGTGGAGGATGCGGAGTTGATATCAAAGGAGGCGGTTTCAGGGTGGAAGGAGATGAGGAAATCGGAGACGTTTAACGATTCGGTGTTGGGGAGGCAGAGGGGTGGGCTGAGGAGGGATCTGTCAATGAGTCAGGACGAGTTGAACAGCCGAGTTGAAGCGTTTATTAGCAAGTTCAACAAGGACATGCGGTTACAAAGGCAAGAGTCTGAGCAGAGGTTCTTAGAAATGATTAATCGTTGAGCAACGTTAATTTTGATCATATTCACTTTCTACTTATTTTAACTAGTTGGTTTGCTAAAAAAGAAAAGAAAAACGAGTTGGTAATTTTGTTTTTCTTTACCGCTTGTAATTATTTTCTACATTTTTGGTTTGGTTTGGTTTGGCTTGGCTTAATTAGTAGAAATATGTTTATGTAATGTGACTCTCTAATTGCTTTCATGAAAGGTTTAACAACATTGTTTTTAAACCCGGTCCGAACTAGTCGGTTCAACTGGTTGAATCGAAAATCAATTTTAAGTCCGGTCCGACTTGACCCCGATTGAACCAATTTGGTCAAAACTGATTGACCAATTGTCCACTTATCGAACCACCGGTTAAGTTGACTTGGTGAACTGATTTTTTATTTTTTGTACCAATTTTTTTAATATTAAAATTAACTATTTTTAATAATATTATAACTCAATTTTATTATGTTTTAGTTCATAAAAATGATATTTTTTAAATTCAATTAATTACTAATAATATATATTTATGACGTCGACGATCCAATAACGGTTCAACCACTGTTTGAACCAGTGAACTCATTCACTCGATAACTTTTTTAGTTTGATAATCGATTCGAGTCTAAAAATATTGTTTAGCAGTATAGTGATATTGAATGGTACTCTTATTTTAAGATTATATTTGTTTGCAAGAATTATAATCTCGGGATTATAATCATTTTTTAAACTAATAGTCTCAAGTCTAATTTAGAAACAAACAAGACACTTAAGATTAATAGTTATATCTCAAGTATAATCCTTATAAACAAACATAACTTAAATATTAGTTATTTTCGTTCCTACTCAATAAATCTTATAAATATTGTAACAAATTTTTTTGGGATTTGGTTAATTTATAGGCAACTATTCAAAATTATTTTTCACATAGATTAATAAGCAATAACTAGGAAAAAGAAAATATTGTGGGCCAATTGACCCAAAGAATTGTAATCCAACGGTTGGGTGCGATTACAAAGTCCAGCAAAAGAAGTGGGCCATGGACTTTTGGGATTTGATTAATGTAGGGCCACGTCATTGAGTGAGAGTTGGATTTAAAATGTAAAAAAATTGTCAAATCTAAAAAATGGACAATATAAAATGTGTTAACTCTATAGATAAAGAGTAGTGCTACAGACATAAACTATTTTATAAATTACTGATGTGACCTACTCCACCTTAGCGTATTGATCAATAAATTATTTCAATGTAGTCTTCGGTCCCACACAATATGCTGAGGTAGAGTATGCCACATCAGCAGTTTATAAAATATTTGTAAAATAATTTATGTCTCTAACATTATTCATAGAAAAATTTGTTCGTTTTCTATTGCTACGGGATACAAACAATAATTGTTCTTGAAATTACAATTTTTTAGACTTCTTGTCATTATTTTTAATTCAAGTCGATCTCAAATTTCATTATTTGACTCAACTTCATTATAATCATATATATATATATATATATATATATATATATATATATATATATATATATATATAAATTCTAAATCCAAAGACAAATCAAACTATAGCAACGATTTTTTGAGATATAGCGACGGTTTGAACCGTCGCCTTAGATATAACCAGCTATAGCAACGATTTTCTATGCTATAGCGACGAAAAAAACTATCGTTATTGTAAGACCCCAGCTTATTAATGAATAAAATCAAATTTTCTCTAAATATTATTGTGAATAATAAGGGGTTAATTTGATATAATACTTTGGTTATGGGTAAAATATGCAAATTTTACAAAATAAGCAAATGGTTATAAAATATTCATTTTGTCGAGGAATATTCGTTTGGTCGTGGAATATTCTTGCTGTCGGGGAATATTCGTACGACGGCGCAGCCTTGTGTGGGCCCCATAACGGAAAGCGATTGGATGAAGAAAACGACAAGTATAAGTTGTTTATAAATAACGGCGTAGTTGTTACCGTTAATACTGTTGGAATACCCGGTGGTTAAAATACAGTAGCACACGATATTGCACTAATTATTGATTCTTACGTAAGAAGGCACTACTCAATAATTGTTACAGTAGTTATTATTCAATATTTTATTTTATTGATTCAATAATTGCTGCGTTAATATTTTATATTATTGTTGTTTCAATAATTATTGCTGCACAGTATTTTTCTTCATCAGATCAATAATTCATATTATTTGAATAATATTATTAGATAACATTATTGGCAATGCCTAGAAAGTTCCGTCTAATGAGAGGTTTGGTCATCTAATTGTGCGCCAGTAAGGAGAAATCCTTATTGGAAAGCCCCCTCTTTCCTGGGAACGGCCTGGTTGTCATAAATGTGATTCTGTAATATTATTTGTGAATAATTAATTATTGATTCATATGATAAGGAAATATTTATTTTATGTGGATATAAATGAGGGATATATTTTTGTGGTTAAAAATGAAAGAGTTATGTTGAGATTTTTATCAGTATTTTTGTCGGAATTGAGGTATTAAAAAATCAGGGTTTTTGAGATATTTTGCGGGGATTATAATTTTTAATCCGACCGTTGGATTGCGGTAATTTTTGGATATGTTATACATATATAAGTTGAGTATATGTCCACAAATTTTGAACCGTTAAAAATGAACGTATGATTTATTATGAATTTTACGAGATGACTGGTTCAGAAATTGTTGAATTTTCGGAGTTAATCATTTTGGTGAAAAATTCTAGAATTGGTGGGCCCCACTCTTGGTTAGTGAAGAAATGTGCTGAGATTTTTATTCAAATGTGGTGGGTGAAAATAGTAGCAGGTAAAGTCATCAGGTTGCAGGTTAAGTCTACTTCGGCGTGCTAATATTTTCCTATAAATAGAGGGCTAAGTTAGAATTGAAAATCACACCAGAAACAAGTTTTCTCTCTTTCTCTCTCTAGATTATTGAGTGTATTTTGTGAGTATTTAGATACTTTGAGAGTTTCTATTCATCAGAGCAAGTTTCTTTCAGCCTTATACCGGTATTCCGACCAGAAGTACTGATATTTTGAGGTAAGGGATACTATTTTCTTCTTAAATGATATTATTTTCTTCAATATCATTATGCTGAAATATTAACATGAGTTTTTTTTGTGTCGGGGTTACTATTCACGTATACGACACTATTCACGAATACGACATTATTCACCGAAAAATAAAATTTTCTCTTTTTATCCAAGATGTCTATTATGGTTACTATCTTTGATTGTATCCATGTTTTGGTCTTTATTTTTGAATTCTGCTTCACAATTGATTATTATGAAGTATTATTGATCTTGGATAAACTGTTATACGAATCCCTACTATTTGTCCTTCTGTCTCACTGGATTCGTTTTCTTTAAGATATTTTTCATCATCCTCAGTCCTAAATGATGATATTACTGAATATTTTTGGCCTGTAGTGCAAAGATGTATGATTACTTGATGAATATCTTTGGCCTGTAGTGCAAAGATGAACAGGTATTGAGATGAACATGACTGACAGGTGATACAAATGAATATCTTTGGCATGTAGTGCAAAGATGAATATTTAGATAAAGATGATTATTACAGGGATAAAATATTGATGATGGACTTTTAAATCTTAGAAAATAGTAGAATTCATTCTCTACTTGACTCTTCTAATGGTTTGTTGTTTCCGCTGCAATTGTTGATCTAAAACTTGTTGTCGATTATATTCTATCAGATTTTTCCCTATTGAATACTAATGATAATTTGTTGTATATTATCTTAGTCATAATATTCTTTGTTGGGCTAGTTGAGCTCACCCTTTTTTTTTGTTCCATTTTTCTTCTCAAGAGGTGAGAACATAGCAGGATCTAGTCGGGGTATGGAGTGATGGTTCTAGAAAGATGTTTTAGCAGTCCTCACTATTTTTATAAAATAGTGTTTGAATAATTGTATTGAGGACTTATTTGAGTGTGGATATTGTCTAGAAGACAATATTTGTATTTAAACTCACAGTATGTGTTGTCGTATTTTGCACGACAATTGTATTATTGAAGTTGTAGTTTGCTTTCTGTACCATGAATTCCTCACTCAGAATGAGTGTTGTATACCTATTTTGGGGGCGTCATAATCTGATAGTATAATACACAAATATATATATATATATATATATATATATATATATATATATATATGAGATACATTTCTACCATTATTATGATAAATTTAGACTATATTTTTTTTAAGAAAAAATGACATTAAATATATGGACCAATGCAGTAGTGACATTCACTTAGATTCATTGTAAATATATGAACCACCACAGGAATGTCCATTTCACGTCCTATCTCCTCTCTAGTACGACATCTCATCGTTCTCTCTTGTTTATTACACGTAATAATTGTCTTATCGTTTGACAACACATTAAATAATTTCAGTCGACAACTTAAAAATTGTGCTTCACAATCATTTTTTTATATTTTATTTTACTTTTATATGTATATAATAAAAAGAAAATTTGTTAAGGAGTATAACTATTTTTTTTGAAAATATAAATTATATGAGATCATAGGAAATTGAAAAAACCAGAATTGCTGAGAATCCGGAGCCACTTTTTGAGAAAATGGTTAGCATGAAGTTTATTTTTGAATAAGTTGATCAATTGGCCAATAGAGTACTGACACGTAGGCAAAACTCTATGTACATTAACATTCTATTAATCAATTGACCAACAAATAAATTTCATGCTAACCGGATCCTTTTCGAAGGCACCAAATCTTTCTCTCAGCTTCAAGATGGGGAGGCCACAAGAGAAGTTTGCCTTTTAAAATGGATCCAAGTGTACTGATCATGTAAAATATGGAGGATTAAAATTTATGTAAGATGTGTAGTACTTTTCTTTATAATACTACTATCCCCCTTCTGAATTATAAAATTAATACCCATTTTTTAAAAATTAATTTAAAATATTTTTAAATTTAAATTAACATGATTTATTTAAATTTTAAAAATAATAAATTTTATAATTAGTAGTATTTTCTATGTAGTTTATGATATTTATGATCGTATTGACAAATAAATTCATATCAATTTTAAATTTTAAATTGTTTAAATTAATTTTTAAAAGTCAATATTGATCTTAAAATTAGAACAAATGAAATATATTTTAAGATATTATCAAAGAAAATAAATATAGTCTTGAGATATATTTTTTAATAGTCTTGAGATTATTAGCATGGGTTATATTTGTTTACAAAAATTATACTTTGAATAAAAATATTAATCGTAAGTGTCTTGTTTATTTTCAACTATTAGTCTAGGGATTATAAAATGACTTAATAGTATTGAGATTATAATTATAATCCTGGTATTATAATTTTAGAATTAATAGTCTTGATATTATAATCTTATGGATTATAATCCCCCGGGTTTATAATCCTTGCATAATACCATAGGGATTATGTAATGATTGAATAGTCATGATATTATAATTATAATTTTGAGATTATAATCCTAGGTTATGTTTGTTTGAAAGGATTATAATCTCATTCCAAGATTATTAATTCTAGAATTATAATCTTAGAATTATAATTATAATTTTAAGACTATTAAGCCATTTTATAAACGTTAGACTAATAGTTCCAAGTCAAAATTTAAAAATAAATAAACAAGACACTTGGTCTATGTTTGTTTGCAAGGATTATAATCCCGAGATTATAATACATGAAATTATAATATCGAGACTGTAAGACTCCGAATTTTATGAAATAAAAGTATTCAATTTTTTCTTATAATTACTATTCAGTAAATGGTTAAATTGATAAAAGTTTAAAGTTATAGGTGAAATGTGAAAATTTTATAAAGTAAGCAAGTGGTTATAAAATATTCATTGTTGTCGGGGAATATTTGTTTGGTCGTGGAATATTCTTTATGTTGAAAAATATTCGTACGACGATGCAGCAATTTGTGGTCCCCATAACGGAAAACGGTCGGATAAATATAACGATAAAAATTTGAGTTTTTATAAATAACGACGTAGTTGTTACTGTGACGCCCCCAAAACAGGTATACAACACCCATTCTGAGTCGTCAATAACATGGTACAGAAATAACTATAACTTTATTAATACAACATAAAAACTGTGAGTGTAAATATAAATATTATCATCTAGACAATATCCACACTCAAATAAGTCCTCATTACAATTATTGGTATAATATTTTATAAAAAAAATGGTGAGGACTACTAAAACAACTTCCTATAACCTTCATTCCATACCCCGACTAGTACTTGTTACATTCTCGCCTCCTGAGAAGAAAATGGAACAACAAGGAAAAGGGTGAGCTCAACTAGCCCAGTAAAGAATATTATGACTAAGATAATATACAACAAATTATCGTTAGTCTTCAACAGGGAAAAATTTAATAGAATACAATAGACAACAAGTTTTAAATCAATATTCGCAGCGAAAAATAATAATTCATAGAAAAGTTACGTAGAGAATGAAATCTACGATTATCTATGAATTTAAAATCCATCATCAATATTTTATCCCTGTAACATCAATCAATAAATATCTTGAATCAAATAGTCATCTTTGCACTACAGGCCAAAGATATTCATCAGTTGGTCATATTCACCTCAACACCTGTTCATCTTTGCACTACGGGCCAAAGATATTCATCAGAAATCATTCATCTTTGCACTACAGGCCAAAGATATTCAGTTATATCATCATTTAAGACTGAGGATGATGAAAAATATTTTTAAGGAAACGAATCCAGTGAAACAAAATAATAAATATTAAGGATTCGTATTTCAGCTATTCCATGTCCAAAAATACCTCATAAATAATCATAGTGGAGTAAAATTCAAGAATGATCAAAACATGGATACAATCAAAGCTAGTATCCAGAATAGATATTTTGGACGAAAAGAAGAAAATTTTATTTTTTGGTGAATAGTAACTCGTGAATAGTAACTCATGAATAGTAACCCCGACATGAAAAGTTCTAAATTTGATAAAAATTCAGATCAATACTTCGGCATAATGATATTGAAGAAAATAATATCATTTAAAAAGAAATAACATCCCTTACCTCGGAAAGATGATACTTCTGACTGGAATACTAGATATAGTGCTGAAGGAAACTTGCACCGTATAGCAACACTCAAAGTATCAAATACTCACAAGAATATGCTCGATATAGAGAGAGAAATAGAGAGAAACTTGTATTTTTGGTGTGATTTTCAATTCTAATCTAAGCACCCTATTTATAGGAAAATGCTTAGAACACCAAAGCAGAAAATTTAATATAATATTAATATATATATATAATTTTCAAGCCCACCTCAAGACCATCTGAACTCAGCTCATTATGCACATGTTGTAGCCCACAAAACAAACAAAAAACGTTTTCTTTGAAAAAAATAATTAAAACTTCCAAAAATCAATTATTTTGAAACTTCAGAACGTCAATAATTCATAATAAATAGCCTTTTTATCAGAAAATTCGAATCTCGCGAGTTTTTATAGGAAATTCAATTCTCTACAACTTTGCAGAAGAAGGTTTTTCTAAATTCCAAACAGAAATTGACCGAAATCCACAAACGGACAATTTTACAGTCAATAATAAATTTTCGGTCAAGAATTGTGTCCACCAACACACAAAACATGTGTTAATCATTTAGTGCTACAAAAATACTCTTCCTCCTCATATACTCATATATCCCACATTCATTGTAAAAATATCACCATCAATATATTATTAAAATAATATATTTAAATGAATTATTTTATCAGAAAAAGATAAAATATTAATTTTCAACAATTGTCACATTAAAAATTTTTTCCATCTATATCCACATAAAATTAATATTTTCCTCATCATATAAATTAATAATTAATTATACACAAATAATATTACAGAATCACAGTACTGGCAACCAGGCCGTTCCCAGGAAAGAGGGGGTTTTCCAATAAGGATCTCTCCTTACTGGCGCGCAATTAGATGACCAAACCTCTTCTTAGACAGAACTTTCTAGACATTGCCAATAATGTTATCTAATAATATTATTCAGATAATATGAATTATTGTTTCGATAATAAAAAATACTGTGTAGTGATAATTATTAAAACAACAGTAATATAAAATATCAACGCAGCAATTATTGAATCAATAAAATACAATATTGAACAGTAATTACTGTAACAATTATTGAGTAGTGCCTTCTTACGTAAGAATCAATAATTGGTGCAATACCGTGTGCTACTGTGCAACAACGCGTATTACTGTGTTTTAACCACCGGGTATTCCAACAGTATTAACGGTAACAACTATGCCGTTATTTATAAACAACTTATTTTTGTCGTTTTCTTCATCCAATCGCTTTCCGTCCACAAAAGACTGCGCCGTCGTACGAATATTCTCCAACATCAATGAATATTTTATAACCACTTGCTTATTTAAAATATTTGCACATTTTACCCATAACTGACCACAATAATCAAATCAACCATTACTATTTCAGAATAATAAATAGAGAAAATTAAATTTCATTTATTAATAATTTGGGGTCTTACAGTTACCGTTAACACTGTTGGAATACCTAGTGGTTAAATTACAGTAATACGCGTAGTTACACAGTAGCACACGGTATTGCACAGTATTTTTTCAATTATTAATTATTACGTGAGAAGGCACTACTAAATAATTGTTACAGTAATTTCTGTTCAATATTTTATTTTATTGAATCAATAATTGCTGCGTTAATACTTTATATTATTGTTGTTCAATAATTGTTACTGCACAATATTTTCTATTATCAGATCAATAATTCATATTATTTGAATAATATTATTAGATAACATTATTGGTAATGTCTAGAAAATTCTGTTTAAGGAGAGATTTGGTCATCTAATTGCACGCCAACAAGGAAAAATTCTTATTGGAAAGCCCCCTCTTTCCTGGGAACTGGTTGTCATTATTGTGATTCTGTAATATTATTTGTGAATAATTAATTATTGATTTATATGATAAGAAAATATTTATTTGATGTGGATATAAATGATGAATTTATTTATGTGGTTATAAATAAAGGAATTAATGTTGAGGTATTTTATCAGTATTTTATTGGATTGGAGGTATTAAAAGATCAAATCAGTGTTCTTGAGCTATATTGCGTGAGTTATATTTTTTAATCCGACCGTTGGATCGTTGTGATTTTTGGATATGTTATACATATATAAGTTGAGTATATGTCCACAAATTTTGAACCGTTAAAAATGAACGTATGATTTGTTATGAATTTTAAGAGGTGACTGATTCAGAAATTAGGTTTATAAATAATTTTAGTGGAAAATTCTAGAATTGAGTGGGTCAGAAATGTGCTAAATTTTATTTTAAATGTGATGGGTGACAATAGTAGCAGGTAAAATCATCAGGTAGCAGGTCAAGTCTGCTTCGACGTGCTAATATTTTCCTATAAATAGAGGGCTAAGTTAGAATTAAAAATCACACCAGAAACATAAGCTTTCTCTCTTTCTCTCTCTATATTATCGAGCATATTTTGTGAGTATTTAGATACTTTGTGAGTTTCTATTTATAAGTGCAAGTTTTCTTCAGCCTTATTGTGACAACCCCAAAATAGGTTCATTCCATCCAACCTATTCTGAGTCGCCAAATACATGGTACAGAAAACAATTACAACTTTATTACAACAATTGTCGTGCAAAATACAACAACACATATACTGTGAGTTTGGATACAAATATATACCAAATGTGACTCATGTTCCAACCGTGGACATCACCTCACAATAACACCTTACATAAAGGTATAGTCAAAAACTGTTTTAGAAATTAGAATCTTTGGGAAGTGCTCAAGGAAACCTTCGTACGTGGGAGGCCATGCGTCTAGGTTATGATAGATATCATATGACCACAGAATTTTCCTTGGTTGACCCAATAGACCCCAAAGAAAAACGAGAAGATTACTATCATATTCTTCCCAATGGTGAGTCTTCTCTTGACATATCATTATCTCTACTGTCTCTAATAGAGAATTATACTTTAAACAAACACCAAGATTATATAGGTAGTGCTCGTATATATACTCAGCAAGTGGATGAGCACATCCCTGTCTTATGATGACACGAGGTTGTATGTCGTTAGACATCTTGTATGATAGTGGCAAACCACCCTTCCAACGTTGGGTACACCTTACCCTATTGGATTCACCAAATATAACTACTAAATGAACTTTTCTATACTGCTTCGGGAGAACATCCACAGCTAGAGACCACCGTTCTATTTCCCCGTTACCCTCGCTCGACCCAGCTACACTCTTATTACCTGAAAGGAATTGTGAAGCAAAAGGGTGAGCACAACTAGCTCAGTAAAGAATATCATGACTAAAGATAATTCAATTATCAATAGCATTCATCAACAATAAATCAGAGATTTAGAACATATGGTAAATGATAAAAATTTCAACCATAGTTGCAGCGGAACGAGCAATCCATTAGAAGAGTCAAATAGACTATAAAGTCTATTATCTTCTCCATGTTAAAAATCCACCAACAATATTTTATCCATGTAACATCACTCAACAGTTCCTTTCCACAATCATATGAATAACTCATAATCATAATTGTGACTATAAATTTTTCTTCGCACCCAGGACGAAGAATATTTTCATCACATGTCTTTACCTGAAACATCAAAGATCATGGTTATACCAAATCACAGTTCCTGTTCATAATCATACTAATAAATCCATCTTTGCACTACGACCAAAGATATTCAACAACAGTTTATCTTTGCACTACGGGCCAAAGATATTCATCAACAGACCATCTTTGCACTACAGGCCAAAGATATTCATCTACAATTCATCTTTGCACTACAGGCCAAAGATATTCCTCAACCGTTCATCTTTGCATTACTGGCCAAAGATATTCCTCAACCGTTCATCTTTGCATTACTGGCCAAAGATATTCAACAACAGGTCATCTTTGCATTACGGGCCAAAGATATTCATCTACAATTCATCTTTGCACTACAGGCCAAAGATATTCCTCAACAATTAATATTTGCACTACAGGCCAAATATATTCATATCTCAAAGAAATATATAATCATTTCAGAATTTATATACACCATAATTATAACCATGTTAATCAATTCATCTTTACACTTAAGCTAAAGATATTCAATTGTAAATTCAATGGTCATGATCATACCAGTCACAATTCAACTTTGCACTACAGGCCAAAGAGAACCCTAGTCATGATCATACCAATAATCTACCCATCTTTACACTCCAGTGAAAGAGAATTTCAACATCAGGGTTATAAAAATGTTATATATGATGATAAAAATAATATGATCAACATATAGTTTTAATCTCAAGAGTAATATTCGTAACTCATGAATAGTAACCCGACACAAAAGATAGAAATTCTACAATAAAATTCATACCAATATTTCGGTATAATGATATTGAAAGAATAACATTACTTAAATTTATAAACAATTTATTTTAATTGTTTACACTTTACTAATTAATGCATTTAATCATCATAAAATGCCAACTCTTACAATTTCATCATCAATAACCAAAACCCTCATCAAAAATCTGCATATACCTCATATAGGATTCTCAAGCCATAAAATCCTATTTTCCAATTTTCTTACTTCACATAACATATTTAATTCATTTACTCATAACTAGTCCATTTTCCTGAAAAATACCAAATCAGTTCCAAAAATATTTCTTTTCTGGGATTTAGCATAATATAGTCCCATATTGAACATATATTTTTCTCAGAATTTTTAAAACTCATTTACTATTTTTTATATGGCCAAAACAGCCGAATATTTAGACATTTATCAAAAATTGTACTTTTGTCTAAAAATTCTGAAATTTACAGAGTATACTTCTATCATATACATGTACTCCCAATAAAAATTTCATCAATTTTGGAGTTAACCACAAGGAATTATAAGCTGTTACTTTTAAAATAGTCTTTTCTCATAAAATTCATAACTCTCAATCTATACATCCAAAAATCACCATTTTTGGACACAATCAAGAAAACTCATCAAAATATCATTTCAAATTTTTCCAGAATTTTTGAAGATCAGAAAAATTACGAAACTGAAAATCATAACAACCCTTAAAATCCCTTAATATCCCTTACTATCCCTTACCTCAAAAGAGCAGTACTTCTGACTGGAATGCAAAGCCGAAGGAAACTTGCACTGAATAGCAACTCTCAAAGTATCTAAATACTCACAAAATATGCTCAATAATCTAGAGAGAGAAAGAGAGAAAGCTTATGTTTCTGGTGTGATTTTCAATTCTAACTTAGCCCTCTATTTATAGGAAAATTTTGGTAGGTTTGACCTGCAACCTGATGGCTTTACCTGCTACTATTCCCACCCACCACATTTGAAATATAATTCAGCACATTTCTTCACCAACCACAAGTGGGGCCCACCAATTCTAGAATTTTTCACCAAAATGATTAACTCCGAAAATTCAACAATTTCTGAACCAGTCATCTCGTAAAATTCATAATAAATCATATGTTCATTTTTAACGGTTCAAAATTTGTGGACATATACTCAACTTATATATGTATAACATATCCAAAAATTACCACGATCCAACGGTCGGATTAAAAATTATAACCCCCGCAAAATATCTCAAAAACCCTGATTTTTAATACCTCCATTCCGACAAAAATACGGATAAAAATCTCAACATTAACTCCTTCATTTTTAACCACAAAAATATATCCCTCATTTATATCCACATAAAATAAATATTTCCTTATCATATGAATCAATAATTAATTATTCACAAATAATATTACAGAATCACATTTATGACAACCAGACCGTTCCCAGGAAAGAGGGGGCTTTCCAATAAGGATTTCTCCTTACTAGCGCGCAATTAGATGACCAAACCTCTCCTTAGACAGAACTTTCTAGACATTGCCAATAATGTTATCTAATAATATTATTCAAATAATATGAATTATTGATCTGATAAAGGAAAATACTGTGCATCAACAATTATTGAACAACAATAATACAAAATTTCAACGTAGCAATTATTGAATCAATAAAATAAAATATTGAACAGTAATTACTGTAACAATTATTGAGTAGTGCCTTCTTACGTAAGAATCAATAATTTCAAAAATACTATGCAATACCGTGTGCTACTGTGCAATAACGCGTATTACTGTATTTTAACCACCGGGTATTCCAACAGTGTTAACGGTAACAACTACGCCGTTATTTGTAAAAACTCAAATTTGTCGTTTTCTTCACCCGACAGTTATTCTGTTATGGGGCCCACAAATGGCTGCGCCGTCGTACGAATATTCCCCGACAGAAAGAATATTCCCCGACAACAATGATTATTTTATAACCACTTGCTTATTTTGAAAAAAAAAATCATATTTCACTCATAACTTTAAACTTTTATCAATTTAACCATTTACTGAATAGTAATTATAAGAAAAATTGAATACTTTTATTTCATAAAATTCGGGGTCTTACAATCTCCCCTCCTTATGAAATTTCGTCCCCGAAATTTACGTACCTGGTATTTCGAAGAGTTGAGAATACCTTGCTTCCATTTCAGATTCTATCTCTCAGATCATCATGATTTCTCCATTGCTCATCTCCCATGATAACTTCATTTGGGTTCCTCATTTGTTGGGAAGTCATGACAACCGCCATCCCTCGAACTACTCGGCTTTGACTTGTCTGGAGCAGCATTTGGCGTCATCATTACCGTTGGAATATACCTTTCTATAGGACATATTCCTCCCTCAACTGCCTCTTCGTACTCCTCATTCATGATCTGAATCATCAATCTTCGATCCATATCGGATTCAGGTTGACCGCTATGTACAGGGTAATTCAAAACTCGATGTTGGGTTCTCCCAATTGCTTTCCAAAAAGAGAAATTCATATCATCTATTTTAGCCTTCTTAGATCGAACATCTCTTTCCACAATATCCACGTGTCGTGCGGCTTTTGCCCATGCATCACTTATTCTCACTCGTTCAATTTTTTCTTCTTTCAGCTCAGATTCCATTTTTATCATCTTATACTCTGCCAAAGAATGCTTCTGTTCAAGCATCACATATCGGGTAACAAAGGCTTGAATTGTTGCATCCTTTTGTTCCACGACCGCCTGTCGTTCTTCTGCCTGCTCTTCTAACTCATGAATACGATTTTGAAATTCTACATTTTGATCATATAATACCTCTAATAAACTCTCCTCTGGTACTTCTTCTTCCTCTTCTTCCTCAGTCTCAGCTGTTACCTCTGCGACTATCTCGGGTGCAACTATCAATTCTTCACTCACCACATAGATATCTCTAATTCCTTCTTCGTCTGACATCACATTATCATGGTTAGTGATTAGAGGTATCCCCACAGTCTCATTCACTCCATTGTTAGCATTCTCAGCTGCCATTCTCAAATACTGCCATAAAATAAGGGTTAATTAAACAAATTAACATATCACATAATATCCCAATATTATGACTAACCAACAAATAAGCTTAGGTAGGACACACTAGCGAAGGATTTACGCATCTCTCCCCTCCTAGTTATATTCCCCGATCTCCACCAGAGATCATATCCCTAAGCTCTGATACCAACTGTGACAACCCCAAAATAGGTTCATTCCATCCAACCTATTCTGAGTCGCCAAATACATGGTACAGAAAACAACTACAACTTTATTACAACAATTGTCGTGCAAAATACAACAACACATATGCTGTGAGTTTGGATACAAATATATACCAAATGTGACTCATGTTCCAACCGTGGACATCACCTCACAATAACACCTTACATAAAGGTATAGTCAAAAACTGTTTTAGAAATTAGAATCTTTGGGAAGTGCTCAAGGAAACCTTCGTACATGGGAGGCCATGCGTCTAGGTTATGATAGATATCATATGGCCACAGAATTATCCTTGGTTGACCCAATAGACCCCAAAGAAAAACGAGAAGATTACTATCATATTCTTCCCAATGGTGAGTCTTCTCTTGACATATCATTATCTCTACTGTCTCTAATTGAGAATTATACTTTAAACAAACACCAAGATTATATAGGTAGTGCTCGTATATATACTCAGCAAGTGGATGAGCACATCCCTGTCTTATGATGACACGAGGTTGTATGTCGTTAGACATCTTGTATGATAGTGGCAAACCACCCTTCCAACGTTGGGTACACCTTACCCTATTGGATTCACCAAATATAACTACTAAATGAACTTTTCTATACTGCTTCGGGAGAACATCCACAGCTAGAGACCACCGTTCTATTTCCCCGTTACCCTCGCTCGACCCAGCTACACTCTTATTACCTGAAAGGAATTGTGAAGCAAAAGGGTGAGCACAACTAGCTCAGTAAAGAATATCATGACTAAAGATAATTAAATTATCAATAGCCTTCATCAATAATAAATCAGAGATTTAGAACATATGGTAAATGATAAAAATTTCAACCATAGTTGCAGCGGAACGAGCAATCCATTAGAAGAGTCAAATAGACTATAAAGTCTATTATCTTCTCCATGTTAAAAATCCACCAACAATATTTTATCCATGTAACATCACTCAACAGTTCCTTTCCACAATCATATGAATAACTCATAATCATAATTGTGACTATAAATTTTTCTTCGCACCCAGGACGAAGAATATTTTCATCACATGTCTTTACCTGAAACATCAAAGATCATGGTTATACCAAATCACAGTTCCTGTTCATAATCATACTAATAAATCCATCTTTGCACTACGACCAAAGATATTCAACAACAGTTTATCTTTGCACTACGGGCCAAAGATATTCATCAACAGACCATCTTTGCACTACAGGCCAAAGATATTCATCTACAATTCATCTTTGCACTACAGGCCAAAGATATTCCTCAACAGTTCATCTTTGCATTCATCATTACTGGGCAAAGATATTCCTCAACGTTCATCTTTGCATTACTGGCCAAAGATATTCAACAACAGGTCATCTTTGCACTACGGGCCAAAGATATTCATCTACAATTCATCTTTGCACTACAGGCCAAAGATATTCCTCAACAATTCATATTTGCACTACAGGCCAAATATATTCATATCTCAAAGAAATATATAATCATTTCAGAATTTATATAAACAATAATTATAACCATGTTGATCAATTCACCTTTGCACTTAAGCTAAAGATATTCAATTATAAATTCAATGGTCATGATCATACCAGTCACAATTCAACTTTGCACTACAGGCCAAAGAGAACCCTAGTCATGATCATACCAATAATCTACCCATCTTTACACTCCAGTGAAAGAGAATTTCAACATCAGGGTTATAAAAATGTTATATATGATGATAAAAATAATATGATCAACATATAGTTTTAATCTCAAGAGTAATATTCGTAACTCATGAATAGTAACCCGACACAAAAGATAGAAATTCTACAATAAAATTCATACCAATATTTCGGTATAATGATATTGAAAGAATAACATTACTTAAATTTATAAACAATTTATTTTAATTGTTTACACTTTACTAATTAATGCATTTAATCATCATAAAATGTCAACTCTTACAATTTCATCATCAATAACCAAAACCCTCATCAAAAATCTGCATATACCTCATATAGGATTCTCAAGCCATAAAATCCTATTTTCCAATTTTCTTACTTCACAAAACATATTTAATTCATTTACTCATAACTAGACCATTTTCATGAAAAATACCAAATCAGTTCCAAAAATATTTCTTTTCTGGGATTTAGCATAATATAGTCCCATAGTGAACATATATTTTTCTCAGAATTTTTAAAAGTCATTTACTATTTTTCATATGGCCAAAACAGCCGAATATTTAGACATTTATCAAAAATTGTACTTTTGTCTAAAAATTCTGAAATTTACAGAGTATACTTCTATCATATACATGTACTCCCAATAAAAATTTCATCAATTTTGGAGTTAACCACAAGGAATTATAAGCTGTTACTTTTAAAATAGTCTTTTCTCATAAAATTCATAACTCTCAATCTATACATCCAAAAATCACCATTTTTGGACACAATCAAGAAAACTCATCAAAATATCATTTCAAATTTTTCCAGAATTTTTGAAGATCAGAAAAATTACGAAACTGAAAATCATAACAACCCTTAAAATCCCTTAATATCCCTTACTATCCCTTACCTCAAAAGAGCAGTACTTCTGACTGGAATGCAAAGCTGAAGGAAACTTGCACTGAATAGCAACTCTCAAAGTATCTAAATACTCACAAAATATGCTCAATAATCTAGAGAGAGAAAGAGAGAAAGCTTATGTTTCTGGTGTGATTTTCAATTCTAACTTAGCCCTCTATTTATAGGAAAATTTTGGTAGGTTTGACCTGCAACCTGATGGCTTTACCTGCTACTATTCCCACCCACCACATTTGAAATATAATTCAGCACATTTCTTCACCAACCACAAGTGGGGCCCACCAATTCTAGAATTTTCCACCAAAATGATTAACTCCGAAAATTCAACAATTTCTGAACCAGTCATCTCGTAAAATTCATAATAAATCATACGTTCATTTTTAACGGTTCAAAATTTGTGGACATATACTCAACTTATATATGTATAACATATCCAAAAATTACCACGATCCAACGGTCGGATTAAAAATTATAACCCCCGCAAAATATCTCAAAAACCCTGATTTTTAATACCTCCATTCCGACAAAAATACGGATAAAAATCTCAACATTAACTCCTTCATTTTTAACCACAAAAATATATCCCTCATTTATATCCACATAAAATAAATATTTCCTTATCATATGAATCAATAATTAATTATTCACAAATAATATTACAGAATCACATTTATGACAACCAGGCCGTTCCCAGGAAAGAGGGGGCTTTCCAATAAGGATTTCTCCTTACTGGCGCGCAATTAGATGACCAAACCTCTCCTTAGACAGAACTTTCTAGACATTGCCAATAATGTTATCTAATAATATTATTCAAATAATATGAATTATTGATCTGATAATGGAAAATACTGTGCAGCAACAATTATTGAACAACAATAATATAAAATTTCAACGTAGCAATTATTGAATCAATAAAATAAAATATTGAACAGTAATTACTGTAACAATTATTGAGTAGTGCCTTCTTACGTAAGAATCAATAATTTCAAAAATACTATGCAATACCGTGTGCTACTGTGCAATAACGCGTATTACTGTATTTTAACCACCGGGTATTCCAACAGTGTTAACGGTAACAACTACGCCGTTATTTGTAAAAACTCAAATTTGTCGTTTTCTTCACCCGACAGTTATTCTGTTATGGGGCCCACAAATAGCTGCGCCGTCGTACGAATATTCCCCGACAGAAAGAATATTCCCCGACAACAATGATTATTTTATAACCACTTGCTTATTTTGAAAAAAAAATCATATTTCACTCATAACTTTAAACTTTTATCAATTTAACCATTTACTGAATAGTAATTATAAGAAAAATTGAATACTTTTATTTCATAAAATTCGGGGTCTTACAATCTCCCCTCCTTATGAAATTTCGTCCCCGAAATTTACGTACCTGGTATTTCGAAGAGTTGAGAATACCTTGCTTCCATTTCAGATTCTATCTCTCAGATCATCATGATTTCTCCATTGCTCATCTCCCATGATAACTTCATTTGGGTTCCTCATTTGTTGGGAAGTCATGACAACCGCCATCCCTCGAACTACTCGGCTTTGACTTGTCTGGAGCAGCATTTGGCGTCATCATTACCGTTGGAATATACCTTTCTATAGGACATATTCCTCCCTCAACTGCCTCTTCGTACTCCTCATTCATGATCTGAATCATCAATCTTCGATCCATATCGGATTCAGGTTGACCGCTATGTACAGGGTAATTCAAAACTCGATGTTGGGTTCTCCCAATTGCTTTCCAAAAAGAGAAATTCATATCATCTATTTTAGCCTTCTTAGATCGAACATCTCTTTCCACAATATCCACGTGTCGTGCGGCTTTTGCCCATGCATCACTTATTCTCACTCGTTCAATTTTTTCTTCTTTCAGCTCAGATTCCATTTTTATCATCTTATACTCTGCCAAAGAATGCTTCTGTTCAAGCATCACATATCGGGTAACACAAGCTTGAATTGTTGCATCCTTTTGTTCCACGACCGCCTGTCGTTCTTCTGCCTGCTCTTCTAACTCATGAATACGATTTTGAAATTCTACATTTTGATCATATAATACCTCTAATAAACTCTCCTCTGGTACTTCTTCTTCCTCTTCTTCCTCAGTCTCAGCTGTTACCTCTGCGACTATCTCGGGTGCAACTATCAATTCTTCACTCACCACATAGATATCTCTAATTCCTTCTTCGTCTGACATCACATTATCATGGTTAGTGATTAGAGGTATCCCCACAGTCTCATTCACTCCATTGTTAGCATTCTCAGCTGCCATTCTCAAATACTGCCATAAAATAAGGGTTAATTAAACAAATTAACATATCACATAATATCCCAATATTATGACTAACCAACAAATAAGCTTAGGTAGGACACACTAGCGAAGGATTTACGCATCTCTCCCCTCCTAGTTATATTCCCCGATCTCCACCAGAGATCATATCCCTAAGCTCTGATACCAACTGTGACAACCCCAAAATAGGTTCATTCCATCCAACCTATTCTGAGTCGCCAAATACATGGTACAGAAAACAACTACAACTTTATTACAACAATTGTCGTGCAAAATACAACAACACATATGCTGTGAGTTTGGATACAAATATATACCAAATGTGACTCATGTTCCAACCGTGGACATCACCTCACAATAACACCTTACATAAAGGTATAGTCAAAAACTGTTTTAGAAATTAGAATCTTTGGGAAGTGCTCAAGGAAACCTTCGTACGTGGGAGGCCATGCGTCTAGGTTATGATAGATATCATATGGCCACAGAATTTTCCTTGGTTGACCCAATAGACCCCAAAGAAAAACGAGAAGATTACTATCATATTCTTCCCAATGGTGAGTCTTCTCTTGACATATCATTATCTCTACTGTCTCTAATTGAGAATTATACTTTAAACAAACACCAAGATTATATAGGTAGTGCTCGTATATATACTCAGCAAGTGGATGAGCACATCCCTGTCTTATGATGACACGAGGTTGTATGTCGTTAGACATCTTGTATGATAGTGGCAAACCACCCTTCCAACGTTGGGTACACTTTACCCTATTGGATTCACCAAATATAACTACTAAATGAACTTTTCTATACTGCTTCGGGAGAACATCCACAGCTAGAGACCACCGTTCTATTTCCCCGTTACCCTCGCTCGACCCAGCTACACTCTTATTACCTGAAAGGAATTGTGAAGCAAAAGGGTGAGCACAACTAGCTCAGTAAAGAATATCATGACTAAAGATAATTCAATTATCAATAGCCTTCATCAACAATAAATCAGAGATTTAGAACATATGGTAAATGATAAAAATTTCAACCATAGTTGCAGCGGAACGAGCAATCCATTAGAAGAGTCAAATAGACTATAAAGTCTATTATCTTCTCCATGTTAAAAATCCACCAACAATATTTTATCCATGTAACATCACTCAACAGTTCCTTTCCACAATCATATGAATAACTCATAATCATAATTGTGACTATAAATTTTTCTTCGCACCCAGGACGAAGAATATTTTCATCACATGTCTTTACCTGAAACATCAAAGATCATGGTTATACCAAATCACAGTTCCTGTTCATAATCATACTAATAAATCCATCTTTGCACTACGACCAAAGATATTCAACAACAGTTTATCTTTGCACTACGGGCCAAAGATATTCATCAACAGACCATCTTTGCACTACAGGCCAAAGATATTCATCTACAATTCATCTTTGCACTACAGGCCAAAGATATTCCTCAACCGTTCATCTTTGCATTCATCTTTGCATTACTGGGCAAAGATATTCCTCAACCGTTCATCTTTGTATTACTGGCCAAAGATATTCAACAACAGGTCATCTTTGCACTACGGGCCAAAGATATTCATCTACAATTCATCTTTGCACTACAGGCCAAAGATATTCCTCAACAATTAATATTTGCACTACAGGCCAAATATATTCATATCTCAAAGAAATATATAATCATTTCAGAATTTATATACACCATAATTATAACCATGTTAATCAATTCATCTTTACACTTAAGCTAAAGATATTCAATTGTAAATTCAATGGTCATGATCATACCAGTCACAATTCAACTTTGCACTACAGGCCAAAGAGAACCCTAGTCATGATCATACCAATAATCTACCCATCTTTACACTCCAGTGAAAGAGAATTTCAACATCAGGGTTATAAAAATGTTATATATGATGATAAAAATAATATGATCAACATATAGTTTTAATCTCAAGAGTAATATTCGTAACTCATGAATAGTAACCCGACACAAAAGATAGAAATTCTACAATAAAATTCATACCAATATTTCGGTATAATGATATTGAAAGAATAACATTACTTAAATTTATAAACAATTTATTTTAATTGTTTACACTTTACTAATTAATGCATTTAATCATCATAAAATGTCAACTCTTACAATTTCATCATCAATAACCAAAACCCTCATCAAAAATCTGCATATACCTCATATAGGATTCTCAAGCCATAAAATCCTATTTTCCAATTTTCTTACTTCACATAACATATTTAATTCATTTACTCATAACTAGACCATTTTCCTGAAAAATACCAAATCAGTTCCAAAAATATTTCTTTTCTGGGATTTAGCATAATATAGTCCCATATTGAACATATATTTTTCTCAGATAGTTTAAAAGTCATTTACTATTTTTTATATGGCCAAAACAGCCGAATATTTAGACATTTATCAAAAATTGTACTTTTGTCTAAAAATTCTGAAATTTAC
Organism: Panax notoginseng; assembly: GCA_016801055.1. Lineage (NCBI taxonomy): Eukaryota > Viridiplantae > Streptophyta > Magnoliopsida > Apiales > Araliaceae > Panax > Panax notoginseng. Next base: position 255,936,121 of record CM029013.1, read on the forward strand.
AGAGTATACTTCTATCATATACATGTACTCCCAATAAAAATTTCATCAATTTTGGAGTTAACCACAAGGAATTATAAGCTGTTACTTTTAAAATAGTCTTTTCTCATAAAATTCATAACTCTCAATTTATACATCCAAAAATCACCATTTTTGGACACAATCAAGAAAACTCATCAAAATATCATTTCAAATTTTTCCAGAATTTTTGAAGATCAGAAAAATTACGAAACTGAAAATCATAACAACCCTTAAAATCCCTTAATATCCCTTACTATCCCTTACCTCAAAAGAGCAGTACTTCTGACTGGAATGCAAAGCCGAAGGAAACTTGCACTGAATAGCAACTCTCAAAGTATCTAAATACTCACAAAATATGCTCAATAATCTAGAGAGAGAAAGAGAGAAAGCTTATGTTTCTGGTGTGATTTTCAATTCTAACTTAGCCCTCTATTTATAGGAAAATTTTGGTAGGTTTGACCTGCAACCTGATGGCTTTACCTGCTACTATTCCCACCCACCACATTTGAAATATAATTCAGCACATTTCTTCACCAACCACAAGTGGGGCCCACCAATTCTAGAATTTTTCACCAAAATGATTAACTCCGAAAATTCAACAATTTCTGAACCAGTCATCTCGTAAAATTCATAATAAATCATACGTTCATTTTTAACGGTTCAAAATTTGTGGACATATACTCAACTTATATATGTATAACATATCCAAAAATTACCACGATCCAACGGTCGGATTAAAAATTATAACCCCCGCAAAATATCTCAAAAACCCTGATTTTTAATACCTCCATTCCGACAAAAATACGGATAAAAATCTCAACATTAACTCCTTCATTTTTAACCACAAAAATATATCCCTCATTTATATCCACATAATATAAATATTTCCTTATCATATGAATCAATAATTAATTATTCACAAATAATATTACAGAATCACATTTATGACAACCAGACCGTTCCCAGGAAAGAGGGGACTTTCCAATAAGGATTTCTCCTTACTAGCGCGCAATTAGATGACCAAACCTCTCCTTAGACAGAACTTTCTAGACATTGCCAATAATGTTATCTAATAATATTATTCAAATAATATGAATTATTGATCTGATAAAGGAAAATACTGTGCATCAACAATTATTGAACAACAATAATACAAAATTTCAACGTAGCAATTACTGAATCAATAAAATAAAATATTGAACAGTAATTACTGTAACAATTATTGAGTAGTGCCTTCTTACGTAAGAATCAATAATTTCAAAAATACTATGCAATACCGTGTGCTACTGTGCAATAACGCGTATTACTGTATTTTAACCACCGGGTATTCCAACAGTGTTAACGGTAACAACTACGCCGTTATTTGTAAAAACTCAAATTTGTCGTTTTCTTCACCCGACAAATATTCTGTTATGGGGCCCACAAATGGCTGCGCCGTCGTACGAATATTCCCCGATAGAAAGAATATTCCCCGACAACAATGATTATTTTATAACCACTTGCTTATTTTGAAAAAAAAAATCATATTTCACTCATAACTTTAAACTTTTATTAATTTAACCATTTACTGAATAGTAATTATAAGAAAAATTGAATACTTTTATTTCATAAAATTCGGGGTCTTACACTTATACTGCTATTCCAATCAGAAGTACTGCTCTTTTGAGGTAAGGGATAGTAAGAGATTTTAAGGGTTATTATGTTTTTCAGTTTTGTAATTTTTCCGACTCTCAAAAATTTTGGAAAAATTTGAAATGATAATTTGATGAGTTTTCTTGATTGTGTCCAAAAATAGTTATTTTTGGATGTATAGATTAAGAGTTATAAACTTTATGAGAAAATATTATTTTAAAAATAAACCCTTATAACTTCTTGTGGTTAACTCCAAAATTGGTGAAATTTTTATTGAGAGTACACGTATATAACAGAAGTATACTCTGTAAATTTCAGATTTTTTGGACAAAAGTACAGTTTATGATAAATGTTTAAATATTCGGCAGTTTTAGCCATATGAAAAATAGTAAATGAATTTTAAAAATTTCGGAAAATAATATGTTCAATATGGGACTATATTCTGCTAAATTCCGGGAAAAAAATATTTTTGAGACTGATTTGGTAATTTTATGAAAATAGACTAGTTATGAGTAAATGAATTAAATATGTTATGTGAAGTAAAAAAAATAGAAAATAGGATTTTATGGCTTGAAAATCCTATATAACGTATATGCAGATTTTTGATGAGAGTTTTGGTTATTGGTGATGAAATCTTATGAGTTTGGCATTTTAAGATGATTAAATGCATTATTTAGTAAAGTGTAAACAATTAAAATAAATTATTTATAAGTTTAAGAAATGTTATTCTTTCAATATCATTATACCGAAATATTGGTATGGATTTTATTGTGAAATTTTTATCTTTTTCATGTCGAGGTTACTATTCACGAGTTACTATTCACGAGATACTTTTCACGACAAAAAATTAGTTTTTTTTCTGATCAAATTATAGTTGATTTATGAATATTACTCTTGAGATTAAATCTATATGTTGATTATATTATTTTTATTATCATATATAATATTTTTATAACCCTAATAATGATATTTCTCTTTGACTTGAGTGTAAAGATGGGTAGATTTTTGGTATGATCATTGTAAGACCCCGAATTTTATGAAATAAAAGTATTCAATTTTTCTTATAATTACTATTCAGTAAATGGTTAAATTGATAAAAATTAAAGTTAAGGGTGATATATGATTTTTTTTTTCAAAATACGCAAGTGGTTATAAAATATTCATTGTTGTCGGGGAATATTCGTTTAGTCGTGAAATATTCTTTCTGTCGGAGAATATTCGTATGACGGCGCAGCCATTTGTGAGCCTCATAACAGAATAACTGTCGGATGAAGAAAACGACAAATTTAAATTTTTATAAATAACGACGTAGTTGTTACCGTTAACACTGTTAAAATACCTGGTGGTTAAAATACAGTAATACGCGTAGTTGCACAGTAGCACACGGAATTGCACAGTATTTTTTTTAATTATTGATTCTTACGTGAGAAGGCACTACTCAATAATTGTTACAGTAATTTCTGTTCAATATTTTATTTTATTGAATCAATAATTGCTGCGTTGATATTTTATATTATTGTTATTTTAATAATTGTCACTGCACAGTATCTCCATTATCAGATCAATAATTCATATTATTTGAATAATATTATTAGATAACATTATTGGCAATTTCTATAAAGTTCTGTCAAGGAGAGGTTTGGTCACCTAATTGCGCGCCAGTAAGTAGAAATCCTTATCGAAAAGCCCCCTCTTTCTTGAGAACTGTCTGGTTGTCATTATTGTGATTTTAAAATATTATTTGTGAATAATTAATTATTGATCTATATGATAATGAAATATTTATTTGATGTTGATATAAATGATGGATTTATTTATATGGTTATAAATGAAGGAATTAATGTTGAGGTATTTTATCAGTATTTTGTCAGATTGGAGATATTAAAAGATCAAATCAGTGTTCTTACAGCTTTATTGTGTGAGTTATAATTTTTAATTTGACCGTTGGATCGTTGTGATTTTTGGATATGTTATACATATATAAGTTGAGTATATATTCATAAATTTTGAACCGTTAAAAATAAACGAATGATTTGTTATGAATTTTAAGATGTGACTAATTCGGAAATTAAATTTATAAATAATTTTGGTAAAAAATTTTAGAAATGGGTGGACCCCACTTTTGGTTGTTGGGAAGATGGCTGATTTTTGGTGGGTGGAATAGTAGCAGGTAAAGCCATCAGGTAGCAGGTCAAATCTGCTTCGGCGTGCTAACATTTTTCTATAAATAGAGGGCTAAGTTAGAATTGAAAATCACACCAGAATTTATAAGTTTTCTCTCTTTTTCTCTCTAGATTATCGAGTACATTTTGTGAGTATTTATATAATTTATGAGTTGCTATTCATCAGTGCAAGTTTTCTTCAGCGTCATATCCGATATTCAGTCAGAAGTGCTGCTCTTTTGAGGTAAGGGATAGTAAGGGATTTTAAGGGTTATTATGTTTTTCAGTTTCGTAATTTTTCCGACTCTTAAAAATTCTGGAAAAATTTGAAATGATAATTTGATGAGTTTTCTTGATTGTATCCAAAAATGATAATTTTTTGATGTATAGATTAAGAGTTATGAATTTTATGAGAAAAGACTATTTTAAAAGTAACCGCTTATAACTTCTTGTGGTTAACTCCAAAATTGGTGAAATTTTTATTGGGAGTACATGTATATAACAAAAGTATACTCTGTAAATTTTGAAATTTTTGGACAAAAGTACAGTTTATGATAAATGTCTAAATATTCGGCAGTTTTAGCCATATGAAAAATAGTAAATAAATTTTAAAAATTCCGGAAAATAATATATGTTCAATATGGGACTATATTCTGCTAAATCCCAGAAAAGAAATATTTTTTGGACTGATTTGGTATTTTTCATAAAAATAGACTAGTTATAAGTAAATGAATTAAATATATTATGTGAAGTAAGAAAATTAGAAAATAGGATTTTATGGCTTGAGAATCCTATATAAGGTATATGCAGATTTTTGATGAGAGTTTTGGTTATTGGTGATGAAATCTTATGAGTTTGGTATTTTAAGATGATTAAATGCATTATTTAGTAAAGTGTAAACAATTAAAATAAATTGTTTATAAGTTTAAGAAATGTTATTCTTTCAATATCATTATACCAAAATATTGGTATGTATTTTATTGTAGAATTTCTACCTTTTTATGTCGGGGTTACTATTAATGAGTTACTATTCACGAGTTACTATTCATGAGTTACTATTCAAGAGTTACTATTCACGACAAAATTAGTTTCTTTTTCTAACCAAATTATAGTTGATTTATGAATATTACTCTTGAGATTAAATCTATATATTGATTATATTATTTTTATTATCATATATAACATTTTTATAACCCTAATGATGATATTTCTCTTGACTTAAGTGTAAAGATGAATAGATTTTTGGTATGATCATGATTATGGGTTCCCTTTGGCCAGTAGTACAAAGTTGAATTGTTGACTGGTATGATCATGACCATTGAATTTATAATTAAATATCTTTAGCTTAAATGCAAAGGTGAAATGATCAACATGGTTATAATTATTGTTTATATAAATTCTGAAATGATTATATATTTCTTTGAGATATTAATATATTTGGCATGTAGTGCAAATATGAACTGTAAGACCCCGAATTTTATGAAATAAAAGTATTCAATTTTTCTTATAATTACTATTTAGTAAATGGTTAAATTGATAAAAGTTTAAAGTTATTGGTGAAATATGAATTTTTTCAAAATAAGCAAGTGGTTATAAAATAATCATTGTTGTCGAGAAATATTCGTTTGGTCGTGGAATATTCTTTCTGTCGGGGAATATTCGTACGACGGCGCAGCTATTTGTGGGCCACATAACGAATAACTGTCGGGTGAAGGAAAACAACAAATTTGAGTTTTTACAAATAACGGCGTAGTTGTTATCGTTAACACTGTTGGAATACCCGGTGGTTAAAATACAGTAATACGCGTTATTGCACAGTAGCACACGGTATTGCATAGTATTTTTGAAATTATTGATTCTTACGTGAGAAGGCACTACTCAATAATTGTTACAGTAATTACTGTTCAATATTTTATTTTATTGATTCAATAATTACTACGTTGAAATTTTGTATTATTGTTGTTCAATAATTGTTGCTGCACAGTATTTCCCATTATCAGATCAATAATTCATATTATTTGAATAGTATTATTAGATAACATTATTGGCAATGTCTAGAAAGTTCTGTCTAAGGAGAGGTTTGGTCATTTAATTGCGCGCCAGTAAGGAAAAATTCTTATTGGAAAGCCCCCTCTTTCCTGGGAACGGCCTGGTTGTCGTAAATGTGATTCTGTAATATTATTTGTGAATAATTAATTATTGATTCATATGATAAGGAAATATTTATTTTATGTGGATATAAATGAGGGATATATTTTTGTGGTTAAAAAAATGAAGGAGTTAATGTTGAGATTTTTATCCGTATTTTTGTCGGAATGGAGGTATTAAAAATTAGGGTTTTTGAGATATTTTGCGGGAGTTATAATTTTTAATCCGACCGTTGGATCGTGGTAATTTTTGGATATGTTATACATATATAAGTTGAGTATATGTCCACAAATTTTGAACCGTTAAAAATGAACGTATAATTTATTATGAATTTTACAAGATGACTGGTTCAGAAATTGTTGAATTTTCGAATTTTATCATTTTGGTGGAAAATTCTAGAATTGGTGGGCCCCACTCTTAGTTGGTGAAGAAATGTGCTGAATTATACTTCAAATGTGGTGGGTGGAAATAGTAGCAGGTAAAGCCATCAGGTTACAGGTCAAACCTACCAAAATTTTCCTATAAATAGAGGGCTAAGTTAGAATTGAAAATCACACCAAAAAATATAAGCTTTCTCTCTTTCTCTCTCTATATTATGAAGCATATTTTGTGAGTATTTAGATACTTTGAGAGTTGCTATTCAGTGCAAGTTTCCTTCAGCTTTACATTCCGGTCAGAAGTACTACTGTTTTGAGGTAAGGGATAGTAAGGGATATTAAGAGATTTTAAGGGTTGTTATGATTTTCAGTTTCGTAATTTTTCTGATCTTCAAAAATTCTGGAAAAATTTAAAATGATATTTTGATGAGTTTTCTTGATTGTATCCAAAAATGGTGATTTTTGGATGTATAGATTGAGAGTTATGAATTTTATGAGAAAATACTATTTTAGAAGTAACAGCTTATAATTCCTTGTGGTTAACTCCAAAATTGATGAAATTTTTATTGGGAGTACATGTGTATGATAGAAGTATACTCTGTAAATTTCAGAATTTTTGGACAAAAGTATAATTTTTGATAAATGTCTAAATATTCGGTGGTTTTGGCCATATGAAAAATAGTAAATGAGTTTTAAAAATTCTGAGAAAAATATATGTTCACTATGAGACTATAGTATGCTAAATTTCAGAAAAGAAATATTTTTGGAATGGATTTGGTATTTTTCATGAAAATAGTCTAGTTATGAGAAAATGAATTAAATATGTTTTGTGAAGAAAGAAAATTGGAAAATAGGATTTTATGGCTTGAGAATCCTATATGAGGTATATGCAGTTTTTGATGAGGGTTTTGGTTATTGATGATGAAATTGTAAGAGTTGGCATTTTATGATGATTAAATGCATTAATTAGTAAAGTGTAAACAATTAAAATAAATTGTTTATAAATTTAAGTAATGTTATTCTTTCAATATCATTATACCGAAATATTGGTATGGATTTTATTGTGGAATTTCTATCTTTTGTGTCGGGATTACTATTCATGAGTTACTATTCACGATTTACTATTCATGAGTTACGAATATTACTCTTGAGATTAAAACTATATGTTGATCATATTATTTTTATCATCATATATAACATTTTTATAACCCTGATGTTGAAATTCTCTTTCACTGGAGTGTAAAGATGGGTAGATTATTGGTATGATCATGACTAGGGTTCTCTTTGGCCTGTAGTGCAAAGTTGAATTGTGACTGGTATAATTCTCTTTCACAATTATGATTATGAGTTATTCATATGATTGTGGAAAGGAACTGTTGATTGATGTTACAGGGATAAAATATTGTTGATGGATTTTTAACATGGAGAAGATAATAGACTTTATAGTCTATTTGACTCTTCTAATGGATTGCTCGTTCCGCTGCAACTATGGTTGAAATTTTTATCATTTACCATATGTTCTAAATCTCTGATTTATTATTGATGAAGGCTATTGATAATTTAATTATCTTTAGTCATGATATTCTTTACTGGGCTAGTTGTGCTCACCCTTTTGCTTCACAATTCCTTTCAGGTAATAAGAGTGTAGCTGGGTCGAGCGAGGGTAACAAGGGAATAGAACGGTGGTCATCATTTAGTAGTTATATTTGGTGAAGAAAATAGGGTGAGGCGAACCCAACGTTGGAAGGGTGTTTTGCCACTATAATACAAGATGTCTAACGACATACAACCTCGTGTCATCATAGGACATGGTTGTGCTCATCCACTTGCTGAGTATATCTATGGGCACTACCTATATAATCTTGATGTTTGTTTGAAGTATAATTCTCAATTAGAGACAGTGGAGATAATGATAAGTCAAGAGAAGACTCACCATTGGGAAGAATATGATAGTAATCTTCTCGTTTTTCTTTGGGGTCTATTGGGTCAACCAAGGATAATTCTGTGGCCATATGATATCTATCATAACCTAGACGCATGGCCTCCCATGTACGAAGGTTTCCTTAAGCACTTCCCAAAGATTCTAATTTCTAAAACAGTTTTTGACTATACCTTTATGTAAGGTGTCATTGTGAGGCGATGTCCACGATTGGAACATGAGTTACATTTGGTATATATTTGTATCCAAACTCACAGCATATGTGTTGTTGTATTTTGCACGACAATTGTTGTAATAAAGTTACAGTTGTTTTCTGTACCATGTATTTGGCGGCTCAGAATAGGTTGGATGGAATGGACCTATTTTGGAGTTGTCACATGAACTGTTGAGGAATATCTTTGGCCTGTAGTGCAAAGATGAATTGTTAATGAATATCTTTGGCCCGTAGTGCAAAGATGACCTGTTGTTGAATATCTTTGGCCTGTAGTGGAAAGATGGTCTGTTGATGAATATCTTTGGCCGTAGTGCAAAGATGAAATTTTTAGTATAATTATAAACAGGAATTGTGATTTGGTATAACAATGATCTTTGATGTTTCAGGTAAAGACATGTGATGAAAATTATCTTCGTCCTGGATGCGAAGAGAAATTTAGAATTACAATTATGATTATGAGTTATTCACATAATTGTGGAAAGGAATTGTTGATTAATGTTACAGGGATAAAATATTATTGGTGGACTTTTAATGTGGAGAAGATAATAGACTTTATGGTCTATTTGACTCTTCTAATGGATTGCTCGTTCCGCTGCAACTATGGTTGAAAATTTTCTAAATATCTGATTTATTATTGTTGAAGACTATTGATAATTTATTTATATTTAGTCATGATATTCTTTACTGAGCTAGTTGTGCTCACCCTTCTGTTTTAAAATTTTTTTCAGGTAATACGAGTGTAGCTGGGTCGAGTGGGGGTAACAGGGGAATAGAACGGTGGTCATCATTTAGTAGTTATATTTGATGAATCCAATAGGGTGAGGCGAACCCAACGTTGGAAGGGTGTTTTGCCACTATCATACAAGATGTCTAATGTCATACAACCTCGTGTCATTATAAGACAGGGTTGTGCACATCCACTTGCTGAGTATATTTACGAGCACTACCTATACAATCTTGGTGTTTGGTTGAAGTATAACTCCAAATTAGAGACAGTAGAGATAATGATATGTCAAGAGAAGACTCACTATTGGAAAGAATATGATAGTAATCTTCTCGTTTTTCTTTAGGGTCTATTGGGTCAACCAAGGATAATTCTGTGGACATATGATATCTATCATAACCTAGACGCATGGGCTCCCATGCACGAAGGTTTCCTTGAACACTTCCCAAATATTCTAATTTCTAAAACAATTTTTGACTATACCTTTATGTAAGGTGCCATTGTGACGTGCTATCCAAGGTTGGGATGAGAGTCACAGTTGGTATATATTTGTATCAAAACTCACAGCATATGTGTTGTTGTATTTTGCACGATAATTGTTGTAATAAAATTGTAATTATTTTCTGTACCATGTATTTGACGATTCAGAATAGGTTGGGTGGAATGAACCTATTTTGGGGGTTGTCACAATCATGACTATGGTTTCCCTTTGGTCAGTAGTGCAAAGTTGAATTGTTGACTGGTATGATCATGACCATTGAATTTATAATGAAATATTTTTAGCTTAAGTGCAAAGGTGAATTGATCAACATGGTTATAATTATGGTTTATATAAATTCTGAAATGATTATATTTTTTTAAAGTTATTAATATCTTTGGTCTGTAGTGCAAAGATGATCTGTGGTTGAATATCTTCAGCCTGTAGTGCAAAGATGATCTGTTGTTCAATATCTTTGGCCTGTAGTGCAAAGATGATCTATTGTTGAATGTCTTTGGCCTGTAGTGCAAAGATGATATGTGGTTGAATATCTTTGGCCAGTAGTGCAAAGATGAACTGTTGACGATTATCTTTGGCCCGTAGTGCAAAGATGAATTTATTAGTATGATTATGAACATGAACTGTGATTTGGTATAACCATGATCTTTGATATTTCAGGTAAAGACATGTAATAAAAATTATCTTCGTCCTGGATGCGAAGAGGAATTTAGAATCATAATTTTGATTATGAGTTATTCATATGATTGTGGACCAGAACTGTTGATTGATGTTATAGGGATAAAATATTGTTGATAATTTTTTAACATGGAGAAGATAATAAACTTTATGGTCTATTTGACTCTTCTAATAGATTGCTCGTTCCGCTGTAACTATGGTTGAAAAATTTTATCATCTACCATATGTTCTAAATCTCTGATTTATTATTGTTGAAGGCTATTGATAATTTATTTATCTTGAGTCATGATATTCTTTACTGGGCTAGTTGAGCTCACCTTTTTGCTTCACAATTCCTTTCAGGTAATAAGAGTGTAGCTGTGTCGAGCGGGGGTAACAAGGGAATAGAACGGTGGTCTCTAGCTGTGGAGTTCTCCCTAAGCAGTATAGAAAAGTTTATTTAGTAGTTATATTTGGTGAATCCAATAGGGTAAGGCGTACCCAACGTTGGGAGGGTATTTTGCCACTATCATACAATATGTCTAACGACATACAACCTCGTGTTATCATAAGACAGGGTTGTGCACATCCACTTGCTGAGTATATCTACGAGCACTACCTATATAATCTTGGTGTTTGTTTGAAGTATAATTCTCAATTAGAGACAGTGGAGATAATGATATGTCAAGAGAAGACTCACCATTAGAAAGAATATGATAGTAATCTTCTCGTTTTTCTTTGGGGTTTATTGGGTCAACCAAGAATAATTCTGTGGACATATGATATCTATCATAACTTAGAAGCATGGCCTCCCATGTACGAAGGTTTCCTTGAGCACTTCCCAAATATTTTAATTTCTAAAACAGTTATTGACTGTACCTTTATGTAATGTATCAATGTGAGGTGTTGTCCATAGTTGGGACATAAGTCACAGTTGGTATTAAAACTCACAACATGTGTGTTGTTGTATTTTGCACGACAATTGTTATAATAAAGTTGTAGTTATTTTCTATACCATGTATTTGGCGACTCGGAATAGGTTGGGTGGAATAGACCTATTTTGGGGTTGTCACAGAGGCTATTAATTCTAAGATTAAATAGTCCTAGTTATATATTTGTTTTTTATAGGATTATTAATGGGATAACTTAAAACAATCCCATGTTATGTTTATTTTTTTCAAGATTAATTAAAGTATTGGATAAAAAAATATCGTTTAGACTATTATTGTTAGGTTTGTAATATTCATGAACGCAATCAAATTGCACAAATTAAGCAGAAACGTAGAAAATCAGAGTTTTAAAATTTTACAAATCATATATCCGGATCATCCTTTATGCACAATTATTAATTAAGCGAAAAGAACAAGAACAAGAACCATACCCTTGAAGATCCGAGCTTCTTCAGGTACAAGTTCACCTCCAAATCCTTTCGCGTTCAACTTAAATCCACCGAGTTTGGTTCTTTCCTTTGATCAACGTTAGCCATCCAAGTATTTGGCAACTAGAGGTGATCTACCAAGGAAAAAAAATATTCAAGAAGAAGGGTGGTTGGCTAAACCCTAGTTTTCTATCTCTATAGAAAAAAACGTACTCTCCAACTATTAGAATTGCATATATAGATATCTGATATAAGACTCAGCTTATAAAGATATCAAGTAACCCTATTTAATTAAAATAAGGTATTATTTATTTAATTAAACTCTTTTAATTAAATGGGCTACTTAATCTTATTAGGGATAATTAATTAAACTCTTTAACTAATTTCCTCTCTTAATCCTATTAGGAATAAATGAGAGTACTTATATTAAATTAATTCCTAAACTCTTTTAGAAATTAAAATAATAATAATTGTAATAATATTAATAAGACTCCTCTTATTAATTTATATTTAATATTTCTAAAATATTAAATAATAAATATTAAGCTATTTAATTTATTCTATCACCATAGATTAAATTAAATATACTTAACATATTATTACGATTATGTCATTAACTTCTTAAATAATTATTTTTCCTTTTATGGTGTGATCCTTTAGGTTCTCCATATTAAACCGGTTGTGAATAAATCAATTAGAACAATTCTAATCTTATTTAAATAAATAAATTAAACTATTAATTTATTTAAATAAATAATATTTATTCTACAATAGGGATAAGCCACCCTAGCGATCAACGACTTTCCAGATAATATAGATTTCAACATTAATCATAAAAGAACCTTTGAGTAAATAGTTACCGTACAATTCAATCCTTCCACCATACAATGTCCCAATTAAATATAAGACATGAAATTACTATCAAGTCTTATTTTATTTAATTATATGTATTTCGACTCTTAAATGCAAACACCAAATAATGTAAATTAGAAACTTTTTTTTAATTTTATTCTGCCTTGGCCAAGGACTACTGGGTTGTCATTTATCGAATCACATATGACATTTTTCTTTTTTTACTAGAAATGGTAGATTCTTTATTGATCATACATTATCTCCATGTACGACTTATTATATCCAAGCATACCCTTTGATATACTCTAAGGGTCTTAAGGAATAAGTCAAAGTATAATTCATCATACACAAGATACTATGATGATCTCAAGTCCAAGGATCACTTGTACTACTATCACTACAAAAATTTCTATTAACAGGCAAGTAAAACTCCATTAGGTATTCTTTAGCGATCCACGTTCAGTGAACTTATTCTCTAATAAGCACCTACATACTTGCTTTAGTGTCTCCACACAAATGATCATGAGATCAATCATCCTCATCTAATGAGCAAGCAACGTATGTACCAATCTATCCGGATTCACTAATCCCCAATTTAGTAATCCAACGATTGGAAACTGTTTTAGTTTTAAGCTTTCTAAGAATTTAGATCTCAATAGAATGATCATCATCATTATTCTAAAAGCATTGCTTAAAACTATGGGTTTATCACATATTATAATACAACATCATGTAGATAATTAAAAGCCTTTAATAAATTAATATTTTTTATTAATAAATGAATAAGATTGTTACAAAGTATATGCTTTATCATCAAACATGATTGACTTGTGTGCATATTACTTTCAATTATACCCTTACTAATAATAACATATTTTAAACTTATTCATAATTCTTAAAATTATTATTTTTTATCTAGGGAATATTATGTTTTAAAATAATATAAACTATTATGTTTAAATCATAAATTATATTTCAATTTATGTTTTATTAGGTTTAATTATGTTGTACTACAGAAGTTCTATTCACTTGACGTTAGTTTAGTTCAGGTCCTAGACAAACTGGATAATTTAATTATAATTTAATTTGCAGTTCGTTTAAATTATAATTTAAACCATTATGTTTTAGACTTGTTCATAATCTAGGGAATAATTTTAATGGAATTGGACTATTATGTTTAAACTTTTTCATAATTCGAATGTCATGGTTAAAATAAAGGTTAGTTTTGTGTATAAATTTTTAATCCCTCGTGATGAGTTTATAATACATAGGTAGACATGATATTAAATAGTCCTTCATATTAAGTCATTTTATAATACATAGACTAATAGTTCCAAGTTCAAATTTAAAAACAAACAAGACATTTTGGTTTAATTGTCATATCCAAAGTGTAATCATTGCAAACAAACATAACCTTGAGATTAATAGTCATATCTTAAGTATAATCCTTGCAAACAAACATGGCTTAATGTTCATATTTGTTTGCACAGATTATAATCCCAAGACTATTAATCCTAGTATTAAATAGTCATAATTACATGTTTGTTTAATTTTTTATGGAATTATTCATGAAATAACTTAAAATAATCTCGTGTTATGTGTGTTTTTTCTAGGATTAATTAAATGATTGGATAAAAAAGTATCGTTTGAAATATTATATCGTTATCACTAAAAATATATTTTAAATAATAATTTAAACTTGTTTATACATCAAAAAAGATGAACAATTAGTTATAAATTTTTAAATAAGTGGTTATATTATTCAATCAAATATTCACCGGTACTAATTATATAATTTAACTTTAAATAAAGTTATAATTTTATTTAAATAATTTATGTAGTACACACATAATTTAAATTAACGAAAGTACTATCGTTTAAGCTAGATAATCATATCATATTTTTAAAGAATCATATTTTGAAAAATCTGCCTACCCTTATTTTTCAATTTTCATATATATAGTAAAAATAACGAATTACGATCTTTTATGCTATTGTTGTAAAAGATTTTGAAAGTTTAGGGGGGTGTATTTAATTAAGATTTTTAAAGACTTTTTTTAAGTAACAGACTTTTGTAGAATTTATGAATTTCAAAGACTTTAAAGACTTTTTTAAATGACTTTTATAGACTCCATAAAATAAGTGACATACTTTAATAAATTTTTTACCAAGATTTTGATAAATTTTTGTATACTTCTAATATATCTTGCAGCTTATATTAATTGTTAATTAGCCCATGTGTACAACCTCTCCCTCTTTTTTCATGAACTAGAGAAAATCTCATTATTTCATTAAATTATTGTGACATGAGATTTTATATATGTTGAAAGCATTCATTTTATTCTACTCATTTCATGATAAATTTGGATACTCGAATACGAATAAAACTTTAGAAGTTACAGACACAACACAAAAATTAAGGTTACTTTTTATTGAACTATATATACTATATATGCGTACGTTTTTTTTAGTAAGAGTACCAAATTCTATTTTTCACAAAATAATATGACAATGAAAATTTATATGATCAAAAGTCGCAAAACTTCATACATATGAGTAAATTGTCACCAAGTTATAGAAAATTACCAGAGAAATTTTTAGTCGTTGGTAAGCCACAGACAAAATTGCTAGAGATATTTTATTTTTCTTAAAATTATTAATAGTTGTTAGTGAACCAAAATTGAACGTTAAAAAAATAATTATGCGACTTTTTAATTTATTTATGATGTTAGAAATTAATTAATTAAAATGCTACATAACTAATTTTTTAACACTCGACCGTTGTCATCTTTTAACTAATTTTTTTAATTTTGACGAATTTTAGAATTTATCAAGCTTCGTATATATCATAAACTATATCTATATAATATAAAATATATAATATAATATTAAAAATCAAAATTTACTGTTTAATTTTTTAAAGTAATAACGAGATATTCCTATAATAAAAGTTTGTGTAATTTATCTAATTTTTAATAATTTTAGTAAAAAAATATAAACGGTTTATAATTTTAATAACTATATTTTCTAAAATTAGATTAATTTATATTCATTTTAAGTTAAAAATTTACCAGAGAGTTTTGCGACTTTTGAATTTTTCATAAAATCTCTTTGGGAATTTCTTTACTGGCGATTTAAATTTTTACCTTTGTGTTTAATATTTGGAAGTTTTTAAAAATCTTTAGAGATGAGGTCAAACTTTGGATATATGTTGATAGTTATAACTTTTCTTCTAAAGTCGGTCAAACTCCACCATTTGATAGAAATTTTAAAAATCTATGACTTTTTGAATACCAAAATATTTTTATAGACTTTATAAAAGTCTCAATTTAATACCACATAACTTTTAAAGATATTACAAAAGTTGTAATTGAATACCAGTAAACTTTTATAAACTCTTTAAATGTTTTAATTAAATACAACCAAACTTTAAAAATATTTAAAAGTCTTAATTAAAAACACAATCCTTAAGTAATAATAATAAAAATTAACAAAAATTATATATATATAACATTATTCTATCATGGTTTCGTTATAAAATAGAATAACGTTATATAATAGAATAACATCTAACATTATATATAACATTATTCTATTATAATATATCAATCCGTTTCTGGTGCATACTCTTTTATTTTATATACATTGCTCATCACCTTTAGCGACGGACCGGACGACAGTGTAGTCCGTCGTTATAAAATAGATAAACAATTTATATGTTATAGCGACGGTTTGATGTGTCGCTAAAAGCAAAAATGATAATTTTCAGATATACGCAACGGACCGAACCGTCGTCCGGTTCGTCGTTCATCGCTAAACGTGGTGAACAATGTATGTTAAATAAAGCGGTGTGTACTTGATCCTCTCCGTATAATATATATAACGTTATAGATCACAATGTTATTCTATTATATAAATAACGTTATTATGTTAATTATGACGTAAAATTTGGTATCATTAAAATAATGGGTTAAACACACTTTTTTTCATTCTACTCAATTTTGGTTTTCAAATACGTCATTGAAATGATTTTTTTTATTTAACTCAGTGAACTATAATTTTTTTACAAACCGTTACAAATTTTGTTAAATTGTTTGATTTTGTACGGAAAAATTACATGAGCTTCCACGTGAGAAAGAGAAAACCTACATGTCAGATATTTTTCTTTGTGACATGCCAAGATGGAAACTTGTATAAATTAATCAAAATCAAATAAATAAAATAATCCATTCAAAATAAAAATATTTTTTTAATCATTAATATTTGTTTGGTATGTTAAAACTTTGGTAGCATACAAAAAAAATAGTATATTAATATCTTTTTTTCAATATCGTATAATTTTAAACAAATTATATAAGAGCATTAATAACAGTTTTCTTAATCAACTCTCTATCCCCAATTTTAAAGAATACATCAACAAATCATTATCCACCAGTTTTTTTATCCTTATTTGACTCTCTATTTTATTTCCTATATAGGATTTTACTCCCCAGTGTGAGGGAATCAAAAGACAGTTCTCTATATATACAAAATGATATTTCACATCCTCATTTAAGTGGACAACTCATTAATCATACACATGTTGACATTTTTTTACTACTTCATTGTGACGCCCCCAAAATAGGTATACAACACCCATTCTGAGTCGCCATAAACATGATACAGAAACAACCACAACTTTATTAATGCAATTGTCGTGCAAAATACGACAACACTTAAATAGTGAGTTTAAATACAAATAATGTCTTCTAGACAGTATTCAAACTCAAATAAGTTCTCATTACAATTATTGATACATTATTTTACAAAAATAGTTAAGACTACTAAAATAACTTTCTAGAACCATCATTCCATATCCCGACTAGTATTCGCTATATTCTCGCCTCCTAAGAAGAAAAATGGAACAAAAAGGAAAGGGTGAGCTCAACTACCTAGTAAAGAATATTATGACTAAGATAATATAGAACAAATTATCGTTAGTCCTCAACAGGAAAAAATCTGATAGAATATAATAGACAACAAGTTCAGATCAATATTCGCAGCAGAAATAACAATTCATTAGAAGAGTTAAGTAGAGAATGAAATGCACTATCATCTATGAATTTAAAAGTCCATCATCAATATTTTATCTCTGTAACATAAATCAATATTCATCTTGAATCAACTATTCATCTTTGCACTACAGGCCAAAGATATTCATCAGTTGGTCATGTTCATCTCAACACATGTTCATCTTTGCATTACGGGCCAAAGATATCATCAGAAAATCATTCATCTTTGCACTACAGACCAAAGATATTCAGTAATAACATCATTTAGGACTGAGGATGATGAAAAATAATTTTAAAAAAACGAATCCAGTGAGACAAAAGAATAAATATTAGTGATTTGTACTTCAGTTTATCCATGTTAAAAATATCCCATAATATACCTTGGTGGAGTAAAACTCAAGAATAATGATCAAAACATGGATACAATCATAGCTAGTAACAAAAATAGGCATATGGGACAAAGAAGAGAAAATTTTATTTTTCTGTGAATAGTGTCGTATTTGTGAATAGTGCCATATACGTGAATAGTATCGTATACGTGAATAGTAACCCCGACACAAAAAGACAAGAATTTCACAAGAAAATTTTTTCCAATATTCCGGCATAATTGTGACACTCCCAAATCCGGGTACTTCGATTCCACGGGATTTGGTGTTCACTGTACAAGCATCCTCTATCTATCTACCCATAAAAATATCAAACCATACAATAGATAGAAATCATAATAAAATCTCTTCCCTTAAGGGTTACATCAACTGAATCATAAATAAATCTCAGGTTACTCTAACCTTAAAACATCTGTGCGGGATTCTAAACAAATAAGTCTTAAACAACAACATAAGTCTTAAACATAAATACATCATCAATTAAAATAACAAGTCTTCATCACTTGCTAACTTTGCCCTTGCCTTTACTAGTGGAGGGTTCATCGCTTCTCTCATTCTTAACTGCAATGTTATTATTAAGCAAGAGTGAGCACAAATGCCCACAAGTATAATAATGAAACAATAGTATAATAACATGCGAATAATCAAAGACATCTGAATAAAGCTCAACTTTTGAATCAAGAATAAATAACATGAATCAAAAGAATACTGAGGGTCATAAGACCTTGAACTATGTCCTAGGTTAACAAGGGTTATACTTGAAACCTTTAACAGTCATAAGACTATGGACCTTCTTCTCGTACTTAGGG
Organism: Panax notoginseng; assembly: GCA_016801055.1. Classification (NCBI taxonomy): domain Eukaryota; kingdom Viridiplantae; phylum Streptophyta; class Magnoliopsida; order Apiales; family Araliaceae; genus Panax; species Panax notoginseng. The sequence goes on from CM029013.1 coordinate 255,954,964, forward strand.
GGATCAGCCCTTAGTACCATACTGTGCACAATATCTTAACGCTAACGCATAAGTGAATCCCTTTTCAGGGTTGTTCATCTCAGTTTGACATTCGAGTCCGCACCAAAGGAAGTTTGGTTTGGATAATCAATAAGGGTTCTGAAATTTAGAACGTTCATCAACTAAGGACTAGCTGAATCAGTAAGGTTCACTAGTCTAAAAAGTTCGACAATAATGATATTCAATATGATTAATAATCTTAAGAAATATACAATAGAATAATTATTGTATAACTGAATCATGCTTTGAAAGATAATCAATCTTTAATATAATACTCGAACTTGAATAATAGTTTAAATTTAGGAAATTTGCTCAATGTAAAAGATAGAGTTAAGAAACTTGCTCGACATAAAAGTAACGTTTAAGTTTAAATAAACTTGCTCAATATAATGGAGTTAAGGATAGGATACTTGCCTCGTGCGTAGATTACACTTTAACTAAGCACGTTCTTTGAATTAAATCCTACATACCATTCATATACACAATACCAGTTAATTATAAATTAACTAATCAATATAAACTCATTCTCGTTGTCTACTTTAATTATTGACTAAACTTAGTCAAATTATCACGTTATCACATAATTTATACTTCATGAATTATCAAACTAATTATGTATTTAATAATTCAATTCACATATAATATTTTATTACATGTTAAACAACTATTTTATCATCTCATAATACCCCTAACATGATTACATGTTCATTACATCAATCCACTAACACTTGTTAGACTTTAACATTTTAAAAATATATTTCTGACATTTTCTGGAGAGTGGCGCTGCGACGCCACTAATGTGCTAAGGAGTCGCGCTGCGGCGCGGTGGCGCTGTGGCCGGGCCCTTGGCGCTGCGGCGCTGTGGCGCCGTGGCTCGAGTCTTGGCGCTGCGAGCGCTGTGGCGCTGCGGCGCGAGAAATGAACAGGTAGCCGGCGCTGCGGCGCGGCGTACCAGGTACAGAAATAGCAGTTCGCGAAAATCGCAGAACTTGCCAATTTTTCCAAATTTCTTAAAGTTTTACTCGAAATTAAACATACTCATATGCTATAATTTATATATAATCATTACCCAACATTATATACTGACAAAACCAATTTTAAACACTTATTAACAGATTTAAAGCCTAACAAAATTACTGACTTTGATGTTCGTGAAGTTTAGAAAATTTTATATGAAAATTCTCCCTACGGATTCGTTATAACACCGAATCCGTTCATTTAAACTCCAATCTCTCCGTATCGACATGCTCAATAATGTAAGGGTGTAAAATTTAGGGATAATATATGATCAATACATTAATTATCACGTATAAGGCCATATGGCCATATCACGTACTCTGTTTATTTTGAAAAAATTATATACTACGTAATTTCCTGAAACTGATACTATGGTTTACACAATATATATAATTAAACACGTTTTGATACATATTAAGCCATACATAAAATTATAATCATCTCATATCTCCCAAATACAGAGATTTACAGAAACATATGAAAGCCAATTTATGAAAACCAAAAGACGTAATTGTAGAAATTGGGTTTGGAGAGAATTACCCAGAGTATAAGATGATCAGATAACCCTTTTTGCAATAACCTGTAATTACACACTCACAAATTCTCTCAAAAATTCTTACCTTCTCTCTGAACTCTCTCTGAAAATAATGTCAGACTTAGGAAATTATGAAGAAGAAGGAGGAAGCGTCGAAGAAATAAAACTGACGCGATGTGGTCAGTTGCCCAGTCATGGGTTAACTGCCCATAACCTCTCTTAGTGCCATGTTTGGCTTAGCAAATAAATTCAAAGCTCATTATTTTAATAAACCTTTTATTATATAGTTTAATAAATGTCACACTCCTTATAAAATAACTCTAATATTTTATTTAATTTATTATAAATAAAATATAATATTTTCTCATAAATTCATATAGTCACATAATTAATTTTTCTCATTAATAAATAATAACAATTTATTAAATCTCTAATTAATAATTACATTAATTAGATAACATCATGCTTAATTAAATATTTCATTTAATTTGACAATCTCACATAATTACATACTTGAAAAAATAAAAATTCTCTACATTAATTTAATAAATGTAACACATAAAATTAAATTAATCTACCACAATTGCATCGATTAATTATTAAATCATCGAAAAATATTTATTTAATTCAATAAATATTAAAATTAAATTACAAAATTCTCGTTCGTCACATCTTTCCCCCCTTAAAAGGATTCTGTCCCCAGAATCACGACTCAATAATTTCGACCCGTTACATTCTCCCCCCTTACAAAGATTCTGTCCCCAGAATCGCATACACATAATTAAGTAAATAAATGAGGGTAATTCTTCATCATATTCTCTTCGAGTTCCCACGTAGCTTCTTCAGCGTTGTGGTTCCTCCAAATTACCTTAACAGAAGGTATAACCTTATTTCTCAGAACTTGTTCTTTTCGGTCGATAATTTGGACAGGAATTTCTTCATAAGATAAGTCTTTCTCAAAATGCAGGGGTTCGTATTCAATTACATGCTTGTAATCAGGTTTGTAAGGTCGTAACACAGAAACATGGAAGACGTTGTGGATATTCTCGAGTGCTGGAGGTAAGGCTACCTCATACGCAACTTCTCCGATTCTCCTCAGTACTTCAAAGGATCCAATAAATCTTGGGCTCAATTTTCCTTTCTTTCCGAACCTGATCTTTCCCTTCCAGGGAGAGACCTTCAAGAAAACATAACTACCTGGTTCAAACTCGATATTTTTACGATGTGGATCAGCGTATTTCTTCTGTCGATCTTGAGCTGCTACCAGTCGTGCTTGGATCACTTTGACTATTTCTGCCGTCTGCTGTACCAATTCTGGCCCTAGCAATTGTCTTTCACCAACTTCATCCCAATAAAGCGGAGTTCTACACTTTCTGCCGTATAACGCTTCGTAAGGCGGCATACCAATACTAGCGTGGTAACTGTTGTTGTAGCCGAACTCTACCAACGGTAGGTGATCATCCCAATTTCCTTTGAAGTCCATTACACAGGCTCGTAACATATCTTCCAGTGTTTGAATCGTTCGTTCGCTCTGTCCATCTGTTTGAGGGTGGTAAGCTGTACTCATTCGCAGTTGTGTACCCATGCATTCCTGAAGACGTTTCTAGAAATTTGATGTGAAGCGCGGATCCCTATCGGAAACAATAGACACCGGCACTCCGTGCCTCGAAACAATCTCTTTCACATATAATCTTGCCAACTGATCTAAGTTAAATCTGATTTTGATAGGAAGGAAGTGCGCGGATTTCGTCAGTCGGTCAACGATAACCCATACTGCGTCGTAGCCTTTCTAAGTCGTCGGAAGGCCAACCACGAAGTCCATCGTAATATGTTCCCATTTCCATTCTGGGATCTCCAACGGTTGTAGCAATCCACTCGGTCTCTGATGTTCTGCTTTAACTTTCTGACATGTCAGGCATTTGGCAACACATTCTGCAACATCACGTTTCAAGTTCGGCCACCAGAAATATTGTCGAAGATTTTGGTACATTTTTGTACTACCAGGGTGAATCGAATATCTTGAACTATGAGCCTCACTCAAAATTTCTTCCTTAATTTCTTGTACTGGCGGAACCCAAATTCTGCTTTCAAATCTCAATATTCCTTCCTTATCCATCTTAAATCTTGGTTCAGTTCCTTCAGATATCTTCGATGTTACCTTTTTGCATTCATCATCCTGAAGCTGAGCCTCCTTCACTCTATCTAGTAGAGTTGTACCAGATTGTATCTGAAATAGCTTCTCATCAATCTCCATAGGATACTTCACTTCTAACTCCAGTTTCTCCATATCTGCAATTAGCTCCTGCTGAGCAGTTAACATCATCAATTTCTCACGACCCTTTCTACTTAAGACGTCGGCGACCACATTAGCCTTACCCGGATGGTATAAAATCTCACAGTCATAATCCTTGATTAATTCCAACCATCTTCTTTGACGCATATTCAAATCTTTCTGTGTAAAAATATATTTCAGACTCTTGTGGTCCGTATATATTTCACACTTCTCCCCGTATAGATAGTGCCTCCAAACTTTCAAAGCAAAAACATCTGCAGCTAACTCCAAATCATGAGTTGGGTAACCCTTCTCGTAATCCTTCAACTGCCATGATGCATACGCAATGACTTTGCCGTTTTGCATCAGCACACAGCCAAGTCCTTTATGCGACGTATCACTAAAAACAACAAAATTTCCTGTATCATCCGGAAGAGATAACACAGGCGCTGTACTCAACCTCTTTTTTAATTCTTGAAAACTCTCCTCACACTTCTCCGTCCAAACAAATTTCACAGCTTTTCGAGTTAAATTCGTTAACGGAGTTGCGATCTTAGAAAAATCTTGTATGAATCTTCTATAATATCCTGCTAATCCAAGAAAACTTCTTACTTCTGATGGCGTTCTCGGCTGATCTCAGTTAATCACAGCTTCTACTTTGGATGGATCTACCGAAATTCCATCTTTATCAATTACGTGACCAAGAAATTATACTCTCTCGATCCAGAATTCGTATTTCAAAAATTTAGCATACAACTTCTCCCTTCTCAATACTTCCAATGTTAACCTCAAGTGTTCTTCATGTTCCTCTTAGGTTTTGGAATATACCAAAATATCGTCTATAAATACCACCACAAATTTGTCCAAAAATGGCTTGAACACACCATTCATTAGTCCCATAAATGCTGCAGGAGCATTCGTAAGACCAAACGACATTACTAAAAACTCATAATGACCATATCGCGTTCGAAACGCTGTCTTCGGTACATCCTCTGGCCTCACCTTCAGTTGGTGATAACCACTCCTCAAGTCAATCTTGAAAAAGTATTTTGCTCCCTTCAATTGATCAAACAGATCATCGATCCTTGGTAATGGATATCTGTTCTTAATCGTGACCTTATTTAATTCTCTGTAGTCAATGCAGAGCCTCATCGATCCGTCCTTCTTTTTTACGAACAACACCGGCGCTCCCCACGGCGATACGCTCGGTTGAATGTACTTTTTGTCCAACAATTCTTGTAGTTGTACCATTAATTCCTTCATCTCTACTGGCGCCATTCGGTATGGTGCCTTCGATATTGGAGCAGTTCCGGGCGCCAAATCAATCACAAAGTCTACTTCTCTATCTGGTGGAAGTCCTGGCAAATCGTCTGGAAAAACATCGACGAAGTCCCTCACAATCGGTATCTCCTCTACCTTCGGGTTCTCTTTTCAACTGTCGACTATGTAAGCTAAATATCCTATACAGCCTTGTCTTAATAACTTCCTGGCCTGCAACATCGTCAGACAACTCGCTTGTCTAGGCGACTTGCTACCATAAAATACAACCTTTAACGGAGTCATAAGGTTAATACGCTTCTTTTGGCAGTCAATTACAGCCCCATAATTGGATAGCCAATCCATACCCAATATAACGTCGAATTCCCCCAATCAAATAGGGATAAGATCTACGTTCATGATATTACCCTTAATATCCACTCTACAATTCTTATACACATGCTTAACAGGAATTATCTCTCTATTCGCAATTTCTATAATCATGGGATATTCCAATTCATCCTTAAGTAAATCTAAACTATTAGCAAAGTCATCGGATATAAAGGAACAAGTAGCACCCGAATCAAATAAAACGTAAGCATTAATTTCATTGATCGGAATGATACCTGACACCACCTCACGAGACTGGATTGCATCCTGCACCGTCATATTGAAAGTTCTGGCGGTTGGTCGGTTTGTTGCAGGTGGTCCGGTGATGGTTAAGGTATTTCCACTGCTATTTTCCCGGTTTCCTCCTTGTCCTGATCCTCCCGATCCCTTCTTGGGACAGTCTCTTGCTAAATGATCTTTCGAACCACAGTTGAAACAAGCACCCTTCTTTGGGTTTGGACAATTTGGTGCTATGTGGCCTTCCTAACCACAATTGTAGCACACTCTCTTTCCCTTCAAACAAACTCCTAGATGTGCCTTACCGCAAGTCAGACATGCTTCTATCTTCTTTTTCTGCCCTCCGTGTTGACTTCCAGCTGTCGAGTTATCCGTCCACTTCCTCTTCTGATTATTATTATTCCCAGTATTACTTCCACCAGTCTTGTTATTACCTTCATTCTCACTCTTTTTCTTTTTATGTTCTTGGTTGTACTTAGTCACTGCATCACTTCCTCCTTCCGCGAGAATGGCCTTTTCCAAAACTCCCGCAAACGTGTTAAGTTGAAACATTGATACCTTGCTGTATACCCAAGGCTTCAGTCCTTGTTCGAATCGTCTGGCTTTCCTCTCATCAGTGTGCACTTGATACGGGGCAAACCTTGCCAACTCATCGAATTTAGCCGCGTATTCAGGCACGCTCATGTTTCCCTGTTTCAGTTCCAGAAATTGCACCTCCATCTGATTCTGCGAACTAGCTGGGAAATACATTTCGAAAAACATCTCTTTGAATCTCTCCCACATAATTACACCTTCACCTCTTCGCATCTTGTTTGCCTGCCACCAGTAGCTAGCCTCAGACTTCAGCATAAATGTCGCAAAAACGGTCTTCTGATCTTCTCGAACTCTAGCAACGTCGAAAACCTTCTCCATTTCCATCACCCACGTTTGAGCCTCGATCGGGTTTCTGGAACCTTTGAACTCTGGCGGTCCCACCGCCTTAAAATCTTTAAACGTGGTGCTAGGTGGAGCTTGCAGTTGATTATTCATGACTCCAGTTAGTAAATTAACTAGCTGTTGAACTGGATTAACGTTGGCATTATTGTTATTATTGGTTGACCCTTCCTGAGTCGGTTGACGTTGTTGTCTTCTCCTTGGCGGCATTTTTCTGTTAAATAAACGTTTATTAGAACTTTATTTATTTCTCTACATAGTTAAGACATTACTCAACAATTTAACATATCACTTAACACATCATCTCAAACAACTTGATATCTTTTCATTCAAATAAAAAGTTTTAACATTAAACTATAGCATACTGCTATTTACATCATCTATCCTGGAATAAAGAATCCACAGGATTTAAAACATTCAAATATTAACATATTCCTTAGTTCATAAACACATAAATAAACAGATTCTATTCCTGTCTTCCAAGGTGCTCAATAGCCTTACCACGCTCCTCATTCATGATACGAGACATCGTCCTGCGATCCAACATATACGATGGAAGTCCTTCAAACTGGATGGGGTACCTTAACACTCGCTCTTGAACCTCATCCATCGCATGATTAAGTGTGGCGTACGTGTCTTCAAGCTTTGCCTTCTTTGCACGACTATCATCTTCTGCACGATCAGCTCGATGTGATTCTCTTACCCATCCTTCCTCTGCTATTTTCAGTCTTCCGGAGGTTTCCTTCAGTTCCTTCTTCAGCTTCTCTATCTCCTCAGTCTTATCTTCGGTTTGACCCTTCTCATGAACCAGATCTCACTCCACGTTTTCTAAACGTGTATGAAGGGTCACAATCTCTCTATTCTTCTCTTCTAAAGTATACTGCTGAACAGTCGCTCGCTCAGTCAATTCCCGAACCTCATCTTGTAACTCCACGTTACGATCATATAGTGTGTCATACATCTCAGCATCAACAGTGTACCGTGGTAGCTCCACTTCTTCTTCCTCATCAAACTCCTCCTTAGGATCAGTCTCGGGCTCATGCTCCTGACCAACAACGGTGATCAATGGAGATGACTCCCTCTGAACTAACTGTTCCCTAACAACATGAATGTCTCGGGGCTCCTCCTCAGTCGGTACTATAGGTAATCGGGGTTCTTCCTCCCCAGCTTGACTAGCTTCTCCAACATTCGTCATCCTGACAACAACATTTTAAGTTTTTAGTTACTAAGTCATATTAACGAGCACATAAATTAACACATAGACACATAATATATTTTATTATCTTCAATGAATTTCAAAAATTCATTTCTTAGAACTCGATAAGACTTTTCAATTACTATCTTCTTCTATAAGGCTACTACCTAAGGTTGTTTCCCCCACCTAAGGTTCATAACCTACAGCTCTGATACCAACTTGTGACACCCCCAAATCTGGGTACTTCGATTCCACGAGATTTGGTGTTCACTGTACAAGCATCCTCTATCTATCTACCCATAAAAATATCAAACCATACAATAGATAGAAATCATAATAAAATCTCTTCCCTTAAGGGTTACATAAACTGAATCATAAATAAATCCCAGGTTACTCTAACCTTAAAATATCTGTGCGGAATTCTAAACAAATAAGTCTTAAACAACAACATAAGTCTTAAACATAAATACATCATCAATTAAAATAACAAGTCTTCATCACTTGCTAACTTTGCCCTTGCCTTTACTAGTGGAGGGTTCATCGCTTCTCTCATTCTTAACTGCAATGTTATTATTAAGCAAGAGTGAGCACAAATGCCCACAAGTATAATAATGAAACAATAGTATAATAACATGCAAATAATCAAAGACATCTGAATAAAGCTCAACTTTTGAATCAAGAATAAATAACATGAATCAAAAGAATACTGAGGGTCATAAGACCTTGAACTATGTCCTAGGTTAACAAAGGTTATACTTAAACCTTTAACAGTCATAAGACTATGGACCTTCTTCTCGTACTTAGGGGGATCAGCCCTTAGTATCATACTGTGCACAATATCTTAACGCTAACGCATAAGTGAATCCCTTTTCAGGGTTGTTCATCTCAGTTTGACATTCGAGTTCGCACCAAAGGAAGTTTGGTTTGGATAATCAATAAGGGTTCTGAAATTTAGAACGTTCATCAACTAAGGACTAGCTGAATCAGTAAGGTTCACTAGTCTAAAAAGTTCGACAATAATGATATTCAATATGATTAATAATCTTAAGAAATATACAATAGAACAATTATTGTATAACTGAATCATGCTTTGAAAGATAATCAATCTTTAATATAATACTCGAACTTGAATAATAGTTTAAATTTAGGAAATTTGCTCAATGTAAAAGATAGAGTTAAGAAACTTGCTCGACATAAAAGTAACGTTTAAGTTTAAATAAACTTGCTCAATATAATGGAGTTAAGGATAGGATACTTGCCTCGTGCGTAGATTACACTTTAACTAAGCACGTTCTTTGAATTAAATCCTACATACCATTCATATACACAATACCAGTTAATTATAAATTAACTAATCAATATAAACTCATTCTCGTTGTCTACTTTAATTATTGACTAAACTTAGTCAAATTATCACGTTATCACATAATTTATACTTCATGAATTATCAAACTAATTATGTATTTAATAATTCAATTCACATATAATATTTTATTACATGTTAAACAACTATTTTATCATCTCATAATACCCCTAACATGATTACATGTTCATTACATCAATCCACTAACACTTGTTAGACTTTAACATTTTAAAAATATATTTCTGACATTTTCTGGAGAGTGGCGCTGCGACGCCACTAATGTGCTAAGGAGTCGCGCTGCGGCGCGGTGGCGCTGTGGCCGGGCCCTTGGCGCTGCGGCGCTGTGGCGCCGTGGCTCGAGTCTTGGCGCTGCGAGCGCTGTGGCGCTGCGGCGCGAGAAATGAACAGGTAGCCGGCGCTGCGGTGCGGCGTACCAGGTACAGAAATAGCAGTTCGCGAAAATCGCAGAACTTGCCAATTTCTCCAAATTTCTTAAAGTTTTACTCGAAATTAAACATACTCATATGCTATAATTTATATATAATCATTACCCAACATTATATACTGACAAAACCAATTTTAAACACTTATTAACAGATTTAAAGCCTAACAAAATTACTGACTTTGATGTTCGTGAAGTTTAGAAAATTTTATATGAAAATTCTCCCTACGGATTCGTTATAACACCGAATCCGTTCATTTAAACTCCAATCTCTCCGTATCGACATGCTCAATAATGTAAGGGTGTAAAATTTAGGGATAATATATGATCAATACATTAATTATCACGTATAAGGTCATATGGCCATATCACGTACTCTGTTTATTTTGAAAAAATTATATACTACGTAATTTCCTGAAACTGATACTATGGTTTACACAATATATATAATTAAACACGATTTGATACATATTAAGCCATACATAAAATTATAATCATCTCATATCTCCCAAATACAGAGATTTACAGAAACATATGAAAGCCAATTTATGAAAACCAAAAGACGTAATTGTAGAAATTGGGTTTGGAGAGAATTACCCAGAGTATAAGATGATCAAATAACCCTTTTTACAATAACCTGTAATTACACACTCACAAATTCTCTCAAAAATTCTCCTTCTCTCTGAACTCTCTCTGAAAATAATGCCAGACTTATGAAGAAGAAGGAGGAAGCGTCGAAGAAATAAAACTGACGCGATGTGGTCAGTTGCCCAGTCATGGGTTTACTGCCCATAACCTCTCTTAGTGCCATGTTTGGCTTAGCAAATAAATTCAAAGCTCATTATTTTAATAAACCTTTTATTATATAGTTTAATAAATGTCACACTCCTTATAAAATAACTCCAATATTTTATTTAATTTATTATAAATAAAATATAATATTTTCTCATAAATTCATATAGTCACATAATTAATTTTTCTCATTAATAAATAATAACAATTTATTAAATCTCTAATTAATAATTACATTAATTAGATAGCATCATGCTTAATTAAATATTTCATTTAATTCGACAATCTCACATAATTACATACTTGAAAAAATAAAAATTCTCTACATTAATTTAATAAATGTAACACATAAAATTAAATTAATCTACCACAATTGCATCGATTAATTATTAAATCTAATAATTAAATCATCGAAAAATATTTATTTAATTCAATAAATATTAAAATTAAATTACAAAATTCTCGTTCGTCACAATAATGATATTGAAAGAAATAATATCATTTAGAAAAAAAATAACATTCCTTCCCTCAAAAAGACAGTACTTCTGACTGAAATACTAGATATTGTGCTGAAGGAACTTGCACCGTATAGCAATACTCAAAATATCAAAATACTTACAAGAATACGCTCGATAATATAGAGAGGGAAAACTTTAGTTTCTGGTATAATTTTCAATTTTAACCTAAGCACCCTATTTATAGGAAAATGCTTAGAACATCAAAGTAAAAAATTTAATAAATTATTAATATAATTAAAATTTTTCAAGCCCACCTTGGACCAACTGAATTCAACACATTTATATCACATTTGGGGCCCACCCAATTGCAAAAAACGTTTTTCATTAAAAAAATAACTAAAATTTCAAAAATTAATTATTTCGGAACTTCAATAATTCATAATAAATAGCCCTTTTATCAGAAAAATTCAAATCTTATGTCCTTCCATAGGAAATTTAATTTTCTACAACTTTGTAAGTTTAAGTTTTTCCAAATTCTAAACAGAAATTGACCAAAATCTACATTCGGACTATTTTGCGGGCTATAATCAAATTTCAGTCAAGAAATAGGGTCCACAAACATGAAAAACATGTTTTAAATATTTTTAATAACAAAAATACTCTTCCTCATCATATATTCATATATCCCACATTCATTGTAAAAATATCACTATTATTATATTATTATAATATAATAATATATTTAAATGAATTATTTTATCAAAAAAAGATAAAATATCAATTTTCAACAATTGTCACATTAAAAATTTTCTCCTTCTATATCCACATAAAATGAATATTTTTCTTATCATATAAATTAATAATTAATTATTCACAAATAATATTATAGAATCACAATACTGACAACCAGACCGTTTCTAGGAAAGAGGGGGCTTTCCAATAAGGATTTCTCCTTACTGGCGCGCAATTAGGTGACCAAACCTCTTCTTAGACAGAATTTTTTAGACATTACCAATAATGCTATCTAATAGTATTATTAAAATAAAATAAATTATTGATCTGATAATGGAAAATACTGTGCAGTGACAATTATTGAAACAACGATAATATAAAATATCAACGTAGCAATTATTGAATCATTAAAATAAAATATTGAACAGTAGTTACTGTAACAATTATTGAGTAATGCCTTCTTATGTAAGAATTAATAATTGGTGCAATACCGTGTGCTACTATGCAACAACGCGTATTACTGTGTTTTAACCATCGGGTATTTCAACAGTATTAACGGTAACAACTACGCCGTTATTTATAAACAACGTATACTTGTCATTTTTGTCATTCAATCGCTTTCTGTTATGGGACCCACACAAGGCTGCGCCGTCGTACGATTATTCCACGACCAAACGAATATTCCCCGACAACAAGAATATTTTATAACTACTTGCTTATTTAAGATATTTGCGCATTTTACCCATAATTTACCACATTAATCAAATCAACCCTTACTATTTCAAAATAATAAATAGAGAAAATTCAATTTCATTTATAATAAGTTGGGGTCTTACATTCATTTTTAAATTATAAACTTAATATTGACTTTTAAAAAAAATTAATTTCAAACATATTCAAATTTAAAATTAATATAAATTTATTTAATTTATGTTAATATAATTATAAATATTATGAAAGTACTATTAATTATAAAATTTATTATTTTTAAAATTTAAATGAATCATATTAAATTTAAATTTAAAAATATCACAAATTAACTTTTTAAAAATTAATATTGATCTTATGTACATTTGCAACTACAATCCATTAAATACTCTCTCCATAAATTACTTAAAATTTAAAATAAAATAAAAATTATTTTACAGTGGAATATAATTGATAAATTATACTCTCTTTTTTATAAATTATAAGATTATTATTAATTTGATGTTTTGACTGTTGTAACTTTTAAATTTTAACTTTTAACTTATAAATTTCAAATTTCATTATTTAAGGAATCAATATAAGGAACCTATTGGGTATATAGTGGAAAAATTGAATCACTATTTTGCAGAATAACCCAATAGCACTGCAGAGTAGTGATAAAGATAAGAAAATTGTTGTTAATGCTCTAAAGGCAATCGGATCGGATCGTAAAGGCAGTAATCTATTTTCGATTTATTTGCTTATTTTAAGAATTTGAAAAATAAAGATTTTAGTCTAATAATTAGCACATGTTTGGGTCTGGTTAGAAATAATTTTGGACAAAATTAAAGATGATGGACGAGCGTTGGCAACATCGGTGGATGTTGAGGCGGAGATGAAGGAAGGAAGAAAGTTTAAAATATAATTATGAAAAAATTGTTATAATAATAATAATAATAATTATTATTATTATAATTATTATTATATCTATATATAATTGATTTCTAATATGTCCTGTTTTTTTGACAAAACTCTGAAACAAGAACATGAAATAATTTTTACTATTAAATGAATCGAATTACAAAAACACTTGACTCGAGGTGATTCCTCGTCGCGTCCAAATTGAAACTCAAAACTTGAGAACACATATATTAATAAAAAATAGTTAAAAATAAACAAACTTGTGTACAAGAAAAGAAAAGAAGGTTGTCATGATAACCGGCCCCACACGTAGATCTGAATAGATCTGTCTTCACAGATTAACGCAAAACAAACTTTCGTCACTGAGAGATCATGAAAAAGAGTTCTCTGTAAAATGAAAAAATCTCAAACTAGGAAAAAAAAATCTTCATAGATTGAAAAACAATCCAAATTAAGAGAAATAAAATCCGATAAAAAAGTAAAGAAACCCGTAAAAAGAAAAAATAAGAACAATTAAATGAAATTTCTTTAGCGTAGATCAAAGAACCTATGGAGGCTTGGATTTTTTGCTTAAAAAAAGTGCTTAACCTAATAGTTGCTTTTTAATAAGTCATTTATTTTAACCTATACTCCTTGATGTTTCTCCTACCACATGATCTTCCTTCTTAACAACCACTAGAAACATATAATTAATGAAATATTAAACAGTCTTTAGCATTTTGAAAATGACTTGTGTACCTAAAGGCAACTATTTGAGTACTTGAACTTCAACAAGATATAATAAATATACCAGGGACAGTTTAATTAATAAGTGGTCTAATAAGCAAAAATAATAAATGTAATAGGTGGTTACAATTAATTAACATTAAGCTCCCAAATATCTGGTTGTCTTATGGAGGAACCCCACGTATCCAAAAGCACTTATTTTTTAAGTAGATTTTGAAAGCAAAAGCAAGAATTCTGAACCAAAAGTACTTTTTTAATCGGACCTTTAAGTTAATTAGCATCATTAACAAGTAAGATATATTATTAGGTGTTATTGATTTAAAGTATTTTCAATCAACTTTATAATTGTCACAATAAAAAGGAAAACGTAATATGAAATATAAATTTTTTAAAACTTTGTTGGCTTCCTAAAATACCCTTCAACTTTTGTAATAATTCATATTTTGTCATTTTTACTTCAATTCTACTTATCTTTTTTATATAATTTTCTCTTTTAACGATCTTACTATTTTTATTCTCTAACTTTATTTTTTTCCCCAAAATTAATAGCATAATATACGTTATAATGATTCCATATATAGTATTTGACAATTGCAATATGTAGGGAAATTTACTTTAGATAGAAGGGTTCTTAAATTTATTTTATTTTTAAAAAAATAAATAAATTGACTTCAAAAGTGAACCTTTAACTTGGATTAGAGGCATTACATTTTTACCATTTATATGATAAATTTAGACTATGTTTTTTTCTTAAAAGAATGACATTAAATATAGGGAACTGATATTTTTACATAAAAAATTAATATTTTTATATGATTCCTCACACATAAATAGTGAGTGTGTGTCACCTCCATGTGAAACAGACTCGTGTAGAAATATTAATTTAACACGTGAAAATATCAATTTCCTAAATATATGGATCTTTTTTGAAGGCACCAAATTCTTTTCTCAGCTTGAAGATGGGGAGCCCACAAGAGAAGCCTGCCTTTTAAGGTGGATCCAAGTTAAATGATTGTAGCCCACATTAAATTGATTATTGGGTCTTGGACCTTTAGCAATTGAAACTTGGGCTGCATGTATCCAATAAAATGGAGGATTAAAATTTGTGTAATATATGTGGAAGTACTTTTCTTTATAATACTACACTCTTTAAAATTTGTGTAACATTTAACTCATTAATTTATTGAAAAAAATTTAGAGTCGAGTATTGAGTTGTTTGGATTTGGTTCATAAATTTATCGAGCACAATCTCGAATCGAGTCTTCGTAATTTGAGCTTTTCGAGCGATAAAAAATTATAATTCGAAGATGTTCGAGTAATTTGTCAAGCTTTGAAAATTGCTTATATTTGAATCGTTTATATTTTGAGTCGAGTTTAGATCGAATTTTTAGTCAATCGAATACGAATTAACCCCAAATCGTTTGGTTCATTTTACCGTCTTAGAAAGGATGACACAAAAGAGAAAAAATGTCTCATGAAATAAAATTAATTGAAAAGATAAAAGCCAAATAAGTATGTATCTAAAAAAATATATTTATTATATAGTTACCCATACTATTTAATAAAATGTTAGTAAGAAGTAATGACATGATATTAAAATGTTAGTAAAAAATAATGACATTCTACTAAATTAAGATAAAAAATTTTTGAGTTTATTTTATTGTTTCATATTATTTTTAATAAAAACAAAAAATAATTATGAAACAAATTTTCAAAAAAATAAAACTCTATTTAACAAAGAGAGTACCAAAATTTGTAAATGATTTATTTCATAAGTGAAAGTTGGTAGTAATATTAGCCAGTTGCTGCCAAACGGGCCACAAATATAATTTAAAGTTCACACTCTTTTCTCTCTCTGCTACAAGCGGCGGCCGTCAACACCTCCCACCGCCAGTCCACCACCGTGATACACCATAGCTTCTTTACCGACGTAAGTAGTCCGCCGCCTCGCTATTGTATGTTATTTAGCATATAATTAACCTGTAGTTTTAAGGATTGTTTATTGTTTTTCTTTGCTTATGCATCAGCATCACCTATTTTTATTTTATTTCTATGAGACCTATTGATTTCTTTAAAGAGTCGATGTTATATGCAAATGGATTTCTTTCGCTTGCTGTAAAAAGGGATTGCTTATTGTTCAATTATTGTACTTAGGGGTCCGTTTGTGCCAAAAGTAATTCATTTTTGGAAAAACTTTGCTCATAAATTTTTCTGTGAAATAGTGTTCAGAGAAAATGGAACATTTTAAGTTTTCTAGTTGAGAAACTGAAAATAATTTCCGGAAATCAGAAATTCTAATCATAACTTAATCTCAAGTCTCAAGCCATTGATAGACCAATTTTATTAAGTTTTGGGTGGTTTAAATTGGTCCCCTATACATAAACTCACCAAAGCTTTATAGAAAACAAAGGGTACGTATATTGAGTTCCCTCGTTGAGTTGTATGAGACTTAGATCAAGCTAGGAGAACCGCTGCCTATGAGCTTGCCTTTACTACTTACCCTTACGGCCTTACCTGTATGCCTTGAGCTTTCATTATTTTTCATCTAGTTTTTGACTAAGCAGTGTTATTAGATTTCGACCAACAAGAGGGTTTTACTTGCTAATTGATAGTCTAATGAATATTGCGAGTTCAGTGACCCTTTTGATTCTGGTCTTTGCTGATTGTTATGTGTGCAGGGATCTTTCTCAAAAAGTATAGGTCTCATTAAGATGTATTTTACAAACTACAATTAACAAAATTGTTGGAACAGTAAACCGTTTAGAATGCAATTTTAGTCTTTAGGTAACTTCCATCTCCATGTTATGAGGGTTTTGACGTCGATATAGTTCGTATACAATTAGAGTTGTAAATGAACTGAATCTAGTCGAGTCAAGCCGAGTAAAACTTTAAACGAGCCTGAGGTTTGGTATAGATACTCAGCCTGTTTAGTAAATGAGTTGAGCTTGAGCTTGAGTCGAGCCTAGTTGAGCTTAAGGCTAACTCATTTAACTTTTTTATTTTATAAAAGTAAGAAAAAATGCTAAACGAGCCAGACTTACTCGAGCCGGGCCTAAATGAGTCGGACGCCACATTGTTCAAGCTCGCCTCGTTTAACTAAACGGGCGAAGGAGCTTGTTTGAGCTCGGCTTAATTGAGTCGGGCTTAGCTGATCCGAGCCGGGATCGAGGGCAGTCCAGTTTGTTTACAACTCTACATACAATCTTGTACTGTATTAATAATTTCTTGTCGTGATTTCTTACTTCAAATGTTAGTGGTTGTGGGTTTTGAAGTTGGTTTAGTCATATGATATTTGGATATAAGGTATCAGTCTTATAGTCATGTTCATTCTGTTTTTACTTAGAGGTTTTTAGCCCGTGTTGATAAAAGTTTTCATAAAGGGTTTGTTCCCTAGTGAATAAATTGAATTTCTCCGTAAGTAAATCCTTTCTTTTCTGCTAACAGAACAAGAATATAGACATTGTCATTGGAGAATGATTTCAGCTATTTCTTGGATCCCTAAAGGGGTCTCAAAGTCTGTACCCGATGCTGCTGAACCTCCTTCGAAAGAGGAAATCGAAGAGATTATAAAGAGTGGTGTCTTGGGAACAAGGTAATATTCTCATTCTTCGTGTTTCTTCAAATAGTTTAATATTCTTATATTCTTATAACAGAGGCTCTTGAGTCTAATTGAATAAGTTTTGCTACAAGCTCTCTCTCTCTCCCCCACCAGGGGGGCGCTTCCTCCCTCCTTCTCCCTCTCTCTTTACATTAAGTGTAGCTTTGCTTTCATGAAGCATGTTGTTGCCTTTAACATTTTAATAGGTATATTTTAAGAACTTACTTAGCGGTTTTTTGTCAATGTTCTAAAAGGCGCTAGGCGGGAAACAAGAGGGGGTCTAGGCGTGATTTTTTTATTTTAAGACAATTTTAATATTTTATCTTACATTATTCTAACAAAACAATAATATAAAGCAAAATAATATATAATAAAGATAATAATTAAATTATAGAATTAGTAATAATTGCACTTAAGTAGTAAGATATATATCCATTGCTTGAAAGAATTAAATTATAGAATTAGTGTTACTAGTAAGTAGTAACTAGTAAGTAGTATCTTGATATCTTCATATATATAATTATATACGTACTATTTTTCTCTCAAAAATTTAAATAAATGTTATTTTTAAAAATTAGTGTGAAGTTTATTGAATGAGAGTCATGAGACATTTCATATTATTAATTATGAAATTATTTTAATTTGTGTAAGATTCAAAATTGAGGACTTACAATAAATGACAAATACCATATATTAAGTATGACTAACATATCTTTGACGTATTATTTTTATTCATAAACAAAATTGGTATTAAATAATAAAATTTAAAATTTTAAGAATTCAATTCAATATTAAAAGTTAAGAAACTAAACATAAATTTAAGAATTATGTTGAATTAAACTAAATATTACAAATGTATCATCATTTATATAATTTCAAGTTGGTACAAGTTCAAAAAATTACAACTATAATAAAATTATCCATTTTACTTGATCTTATTCACTTCTTGTTGTGATTTGATATGCTACAACTTGCATTAAGAATATGGTAAATCATTAGAAAAATAAATATATCAAGATCGTTTTGATAGTAGTTTTTTTTTTAAAAAAATCTCCGCCTAGGCGCCGCTTAATTGGCTGGAGCGCTTTTTTCGCCGATTTGACCTTAGGCGCGGCGCCAGGCCCGCGCCTAGGCCGATTTTTAGAACACTGCTTTTTGTAATGGAGAATCAACTCTACAAAGAGGGAAATGATTGTACGAAGTTAAGACACGGACTGCCATATATACAACAAATTAGCGACATCTGGGATGGTCATTGTTAATCAATATGTTTATGTTGGATAAATGTGAAGCAAATTATCCATCTCAGAGAAGAAAAAGATAATTGCAGCACTATTAGAGTTGAAGTTCATATGAAAACTTTGTTAGGGGCTGAACTTCGCCATTCTATAATATTCTCTTTCTTCTGTTTATGCAGTGGAGATGGCGAAAGTGAACAAGATGATGAAGATATGGATGTTGAGGCTGCAGTGCAGCCTGATGAAGTTGCACAAGCATTAATTGCAGCTGATGCCCTTGGCAAGTCTTCTAAGAATATTACAGGGACCGATTTTGAGGACATTGCAGATAGTTTGAAGGAACTGGACATGGATAATTATGATGAAGATGATGATGGTATCTTTATCTATATAGCTTTTGTATCTTTTTTCCTTTGTACACAATTACTATTAAGTTTTGACAAATTTTCTTTTCCCTTGGGATCTTTCTAGCATAAGGAATTACCTACCATATCTCTTTGTGAACCTAGTTTCATCGTTCTTTGAATTGTTTTCTGGACATTATTTTCAAAATTAGTTAAAGCTAGCATGTACTAATCCCTTATTGACATTAGGCATTGAACTTTTTAGTAAGGGACTTGGGGACACTTACTACCCAAGTAATGATTTGGATCCATATCTAAAGGATAAAGATGTAAGTGGCTTTAATTCTTGGTGTTCTTGTTTAGATTTTTTTTATTTCCTTGGCTTGTCGCTGTTAGAATTTAGACTCCTTATTCTTTCTTCTCAGTCTTTAATTCTTTCATTTTCTTTACAGGGTAATGACTCTGAAGAGCTCGAGGATATGATAATAAAAGCTGAGGATGCGATCATAATTTGTGCGCGTAATGAGGATGATGTCAGTCATCTCGAGGTATGTAGTAGTTAGTTGTCAATTTGACATGTTGATCCCTTAAGAATCATCTCTATTATATGAGCAATTCGCTAACTGGTGACCACGATTTTTACAATAGATCTGGATATTGGAGGATATTGCTGAGGGGGATTCAAACATGTTTATCCACCATGATATTATAATCCCGGCATTTCCGCTCTGCACAGCATGGCTTGATTGCCCACTTAAAGGTGGAGAAAAAGGTAAAACATGTGCATACATTAAAATGATTTGTACATGATTGTGCAAGTAATTTATTTATACTTTTCTTGATACTCTTTCGAAGGATATTTAGAGATATTTATTTCATATATGAATAACTTTATCAAGATCAGTTTTATCAAAATTTGTGTCATATATAAATAGCTTTATGACAGGAAGGAAATGACTAGGATCTTGAGTTTGCATGCAATTTTATCGTTCTAGCCTGTAGTAGTGGCTACCATTGGTTGTCATGTTTAGCTTCTGATTTTTTTTTCTTTGTGAATACTATTGTTATTTGGCTGCTTGAATAAGAGGGAAGGAAATGAGTTCACACTAAGCTTCCGTTGTCTAGAATCATTTGCCTATCAAACCTTATAGTAACACCAGGCTTTCTACTAGCCTCCTTTCTTGTTTTAGCTTTTTTCCTTTTTCATTGAATTCTAGTTGATTTTCTAAATAAGCAAGGTATAATGTTTTCTGAAGGTCAGTTAGTTTTATAGAACCTGAAATTGATGATAATTTACTGCGTATCATAATTACTTACTTGACACATAGCTATACATAAGATGTAGACATTGAGCATATTAATGTGCAGACTCAATAAATTGGGAGTGAGCATTTTTAACCTGTGAAGGCAGTGATCCTTTGTCATTGTTTCCATATGATGGAT
The DNA here is from genome assembly GCA_016801055.1 of Panax notoginseng. Taxonomy (NCBI): domain Eukaryota; kingdom Viridiplantae; phylum Streptophyta; class Magnoliopsida; order Apiales; family Araliaceae; genus Panax; species Panax notoginseng. The sequence goes on from CM029013.1 coordinate 255,975,583, forward strand.
TGCTTTAGTATTAAAATAGGTTTATATACGTGAAGATGGTAGACTTGTGGCCTATGAGGTTCCTGTCATCTATACCTGCATTGGCAAAGCACTTTCTGGATATTGTTAGTAGCTACTTATCTGTCTTTGTTTTCTCTTTGAAAAATCATAATAGGCAAGATGTTTTTTATCCAGCTTACTGTGCTTCTAAGTTAACAATGATTTCTCTGTTTTGTTACCCTATATTATGAGTTAATAATTTTTGGTTACTTGTTGTCAGGGAACTTTATAGCTGTTGGCTCCATGGAACCAGCCATTGAAATATGGGATCTTGACGTTGTATGTGGATTATGGACCTTGATATTGGTAGTACATGGTTAGATAGTCCTATCATTAATTACTGTGGAAACTCTTACAATTTTTATTACTTTCAGATGGATGAAGTCCAACCATCACAGGTACTAGGTGGCGTTTCTGAGAAGAAGAAGAGGAAAAAAGGAACAAAGGTCATATAGTTTAAATTCCTACTTAGTGCCTAATAAATATGTTTTGTTCATACCCCAAAGGGTGGCAGAGGCCTTGACAAATAACCTCAACGTCGTTGGTTCCAATCCCCATACTCAATATACCTTCCAAAAAATGATTAATATGTTTTGTTATAATTTTAAACTTACAACCTGGTACTGCTTCAAATGCTAATCAACAATATTTCTGTGCGAAGTTTGAGAGCTTGCCAAAGAACTTCTGATTCAAAATTATATCATAGAAAACATGTTACTTGCATAAGCAATCAAATCTGATATGATATCTAGGGTTTGAGAGCATACCCATTGAGGCAGTCTTGTTTGCTGACAATGTTGAAATGTCCAGAGGGCACCAAATGAGACATTGGGAATGCTATACTTGGCAACTTACGTGTTCATGTGGCAGTGTAGGTCTTACTTTGTAATCATCTAGACATGTTATGTGAATTTGGATTACAATATATAAGCAACTGTTGGTAGTTTAACAAAGGCCCTCATATTGTCCTCAGCTTATTATTCTTATTCATATTAAACATTTTCTGTGAATTCTTTGATTGAAGGAATATATGCTGCTATTTTGTAATAGCACCTTGATCTTAATTTATTTCTAATGAATAGTCCCCATATCATATTTTCAGTTGCAGTTTCCTTTAGTAATTACACCTCCACATATTTATCTTATCCATTTTTGAGATTGTATGTTAATTTATGCATAGAAGTTTAGGTCTTCCACTTCTTTTACTAAATCTGAATATTTACTTTTTGTTAGAAATCTATCAAATACAAAAAAGGCAGTCATACGGATTCAGTACTTGGTCTTGCTTGGAATAAGGAGTACAGGTTCGGGGATATTTTTTTGGTCTTTTGGTTTTAGTTGGGGTTTCAAATAAATTATAACACACTTGTTATTTATATACAGGAATATTCTTGCTAGTGCTAGTGCTGACAAATTAGTTAAAATTTGGGATGTTGCAACTGGAGAATGCAATATCACAATGGAGCACCATACTGACAAGGCCTGTATTAATCCTTACTCATTATTATTATTATTAGACACACGTATATAATATATATGTATATTTGAATCTATACTACTATTAATATGATCTACATGAGAAATTGATGTGGATGTCATTTGAGAAGTTTTAGGTACAAAAGAATAAACTTTAGCCTCATTAGCCTCCTACAATATCTATTATGGCTTATTTTGATTTTTTATGGGTCCAATTTGACTCTTCCCCCTTTCCTTTGGTGATAAGAGAAGTAATCTGGGATTAGTTGAAGTATAATTAGCATCATGAATTTCCGTTCAGCATGTATTGTATTTTATCACCAGTGTTTCCAATTGTTGACAAAGTATTTTAGAAATATTTGGGTAAAAGTTTCTCAGACTCATCAAAAGATGCTTCTGAAGAATTGTTTACAAATTACAACTAAGCATTGATATCCAACTCTAATTTGAATCTAAATACGGTCACATGCATATCTGTAGCTGCTGTGGCCTACCAGTTAGTTAAATCCAAATCTTTTGTGTGTGTGTGTTTTCCCTTTCTTTTGTTAACTCAGGTTCAAGCAGTTGCATGGAATCATTATGCTCCTCAAGTTCTTCTCAGTGGATCTTTCGATCGTTCAGTAGTCATGGTAAAGAGCATTCTTCTGCTTCCAGATTCATCATGGAATCATAGTCACCCCTTCCTCCCCACCACAACCACAATTGACTCGTACAACTATTGTTTTGTCAAATGCTATTTTCTGTTCTTTTTGCTTTTAAGATTTCCTAGTTCATTTTTTTCTTCCATGCATTGTAGAAAGATGGAAGAATACCAAAGCATACTGGATTCAAGTGGTCGGTCAATGCTGATGTCGAGAGCTTGGCATGGGATCCACACACCGAGCACTCATTTGTGGTTCGTCCTCTGATCTAAAATCTATGCCCTTCAGCTTAGAGTTTCTTGTTTTTTTCTTGAATTGCGAAACTCGGGCATGGCACGTTTGATATGAATTGTTAAATTTTCTTGTGGGGGCCTTACCAAACCAAACTATGTCATTTCATTGCATTTTCAGGTCAGTCTCGAGAACGGTACTGTCACTGGATTTGATATCCGGGCAGCTACTTCTGATTCATCATTAGAGCCAAAGCCTAGTTTTACTCTCCATGCACACGACAAAGCAGTTTCCTCTATTTCTTATAATCCTTTGATACCAAAGGCACATATCTCGCCTCTCTCTAATGTCTTACTTTAACAGTTTACATGCTTTACTAACCTTGCCCCTATTTTTGTCTTGTAGCTTCTTGCAACTGGTTCCACTGATAAAACGGTAATTTATTGTTGGTATTTGGGATTTGTCTCATGCTTTCTCATCCTCCATGCATATAACTGTTATGCCACAGTATAAATGGTTTCTTTCTACTTAGGTTCCTTATTTTTGGCGCAGGTGAAACTCTGGGATCTATCAAATGACCAACCTTCATGTGTTGCATCTAAAAATCCCAAAGCTGTATGTGATTCTTTATTTGGTGAACCTTTTTAGTTATTGAAATAAAGACGTGGATAAATAACGTCCACAAAATTAGATCTATAATTGCCTGTGTTTTTGTGCAAACCGCTGTATATATTTATGAATGTGTATATACTGAAGGGATTGTCACACTCTCTTCTAAATGTTATTGTCAGGGAGCCATCTTTTCCATTTCTTTCTCAGAAGATTGCCCCTTTCTGCTGGCTATAGGAGGCTCCAAGGGAAAATTGGAAGTGAGTATTCTTTGTGCTTTTTGCAGCTTCATTCAGCTAATTCTTTTCTTTTTTTCGCAACGTTTCTTGTAATTGAGGGTATTAATTTTCTTTATCGCAATGCAGCTCTGGGATACAATATCTGATGATGGTGTCTCGCGGAGATACGGATAGTACCGCAATCAGAATAAGACGACCTCGACATGATTCGCTGATAATTTAGATAAAATTTCTATGGTGGTGTTCATGGTATGTGATCGTCACATTGCCTCTCATGTTGCAAGGCAGACTTTTGCCTAGTGCAACTGTGTTTTTTTATTAGCAGTAGGTCTTGTATGCCTTTGTACATTTCTTCTTCGTTGTCCCTAGATATGTTATAGGGAGTTTTGAGGGTATTTCTTGTTATGCAGCCACAAGAACATGATTTTTTTGAAAGACTTAAAAATAAGATGAAATAGCTATTATGTACTTTGCTAGCACATAAGCCAAGTTCAGAAAGGAGGGAAATCCATTGTCTATTTGCATTTGAATTCTCTTTTTAATTCCTGAATCCAAACGCAGCATAAGGGGTTAGTAAAGAAACTACTTTATGATAACTGTGATGCCTTTTTTATAGAGTTGTGTATAAGTTAGAATTATTAAAATGGGGGTATTACCTCCTTTGTTATGTCCCTTGTTTGGTTTATTTAACAGGGTATAACTGATAGAAAATTCTTTAATTTCAAATCAATAGCCAAACAAAATCAGTCAACCAAAAAAAGGTTATCAATAAGTAAGGTATAAATAAATCGAGTCTAGCCGAGTATTGAGTTGTTCAGATTTGATTTTCAAAATTTATCGAGTATAAAATAAGGTTTAATTGAGGTTCGTTTAGCTCCTGAGTCGAGCACGATCTTGAATCGAACTCGAGCAGTTTAAACTTTTCGAACGAATATGATTCAAATAATAATATAAAATTGAAATTTGAGTAATTTATTAAATTTTAAAATTTATTCATATTTGAATTATTTATATTTTAAGTCAAGTTTAGATAGAATTTTTAATTTAACGATTACGAATCGAGCCAAAATTATTTATTTATTTTACAACCTTATAAACAAGTATGAATATGTTACATTCCGTTTTGGCTTCTAGCGCCAGTCCCACCGGTTGTATGGATAATTTGGTATAACTTTTGCTTCCTAGCAGCTTGCTTCTGTCAACGGACTGTTCCAAAATAATACTTAACAAAACATAACTGCATGTTTTTGTAAAATATTAAATATGTTTTTATGAAATTATAATAATAAAATTGAGAATATTATGTAATTTATATTAATAAAATAACACCAAAACAGACGAGTTTCTTTTTTTGAAACTAAGAAAATGAGAATGCTTTTTTTTTTTTTCTTTCTCGTTGAATGGAAGTAATTCTCTTAATTGCTTCACATAATTATTTACAAACTTTCAATTAAAATGAGTTATGGGATACCAATGAAATGGATCCGGTTAGCATGAAATTTATTTTTTGATAAGTTGGTCAATTGGCCAATAGAATACTGACACACATAGAGCCTCGCGTGCGTGTCAACACTTTATTAACTAATTGACAAACTTACTCAAAAATAAACTTCACGCTAACCACTTCCCAATTGAACATATGAATCCTTTGTCCCAAAATGAAATTCCCAAAAAAGGGTACTCTCTAGTCCCAAAATAAAAGCCTTAAAATAAAAGAATACCCAAAATTAAATAATAGAAAAAAGCAAGGTTCTCATACTTGGACCGGTTAACGAATCGAAAAAAATATCGAGTGAATGTGTCATTGATCCAACTAGTGGTCGAGCCGTTATTGACCCAGTACGTTATTAATATATAAAAATATATATTATTAATAACTAATAAAATTTTTAAAAATCTCGTTTTTTATGAACTAAAACATAATAAAGTTGAGTTATAATATTACTAAAAACGATTAATTTTAATATTAAAACTTTGTTGGTACAAAAAAATAAATTAAAATTTGGGTCGAACCATCGATTGGACTGGTGGTCAATCGGTTTTTGACCAAATCAATAAAATTGAGTTGAACCGAATTGGAGAGTAGATCAGTTTCGATTTTTACTAATTGGACCGGCAGGCCGGTCCGGGTTTAATAACGAAAAAAAGTATATTAAAGTTGCAAAATAACAAAAGCCTGTAAAATAAAAGAACACCCAAAATAAAGCAATAGAAAAAAGTTAATTATAGAATAGAAAATTATTATTGCGGTGAACGTGGATCGAACACGTGACCTTCAGATCTTCAGTCTGACGCTCTCCCAACTGAGCTATCCCCGCTGTTGACAGGATTGTAAGCCTATTTAAAATTACCTAGTTATTGGGCTCATTTATGTTGTTGAGAATATTGTCTATTTGCTTTATGCTGTGTTTGGAAAGTCTTTTCTATTTTATAATTATACCAGGATATCCTAATAAAAATACATTTACTTTTTTGTACTTTTAAAATTCAGTGTCAAGTATAATGTAAAAATAAAAAATAAATATTATATGCATTCCGAATTATAAGATAATTACTGACTTTTGAAAATTAAATTACAACAATTTCAAACTCAAAATTAAGATGATTTACTAAAAATTACGTGACAGTAAATCTTACGATGGGTATTACTTTGTAGATAATTATATTATTAATCATTGTATTGAGTCTATTGACTAAAATTATAAAAATTTATGTTTATTTTAAGTTTTAAAATATCTCAAGTTGATTTCAAAAAATCAATATTGATCTTATATTTTGGAACAGAAGGGATATAAATTTTCAGAAAGACATTTATTTTTTGTATTTTCATATGAAGCTTGAAACTGCCCGAAAACACACGGTGGAGTTCACATTATAACACAATTATTAATGTTATTAATTTGTTTTCTAAAACAATTGAAGTGCTTGAGATAGTAGAAGATGATGTATCGAGTGATAAAAATATAGAAACATGTACTTTGTTGCATTTCATCCGAGATTTTGAGTCTGTATTCGTGTTGCATTTAATGGAAAAAATTTTGGGAATCACGAATATCTTGTCACAAACATTGCAAAAGAAAGACCAAAATCTCATAAATGCAATGGCTTTAATTAGTGTCTCAAAGCAACCGTTACAAAACATGAAAGATTAAGGTTGGGAGAGTTTGTTGGCAGACACTACTGATTTTTTTTTAATATGCATGGGATTGTCATTCGAAAAATGGAAGATATTTTTTTGGTTCAAGGGAGATCACGTTGGGGTGAAAGTCACTAATCTTCATCTCTTTTAGGTTGAGTTACTCTATACAGTGATAGATAGTCAATTTCAAAAATTAAATGATTGATTTGACAATGTTAATACATAGTTACTCTCATGTATAGCGTGTCTTGATCCAAGTAACACTTTCTCACCATTTGAAAAGGAACGGTTGATTCAATTTGCAAAGTTTTACCCATTGGAATTTTAAGATAGAGATCTTTAGGGGATTGACGATGAATTTGAAACTTACATTGTAGATGGGAAAATTGATTCTAAAATTTATAATGTGAAAAGGATTGATAAATTTGTTCAAAAGTTGGTTAAGAAGAATAAGGCTGATTTGTATCCTCTAGTTTATTTATTGTTGAAATTGGCTTTAACTTTACCGGTTGTTATTGTCACGGTAAAGAGAATATTTTTAGCGATGAATATTATTAAAATCACTCTCCGAAATCAAATGTGCAATAAATGGTTTAGTGATGTTTGGTTGAAAATGATGTATTTAAAACTATTGATAATAAAGCTATCTTATACTAACATTTTTAAGCTATGAGGTTTAGGAGGATATCATTGTAATTTGCAAACATTATTATGATTAATTAATATTATGATTAGTTTAAATTTTCTTTATTTAACTTCAACAAAAAAATTAGTTAAAATCCGCCTAGAGAAAAATTTCTGAATGTGCCTTTGTAAGACCCCAACTTTTATGAATAAAGAATAATTTTCTCGAAATATATTTTTGAATATTATGGTGTGAATTTGATATAATGTTATAGTTGTGGGTAATATTTATAAATTTTACAAAGTAAGCAAGTGGTTATATAATATTCGATTGGTCGGGGAATATTCGTTTTAACAGGAAATATTCCCACAACGGAAGTATTGTCGTAGTAAGAAAACGACAAAATTATCTTTTTATAAAAATAACGGCGAAAGTGTTACCGTTAAAACTGTTGAACTACCCGGTAGTAAAAGTACAGTAATACGCGTGGTTGCATAGTAGCACACGATATTGATTATTGATGCTTACGTGAGAAATCACTTAGTTATACTCAATTATTGCTACAGTAATTGCTGCATCATATCTCTCATATTATTGATTCAATTATTGTCACATTATCATCTGCATAATATTTTATATTATTAAATCAATAATTGAAACGACAAAGTTATTCGTATTATTATTTACAATATTGACAATGTCTAGAAAGTTCTATCAAGGAAAGGTTTGGTCACCTAATTGCGCGCCAATAAGGAGAAATCCTTTTCGAAAAACCCCTCTTTCCTAGGAATGATCTGGTTGTTAAATATTATGAGTTATAATATTAATGATGAATAAGTTCGTGTTGATTAAAGATGAAATTGATAGTTCCATTGTGTTGAAATTATTAGTGTTAGTGGAAATCGACATTTATTTCGATATTAATTGATGTCTAAAAGTTATACTGACCAATCGGATAATTAATCGGATAAATGAGCAATTAATTACTATTAATTCACATGATTATAACTATTTGTTCACATGTGTATACAATTGATTCACATTCTTGTACTATTAGGGGTGGTGGTGCAAGATTGATAATACTTGCATGACTAAGTTAAAAATGGAGGTATAGATGGAGGTACTATACTGTAATTCGTATTTTCACATGTCTAGAACTATTGATTCACATGATTTACTATTGATTCACATTATTTACTATTAGGGGAGGTGGTGCAAGTTTGATAATACTTGCAGGACTAAATTAAAAAAAAAAGAGGAAAGTATTATACTATAATATTTTCAGCCCCAAAACGTGCAATTATCGAAACTATATTTTCCTATAAATAGAAGCTCATTCTTCCTTCATTTTCACCAATTCACAAAAGCTATAGAGTAATTATTATAGAGAGAAAGAAGAAGAGAAGTCTGCTACCTCACTATTTCAGTATCCAGTTTTTCTAAGGTAAGGGGTATTATTCCTTCGTATTCATGAAGAGAGTTATTTTCTTTCAATACTCGTAAGGGTTGTTATTCCAATCTTTATTATTTTGTTGGAATAACATGTCTATGCGAAGTACCGCATACATGGTGAAATTCTTCTGTTATTCCATTCTTTATTATTCTGTTGGAATAACCTGTCTGTACGGTCAATCGCATGCCTGGTGAATTTTGTTGTTATTCCATTATTTATTATTCTGTTGGAATATCCTGTCTGTGCGGATTACGCATGACCTGGTTCCGTTCTTTATTATTCTGTTGGAATATCTTGTCTGTGCGGATTACGCATGACCTGATTTCATTCTTTATTATTCTGTTGGAATAACCTGTCTGTGCGGTCTATCGCATGCCTGGTGAATTCTTTTGTTATTCCATTCTTTATTATTTTATTAGAATAATCTGTCTGTGTGGACTACCGCATGCATGATAAATGATCCTTCGTATTCATTCCTTATTAAATTATGGAAATGATCTGTCTACGTGGATTACCGCATGGCGGACGAAAATTCATTTACAGTGTTAGTTCCCAGAGGGCACAATAGATGTAGAAGGGGGGGTTAAATAGATCCTTTTTATTTTAAAATATTTTTCTTGTTTATTTTGCATTGCTATTAAATTAGCATATGACAAACATAGAATCTTTTCAAGCACAGCGGAATAAGTAAAAGATCCCCTTCATTGATATATTCATAATCATACATACATTGTTCGTAGAGTTAGTTTGGTTGTAAGCAGTTAAAACATACATAGCAGTTATAGTACATAATGTAAATGACATAATGTAAAAGACACAAGGGGTTTTAAGTGGTTCAGAGACTCAAGCTCCTAATCCACTCTTCTGCTTTCAACTAGCAGGATTTCTACTAAGGAAGGGCAGCACCCTGAATCACTAAGATTCCTTCAAGGCCAGCAGCCTTGGGACTTCAGTTCACTAAGAACTCTTTAAGGCCAGCAGCCTTGGGACTCCTCTAGTTCCCTAGGAACTCTTCAAGCCCAGCAGGCTTAGAACTTCATTTAGTCCCTCCGGATAAGGACCCCTCAAGCCTTGGCTGTTATTTTTTTGTTTGTTGTTGTTGGAGACGGTGCTTAGCTGCTAAGATGTCTTCATGCTCTGAACATCTTCTATACTTAGTAGCTTGGCTTGATCATCCTTGAAGTGCAGCTGAGTGTTGCATGATGCTCAGCTTCTTCGGTTACTCAACCACTTCGGATGACCCCTTTATGAACTGCCTTGAAGATCCTTCTCCTTGGTACTTGATGGCTGCACATGATAGGCTTCTAAGATTACTGTAAGCTCTTCTGTTAGGTACTTAGAAGCTTTCTCATGCTTGACACCAAGATGGCATTTGTGATCTCCCTTCTTGCTACTTGATGCCTTCTCATGGTGGACTTGCTAAGATGACTGTAGGCTCTTCTCTATTGTACTTAGAGTCTTTCCATGATGGACATCAAGATGACATGATGCACTTCTTTCTCTCGGCAGTTCAGAACACTTTTCTTGTAGTAGAACTCTCACTTCTACTTCTTCCTTTGCATGTATCTGAGTGTTCTTGGTGGATCGTAGAGTGAGCCTTCGGACTCACTATTTCACGTGGTTTAGATCAGTCCACCTTCTCTCCAAACTCGACAACTCCAGTAACCTTCGATCTTTGAAGCTCTTCTAGATTTATACTCCTTCCCAATCTTTCCGTTGGAAAGTAGCCATTGAAGGCTATTCAAATATCTTCACAGATCTCGAGTTGACAGAGGTAGACTGCTGATGTGACATGTCATATTTTATCTGACATTGCAATCTACTGTTTCACCTACCCGTCAGAGTTGTCACTTTAATGTCTTGGGCAGGTTGAAGGCTTTATTATCTCCTTCTGATTTTTCGATCAGAGGTTGTCCTTTTGCATCGATGCTCTCAATAAGCTTTTGTCCGAATACCCTTCAGATTGAACCGTTGCCAATGCTTCAGTCTTCGGGTGTTCGAACTCTACGATTCTGATGCACGTCTTTGAGGACCTGATCATAGTATCTTGTTGAGTGTTGCTCATTGACTGGTAGAGTTAACACTACGATCTTGAAGAGTGTTGATTGGATCTTCAATGTAGAATACTTCTTCCTTGTATTGTGTAGTGCTTCAATACTTCTGTTTGCTTCGACTGTTCTCAGAGGCTGATGGCCTAATTCCTTGCTCTGGTCCCTTTCTAAATATCAAGACACTTCAGATTTGTGGCGCGTCCAGCTTGCTTTCTCCTTGTGATCTCCCGTTCACTTATCATCAATGAACTAACCCTGCACTTAATCACTTTAGCCTTACTCTTTAGAGGCTGACCAGTATCTCGGTTCACCTTTCATCAGTTCCTTCTTTGTTTGGCAAACACTACGATCTTGGTTGCTTCCAAGATCGTTGTCTTCTGTTCACTTGATAGCTACTGCATTTGCTGACTTTCCTAAGTCAGCTTCTGAAGTCTTATTTGGATCTCCTCGTGGAAGACTTCATCACAAATGGCCTTACAACTCAATCTTGATGCTGTTTGGGTTGGTGCTTAGATCTTCTGCTAGCCTGCATGCCATTCGTTGAGTGCTCTCTGGTTCCCTTAAGGTGGAATGCATCTTTGCAGTGCCAACCAGATGCTTCATTCCTTTGGATATTCTAGGAGTGCTCATTTGTTGAGAACCGTATATGCTCTACGATTCTGTCTTGGAATTGTGAGCACTTCTGTTGAGGTCGTAGTTCTGTACTCTACGATTCAGCTTCAGCTGTGCAGACATTACGATCCTGAGATCAGATCTTGACACTCTATGTAACGCATCCAAAATTAGGTATACATCACCCATCTTGGGTCGTCAGATACATGGTACAAAATATAAATACTACTGTCGTGTACAATACGACAAAACATAACTGTGAGTTTGAAAACAATTATTGTCTACTAGAGACTATACAAACTCAAAAGGAGTCCTCATTACAATTATTGTCACACTATTTAACAGAATAGTGAGGACTACTAATACTATCATCTGGTCCATCACTCCGTTTCCCGACTCGTCCCAGCTATATTCTCATTTCCTGAAGAGAACAGTGAAAGAAAGAGTGAGCTCAACTAGCCTAGTAAGAAATATTATGACTAAGATAATGCAGAATAAATTATCATTAGCCTTCAATAGTGTTAAACTGATAAAATATAACGAACATCAAGTTTAACTGCAGCGGAACAAATAATCCATTAAAAGAGTCAAGTAGAAAATAAAATCTACTATCTTCTATGATTTAAAAGGTTTTTCAACACTGTTATCGCTGGGACTCAGCTTAAAAAAATAATCTACATCATCGAATCACCCCTGCACTACGGCCAAGGATATTCGTGTATTCATTAATGGTCATGATCATGCCAACAACTGTCCATCAATGCACTACGGGCCAATGAGAATTTTTACCACATCATTTGTAACATTACGGTCATGATTATACCGAACAACCCCTGGTCATAATCATACCAAGTCCATCTATGCACTACAGGCCACAGATGACTTTCAACATTTTATAAACATGAGGATGATGACAATGATATAAGAATTCAATAAAACAAGTTCAAGAATTAATTTATCCAAGAATTAACAACGTCTAAATTGTTAACATGATACTGCTTTGTGGAGTAAAATTCAAGAATGCTTAGAAGAATATTTTCATGAAAAGATACTGGATGAAACGCAATTATCAAGGATATTCCACAAATTTCATGGAGTGTAGAAGTCAAAACTTAACCAACTGAGTATAATAAAAAATGGAATAACAAAAGAAATCACTATGCATGCGATAGACCGCACAGACAGGTTATTCCAATAGAATAATAAATAATGGAACCAAGTTCGACGTAAAACACATAGACATGATGTTCCAACAGAATAATAATAAAGACGGAACCAGGTCTGGTGTAAAACACACAGACAGGATGTTCTAACAGAATAATAATAAAGACGGAACCAGGTCTGGTGTAAAATACACAGATAGGATGTTCCAACAGAATAATAGAAGAATGTCACCAAGTATAGGGTAGACCGCGTATACAGGTTATTCCAACAGAATAATAAGAAATGGAATAACAACAGTTCTCTTCATGAATAAGAAAGAATAATACCCCTTACCGTTTTAAAGAAGAACTGAAATAAGGAAGTAGTTAAGTAACAGAATACTTTCCTTCTCTCTCTCTCTATAGTTTCTCTCTCTAGAGTTCAGTGAATTCGTAAGAAATAATGAAGGAATGAGCTGCTATTTATAGAAAAATAGAATGCATAGTAACTAATCCATGAACGGTCCAGATTGATTACTTTAATCTGACGGTCCATATTTAAAGAAATTTTTTTAAATAAAATATAATATATTCTATTTATAGAATAACTTTAATAAAGTATTCTGTTTTATATAAAAAGATGTTTCTGTTTTATTACGTTAATAATACGAATAAAACAAAACTTCATTATCGCTAAATAATTTATATTATTAACTGACAATAATTGAATCAAACTGAGTGACTTCTCACATAAACATTAATAATCAATACCGTGTGCTACTATACAACCACACATATTACTGTACTTTTACTACCAAGTAGTTCAACAGTATCAATGGTAAAACTTCCGCCGTTATTTTTAATAAAATATTTTTGTCGTTTTCTCAAACTGACAATAATTCTGTTGTGGGGTCCACCAATGATTGTGTCGTTGTACGAATATTCCCCGACCAATCGAATATTATATAACAACTTGCGTACTTTGCAAAATTTATAAATATTACCCACAACTATAACATCATATCAAATTAACTTCATAATATTTAAAAATGATATTTATAGAAAATTCATCTTTATTTATAAAAGTTGGGGTCTTACACTCTACGATTTCTGCCTTGTGCTTGTTGTCTTCATCTGATCTTGCTCGACTACGTTCTCTACATGTAATCAATGGACTCTACGAACTCAGAGTGTGATCTACGATCCTTGACTTGGCTTCGAAATCAGTAGACTCTATGACTCTGAGTGTAGTCTACGTTTCTGTCTTGGCTTCGACAGATGATCGGTCTGCTCGTAGGTAGGCTGTCTCTGCGATTCTGAATATGACTTCCTCAGCACACTACGATCTCGAGGAAGCTCTACTCGATACACTACGATCCTTCTTCGTTTTTCCTGACAGTCTACGAACTCCGAGATCTACTATCTTGCATACTCCTATTCTGCCTCGATAGCTCTCGAGTTAACCTTGACTCTCTTGGCAAACTACGACTTCTGGTGCAGTGCTCGACGATCAGACAAGCCTATCTATTACATCATTAGATCAACCTAACAAGCTTGATCTTTTTATTTTTATAGTCCTTGTACATCATTTCTTTTTAAGGACTTTACAAAGCTGTTTTGCTTATGTAGGATCAACCTAACATATTTGATCAATTCATTCCAAGTCCTTGTACACATATTTCTATTATCTATCAAAGGACTTTACAGCTTTTCTTAATGCATGCATACTTGCATATTATTTATTCATATGTATATATATCATAATCAAATCATATATAAATAGGAATAGCATTCACATGCTTATTCCTGACAATCTCCTCCTATTTAATTATGACAAAAATAATAAGTGCATATGCATGTTATGAATGAATCTTATATACAGTGAGCAGCTGTATTTCTAAAATAGTTAATCATGAATGTCATTTATATTGATATGACAATTTATATATTAAGACATTCTACATCCTGGATCCAGAACATACCTAACTAGTTAGAGATGTACCTCTTTGGCTCCATGTATGTTTCCAGGATATCTGTTGATCAGCTACTCATCTGTTTCTTCTTCTTGCTCTTGCTCCCCTTCAGCTTCTTTCTGATCGTGCTCCTCCTCAGACTCTGCGATCATGTGATCATCATCTTTTGGCTCCCCCTCAGATGATGATACTCTTTTTGCAGCTGTTGTCTTCTTCTTTGACTTCTTCATTCTTATCCCTCTGCTCTTCTTTGAGTGCCTCTTGCTCCTCTTCTTTCTATGCCTCTTTTTCTCCCCCTTTTTGTCATCAATCATTTGAGAGAGCTGCTCCATGTTGGACATAAGCTGCTCCATCAGGTAGGAGGAGTTGACAACTTCACACTTGAGTTCCTGCTGGCCTAGCTCAAGTTGCACTGAGAAAGACTGCTTCAGGTTGTCAATCTTGTCAGAGAGGGCTTGGATCTGCTCTTCATTTGCTTTCTGAGCTCGTAGAGCTTCTGCCTTTTGATCTTGTATGGCCTTCTGATAGATGTTGTCTCTCTCTTGGAGTTTGAGAGATACGTCTGCCATAGTGGCTTGAAGCTTGTGCTGGAATGAAATATCTCCTTCTGCTGTCATCTTCTGTGATTCTTCAGTGAGTAGAGATATCTTCCTACTTAATTCATCAGAGCTCTTCAGTAGTTCCTGCTCCAAGATAGTTTGATCCTTTTGTTGGACAGCTTCAGGTTGAGCATTGGATTGGACTCTACGATCTTCATCCTTAGATAGATTTTCGAAGGCTTGGAGAATATGAATAATCATTGAGTTCCAATCATTTGTTGAGGATGAGGGAATGTCAGATAGTAGTGCTTGAGCATAAGGAGACCTCTGATTTTGGGCTTGAACATCATCAGCAGTAGAGTGAACAGACTCTACGATTAGCTCCTTGGTCATGACTCTTCGTCCTTCAGAATCCATTCTACGATTGTAGGGGATGTAGAGATTTCCAACATGTCGATAGACCTTGAAGTGAGGTTGGTTTGTGATCATTTTTGTAGCATAACTTTTCACCCTTTGGAAGTTTTGAGCTACCAGCTCCAGACTTGGAAACTACTTGTAACACCAACTGAAGTAGCTTCCATCTCCTTCGGTGTGGGCCTTTAGCCATGGCATCCACTGGAAGAACCATCTCATTAGCATTTCATCAGGATTGTAGAGAATGGTTGTGCAGTCCATTTATATGTTGTTCCAGTTTTTAAACACCTCAAACGCAGTCATCTGTACTACCTTGAGCTGTTCATTTCCATGACTTACCCATCTTTCAGGTGGTGTCTCTGATTGTTTATTTGGGACTTCTACCACTATTCTTCTTGTAAATTTTGCTGGAGAGAGGACTGGGTAAAATTCTAGTTCTTCTGATTCTTGATTATCAGAATTTGAATCATTCTTCATTACTCCTTTCTCATAGTCTGAACCATCCTTATCATTTCCAGTAGAGTTGCACAACAGGCCGGCCTGGCCTGGTCCGGTCTGGGCTTGCCAGGCCTTGGCCGTTGACCAGGTCAGGCCAGGCCTTGACTTTGGGCCTTCAAGGCAAAGCCAGGCCAGGCTTCGTCTACAAAAATCAGACCTGTCAAGGCCTGTAGGCCAGGCCAGGCCCAGACTGGTTCGGTCTGGCCCTGCACTTAATTTTTAAAAAACTTGGCAGTTGGCGTTGGGCCTGGCGTGCGGCTGGCAGTAGGCTTTATTGCCTTAGAAGCAGACTAGCAGTTAGCTCATGCCTCATGCTTTATTATGTATCACATTCCCAAGTCATAATCCCTCAAATAATGGGCGGCATGACAGGGGAAGGTGGAGAAAGAATTAGTGGACCTAATAATTTGTTAGATATCCATTTTAAAATTAAATATATATTTTATTTTTTTTAAATAAATTTATAAAATTTAAAACTAATATAATTCCGTTCAAGTTTAAAAAGTAACTAATATGATAATTAATAGTAATTTATAACTATTATATTTATTAAAATTAAAATTAAATAATTTTTTATTAATTTTAAATTTTTACAAATTAATTTTAAAAAATTAAAATATATCTCTAATTTTAAAATAACAATAATATTAATTAAAAAGACAAATTTTTTTTATAATTTTGGGAATTTAGTAATAGTTTTTGAAGATTGAAGTGTATATAAGAGCTTTAATGGCTTAATCCTTATACTCTTTATAGACTAGGTGACTGACTATATAGCAGTATCATACAACATTTATAAATTATAAGGGAGTTACTTTAATTATAAGGGAGTTGCTTTATAGACTAGGCAACTAGGTGACTAGCACTCTAGCAGTAGCAGACAACATTTGCACGAATTCTTTAATTTTCACTACTGTAATACCTTTTATATTGATTACAAAGGAGTTTAATTTTAGAATACTTGAAAATTACAAGGAAGTTTAAATTAACTATTATATTAATTAAATATACTTAAAAAAATTAAAAATAAATAATTAAAACTTCAAACTTGCTTGATGTATTAAGTAAAAGTAATGTTTTACAACTTATAATTAAGTTACAACTTACAAATTATATTAATGATTAAGTAAAAAAATTAATTTATTGAATTAATAATTTGATGAATAAGTATAAGTTTATAACTTTAAAATATAACTTAAACAATAATCAAGAATGAGTCGATTACAAATATTTGTCTTTAAATCTTCATAAAAATATTTTCAAAAAAGTTCTTCAAATCTTTATATATTTGCACTTTCGGCAGTTTCTGCTCCGACTTCGAGATCTTCCGAGCTATCTTGCTCGTCTATTACGTTTTGTACTCTTCTTTGCGCGGCAAGATAATCTCTATAGCAAATGCATATTTTCAACGATTCCGGACTAAGTCTACTTCTTTTTTCATCCAATACCCTGCCAGATAAAGAAAAACAAGATTCCGAAGCTACGGTACTAGCTTGGATAGTTAGTAAATCATAAGTACTATTCCACCTAGTGTTATTATCAAATTTTGCTCTTTTTAAATTTTTCTCCTCTTGCATGACAAAAATTTCTAAAATTTTGAATTCTTCTATTTGAACCATAAGCATAATTAATCATAACACGAATTTTATATATTGAATCTTGTAAGTAGTTGAATCCGGATTGAACAATTAAATTTATTATATGACATATACATCGAACATGAAAAAATGCACCATTTACTACAGGTATTAAATCATATTTTAACATGTTAATAGAACTAGTGTCATTGCTTGCATTATCTAAACTAATACTCATGATTTTATCTTTAATTTTAAAAGTACAAATAATAGACATAATTTGAGCATATATTGTTTGACCAGTATGAGATAATTCAAAAAATTCAAATCCTATAATTCTTTTTTGCATTTGCATTTCAGAATCTATCGAATGAGCAGTAGTACAAATATAGCTAACTCCGGGTTGATGATCAGCAGACCACACATCACTTGTTAAACAAATTTTACCGTTAAAATTTTCAAAATATTCAATTAGTTCCTTTTTAGCTTTATTATATAATTTAATTAAATCACGTTTAGTAGTCATTCTACTTACTTGTTTTTATTTCGGTTGCAATGCGCCTTGAATGTAATCGGTACATCGCACATCGTCAAAAAAATTGAACGGGAGCTCTTTCTCGATCACTAGTTTGGCTTGCCACTCTTTCTGTAATATTTGATCATAACTCCAATTGTGACCGGAACGATCAATTTGTGCTTGAGAGCTTTCATCTGTTAGTTTATGTTTTTGCAAACACGAATGGTAGTGTCGTTGTAACGTATTATTGCCTTTAGTGCCAAATAAGGCGTTACATATTTTGCATTGAGCTTTTTTAACACCTTCGGCAGCCCACACTTCGATGAAATGTTCCCAAATAGCCGTTGTACGTTTGCTTTGTTCACCGGTAGGACGTGAAAATAACGTACTCGAATCTGCAACGACATTTTCAGGCATAATGATATTTGGGTCGTTTTGAATAAATTGCGGCATTTGTGGAGTGTTGGAGTCGGAGGGATCCATTGTATTGTAATAATATTATAATAATAAAAATTAAATAGAGAGATGTGAAAATTATGAATGAAGAGAATATTGATTAAAAACGGAAGTTGGGGAGAGAATGCAGATTGTAGGATATAGAGACATGAAATGTGAATATTTTTGCAGTTAATGAAATGATTTTTATAGAAACAAAATATAACCGTTTGTTTGAAAAAAATTACTGCACACTATTCGTTTGTTTATAAACAAAAAAAAAGTAATTTATTTTTTCTACTTTGTCAGTCGACAGTCGGACGTGGAACAATTTTCAGCAGACTAGAGAGCAACAAGCCAACAATGCCAACAATTCAACAAATGATAAGACTTAGACAACTCAATTTGTTACTTTACTGTTCTTTTACTTTTTCTTTTTTGACCTTTTAGTCTTTTTCACATTTTAATCCATCAAATCATCATGACATCAACTAACTTATTAATAATTTAATATTAAATAAATTAACTAATATATTGAAAATAAGAAAATATATATATTTGGAGATCATATACAATATATATTAGCTAATATTATCACTAAAATATATATTTGAAAATCTGTAATATATATATATATATATATATATATATATATATATATATATATATAATTCGGAGGGAGTAAGTTAGAGTTGCACAAATATATATATATTTAACTTAGATCAGCAAGAAGCCAATAACCAAAAAAGTTTGATGGGATTTATCATTGAGTCTATGGCATAATTAATATTAAAGTAATAGAGTTGCAACAATTAAATACTTGATGGGACTTATCAGAGTTATCACTATTCACTATGACACTAATATGCAATAGCTAGCTGCCTACTAATTAGTTCAACAGTACCTAATTTCTATAATTTCGTAGCTTAATAGCTGGACCGTTGCAGAAGTGGGCTGGAGCCTGGATGCTTGCTTGGACCGCTGCCTAGGAGGGAAGAGTCACATGGAGAGCAGTGAGCACTCAGCACATGGGCTGGAAATAAAGGCTGCTAAGTAGGTGCATCCGTTCCGTGCATGTCCGCTGGACTCTAGAGGGATGGGGGCTTGGGGGGCTGCCGGGCTAGGGCCAGGCCAGTCCAGGCTTTAGGCCGGACCAGGCCGAAGGCCAGGCCAGGCTGAGCTTTTTGGAAGGCCAGGCCAGGCCGGATATTTATCAAAAAAACATGGTCTGATCTTAGTCTTGAAGGCCAGGCCTGACCGATCCAGGCCTTGACCAGGCCAGACTTTGACCAGGCCGGGCCCAGGCTAGATCAAGGCCAGGCCGCAGGCCGCAGGTGTAAGACCCCAACTTTTATAAATAAAGATTAATTTTCTATAAATATCATTTTTGAATATTATGGAGTTAATTTGATATAATGTTATAGTTGTGGGTAATATTTATAAATTTTACAAAGTACGCAAGTTGTTATATAATATTCGATTGGTCGGGGAATATTCATTTTAACAGAAAATATTCGTACAACGGCACAATTATTGGTGGACCCCAACACGGAATTATTGTCGGATTGAGAAAACGACAAAAATATTTTATTAAAAATAACGGCGGAAGTTTTACCATTGATACTGTTGAACTACTCGGTAGTAAAAGTACAGTAATATGTGTGGTTGCATAGTAGCACAGGGTATTGATTATTAATGCTTATGTGAGAAGTCACTCAGTTTGATTCAATTATTGTCAGTTAATAATATGAATTATTTAGCGATAATGAAGTTTTGTTTTATTCGTATTATTAACGTAATAAAACAAAAACATCTTTTTATATAAAACAGAATACTTTATTAAAGTTATTCTATAAATAGAATATATTATATTTTATTTAAAAGATTTTTCTTTAAATATGGACCGTCAGATTAAAGTAATCAATCTGGACCGTTCATAGATTAGTTACTATGCATTCTATTTTTCTATAAATAGCAGCTCATTCCTTCATTATTTCTTACGAATTCACTGAACTCTAGAGAGAGAAACTATAGAGAGAAACTATAGAGAGAGAGAAGAAAAGTATTCTGCTACTTAACAACTTCCTTATTTCAGTTCTTCTTTAAAACGGTAAGGGGTGTTATTCTTTCTTATTCATGAAGAGAACTGTTGTTATTCCATTTCTTATTATTCTGTTGGAATAACCTGTATACGCGGTCTACCCTATACTTGGTGACATTCTTCTATTATTCTGTTGGAACATCCTGCTATGTGTTTTACATCGGACCTGGTTCAGTTTTTATTATTATTCTGTTGGAACATCCTGTCTGTGTGTTTTACACCGGACCTGATTCCGTTTTTATTATTATTCTGTTGGAACATCCTGTCTGTGTGTTTTACACCGGACTTGGTTCCGTCTTGTTATTATTCTGTTGGAACATCCTGTCTATGTGTTTTACACCGGACCTGGTTCCATTATTTATTATTCTGTTGGAATAACCTGTCTGTGCGGTCTATCGCATGCCGGGTGATTTCTTTTGTTATTCCATTCTTTATTATACTCAGTTGGTTAAGTTTTGACTTCTATACTCCATGAAATTTGTGAAATATCCTTGATAATTTTGTTTCATCTAGTATCTTTTCATGAAAATATTCTTCTAAGCATTCTTGAATTTTACTCCACAAAGCAATATCATGTTGACAATTTGGACGTTGTTAATTCTTGGATAAATTAATTCTTGAACTTGTTTTATTGAATTCTTATATCATTGTCATCATCCTCATGTTTATAAAATGTTGAAAGTCATCTGTGGCCTGTAGTGCATAGATGGACTTGGTATGATTATGACCAGGGATTATTCGGTATAATCATGACCGTAATGTTACAAATGATGTGGTAAAAGTCCTCATTGGCCCGTAGTGCATTGATGGACAGTTGTTGGCATGATCATGACCATTAATGAATACACGAATATTCTTGGTCGTAGTGCAGGGGTGATTCGATGATGTGGATTATTTTATTAAGCTGAGTCCCAGCGATAACAGTGTTGAAAAACCTTTTAAATCATAGAAGATAGTAGATTTTATTTTCTACTTGACTCTTTTAATGGATTGCTTGTTCCGCTGCAGTTAAACTTGATGTTCGTTATATTTTATCAGTTTAATACTGTTGAAGGCTAATGATAATTTATTCTGCATTATCTTAGTCATAATATTTCTTACTGGGCTAGTTGAGCTCACCCTTTCTTTCACTGTTCTCTTCAGGAAATGAGAATATAGCTGGGACGAGTCGGGGAACGGAGTGATGGATCAGATGATAGTATTAGTAGTCCTCACTATTCTATTAAATAGTGTGACAATAATTGTAATGAGGACTCCTTTTGAGTTTGTATAGTCTCTAGTAGACAATAATTGTATTCAAACTCACAGTTATGTTTTGTCGTATTGTACACAACAGTTGTATTAGTAAGTTGTATTTGTTTTCTGTACCATGTATCTGACGACCCAAGATGGGTGATGTATACCTAATTTTGGGGGCGTCACAGCAGGCCATTTATGCAACTCTAATTTCCAGTAGAGAGATCTTCTTGCTGCATTTCATTTCCAGAACCTTCTTCAACAAGATCTTCTTCAGATTCATCTTCTTCATTGCTGGTTTCTCCTTCAGAACTTTCTCCCTGGGATACAGACTCATCATTACTCAATTCAATAATGGCATTTGATTGACCACTACTCCTTTTGGAGGCAAACTTGGCTTGCAGTCTGTAGCTTTTCCTTCTTCTTGGAGGTTCAGCTTTGGGAGAGTCAAACTCTTCTTCTTCTTCTTCAGACTCTGACTCCTCTGGTTCAACAGACAGATTTCTTTGTGGTTCAGCACTGGCAGGGGTAGATCCTTCTTCTTTGGACTCATCACCTTCTGAGTCACCATGGGGGCTATCTGGATTGGAGATGACAAGTTCTTCTTCTTCAGGCACAACATTATTTGACCTATCATCTTGGGTCATTGGGGCAGTTGCACTTAGAGATTGAGTTTGGTCACCTTGAATCTCTTCTTCATTCACAGAGTGACTGCTTTGAGGATTAGTCATGGGGCTTGAGCATTCTTCTTTATCAGCAGATGTTGCAATTTCTTCCATCACATCAGCTTCATTTTCATTGCTGGATGTTGTCTGTGGAGACTGGGCCTTGACATCTGTTTTTTTTCTTCTGCTGACTCTACATCCCTCTCTTCAGCAGATGTACTGTTTTGGGAAGCTGAGGCTGGTTTGTCTTCCACCTTAGCTTTCTTGCTGACTGGCCTTTGAAGCAACCTGCTGCTTCTCCTCTTTGTTGTTTCAGCAGTTAGGACTTTTTCTTCTTTATCCTTGTCCTTTGAGGAGACTCTTCTTGATGAGGTTTGAGCTTTCTTCACACTACCGGCTCTCTTCACACTTCTGGATTTCTTCTTGGCTGGTGTGATTTCTGCTGGTTCAGAGTCATCAGACTCAGAGATCTCTGCCTCTTCTGTTTTCTTCTTCTTTGCATAGGCTTTGCTGCTGCTCCCAACTGTCAGCCTTTTGTTCTCCTTAGGGTTCTTCTTTTAGTTCATAAATAATTGTGGAGACATCACTTTGTGCACATTCAAAGTTTTTCCCTCATCATCCTTGATTTTCCCTCCTAGCTTCTTCTTCAGTACAATACTCAGCAGCCTACCATGAAACACCTTGGTCAGGGGTTTTTAAGTGGACTTCTTCTTCTCAGCCTTTTCTATCCACTTAGAGATTTGATCGAACAAGATATCTCCAAAGTCGATTTGTTTCTTTAGAACTATTGCTGACATTATTTTCAACTGTTGGTCAATCACTTTGTCATGTGCAGTGTTCTTGCACAGTATGCATTTTCCAACTATTTCAGCAAGGAACTCGTACTCTTCAGGAAACTCCTTCTTTATGTCTTTAAGATTAGGGTTTATTTGGTACCCCATAACGTCCTTCTCTTGTTCAGTATTGACATTATCAAGGTTCTTCAGCCCTTGGTTAGGAAAACCTAGGCACTGATTGAGGTCAGAAAATTTTAACTTCAGAGACTGACCTTTAACCTTGGTAGTAAGGGTTTCGGAGTTGATGGAGGCATTTGAGTAGAACTCTTTAACCAGGTCGATGTAGACTCGAGTATTTGCCTCAAGGCATTCTGAGAATCCAGCTTTCTTCACAAGCTCGAGAATGTCCCTGAACTTCTTTATTTGGTAAGGCTCTGGAGGGTTAACTATTTTTGGCTCTTGAGAGGATTCTAGGGTTTTGAAAATGGGAGGGAGAAAGGTTTGATAGCTTTTTGGTAACTGTCTGTAGATTTGAAATTGTCTTTAAGGCAGTTCCTTCTAACTCTGCATACTCAATGATGTGTCAACTGTCCATTGGTTGCACGTTGCCCAGTAATGAGCTGTAACTCCCCATAACTTTTCAGTTAGATATTTCTTTTTAGAAGAGTAGACGTTTAATTGACGTGGCTTTGACTGATGACCTTTTGATTCGTAGAGTAGCATGGTAAGGCAGCTATGGACTCTACGATTTCTTTTGTTAACTCAACGATCAACTTCTGAGAGATCCTGCCGTGGATGGCTTTGACTTCTATCCTCATTTTGATGCAGCATAGTTTGATCACTGATGTACTCGAACTTATCTCCTCATTTTGAATGGCTGATCAATTGTCTCATTTTTCAATCTCCTTGTGGACTCAAATACCCCTTGGTAGAACTACGATCGTCGAGTTATCTTCTACGATCGTTGAGATTGCACTGCAATCGTGGAGTTCTCTTCAGCCTCGACTCTCCGATCGTTGACTGACTTGGTCCTTGAGATAATTTTGATCAAGCAATTCTTCTGGGACAAGGTAGCTCAGGAAGGGCCAACCTGTTAGAGTGAGCTAAGGATCAGGTTTGTCCCTGAGGCGCTTTCTAGATGAACTGCTATAGAGTTGATTTACAATGACATCTCTTTCAACTTTTTCTGGTGGCGAGATCCTCTACCAACTTTAGACAATTGCATTGCTGAAATCGTGGTGTCCTCATGTTCTTACACTACGATCATATGGTTGATCGTAGGCACTTCACGATATTGGTTGGGTGGCTGAGAGGTTATCTGTAGTACGTTTTGAGATATTCCTACTGACTATGGATCTACATTTGGTTCATCAGCCACAAAGTTTTGGGACTTTGTAGCTGGTACATCTCTTTGTATCGAAGAGATGAGTATTTTCAGGACTGATCACTCTACGATTATTTGACAGCACTACGAATGTAGTCTTCTTTGGCAGTCTTGTGCTGGTGAAGTTCTGCTTTCATAATGAACTCCTCTTGACTTAAGCTCAATGATCATCTGTTGTGAGCTCCCTTGAGGATTCTTTTCATATAGCATGCCTTTCTTGATTTGAGCATATAGGACCTTCTTCATCTTCGGTTGCATGGCCTGCTCCCATATACAGATCAGCAACCATGTGAGCTCCATTCTGGTTAGCTCAGAGGGTCTTTGAGGATAGGCTTGGACATATAGGAATTCTTTCAGAATCATTTCTGCACAGTCCTTAGCCTTCTGCTGGATGAGTCTTCTTGATCGAAGTCTTCTACTTCAGCATTCCTTAGTGAGGTCAGACTGACCAAGTACCTGCAGGTTTAAGCAGGTTTAAATATATTTCTATTTTTGGTACCAATAATTAAATGGGTCCTGCTAGGTTAGTTTTTGTGACGCCCCCAAAATTAGGTATACATCACCCATCTTGGGTCGTCAGATACATGGTACAGAATACAAATACAACTTACTAATACAACTGTCGTGTACAATACGACAAAACATAACTGTGAGTTTGAATACAATTATTGTCTACTAGAGACTATACAAACTCAAAAGGAGTCCTCATTACAATTATTGTCACACTATTTAATAGAATAGTGAGGACTACTAATACTATCATCTGGTCCATCACTCCGTTCCCCGACTCGTCCCAGCTATATTCTCATTTCCTGAAGAGAACAGTGAAAGAAAGGGTGAGCTCAACTAGCCCAGTAAGAAATATTATGACTAAGATAATGTAGAATAAATTATCATTAGCCTTCAACAGTGTTAAACTGATAAAATATAACGAACATCAAGTTTAACTGCAGCGGAACAAGCAATCCATTAAAAGAGTTAAGTAGAGAATAAAATCTACTATCTTCTATAATTTAAAAGATTTTTCAACACTGTTATCGTTGGGACTCAGCTTAATAAAATAATCCACATCATCGAATCACCCCTACACTACGGCCAAGGATATTCTTTAGTATCACGACCATAATTATCCATGGACTACGGGCTAAGAATATTTGTGTACTCATTAATGGTCATGATCATGCCAACAACTGTCCATCAATGCACTACGGGCCAATGAGGACTTTTACCACATCATTTGTAACATTACGGTCATGATTAAACCGAATAACCCCTGGTCATAATCATACCAGTCCATCTATGCACTACAGGCCACAGATGACTTTCAACATTTTATAAACATGAGGATGATGACAATTGTAAGACCCCAACTTTTATAAATAAAGATGAATTTTCTATAAATATCATTTTTGAATATTATGGAGTTAATTTGATATAATGTTATAGTTGTGGGTAATATTTATAAATTTTGCAAAGTACGCAAGTTGTTATATAATATTCGATTGGTCGGGGAATATTCGTTTTAACAGGGAATATTCGTACAACGGCACAATCATTGGTGGACCCCACAACGAAATTATTGTCGGATTGAGAAAACGACAAAAATATTTTATTAAAAATAACGGCGGAAGTTTTACCATTGATACTGTTGAACTACTCGGTAGTAAAAGTACAGTAATACGTGTGGTTGCATAGTAGCACACGGTATTGATTATTAATGCTTATGTGAGAAGTCACTCAGTTTGATTCAATTATTGTCAGTTAATAATATGAATTATTTAGCGATAATGACGTTTTGTTTTATTCGTATTATTAACGTAATAAAATAGAAACATTTTTTTGTATAAAACATATTACTTTATTAAAGTTATTCTATAAATAGAATATATTATATTTTATTTAAAAGATTTTTCTTTAAATATGTACCGTCAGATTAAAGTAATCAATCTGAACCGTTCATGGATTAGTTACTATGCATTATATTTTTCTATAAATAGCAGCTCATTCCTTCATTATTTCTTACGAATTCACTGAACTCTAGAGAGAGATACTATAGAGAGAAACTATAGAGAGAGAAGAAGAGTATTCTGCTACTTAACTACTTCCTTATTTCAACTCTTCTTTAAAACGGTAAGGGGTGTTATTCTTTCTTATTCATGAAGAGAACTGTTATTATTCCATTTCTTATTATTCTGTTGGAATAACCTGTATACGCGGTCTACCCTATACTTGGTGACATTCTTCTATTATTCTGTTGGAACATCCTGTCTGTGTGTTTTACACCGGACCTGGTTCCGTTTTTATTATTATTCTGTTGGAACACCCTTCTGTGTGTTTTACACCGGACCTGGTTTCGTCTTTATTATTATTCTGTTGGAACATTCTGTCTGTGTGTTTTACACCGGACCTGGTTCCGTCTTTATTATTATTCTGTTGGAATATCCTGTCTATGCGTTTTACGCCGGACCTGGTTCCGTTATTTATTATTCTGTTGGAATAACCTGTCTGTGCGGTCTATCGCATGCATGGTGATTTCGTTTGTTATTCCATTCTTTATTATACTTAGTTGGTTAAGTTTTGACTTCTATACTCCATAAAATTTATGGAATATCCTTGATAATTGCGGTTCATCCTGTATCTTTTCATGAAAATATTCTTTTAAGTATTCTTGAATTTTACTCCACAAAGCAGTATCATGTTGACAATTTGGACGTTGTTAATTCTTGGATAAATTAATTCTTGAACTTGTTTTATTGAATTCTTATATCATTGTCATCATCCTCATATTTATAAAATGTTGAAAGTCATCTGTGGCCTGTAGTGCATAGATGGACTTGGTATGATTATGACCAGGGATTATTCGGTATAATCATGACCGTAATGTTACAAATGATGTGATAAAAGTCCTCATTGGCCCGTAGTGCGTTGATGGACAGTTGTTGTCATGATCATGACCGTTAATGAATACACGAATATCCTTGGCCGTAGTGCAGGGGTGATTCGATGATGTGGATTATTTTATTAAGCTGAGTCACAGCGATCACAGTGTTGAAAAACCTTTTAAATCATAAAAGATAGTAGAGCTTATTTTCTACTTGACTCTTTTAATGGATTTCTTGTTCCGCTGCAGTTAAACTTGATGTCTATTATATTTTATCAGTTTAACATTGTTGAAGGCTAATGATAATTTATTCTGCATTATCTTAGTCATAATATTTCTTACTGGGCTAGTTGAGCTCACTCTTTCTTTCACTGTTCTCTTTAGGAAATGAGAACGTAGCTGGGGCAAGTCGAGGAACGGAGTGATAGTCTGAATGATAGTATTAGTTAGTAATCCTCACTATTCTATGTAATAGTGTGTTAATAAATGTAATGAGGACTCCTTTTGAGTATGAATACTCTCTAGAAGATAATATTTGTATTCAAACTCACAGTTTATGTTTTGTCGTATTGTACACGACAGTTGTATTAGTAAGTTGTATTTGTATTTGTATTCTGTACTATGTATCTGACGACCCAAGATGGGTGATGTATACCTAATTTTGGGGGCGTCACAGTTTGTATCAGAGCTTAGGGATATGATCCCTGGCTAAGATGTGAGAATAGAACTAGGAGGGGAGAGACGGGGAATTCCTTCGCTAGTATGACCTACCTAAGTTTATTTGCATGACATTTAATTGGTCGGTCAGAATATAAGGATAATATATGATATATCAATGAACTTTTATTTTGTGACAGTATCTGAAAATGGCATCTGAGAATGTTGAGAATAGCAATGGAGCACAGGCGACTGTTGATTCACCACATATCAATAATCAGGATAATGTGCATCAGGAAGGTGACAATCCTCATGCAAACAATAACACTGACCAGATGATGAATGATGGAATGTTCAGAAACTTTATGCAGTTCATGCAACAGCAGGCGAGAGCGGCTCCTATCCAAAATATAGGTGGAAACACTGAAAACTCGGACGGTCACCGCTAAACAGTTCAAGGAGCTGGGACCACCAGAGTTTAAGGGAGAGCTAAAATCACTTATAGCGAAAACATAGATAAAGCAGATTACCAAGATATTTGATGTCTTGGGATGCTCCGAGGAGCAAAAGGTTCCCTTTGCCGCCTTTATGTTGCAAGGAAAGGCAGATTACTGGGGGGAATCGATTAAGCGTACTCAACCTGCCGCACTGAAGATGTCTTGGGAGAAAATCCAAGAGTTGTTCAATGACAAATACTTTCCCAAAAGTGTTCGTCACATGAAGGAGGTGGAGTTCATCAAATTAGAGCAGAATAATATGACCGTGTCACAGTATGAGGCTAAATTTGCTGAGTTGTCCCGGTTTGCGTCCCACTTGGTGGATAATGAAGAGCGAATGACGCGAATGTTTTTACGAGGTTTGAAACCTGAGATACGTCAACATCTTATTTCTCATAAACTGTGTTTGTATTCAGATGTTGTGAATAGGACTCAGTTAGTGGAGCGCGATAACGAGTCAACGCAACCAAAAGAGAGCAGTGGGCAAAATGATAATACCAGTAGAGCAGTCATCGAAGCGGTGACAAAAAGCGTGGAGGGAATCAACAGGCCAGAAATGGTAACCACTTCGGTGGTAATCAGGGCCAAAACAATAAGAATGGTCATTTCAAGAAGAGAAGATTCAACAATGATGAAAAGACTTCAGTACCAGCACCCGTTGTTAAGGAAGGAGAACGACCACCTATCATATGTTTCAAATGCGGAGGGGAGGGGCACATCAGTCCAAACTGCGTGATGCCGTCTAAAGCATGTTATAATTGTGGAAGAGAAGGTCATTTAGCTCGATTTTGTCGTTTACCAAAAACAAGTTCAGCCAAGATTGAGACACCAAAGGCCGTCCCAGAAAAGTCAAAATCGGTAGTGCAAGGGAGAGCGTTTGTTGTGACCTCCCAGAAAGTAAGGAACCCGAATGAGGTCATCATGGGTAAGCTTATCATAAACTCTAACGAAGTCTATACTTTATTTGATACCGATTCTGTAACGCCCCCAAAATTAGGTATACATCACCCATCTTGGGTCGTCAGATACATAGTACAGAATACAAATACAACTGATTAATACACTGTCTGTACAATACGTGTCAATACGAAAAAACATAAACTGTGAGTTTGAATACAAATATTATCTTCTAGAGAGTATTCATACTCAAAAGGAGTCCTCATTACATTTATTAACACACCATTACATAGAATAGTGAGGACTACTAACTAATACTATCATTCGGACCATCACTCCGTACCCCGACTTGTCCCAGCTACGTTCTCATTTTCTGAAGAGAACAGTGAAAGTGAAAGAAAGGGTGAGCTCAACTAGCCCAGTAAGAAATATTATGACTAAGATAATGCAGAATAAATTATCATTAGCCTTCAACAATGTTAAACTGATAAAATATAATAGACATCAAGTTTAACTGCAGCGGAACAAGCAATCCATTAAAAGAGTCAAGTAGAAAATAAACTCTACTATCTTTTATGATTTAAAAGTTTTTTCAACACTGCGATCGCTGAGACTCAGCTTAATAAAATAATCCACATCATCGAATCACCCCTGCACTACGGCCAAGGATATTCGTGTATTCATTAATGGTCATGATCATGCCAACAACTGTCCATCAATGCACTACGGGCCAATGAGGACTTTTACCACATCATTTGTAACATTACGGTCATGATTATACCGAATAATCCCTGGTCATAATCATACCAAGTCCATCTATGCACTACATGCCACAGATGACTTTCAACATTTTATAAACATGAGGATGATGACAATGATATAAGAATTCAATAAAACAAGTTCAAGAATTAATTTATCCAGGAATTAACAACGTCCAAATTGTCAACATGATACTGCTTTGTGGAGTAAAATTCAAGAATGCTTAGAAGAATATTTTCATGAAAAGATACTGGATGAAACGCAACTATCAAGGATATTCCACAAATTTCATGGAGTATAGAAGTCAAAACTTAACCAACTGAGTACAATAAAGAATGGAATAACAAAAGAAATCACCATGCATGCGATAGACCGCACAGACAGGTTATTCCAATAGAATAATAAATAATGGAACCAGGTCCGGCGTAAACGCACAGACAGGATATTCTGACAGAATAATAAATAATGGAACCAGGTCCGGTGTAAAACACACAGACAGGATATTCCAACAGAATAATAATAAAACGGAACCAGGTCCGGTGTAAAACACACAGACAGGATGTTCCAACAGAATAATAAACGGAACCAGGTCCGGTGTAAAACACACAGACAGGATGTTCCAACAGAATAATAGAAGAATGTCACCAAGTATAGGGTAGACCGCGTATACTGGTTATTCCAACAGAATAATAACGAATGGAATAACAGAAGTTCTCTTCATGAATATAAAAGAAAAAATATTCCCTACCGTTTTAAAGAAGAGCTGAAGTAAGGAAGTAGTTAAGTAGCAGAATACTCTTCTTCTCTCTCTCTATAGTTTCTCTCTATAGTTTCTCTCTCTAGAGTTCAGTGAATTCGTAAGAAATAATGAAGGAATGAGCTTCTATTTATAGGAAAATGGAATGCATAGTAACTAATCCATGAACGGTCCAGATTGATTACTTTAATCTGATGGTCCATATTTAAAGAAAAATCTTTTAAATAAAATATAATATATTCTATTTATAGAATAACTTTAATAAAGTATTCTGTTTTATATAAAAAGATGTTTCTGTTTTATTACGTTAATAATACGAATAAAACAAAACGTCATTATCGCTAAATAATTCATATTATTAACTGACAATAATGGAATCAAACTGAGTGACTTCTCACATAAGCATTAATAATTAATACCGTGTGCTACTATGCAACCACACGTATTACTGTACTTTTACTACCGAGTAGTTCAACAGTATCAACGGTAAAACTTCCGCCGTTATTTTCATAAAGTATTTTTGTCGTTTTCTCAATCCGACAATAATTCCGTTGTGGGGTCCACCAATAATTGTACCGTCGTACGGATATTCCCGACAAAAAGAATATTCTCCGACCAATTGAATATAATATGACAACTTGCATACTTTGCAAAATTTATAAATACTACCCATAACTATTATATCAAATCCACACATTAATATAAAAAAAAATTATTTCGAGAAAAATTAAATATTTATTCATAAAATCTGGGGTTTCACAATCTCCCCTCCTTATAGAATTTCGCCCTCGAAATTTACGTACGTACTTGGTATGCCGAACATGTGAGGATACCTTGACTTCACTTCAAATTCTAACTCTTGAGGTATAACCTTTAAGCATCGAATATGATCCTTCTTATCCAAGATGTTAACACGTATCTCCTCATACGTTAAATCTTTCGCTATTTCGTCCGGTTCTAAATTAATAATGCGGTTCGGGTCGTCCACATATTTACGTAACATCGATACGTAAAAAAAAAAATATTCTGAACACGCAACATACTTGGCGGTAAAACGAGTCTATAGGCCACAGTTCCTACTTCATCGAGGATTTCAAATGGGCCAATTAAATCGAGAGTTGAGATTTCCTCTCTTCGTCGATTCTTGCTTCTAGAATAACGCCCTCTTGAACCTTCTTCTTCACATTTATCAGCTCTTAGTATGTAGCTTGAGCGGCTTTAACTTTATCGATTAAAGTCGATTTTAATCGTATATTCGTTATCTTCACGTGGGTTCGAATATTCACACTTGTAACCGTATACGATCTTCTACACAACGCGTCAGCTACCACGTTCACTTTTCCACGATGTTATTGAATGGTACGATCGTAATCTTCAACAGCTCGAGCCAACGTCTTTGGCGCATAATACGTTCGTTTTAGTTGAAGAAATATTTGAGGGTTTAAGAAATAGGTTTTGTACTGGGGTCAATACAAAATTCAATTTTACGCTCTGGGTAGGCTAAGAAGTCTTCAAGAATACGTCAAGAAATTTATTAACAATAGAAATATCGTTCAAAACTGTGACCCTCATCCAAGACTTGGATAACACGTCACATTGATACCTATCAACTTGCCATCATCATTTACAACGTCTCCTACGGAAAGTCTAGCTTCGGTGCATTCCACACCAGGAAGTCAACAGCGAAAGGAACGAGGATTTTTACTTATGGCTTGATATGACAATGATTGACTTTAGTGGTTTGGTTACTTTGAATTTGCATAACAGGTTGGTTAGGAATATGAAAGCTAACAACCTTACGAGAAGCATGATGAGTAGTGAACCAATCGTTTCAAAAAAATCACATCAAAGGCAAGTATTTTCAAAGAGATAAGATCGACAGGTAACGTGAAAGTGTTGATTTGAACAAGATTTATAAATAGTAGAGGTAACGAAGGTTTCTCCCAACTGAGTTTAAATAGACATATCAAAGTCTAAGTTCTCCGGAGTTAACTTCAAACATTTAACACAACTAGGTGAAATAAAAGAGTGAGTAGAACCGGTATCTAACACGGTATAGACTTCGCAAGAGTTTATGACTAACATACCCGTGATAATTTTATTCAGGTTCCTCGTCACGAAAAAAATACTCTCTCTTAAACTACTGGCTTTGGCTTTTCTGGGACGGTCTTTGGTGCCTCCATCCTATCTGAACTTGTCTTCGGTGAACGACAAAATCGGGCTAAATGACCTTCTCTTCCACAATTATAACATGCTTTGGACGGCATCGCGCAGTTTGGACTGATGTGCCCCTCCCCTCCGCATTTGAAACATATGATAGGTGATCGTTCTCCTTCATTAACGACAGGTGCTGGTGTTGACGTCTTTCCATCATTGTTGAATCTCCTCTTCTTGAAATGCTCATTCTTATTATTTTGGCCCTGATTACCACCGAAGTGGTTACCATTTCTGGCCTGTTGATTCCCTCCACGCTTGTTGTCACCGCTTCGATGACTGCTTTCACTAGTATTATCATTTTGCCGGCTGCTCTCTTTTGGCTGCGTTGTCTCGTTATCGCGCTCCACCAACTGAGCCCTATTTACAACATCTGAATACAAACACAATTTATGAGAAACAAGATGTTGACGTATCTCCGGCTTCAAACCTCTTAAAAACATCCGCGTCATTCTTTCTTCATTATCCACCAGGTGGGACGCAAACCGGGATAACTCCGCAAATTTTGCCTCGTACTGCGACACAGTCATATTATTCTGCTCCAATTTGATGAACTCCACCTCCTTCATGTGACGAATACTTTCGGGAAAATATTTGTCGTTAAACAGCTCTTGGAACTTCTCCCAGGACATCTTCAGTGCGGCAGGTTGAGTACGCTTTATCGATTCCCACCAGTAATCTGCCTCTCCTCGCAACATAAAGGCGGCAAAGGGAACCTTTTGCTCCTCGGAGCAACCCAAGACATCAAATATCTTGGTGATCTGCTTTATCCATGTTTCAGCTACAAGTGGTTTGGGTTCTCCCTTAAACTCCGGTGGTCCCAGCTCCTTAAACTGCTTAGCGGTGACCGCCTGAGAGTTTTCAGTATTTCTACCTACGTTGTGGACAGGAGCCGCTTTCACCTGTTGTTGCATGAATTGCATAAAACCTCTAAACATTGCATCATTCATCATCTGGTCAGTGTTGTTGTTTGCATGAGGATTGTCACCTTCCTGATGAACATTATCCTGATTATTGATATGTGGTGAATCAATAATCGCCTGGGTTTCATTGCTATTCTCAACATTCTCAGATGCCATTTTCAGATACTGCCACAAAATAAAAGTTAATTGATATGTCATATATTATCCTTATGTTATGACCGACCAATTAAATACCATGCAAATAAACTTAGGTAGGTCATACTAGCGAAGGAATTCCCCGTCTCTCCCCTCCTAGTTCTATTCTCACATCCTAGCCAGGGATCATATCCCTAAGCTTTGATACCAACTGTAACGCCCCCAAAATTAGGTATACATCACCCATCTTGGGTCGTCAGATACATAGTACAGAATACAAATACAACTGATTAATACATCTGTCGTGTACAATACAACAAAACATAAACTGTGAGTTTGAATACAAATATTATCTTCTAGAGAGTATTCATACTCAAAAGGAGTCCTCATTACATTTATTAACACACCATTACATAGAATAGTGAGGACTACTAACTAATACTATCATTCGGACCATCACTCCGTACCCCGACTTGTCCCAGCTACGTTCTCATTTCCTGAAGAGAACAGTGAAAGAAAGGGTGAGCTCAACTAGCCCAGTAAGAAATATTATGACTAAGATAATGCAGAATAAATTATCATTAGCCTTCAACAATGTTAAACTGATAAAATATAATAGACATCAAGTTTAACTGCAGCGGAACAAGCAATCCATTAAAAGAGTCAAGTAGAAAATAAACTCTACTATCTTTTATGATTTAAAAGGTTTTTCAACACTGCGATCGCTGAGACTCAGCTTAATAAAATAATCCACATCATCGAATCACCCCTGCACTACGGCCAAGGATATTCGTGTATTCATTAATGGTCATGATCATGCCAACAACTGTCCATCAATGCACTACGGGCCAATGAGGACTTTTACCACATCATTTGTAACATTACGGTCATGATTATACCGAATAATCCCTGGTCATAATCATACCAAGTCCATCTATGCACTACATGCCACAGATGACTTTCAACATTTTATAAACATGAGGATGATGACAATGATATAAGAATTCAATAAAACAAGTTCAAGAATTAATTTATCCAGGAATTAACAACGTCCAAATTGTCAACATGATACTGCATTGTGGAGTAAGATTCAAGAACGCTTAGAAGAATATTTTCTTGAAAAGATACTGGATGAAACGCAACTATCAAGGATATTCCACAAATTTCATGGAGTATAGAAGTCAAAACTTAACCAACTGAGTACAATAAAGAATGGAATAACAAAAGAAATCACCATGCATGCGATAGACCGCACAGACAGGTTATTCCAATAGAATAATAAATAATGGAACCAGGTCCGGCGTAAACGCACAGACAGGATATTCTGACAGAATAATAAATAATGGAACCAGGTCCGGTGTAAAACACACAGACAGGATATTCCAACAGAATAATAATAAAACGGAACCAGGTCCGGTGTAAAACACACAGACAGGATGTTCCAACAGAATAATAAACGGAACCAGGTCCGGTGTAAAACACACAGACAGGATGTTCCAACAGAATAATAGAAGAATGTCACCAAGTATAGGGTAGACCGCGTATACTGGTTATTCCAACAGAATAATAACGAATGGAATAACAGAAGTTCTCTTCATGAATATAAAAGAAAAAATATTCCCTACCGTTTTAAAGAAGAGCTGAAGTAAGGAAGTAGTTAAGTAGCAGAATACTCTTCTTCTCTCTCTCTATAGTTTCTCTCTATAGTTTCTCTCTCTAGAGTTCAGTGAATTCGTAAGAAATAATGAAGGAATGAGCTTCTATTTATAGGAAAATGGAATGCATAGTAACTAATCCATGAACGGTCCAGATTGATTACTTTAATCTGATGGTCCATATTTAAAGAAAAATCTTTTAAATAAAATATAATATATTCTATTTATAGAATAACTTTAATAAAGTATTCTGTTTTATATAAAAAGATGTTTCTGTTTTATTACGTTAATAATACGAATAAAACAAAACGTCATTATCGCTAAATAATTCATATTATTAACTGACAATAATGGAATCAAACTGAGTGACTTCTCACATAAGCATTAATAATTAATACCGTGTGCTACTATGCAACCACACGTATTACTGTACTTTTACTACCGAGTAGTTCAACAGTATCAACGGTAAAACTTCCGCCGTTATTTTCATAAAGTATTTTTGTCGTTTTCTCAATCCGACAATAATTTCCGTTGTGGGGTCCACCAATAATTGTACCGTCGTACGGATATTCCCCGACAAAAAGAATATTCTCCGACAATTGAATATAATATGACAACTTGCATACTTTGCAAAATTTATAAATACTACCCATAACTATTATATCAAATCCACACATTAATATAAAAAAAAATTATTTCGAGAAAAATTAAATATTTATTCATAAAATCTGGGGTTTCACAGATTCTACCCATTCTTTTATTTCTCCTACTTGCGCTCATTGATTAAATTTGACTCCAGAGAAATTAGATTTTGATTTATCTGTTGAAACTCCATTGGGAGAAACCTTCATTACATCCACGGTTTATAAGTCTTGTTTGGTTCAAGTTGGTACCCACACATTATCTGTCGATCTGATTTCATTAAAAATACTTGTATTTGACGTTATTCTAGGGATTGATTGGTTAACTACTCATCATGCAAAAATTGATTATTTTCGTAATGTTGTTAGTTTTTATATTCCTAATCGACCTATTATGCGAATTCAAGCAACCAAACCATTAAAATCAATCGCTGTCATCTCAAGCCATAAAGCTATTCGTTTATTGAAAAACGGATGTCAAGCTTTCTTAGCTCATGTCACGGATCTAAACAAAAATACGTCAATTTTGAATGATATTTCTATTGTTAATAAATTCCCTGACGTATTCTCTGAAGAACTTCCTGGCCTACCCCCAGAGCGTGAAATTAAATTTTGTATCGACCTTGAACCCGGTACAAAACCCATTTCCAAAGCCCCATATCAAATGGCTCCTATTAAACTTCAGGAGTTAAAGATCCAACTGCAGGAATTGTTAAACATTGGCTTTATTCGTCCTAGTACTTCTCATTGGGGTGCTCCTGTGTTATTCGTGAAGAAGAAAGATGGAAGTATGCGACTTTGTATTGATTATCGGGAGTTGAATCATGTCAACATCAAAAACAGGTACCCATTGCCACTTATTGATGACCTGTTTGACCAGTTGCAAGGAGCACAATTCTTTTCAAAGATCGATCTTCGTTCTGGATATCATCAGCTGAAGGTTAGAACTGAGGATATTCCAAAGACGGATTTCAGAACTCGGTACGGGCATTATGAATTCCTAGTCATGTCCTTTGGATTGACAAATGCTCCTGCTGCCTTCATGGATATGATGAACCGGGAATTCAAGGAATATTTGGATCACTTTGTGGTCGTCTTTATTGATGACATCCTTATTTATTTTAAAAGCCGTGAAGATCATGAGCAACACTTGAGGCTGGTACTCCAAAAGCTTCGTGAATACAAGCTTTATGCCAAGTTGAAGAAATACGAGTTCTGGTTGGAGGAGGTAGCATTCATTAGGCACGTAGTATCAAGTCGTGGAATATCGGTTGACCCGGCAAAGATTGAAGCTATTCAAAGCTGGGAGCAACCTAAATCAGTGACCGAAGTACGTAGCTTTCTTGGTTTAGCTGGTTATTATCGGAGATTCGTGGAAGGATTTTCTCGAATCACTACTCCATTAACTCAGCTGACTAGGAAAGATACAAAGTTCGGTTAGAGCGAAGAATGTGAGCAGAGTTTTCAAGAACTCAAGAGGAGACTCATTTTAGCACCTGTTCTAACAATGTCATCTGGCTCGGAAGGATTTGTCATCTACAGTGATGCTTCGAGCAAAGGGTTGGGATGCGTTCTCATGCAACATGAAAAAGTCATAGCCTATGCATCAAGACAACTCAAGGAATATGAGAGGAATTATCCTACTCATGATCTAGAGTTGGCAGCTGTTGTCTTTGCACTTAAAATTTGGAGGCATTACTTGTATGGGGAGAATGTGGAGATCTTTACGGATCATAAAAGCCTCAAATATTTCTTCACTCAAAAGGAACTCAACACGCGACAACGACGCTGGCTTGAATTGTTGAAAGATTATGATCATACCATTCAATACCATCCTGGAAAAGCGAACGTGATAGCTGACGCATTGAGTAGAAGATCATATGCAAGTACGAGTGCAATATTGTCAACACAAATGCCCATTTTGTGTGACTTGTAAAGGATGGAGATAGAGTTAAAGACTCCAGGGACCCATGTGATGATGACGAATATACGAGTAGAACCAACTTTAATCGATAAAGTTAAAGCTGCTCAAGCTACAGACCCAGAACTGATGCGTATGAGGAAGAAAGTGCAAGAAGGTGCTATGCCGGAAGCAAGAATCGATGAAGAAGGAATACTTCGAGTCAACTCCAGACTTTATGTTCCTAACAACCCTGATTTAAAGTATGAAATCATGATGGAGGCGCACAACACACCGTTTATAATCCATCCTGGAAGTACCAAAATGTATCATGATCTTCGTCATACATTTTGGTGGAGCAATATAAAGAGAGAGATAGCGCTGTTTATCTCAAGGTGTCTAACTTGTCAACAAGTCAAAGCAGAGCATCAAGTACCAAAAGGTCCGTTGCAACCACTTAAAATTCCAAAATAGAAGTGGGAGCACATTACCATGGATTTCGTTACCAGTCTTCCTAGGGTTTCTCAAGGTATTGATGCGATTTGGGTCATTATTGATAGATTGACCAAGTCTGCTCATTTCTTACCGATACGAGAAACTTATACACTTGAACGTCTTGCTCGTATGTACATAAACGAGATTGTAAGACTGCGTGGTATGCCAGTATCCATAGTTTCTGATCGAGACCCAAGATTCACTTCACGATTTTGGGTTAGTTTACAAAAAGCTATGGGCACAAATTTACGATTTAGTTCGGCATATCATCCTCAGACGGACGGACAATCAAAGAGGACTATTCAAACTCTAGAAGATTTATTAAGACTCTGTGTCTTTGACTTCAAGAGAAGTTGGGACAAGTTCTTACCATTGGTGGAGTTTTCCTACAACAACAGTTATCAAGCAAGTATTGGCATGACTCCATTCGAAGCATTGTATAGATGAAAATGTCGTTCTCCAGTATGCTGGGATGAGGTGGGTGAAGCAACGTTGTTGGGACCGGAGTTGGTACGTATGACTACAGAAAAGATTCAAACGATCCAACAACGTATAAAAACCTCACAAGATCGAAAAAAGAGTTATGCTGATCTTCATCGAAAGGACGTGAAATTTGATATAGGAGATCATGTGTTCTTACGTGTTGCTCCATGGAAAGGAGTTATGAGATTTAGAAAAAGAGGAAAGCTCAATCCTCGATTCATCGGTCCATTTTTAATCCTCGATCGAGTAGGAACTGTGGCTTATAGACTCGCTTTACCGCCAAGTATGTCTCGCGTTCATAACGTTTTTCACATATCTATGTTACGCAAATATATGGAAGACCCAAACGACATTATTGAGTTAGAATCGGACGAAATAGCGGAGGATTTGATGTATGAAGAAGTTCCTGTTCAAATCTTGGATAAGAAGGAACATATTCTACGCTCTAAGGTTATACCTTAAGTCAAAGTTTTGTGGAAAAATCACGATGTTGAGGAAATGACTTGGGAGTTAGAATCTGAAATGAAATCAAGGTATCCTTACCTCTTCGACATACCAAGTACGTACCCTAATTTCGAGGGCAAAATTTCATAAGAAGGGGAGATTGTAAGACCCCAACTTTTATAAATAAAGATGAATTTTCTATAAATATCATTTTTGAATATTATAGAGTTAATTTGATATAATGTTATAGTTGTGGATAATATTTATAAATTTTGTAAAGTACGCAAGTTGTTATATAATATTCGATTGGTCGGGGAATATTCATTTTAACAGGGAATATTCGTACAATGGCACAATCATTGGTGGACTCTACAACGAAATTATTGTCGGATTGAGAAAACGACAAAAATATTTTATTAAAAATAACGGCGAAAGTTTTACCATTGATACTGTTGAACTACTCGATAGTAAAAGTACAGTAATACGTGTGGTTGCATAGTAGCACACGGTATTGATTATTAATGCTTATGTGAGAAGTCACTCAGTTTGATTCAATTATTGTCAGTTAATAATATGAATTATTTAGCGATAATGACGTTTTGTTTTATTCGTATTATTAACGTAATAAAACAGAAACATCTTTTTATATAAAGCATATTACTTTATTAAAGTTATTCTATAAATAGAATATATTATATTTTATTTAAAAGATTTTTCTTTAAATATGGACCGTCAGATTAAAGTAATCAATCTGGACCGTTCATGGATTAGTTACTATGCATTATATTTTTCTATAAATTGTAAGACCCCAACTTATTAATGAATAAAATCAAATTTTCTCTAAATATTATTGTGAATAATAAGAGGTTAATTTGATATAATACTTTGGTTATGGGTGAAATGTGCAAATTTTACAAAATAAGCAAGTGGTTATAAAATATTCATTTTGTCGGGGAATATTCGTTTGGTCGTGGAATATTCTTGCTGTCGGGGAATATTCGTACGACGGCGCAGCCTTGTGTGGGCCCCATAACGGAAAGCGATTGGATGAAGAAAACGACAAGTATAAGTTGTTTATTAATAACGGCGTAGTTGTTACCGTTAACACTGTTGAAATACCCGGTGGTTAAAAATACAGTAATAACGCGTGGTTGCACAGTAGCACACGGATTGCACAGTATAGTTGAATTATTGATTCTTACGTAAGAAGGCACTACTCAATAATTGTTACAGTGATTACTGTTCAATATTTTATTTTATTGATTCAATAATTGCTGCATTGATATTTTATATTATTGTTGTTTCAATAATTGTTGCTGCACAGTATTTCCATTATCAGATCAATAATTCATATTATTTGAATAATATTATTAGATAACATTATTGGCAATGTCTAGAAAGTTCTGTCTAAGGAGAGGTTTGGTCATCTAATTGCGCGCCAGTAAGGAGAAATCCTTATTGGAAAGCCCCCTCTTTCCTGGGAACGGCCTGGTTGTCATAAATGTGATTCTGTAATATTATTTGTGAATAATTAATTATTGATTCATATGATAAGGAAATATTTATTTTATGTGGATATAAATGAGGGATATATTTTTGGTTAAAAATGAAGGAGTTAATGTTGAGGTTTTTATCCATATTTTTGTCGGAATGGAGGTATTAAAAATCAGGGTTTTTGAGATATTTTGCGGGGGTTATAATTTTTAATCCGACCGTTGGATCGTGGTAATTTTTGGATATGTTATACATATATAAGTTGAGTATATGTCCACAAATTTTGAACCGTTAAAAATGAACGTATGATTTATTATGAATTTTACAAGATGACTGGTTCAGAAATTGTTGAATTTTCGGAGTTTATCATTTTGGTGGAAAATTCTAGAATTGGTGGGCCCCACTTGTGGTTGGTGAAGAAATGTGCTGAATTATATTTCAAATGTGGTGGGTGGGAATAGTAGCAGGTAAAGCCATCAGGTTGCAGGTCAAACCTACCAAAATTTTCCTATAAATAGAGGGCTAAGTTAGAATTGAAAATCACACCAGAAACAAGTTTTCTCTCTTTCTCTCTCTAGATTATTGAGTGTATTTTGTGAGTATTTAGATACTTTGAGAGTTTCTATTCATCAGAGCAAGTTTCTTTCAGCCTTATACCGGTATTCCGACCAGAAGTACTGATATTTTGAGGTAAGGGATATTATTTTCTTCTTAAATGATATTATTTTCTTCAATATCATTATGCTGAAATATTGATATGAGTTTTTATCAAATTTGGAACTTTTTGTGTCGGGGGTTACTATTCACGTATACGGCACTATTCACGAATACGGCACTATTCACCGAAAAATAAAATTTTCCCTTTTTGTCCAAGATGTCTATTATGGTTACTATCTTTGATTGTATCCATGTTTTGATCTTTATTTTTGAATTCTGCTTCACAATTGATTATTATGAAGTATTATTGATCTTGGATAAACTGTTATACGAATCCCTACTATTTGTCCTTCTGTCTCATTGGATTCGTTCTCTTTAAGATATTTTTCATCATCCTCAGTCCTAAATGATGATATTACTGAATATCTTTGGCCTGTAGTGCAAAGATGTATAATTACTTGATGAATATCTTTGGCCTGTAGTGCAAAGATGAACAGGTGTTGAGATGAACATGACCGACTGATGATACAAATGAATATCTTTGGCCTGTAGTGCAAAGATGAATATTTGGTTAAAGATGATTATTAATTGATGTTACAGGGATAAAATATTGATGATGGACTTTTAAATCTTAGAAGATAGTAGAATTCTTTCTCTACTTGACTCTTCTAATGGTTTGCTGTTTCCGCTGCAGTTGTTGATCTAAAACTTGTTGTCGATTATATTTTATCAGATTTTTCCCTGTTGAAGACTAACGATAAT
Source organism: Panax notoginseng (assembly GCA_016801055.1). Taxonomy (NCBI): domain Eukaryota; kingdom Viridiplantae; phylum Streptophyta; class Magnoliopsida; order Apiales; family Araliaceae; genus Panax; species Panax notoginseng. The sequence goes on from CM029013.1 coordinate 256,018,206, forward strand.
TTGTTGTATATTATCTTAGTCATAATATTCTTTACTGGGCTAGTTGAGCTCACCCTTTTCCTTTTTGTTCCATTTTTCTTCTCAGGAGGTGAGAACATAGCAGGATCTAGTCGGGGTATGGAGTGATGGTTCTAGAAAGATGTATTAGCAGTCCTCACTATTTCTGTAAAATAGTGTTTGAATAATTGTAATGAGGATTTATTTGAGTGTGGATATTGTCTAGAAGACAATATTTGTATTTAAACTCACAGTATGTGTTGTCGTATTTTGCACGACAATTGTATTATTGAAGTTGTAGTTTGCTTTCTGTACCATGTATTTGGCGACTCAGAATGGGTGTTGTATACCTATTCTGGGGGCGTCACAGTTGGTATCAGAGCTTAGGGATATGATCCCTGGCTGAGATGTGAGACAAGAACTAGGAGGGGAGAGACGGGGAATTCCTTCGCTAGTATGACCTGACTAAGTTTATTTGGTGTTTATTTGGTCGGTCAGAGTATAGGGATAATATATGACATGACTATTAACCCTTGTTTTATGGCAGTATTTAAGAATGGCAGCTGAGAACGTTAATAATGGAGTAAATCAGACCGTGGAGACACCTTTGATCACTACCCAGGGGAACGTGCAACAGGAAGGCAATATTCCTCCTGTAAACAACGTTACCGAGCAAACGATGAATGATGGAATGTTTAGGAGCTTTTTGCAGTTCATGCAAAATCAGACGAGGGAGACTCGTGTGCAGAATACGGGTGGAAATGATAACAACGCGCGGTTTGTCACAGCTAAGCAGTTCAAAGAATTGGGACCACCAGAATTTAAGGGAAAGCCGGATCCGATCATGGCGGAAACGTGGGTCAAGCAAATTACCAAGATATTTGATGTCTTGGGATGCACGGAGGAACAGAAGGTTCCATTCGCCACATTTATGTTCCGCGGTGAGGCAGACTACTGGTGGGAGTCTGTGAAGCGTACCCAGCCTGACGCACTCAACATGTCCTGGGAAACATTTCAAAAACTGTTCAATGACAAGTACTTTCCTGAAAGTATTCGTCATATGAAGGAGGTTGAGTTTATTAGACTGGAACAAAACAACATGACGGTGTCCCAGTACGAGGCGAAGTTTGCAGAGTTATCCAGGTTTGCACCTCATTTGGTCGAAAATGAGGAACGAATGACGCGGATGTTTCTGAGAGGTTTAAAACCTGAGATTCGTCAATACCTTATCTCTCATAAATTTTCTCTGTATTCAGACGTTGTCAACAGGGCCCAATTATTAGAGAGAGATAATGAGTATACTCAACCGAGGGACCACAACCAGGGTCATACCGGTGACAGCAATCATCAGAGCGATGATAACCAACGAGGAGGGAAAAATACGAACAAAGGCGGTAACCACTCGGTGGTCATCGTGGCCATGATAATAGGAGAGGTGAGTCAAGTGGAAATTTCAGAAAGAGGAGATTCAACAATGACGGGAAGACATCAGCAGCACCAGCACCAACAACAAATTTTAGGGGAGGAGAACGACCACCAGTTAGATGTTACAAATGCGGGAAAGAGGGACATATCAGCCCAAACTGTCCACAACAATCCAAGGTGTGTTACAACTGTGGAAAGGAAGGCCACATCGCTCGAGATTGTACTATAGCGAAACCAAGTTCAGCGGGAGTGGTGATTCCAAGGGCTGTCCCGGATAAGGCGAAATCAGCGGTTCCTGGAAGAGCGTTTGTCGTAACTGGCCAAAACGTGAGAAACCCGAACGAGGTGATCACGGGTAAGCTAATCTTGAATTCTTGCGAAGTTTATACTTTACTAGATACCGGTTCTACCCATTCTTTTATCTCTCCTGCTTGTGCTCAACGTTTAAACTTGACTCCGGAGAAATTGGACTTTAACTTATCTGTTGAAACTCCGTTGGGTGAAACCTTCGTTACATCTACAGTTTATAAATCTTGCATGATCCAAGTTGGCACTATCACATTACCTGTTGATCTTATCTCTTTAAAGATACTTGCTTTTGATGTGATTTTAGGAATTGATTGGTTAACCACTCATCATGCTAAAATTGATTGTTTTCGTAAGGTTGTTAGTTTTCATATTCCTAACCAACCTGTCATACGAATTCAAACTACTAAACCACTAAAATCAGTCACTGTCATATCAAGCCACAAAGCTATTCGTTTATTGAAAAACGGATGTCAAGCTTTCTTAGCCCATGTTATGGATTTGAACAAAGACAAGTCAGATTTGAATAATATTTCTATTGTTAGAGAATTTTCCGATGTATTTCCTGAAGAACTTCCCGGTCTACCCCCGGAACGAGAAATTGAATTCTTTATTGACCTTGAACCCGGTACAAAGCCCATTTCTAAAACCCCATATCGAATGGCTCCTATTGAACTTCAGGAGTTAAAAGTCCAACTACAGGAGTTGTTGGACATCGGTTTTATTCGTCCTAGTACGTCTCCTTGGGGTGCTCCTGTTTTATTCGTAAAGAAGAAAGACGGGAGTATGCGACTTTGTATTGACTATCGAGAATTGAACCATGTCACCATCAAGAATAGGTATCCGCTACCTCGCATTGATGACCTGTTTGACCAGTTGCAAGGAGCACAATTCTTTTCAAAGATCGATCTTCGTTCTGGATATCATCAGCTGAAGATTAAAACTGAGGATATTCCAAAGACTGCCTTCAGAACTCGGTACGGGCATTATGAATTCTTAGTAATGTCTTTTGGATTGACTAATGCTCCTGCTGCCTTCATGGATATGATGAACCGTGTATTCAAAGAATATTTGGATCAGTTCGTTGTTGTCTTTATTGATGACATCCTCATCTATTCCAAAAGCCGTGAAGATCATGAGCGCCATTTGAAGCTGGTACTGCAAAGGCTTCGTGAAAACAAGCTATATGCCAAACTGAAGAAATGCGAGTTCTGGCTTGAGGAAGTAGCATTCCTTGGGCACGTGGTGTCAAAACATGGAGTATCTGTCGACCCGGCGAAGATTGAAGCCATACAAAGTTGGGAGCAACCGAAGTCGGTAACCGAAGTACGTAGCTTTCTGGGCTTAGCTGGTTATTATCGGAGATTTGTGGAAGGATTTTCTCGAATCGCTACTCCGTTAACTCAGCTGACTCGGAAAGATACAAAATTCGTATGGAGTGAGGAATGCGAGAAGAGTTTCCAAGAACTCAAGAGGAGACTCATTTCGGCACCTGTTCTGACAATACCATCTGGTTCGGATGGATTTGTTATCTACAGCGATGCTTCAGGCAAAGGGTTAGGATGTGTTCTCATGCAACATGGGAAAGTCATAGCCTATGCCTCACGACAACTCAAAGAATATGAGAGGAATTATCCTACTCATGATTTGGAGTTGGCAGCAGTCGTTTTTGCGTTGAAGATCTGGAGACACTACCTGTATGGGGAGAAAGTGGAGATCTATACAGATCATAAAAGCCTCAAATATTTCTTCACCCAAAAGGAACTCAACATGCGGCAACGACGTTGGCTTGAGCTGTTGAAAGATTACGATCATACCATCCAATACCATCCTGGAAAAGCAAACGTAGTAGCTGACGCATTGAGTAGAAGATCATATGCGGGTACGAGTGCAATGTTTTTAACACAAAGGCCCATTTTGTATGACTTGCAAAGGATGGAGATAGAGATGAAGGCTCCAAGTACCCACATGATGATATCAAATATACGAGTAGAACCGACTTTAATCGATAAAGTTAAAGCTGCTCAAGCTACGGATATAGAGCTGATGCGTATGAAGAAGAAAGTGCAAGAAGGTGCTATTCCAGAAGCAAGAATCGATGAAGAAGGAATACTTCGAGTCAACTCCAGACTTTGTGTTCCTAACGATTTTGACTTGAAGCATAGAATAATGATGGAGGCACACAACACACCGTTTGCAATCCATCCTGGGAGTACCAAAATGTATCACGATCTTCGACATACATTTTGGTGGAGCAATATGAAAAGAGAGATCGCGGAGTTTATCTCGAGATGTTTAACTTGTCAACGTGTAAAAGCGGAGCATCAAGTACCAAAGGGTCCATTGCAACCACTTGAGATTCCGAAATGGAAGTGGGAACACATTACTATGGATTTTGTTACAGGTCTTCCCAAGGTTTCTCAAGGCATAGATGCGATTTGGGTTATTGTTGATAGATTAACCAAGTCCGCTCATTTCTTGCCGATACGTGAGACTTATTCCCTTGAACGTCTTGCTAGTATGTACGTGAACGAGATTGTGAGATTGCATGGCATGCCAGTATCCATAGTTTCGGATCGTGACCCAAGATTCACTTCACGATTTTGGGTTAGCTTGCAGAAAGCTATGGGCACGGATTTACGATTCAGTTCAGCATACCATCCTCAAACGGACGGACAATCAGAGAGGACTATTCAAACTCTTGAAGATCTATTAAGACTTTGTGTCTTAGATCTCAAAGGGAGTTGGGATAAGTACCTACCATTGGTGGAATTCTCCTACAACAACAGTTATCAGGCGAGCATAGGTATGGCTCCATTTGAGGCGTTGTATGGAAGAAAATGTCGTTCTCCAGTATGCTGGGACGAGGTGGGTGAAGCAACATTGTTGGGACCAGAATTGGTACGCATTACTACAGAGAAGATCCAAACGATTCGACAACGTATACAAACGGCACAGGATCGACAAAAGAGTTATGCGGATCTTCATCGGAAGGACGTGGAATTTAATATTGGGGATCATGTATTGTTACGTGTTGCACCATGGAAGGGAGTTACAAGATTTGGGAAGAGAGGAAAGCTCAATCCAAGATTTGTTGGTCCATTTGAGATTCTTGAGCGAATAGGAAATGTGGCATATAGACTCGCATTACCTCCAAGCATGTCTCGTGTTCATAATGTTTTTCACATATCTATGCTTCGTAAATATGTTAAAGACCCGAACCACATTATTGAGTTAGAACCAGACGAGATAGCTGAAGATTTAACGTACGAGGAGGTACCTGTTAAGATCTTGGATAGGAAAGAGCATGTCCTACGCACGAAGGTTATACCACAAGTTAAGGTTTTGTGGAGAAACCATGCTATTGAAGAAATGACCTGGGAGTTGGAATCAGAAATGAAAGCGAGGTATCCTCACCTTTTTGAAACATCAGGTACGTACGTCAATTTCGAGGACGAAATTTCATAAGGAGGGGAGGTTGTAAGACCCCAACTTATTAATGAATAAAATCAAATTTTCTCTAAATATTATTGTGAATAATAAGGGGTTAATTTGATATAATACTTTGGTTATGGGTGAAATGTGCAAATTTTACAAAATAAGCAAGTGGTTATAAAATATTCATTTTGTCGGGGAATATTCGTTTGGTCGTGGAATATTCTTGCTGTCGGGGAATATTCGTACGACGGCGCAGCCTTGTGTGGGCCCCATAACGGAAAGCGATTGGATGAAGAAAATGACAAGTATAAGTTGTTTATTAATAACGGCGTAGTTGTTACCGTTAACACTGTTGAAATACCCGGTGGTTAAAAATACAGTAATAACGCGTGGTTGCACAGTAGCACACGGATTGCACAGTATAGTTGAATTATTGATTCTTACGTAAGAAGGCACTACTCAATAATTGTTACAGTGATTACTGTTCAATATTTTATTTTATTGATTCAATAATTGCTGCATTGATATTTCATATTATTGTTGTTTCAATAATTGTTACTGCACAGTATTTCCCATTATCAGATCAATAATTCATATTATTTGAATAATATTATTAGATAACATTATTGACAATGTCTAGAAAGTTCTGTCTAAGGAGAGGTTTGGTCATCTAATTGCGCGCCAGTAAGGAGAAATCCTTATTGGAAAGCCCCCTCTTTCCTGGGAACGGCCTGGTTGTCATAAATGTGATTCTGTAATATTATTTATGAATAATTAATTATTGATTCATATGATAAGGAAATATTTATTTTATGTGGATATAAATGAGGGATATATTTTGTTGGTTAAAAATGAAGGAGTTAATGTTGAGGTTTTTATCCATATTTTTGTCGGAATGGAGGTATTAAAAATCAGGGTTTTTGAGATATTTTACGGGGGTTATAATTTTTAATCCGACCGTTGGATCGTGGTAATTTTTGGATATGTTATACATATATAAGTTGAGTATATGTCCACAAATTTTGAACCGTTAAAAATGAACGTATGATTTATTACGAATTTTACAAGATGACTGGTTCAGAAATTGTTGAATTTTCGGAGTTTATCATTTTGGTGGAAAATTCTAGAATTGGTGGGCCCCACTTGTGGTTGGTGAAGAAATGTGCTGAATTATATTTCAAATGTGGTGGGTGGGAATAGTAGCAGGTAAAGCCATCAGGTTGCAGGTCAAACCTACCAAAATTTTCCTATAAATAGAGTGCTAAGTTAGAATTGAAAATCACACCAGAAACAAGTTTTCTCTCTTTCTCTCTCTAGATTATTGAGTGTATTTTGTGAGTATTTAGATACTTTGAGAGTTTCTATTCATCAGAGCAAGTTTCTTTCAGCCTTATACCGGTATTCCGACCAGAAGTACTGATATTTTGAGGTAAGGGATATTATTTTCTTCTTAAATGATATTATTTTCTTCAATATCATTATGCTGAAATATTGATATGAGTTTTTATCAAATTTAGAACTTTTTGTGTCGGGGGTTACTATTCACGTATACGGCACTATTCACGTATACGGCACTATTCACGAATACGGCACTATTCACCGAAAAATAAAATTTTCCCTTTTTGTCCAAGATGTCTATTATGGTTACTATCTTTGATTGTATCCATGTTTTGATCTTTATTTTTGAATTCTGCTTCACAATTGATTATTATGAAGTATTATTGATCTTGGATAAACTGTTATACGAATCCCTACTATTTGTCCTTCTGTCTCATTGGATTCGTTCTCTTTAAGATATTTTTCATCATCCTCAGTCCTAAATGATGATATTACTGAATATCTTTGGCCTGTAGTGCAAAGATGTATAATTACTTGATGAATATCTTTGGCCTGTAGTGCAAAGATGAACAGGTGTTGAGATGAACATGACCGACTGATGATACAAATGAATATCTTTGGCCTGTAGTGCAAAGATGAATATTTGGTTAAAGATGATTATTAATTGATGTTACAGGGATAAAATATTGATGATGGACTTTTAAATCTTAGAAGATAGTAGAATTCTTTCTCTACTTGACTCTTCTAATGGTTTGCTGTTTCCGCTGCAGTTGTTGATCTAAAACTTGTTGTCGATTATATTTTATCAGATTTTTCCCTGTTGAAGACTAACGATAATTTGTTGTATATTATCTTAGTCATAATATTCTTTACTGGGCTAGTTGAGCTCACCCTTTTCCTTTTTGTTCCATTTTTCTTCTCAGGAGGTGAGAACATAGCAGGATCTAGTCGGGGTATGGAGTGATGGTTCTAGAAAGATGTATTAGCAGTCCTCACTATTTCTATAAAATAGTGTTTGAATAATTGTAATGAGGATTTATTTGAGTGTGGATATTGTCTAGAAGACAATATTTGTATTTAAACTCACAGTATGTGTTGTCGTATTTTGCACGACAATTGTATTATTGAAGTTGTAGTTTGCTTTCTGTACCATGTATTTGGCGACTCAGAATGGGTGTTGTATACCTATTCTGGGGGCGTCACATAAATAGCAGCTCATTCCTTCATTATTTTTTACGAATTCACTGAACTCTAGAGAGAGAAACTATAGAGAGAGAGAGAGAGAAATAGAGTATTCTGCTACTTAACTACTTCCTTATTTCAGCTCTTCTTTAAAACGGTAAGGGGTGTTATTCTTTCTTATTCATAAAGAAAACTGTTATTATTCCATTTCTTATTATTCTGTTGGAATAACCTGTATACGCGGTCTACCCTATACTTGGTGACATTCTTCTATTATTCTGTTGGAACATCCTGTCTGTGTGTTTTACACCGGACCTGGTTCCGTTTTTATTATTATTCTGTTGGAACACCCTGTCTGTGTCTTTTACACCGGACCTGGTTCCGTCTTTATTATTATTCTGTTGGAACATCCTGTCTGTGTATTTTACACCGGACCTAGTTCCGTCTTTATTATTATTTTGTTAGAACATCCTGTCTGTGTGTTTTACACCGGACCTGGTTCCGTCTTTATTATTATTCTGTTGGAATATCCTGTCTGTGCGTTTTACGCCAGACCTGGTTCCATTATTTATTATTCTGTTAGAATAACCTGTCTGTGCGGTCTATCGCATGCATGGTGATTTCTTTTGTTATTCCATTCTTTATTATACTCAGTTGGTTAAGTTTTGACTTCTATACTCCATGAAATTTGTGGAATATCCTTGATAATTGCGTTTCATCCAGTATCTTTTCATGAAAATATTCTTTTAAGTATTCTTGAATTTTACTCCACAAAGCAGTATCATGTTGACAATTTAGACGTTGTTAATTCTTGGATAAATTAATTCTTGAACTTGTTTTATTGAATTCTTATATCATTGTCATCATCCTCATGTTTATAAAATGTTGAAAGTCATCTGTGGCCTGTAGTACATAGATGGACTTGGTATGATTATGACCAGAGATTATTCGGTATAATCATGACTGTAATGTTACAAATGATGTGGTAAAAGTCCTCATTGGCCCGTAGTGCGTTGATGGACAGTTGTTGGCATGATCATAACCATTAATGAATACACGAATATCCTTGGCCGTAGTGCAGGGGTGATTCGATGATGTGGATTATTTTATTAAGCTGAGTCCCAGCGATCACAGTGTTGAAAAACCGTTTAAATCATAAAAGATAGTAGAGTTTATTTTCTACTTGACTCTTTTAATGGATTGCTTGTTCCGCTGCAGTTAAACTTGATGTCTATTATATTTTATCAGTTTAACATTGTTGAAGGCTAATGATAATTTATTCTGCATTATCTTAGTCATAATATTTCTTACTGGGCTAGTTGAGCTCACCCTTTCTTTCACTGTTCTCTTCAGGAAATGAGAACGTAGCTGGGGCAAGTCGGGGAATGGAGTGATGGTTCGAATGATAGTATTAGTTAGTAGTCCTCACTATTCTATGTAATAGTGTGTTAATAAATGTAATGAGGACTCCTTTTGAGTATGAATACTCTCTAAAAGATAATATTTGTATTCAAACTCACAGTTTATTTTTTGTCGTACTGTACACGACAGTTGTATTAGTAAGTTGTATTTGCATTCTGTACTATGTATCTGACGACCCAAGATGGGTGATGTATACCTAATTTTAGGGGCGTCACAACAATGATATAAGAATTCAATAAAACAAGTTCAAGAATTAATTTATCCAAGAATTAACAACGTCCAAATTGTCAACATGATACTGTTTTGTGGAGTAAAATTCAAGAATGCTTAGAAGAATATTTTCATGAAAAGATACTGGATGAACCGCAATTATCAAGATATTCCACTAATTTCATGGAGTATAGAAGTTAAAACTTAACCAACTGAGTATAATAAAGAATGGAATAACAAAAGAAATCACCCGGCATGCGATAGACCGCACAGACAGGTTATTCCAACAGAATAATAAATAATGGAACCAGGTCCGGTGTAAAACACACAGACAGGATGTTCCAACAGAATAATAACAAGACGGAACCAGGTCCGGTGTAAAACACACAGACATGATGTTCCAACAGAATAATAATAAAAACGGAACCTGGTCCGGTGTAAAACACACAGACAGGATGTTCTAACAGAATAATAATAAAAACGGAACCAGGTCCGGTGTAAAACACACAGCAGGATGTTCCAACAGAATAATAGAAGAATGTCACCAAGTATAGGGTAGACCGCGTATACAGGTTATTCCAACAGAATAATTAGAAATGGAATAACAACAGTTCTCTTCATGAATAAGAAAGAATAACACCCCTTACCGTTTTAAAGAAGAGCTGAAATAAGAAAGTAGTTAAGTAGCAGAATACTCTTCTTCTCTCTCTCTCTATAGTTTCTCTCTATAGTTTCTCTCTCTAGAGTTCAGTGAATTCGTAAGAAATAATGAAGGAATGAGCTGCTATTTATAAAAAAATAGAATGCATAGTAACTAATCCATGAACGGTCCAGATTGATTACTTTAATCTGACGGTCCATATTTAAAGAAAAATCTTTTAAAAAAAATATAATATATTCTATTTATAGAATAACTTTAATAAAGTATTCTGTTTTATATAAAAAGATGTTTCTGTTTTATTACATTAATAATACGAATAAAACAAAACTTCATTATCGCTAAATAATTCATATTATTAACTGACAATAATTGAATCAAACTGAGTGACTTCTCATATAAGCATTAATAATCAATACCGTGTGCTACTATGCAACCACACGTATTACTGTACTTTTACTACCAAATAGTTCAACAGTATCAATGGTAAAACTTCCGCCGTTATTTTTAATAAAATATTTTTGTCATTTTCTCAATCCGACAATAATTCCGTTGTGGGGTCCACCAATGATTGTGCCATTGTACGAATATTCTCTGTTAAAACGAATATTCCCCGACCAATCGAATATTATATAACAACTTGCGTACTTTATAAAATTTATAAATATTACCCACAACTATAATATTATATCAAATTAACTCCATAATATTCAAATATGATATTTATAGAAAATTCATCTTTATTTATAAAAGTTGGGGTCTTATAGTTTTCTAAACCCCTGTTCCTCTTATTTGGATAATCATCATATTTATCACCAACAGACATATTATTGCATGTAAATATCTTAAGATAATACATTTTGAGATGCATGATGGTGAGTGTGTGTATGATTTGACATTAAATAACACACTCATTATCTATGATGGATTCATCATTTACTGGGTTATGTTCACAATGTTTAAGAGTTCACAGAGTGAGGATCAACTCTACGATTTAGGAGTATCTAGTTGATTCATTGAGGTGATCAGTTTCTACGAATCAGCAAGATCCTCTTGCAGAACTAATCATACTCTGTGTGTTATCAAACACTTAGAACATAGGCTTGTACGTACATACTAACTCACCAGCAAAAATTACTTCACATAAAATTTATTAGGCCTGTGATGCTCTTGTGAACCATTTCAGATTTCCTTCAAGATGTCATCTTCAACCTAAAACTTGGATGGAGAGAAAGTTTATAGTCATTTGAGTTTCCATCCTCAGGTTACTTTCTCTCTTCACCTTTTTAGGTAGATTATGACTTCTTGACAGAATACTGTTATGGTTCATAAGACGGTGCTTTTATGATGAACACATGTAATGGTGAGGAACCGTATCTTTTTACTGTCAGTCTCTTAACAATCATTTATATTAGATATACTGAGTTTAGGAATTGATGTGCATATCTTTACATTTTTTCCTGACAACTTGTTGCTCTTGTTGTCCTTCAATCAATAACTTATGGTCTTGAAGATGTGGGCCAAGAGAATCTCAACATTGAGATCTTTGACATCCTTCAGTTTACAAAATTTGCACCCAGCTGCTGATTGACTAGACATAAGTTTGAGAAGATCTTCTTTCTTCTTTTGATAAGCATTTCTTAGCATGTATGGCCTCTTCATCTTTCAGACTGGTAGATGCCTGACTCTTTATTATTGATGTCTCTTAAGCTCTCTCGTCTGGTCTTCAGACTACAAGATTGACTGCAAGCTGGGATTGGTCTTGTTGATGTGACAATCTAGAACATGGACCAATCTGAGCAGCTTCAGGTGTATATACACATTTACATATACACAGTATTTCCAACGTGTGAGCTCATCTGCATATAACAAGTTACTTACTACTAAACTAAGTTTAGAACAATGTTAGTGCCTGGGATCAGACTCAAAGCGATTAGCTTTTGAATATAGCATGAGAACCTGCTTTGATACCAATTGTTAGTTCCCAGAGGGCACAATAGATCTAGAAGAGGGGGGTTGAATAGATCCTTTTTATTTTCAAATACTTTTCTTGTTTATTTTGCATTGCTACTAAATTAGCATATGACAAACATAGAATCTTTTCAAACAGAGCGGAATAAGTAAAAGATCCCCTTCATTGATATATTCATAATCATACATACATTGTTCGTAGAGTTAGTTTGGTTGTAAGCAGTTAAAACATACATAGCAGTTATAGTACGTAATGTAAATGACATAATGTAAAAGACACAAGGGGTTTTAAGTGGTTCAGAGACTAAAGCTCCTAATCCACTCTTCTGCTTTCAACTAGCAGGATTTTCATTAAGGAAGGACAACACCCTGAATCACTAAGATTCCTTCAAGGCCAACAGCCTTGGGACTTCAGTTCACTAAAAACTCTTCAAGGCCAGTAGCCTTGGGACTCCTCTAGTTCCCTAGGAACTCTTCAAGCCCAGCAGACTTGAAACTTCATTTAGTCCCTCCGGACAAGGTCCCTTCTGGCCCTGCTTCATTTAGTCCCTCCGGATAAGGACCCATCAGGCCTTGACTGTTGTTTGTTTGTTTGTTGTTGTTGGAGACGGTGCTTAGCTGCTAAGATGCTTGATTATTCTTGAAGTGCAGCTGAGTGTTGCATGATGCTCAGTTTCTTCGGTTACTCAACCACTTCGGATGACCCCTTTATGAACTGCCTTGAAGATCCTTCTCCTTGGTACTTGATGGCTGCACATGATAGGCTTCTAAGATGATTGTAAGCTCTTCTGTTAGGTACTTAGAAGCTTTCTCATGCTTGACACCAAGATGGCATTTGTGATCTCCCTTCTTGCTACTTGATGCCTTCTCATGGTGGACTTGCTAAGATGACTCTAGGCTCTTCTCTATTGTACTTAGAGTCTTCCCATGATGGACATCAAGATGACATGATGCACTTCTTTCTCTCGACAGTTCAGAACACTCTTCCTGTAGTAGAACTCTCACTTCTACATATTAGAACTCTCACTTCTACATCTTCTTTTGCATGTATCTGAGTGTTCTTGGTGGATCGTAGAGTGAGCCTTCGGACTCACTATTTCACGTGGTTTAGATCAGTCCACCTTATCTCCAAACTCGACAACTCCAGCAACCTTCGATCTTTGAAGCTCTTCTAGATTTATACTCCTTCCCAATCTTTCCGTTGGAAAGTAGCCGTTGAAGGCTATTCAAATATCTTCATAGATCTCGAGTTGGCAGAGATAGACTGCTGATGTGACACGTCATACTTTATCTGACATTGCAGTTTACTATTTCACCTACCCGTCAGAGTTGTCACTTTAATGTCCTGGGCAGGTTGAAGACTTTATTATCTCCTTCTAATTTCTCGATCAGAGGTTGTCCTTTTGCATCGATGCTCTCAATAAGCTTTTGTCCGAATACCCTTCAGATTGAACCGTTGCCAACGCTTCAGTCTTCGGGTGTTCGAACTCTACGATTCTGATGCACGTCTTCGAGGACCTGATCGTACTGTTTTGTTGAGTATTGCTCATTGACTGGTAGAGTTAACACTACGATCTTGAAGAGTGTTGATTGAATCTTCAATGTAGAACACTTCTTCCTTGTATTGTGCAGTGCTTCAATACTTCTGTTTGCTTCGACTGTTCTCAGAGACTGATGGCCTAATTACTTGCTCTAGTCCCCTTCTGAATATCAAGACACTTCAGATTTGTGGCGTGTCCAGCTTGCTTTCTCCTTGTGATCTCCCGTTCACTTATCATCAATAAACTGACCCTGCACTTAATCATTTTAGCCTTGCTCTTCAGAGGCTGACCAGTATCTCGGTTCACCTTCCATCAGTTCCTTCTTTGTTTGGTAAGTACTACGATCTTGGTTGCTTCCAAGATCGCTGTCTTCTGTTCACTTAATAGCTACTGCATTTGCTGACTTTCCTTAGTCAGCTTCTGAAGTCTTCTTTGGGTCTCCTCGTGGAAGACTTCATCACAAATGGCCTTACAACTCAATCTTGATGCTTATTGGGTTGGTGCTTAGATCTTCTGCTAGCCTGCATACCATTCGTTAAATGCTCTCTAGTTCCCTTAAGGTGGAATGCATCTTTGCAGTGCCAACCAGAGGCTTCATTCCTTTGAATATTCTGGGAGTGCTCATTTGTTGAGAACCGTATATGCTCTACGATTCTGCCTTGACATTGTGAGCACTTCTGTTGAGGTCGTAGTTCTGCACTCTACGATTCAGCTTCGGCTGTGCAGAAACTACGATCTTGAGATCAGATCTTGACACTCTACGATTTCTGCCTTGTGCTTGTTGTATTCATTTGATCTTGCTCGACTACGATCTCTACATGTAATCAATGGACTCTACGAACTCAGAGTGTGATCTACGATCCTTGGCTTCGGCATCAATAGACTCTACGACTCTGAGTGTAGCCTACGTTTCTGTCTTGGCTTTGGCAGATGATCGATCTGCTCGTAGGCTGGCTGTCTCTGCGATTCTGAACATGACTTCCTCAGCACACTACGATCTCGAGGAAGCTCTACTCGATACACTACGATCTTTCTTCGTTTCTCCTGGTAGTCTACGAACTACGAGATCTACTATCTTGCATACTCCTATTCTGCCTCGATAGCTCTCAAGTTAACCTTGACTCTCCTGACAGACTACGACTTCTGGTGCAGTGCTCGACGATCAGACAAGCCTATCTATTACATCATTAGATCAACCTAACAAGCTTGATCTTTCTATTTTTATAGTCCTTGTACATCATTTCTTTTTAAGGACTTTACAAAGCTATTTTGCTTATGTAGGATCAACCTAACATATTTGATTAATTCATTCTAAGTCCTTGCACACATATTTCTATTATCTATTAAAGGACTTTACAGCTTTTCTTAATGCAGGCATACTTGCATATTATTCATTCATATGTATATATATCATAATCAATTCATATATAAATAGGAATAACATTCACATACTTATTCCTGATATACAGTTTTATATATTCTATTATACTCAGTTGGTTAAAGTTTTGGCTTTTATACTCCATGAAATTAGTGGAATATCCTTGATATTTGCGCTTCATCCAATATCTTTTCATGAAAATATTCTTCTGAGCATTCTTGAATTTTACTCCATAAATCAATATCATGTTGACAATTTAGACGTTATTGATTTCTGGATAAATTAAATTATAAATCTTTAAAATTTATCTTGAACTTGTTTTATTGAATTATTATGTCATTGTCATCATCCTCATACTTATATTATGATGAAAGTCATCTTTGGCTTACGTGCATAGATGGACTTGGTATGATTATGACTAGGGATTATTCGGTATAATCATGATTGTAATGTGACGAATGATGCAGTGAAAGTCCTCATTGGCCTGTAGTTCATTGATGGACAGTTGTTGATATGATTATGACCAGGGATTATTCGGTATAATCATGACCATTGATGATTACATGAATATCCTTGGCCGTGATGCAGGGATGATTCGATTTTATTTATTAAGCTGAGTCTCAGCGATAAAGTTGATGAAAAACTTTTTAAATCATAGAAGATAGTAGATTTTATGCTCAACTTGATTCTTCTAATGAATTGTTTGTTCCGCTGCAGTTAAACTTGTTGTCTATTATATTCTATCAGTTTAACATTGTTGAGGGCTAATGATAATTTATTCTGCGTTATCTTAGTCATAATATTTTTTACTGGGTTAATTGAGCTCACCCTTTTGCTTTCATTGCTCTCTTCAGGAAATGAGAAATTAGATGGGAGTAGTCGGGGAATGGAGTGATGAGATGATGTCATAGTAGTCCTCACTATTCTATAAAATAGTATGATAATAAATGTAATGAAAACTTCATTAAGTGTGGATATTGTCTAGATGACAATATTTGTATTAAAACTCATAGCATATGTTTTGTCGTATTTTACACGACAGTTGTATAATTAAATTTTTTTTTGTATTTTGTACCATGTATTTGGTGACTCAAGATAGGTGATGTATACTTGTTTTGGGGGCGTCACAGCCTTGTCCACCCACATAATAAATTGTTGGATACCAAAATGAATAAATAATAAAATAATAAATATACATAATAAACATTTTACTTCCTCCGTCCCAGGATAAAAGTCCTGGTTGACTTTTTGTGTATATTAAGAAGAGGATAAAATGACAAAATTGTCCATAAAATGACAAAATGCTTCATAAATATGCATAGAGAATAGAAATATAACAATTAATAATAAGGGTATTATAGGCAAATTATTGTAAAAAAATAGATCATTTAAGGTAAGTAGGCATTTAACTTGAGACTACCTAAAATAGTAATTAAGACTTTTATCGTGGGACGGAGGGAGTAATATTTAAAATGAATAAATAATAAATAGTTAATTAATTTTATACATATTAAGGATAGTTTAGTCTTTTTAAATATTTACACAAACCCTAAACATTTTTAGCTGTGCATATATGAGCGGAATCCAAAGCTACTTTACACTGCTAACCGGAGAGTGGAGAGCACTTCCCCCTTTATTCAGATTTCATTTGAATGGCCTAACCTAGGGTTCTTCGCCGGGATCCTGAAGATTGGAGATCCGATTCGGTGATAGCAATCATGGACAATCCTTTTGGAATGAACAATCGATCTTCGTGAGTGGCTTTGCATAAACCTAATTTATTTCTGATTTGAGTTTTTATTGTTCGTTGATTTTGATTGTTTGTTTCTGTCGGTAGGTTTTGATCGTTTCGTCAATGTTTATTTGAGATAAAGAACATGCTTGAAACAGCATAGATCTAAAAGACAGACAAATCGGCCGTGGCTGGGAAACATTCGCGCCTTTAGGTATATATTCTGTTTATATAAGGCTTTTGGATTCTGATTTGATGAATGATTGTATGATTTTGTGTTCGATTAATTTAATTTTTTCCCTTTATTATTTTGTTAATATTAAAATTTTAAGGGGTTTGGCATACCAAAACAAATAGAGAAAGCCTGAAAATTCTGTTGTACCACCTCCAAAACCCAATGTATGTCGTAAACTGCAAACCCAATGTATGTCAATATTTTTACTAAATTAAATATCAAATGATTACTTCCTCCAATCAAGTTAAGCTGACATTGCAATTCAATTTTTAATTTTTTTCCCTATATATGAAGAGATTATTAGTTGGTCCATGGACTTGACCATATATACAGTGAGGGGCTTTGTATATCATTAAAATCTAATAGGGAGCAGTGTGAATGGGTAAAACCTAGCCGTTACTTTTCCTATATATACTGCGTTGGCCCGTGTATTCAATGTTTAGACACATTGATAATGAATTTTATATACTCACTCTTGTTCTCTCTGTCATCTCTCTTTCCTTAGGCGTATTTTGGACACAGGATTTTTGTTAATGGTATTTATGACTTAAAGCATGGTTTTTCTACACTGATTAATCTCCATCACTTATAGCCTTGAGCTCTTTCATCATAATGCCACATTTGTGTATATAATAATTCTCTTTATTAGGGTCCACCTTTTGGTTACAAGGCAGAGCATTTAATGTTTCGCAATTCATGAGTTTAGATTAAATTTTCAACAGTTTCCTTTCTAACCAAATATTAGCATGTAAAATATATCTTCTCAAAACTAACAATTTTTATGAGGAAGACAGGATCCCATTGTGAATTTCTTTTTCCCATTTACTTCGATTGGTCTGAATGGTTCTTACTACTTATATGGGTTTTCTTCCACTCCATCCTTTCTTTTCCTAGTTTTAATAATAAAATAAAGTAGAAGAGAGTATAAAATAAGTTCCAAGACTATCCGTAGTTGACTCCACTTTTGAGGGTAAGCTAGCCTTTATAACACATTTAATATTACTTGTGTATTTTAAGACATCTTTTCATGGACAAAATTTGTTTTACTTTTAGACATACTTTCAGAGATGGAGGTTGTATTATGAAGTGTAGAAATGTCTAGAATTTGACAAACATGGCATCTAATTGAATAATCCATATGACCATTAAGAGAAAGAATAATAATTAAAGCATCTAATTTGACAAACTTGACATGTAATTGAATAATATTATTGGAGAGAGCGCTATAACTAATTTGTGCAGGAGAAAGTGATCTTGATCACAGAATGTTTCTATTTACTCGTGCACAAATTGCAAAGAATTACATGGCATTCTTATTAAGTGCAACAACGAATGAAATAGGTTAGTCTTATATATGTGCAGTAGAATGAAAATAGATTAATTTAGCTATGAGGGCCTTCTTATTGAAATTTTAGTGCTTTTACAGAACTGCTGTGTACATTTTATTTGTAGCAAATGTTTCTACAAACCACAATTGATTTCGATTTTTGCAGGTGCTCGTTCTGACGTTCTTCTGTTATCAAAGATAAATCTGCATAATTTCTTAATCGCTGGAAATATTATCCACTTGCCTCATTTAATGCGAAATTCCCATTCATGAAGCTGCATAACAGGAACAACTAATTTCGCGTAACTGGTGTGGTTTGTAAATGTTTTTTCGTTGACGTTGCCTGTTGTCATTTTTTGGGAATTTTTTATTATTAAAAAGCATCTTGATTATGTTCTTAGACTGGTGCGGATAGATAACCAGAAATTAGTACTAGCAATAGTTCATTTGGCGTATGTTGTCATGGAGAAGGATTGTATTCTTGTCTCATACGCATCATTTGTTGATTTAATACACGATGATTCAATGGAGAAGGGTAACTGTGTAGTGTGTTTCCTCATACTCAATTCTTTTAGCCATTTAAGAAGAACCTAATTATTGGCTTGCCATTTTCTGAGCATATTCTTTTTCTTTAGGTACATCTACTATTGGAGGAGGTGTTTCCACTGCCAGATGTTCCTCTTAAAGATTTTTGCTGTTTCATGCATGTTCTTTTTCATCAAACAAACATAACGTAACGATCAAAGCATTGATCTATTGTTCAATCCAAGAGGGCTGCTCATGATTGGTATCACAACTAGATCTCCTACTTTATGATCGCGGCGAAGAGCACAAGATTTGCCAGTAAAGAAAGTTCGCTTCATGTTAAAAATAAGTAGCATTGCAGAGAGAGAAAAATAGTATTACTACGATTGCAAAACAGGGGTTAAAGTAAATGCAAAGCTTCACACACTGCTAAGGAGAGGGCTAACACAAAAATATTTGATTAGAAGGTACAAATTGTTTCTATTTGTTACTATGCAGCTTGCTATCAACCAAAATTCTATATTCTTTTTGCCTCTTGGGGTAGTTTCTGCTTTTCTTGGTTATGTTTTTAGTACCTATTTTTGAGGCCATATAGAGTTCTCTCCTTGTTTATCCCTTGATGTGCTGTAAGTTTTTGTATTCTTTTATTTTTTCTTCCTTGAGGCTATAAGATGAGTGATCTACACTTTGGAGTATCAAAAACTAAAATAAATTCACATCACACACTTGTAGGATTTTGTAATTTAACTAGGACGAAAACCAAATGGTGCTCTTTTTGTGGAATGAGCGAGTATTTTGTTATTTAGTGTTGTAAAATCTTGCCGCCTGAAAAGGAAAAAGGTGCGTGATAGAATCTCATGATGAGACTCTTGAAATTTCCTAGGTTTTGTAATATTTATTTCATCTGATCATTGTGATGGGAGCTTAAATTAGCGTTGCGAGATGATTATCAATATATAAATTGCATTAATTTTATACGGCCCTCAATGCCTTCTCACCACGTTCTGTTCAGTATTCTATCTTCTTGTTGACCTTCAACAATTCTTTCAAATTGAAGGCGACACAAAGAAGGTGAGAGACACTTGAAGGTTTCAGACAGTTGCAAACGACACATTTATATGAGACGGTTGACCCCCATAGACACATTTATATGAGACGGTTGACCCCCATACGGAAGACATATTATCAATTTATCCTTAGCTCTGGTAGAATAATTGATTTGTTAGGCTTTTTCAATGATATCAATTTATCCTTAGCTCTGGTAGAATAATTGATTTGTTAGGCTTTTTCAATGAATTCAACTACCATTGTTTTCTTGCGAAAGAAGGAAAGAAAAGACAAGGATTTGTAAAGAGTTTTAAAAGCTCTCAACAAAACGGAAGTCGAAAGTGCAGAGATTAGAACTCAACTTACATGTCTGAAGTAAGAAAGTTGTGCTAATTATCGTGTGATCAAGATGAAAGAACAAGAGTTCATGCAAATCAAGCTTGAGTCAACCAAGAGAAAGTTGCAGGATTCGTATAAAAGAATCGATAACGAGAAGAAGAAGAAAATCCAAGTGATCGAATGTCGTCGTGATCTTGCAAAGTCAAAATCAACAGTACCGAGGCAAATGTATTCGAGTTTGTGTCAAAAGATATGAATTACCGCGCCAAGATTCATTTCAAGAAGTTCCGTCCGATTGTTTACTAGGCACGGTAATTCTTCATCTTTTGACACAAACTCGAATACCTTTGCGTCGGTACGGTTGATTTTGACTTTGCAAGATTACGACGATATTTGATCACTTGGATTTTCTTCTTCTTCTCGTTAACGATTCTTTCATACGAATCCTGCAACTTTCTCTTGGTTGACTCGAACTTGACTTGCATGGACTCTTCTTCTTTCTTCTTGATCACACGATAATTAGCACAACTTTCTTGCTTCATACATGCAAGTTGAGTTCTAATCTCTGCACTTTCAGCTTTTGTTTTGTTGAGAGTTTTTAAAACTATTTCCAAATCCTCGTCTCTTCTTTCCTTCTTTTGATATTTGCAAGAAAACCATCGTCGTCGAATTCATTGAAAAAGCCTGACAGAATGTTTTGTATCCAACGCAACTTCATCAAATGGCGGGCATGCAATCCCTACATAATCTTCTTCTTCCATGTTATGATGAACCATAATCTTGAATTATGAAAACCCTAGATGAATAATAACATGCTTGATTAATGGTTTCTTAGGCTTCTTTAATATCTCTATTTATATACATACGCGTATCTTAATTTCAAGAGGAGTGTAAAGATTTTGTTGGCGCCATATATGCTATATACGTGCATAACAAGGTTAAAGCGTGGTTTAGATTTTTGTCATGTTTTTTATATATATTTTATAATCTAAATCGTAATATTTCAGCTTTCAAGACATTCAACCTAATGTTTCAATTTATAATTACTTGAATTCCACGAATCCTAAAGTTTCTATGACGTATATAGAATCTATAATCAGGGAGACTAGTGTAATTAAAGATTTCGGTATTTATCTAATGAGATTAATTTCCAGTCCTAATTAATTAGTCAGTTATTTCCTATCCTTCAACGGAGAGGAGTGTAAAGATTTGTTTCTTAAAAAATTATCAACGCCGCCATATCCGCGAATAACAAGGCTAAAGCATGGTTTAGGTGGTGGTTAAGTTTTTGTTTATTTATATATTTTATAATCTAAATCCTAATATATTTCAGCTTTTAAGACGGTGAATATTACAATTTGTAATATATATATATATATATTATCAGGGCGAGGAGTGTAAAGATTTCATATCAAGTAGGTTGTGTTTGATAAATCTGGGAATTAAGATCTGAATGATTATGATATCTTAATAAATTAGATCATCTGAATGGTTATGAGGTCTGAATCTAAAAAATTGTTTGATAACAAAAAAGTAAGTTGTCTCTTAATGACACTATTTTACCATTTTAAAGGGTAAAATTTTATTTAATAATTTTAAATATTCAATTTAATAAAAATGAGTGCATAATATTGTTGAATATATTTATATAAAAAAAAATTATCAAAAAAATTTCATTAACAGGTACCTCTTAATTATTAAGATTTCATTTTCTGTCTTACCGATTAAGAGGCATTCAGAGGTAACAAAAAACAAAACAAACAGTATCATGCCTCTTAGTGAATAAGAGGCAATCCATTAAGAGACAATCAGATGTAAACAAACAGCACCTAAGATTGATTATAACGTGGCCATAGCCGCTGTGGGAATTACTATTCATTTAGTTAGTTGGCCTTTTCTTTTCAAGACAAATTTTTATATATTTTATTTGTCCACAAAAAGTGTCATATTTGCAATATTATAAAATAACATTGTTTTGAAAAATTACAAAGCACCTATTTTCTATATATTTTATATGATATTGTTATTGTATGATAACTTATCCAATTATATGTCGTGTTTTTCACCTTTCTTTTTGTTTTTAATATATAATGAACAGAATTATACAATAACCTTTGAAATTGGTGCTACCATAACTTGCCTAGAAAATAATATGAAAAATGAAACAAAATTTAGAGATTGCAATTTACTCCGTCCCCATAATGATCCCTACGCCCCGCTCGAAAGGGAGCGGGGCGGTGATTTTGACTCTGACTGATTATAGAGTTGGGGATGAAAAATCACTTAATATTATTTATTGGAATGGGGATGGGATATTATTTGTCCCCGCCCAATTCTCACCTCGTACTCATCTCCAAATAGTTATATACTCCCTCCGTCCCCCAGGATAAAAGTTATGGTAACTTTTTGCGCATATTAAGAAAGAGAATAAAATGATAAAATTGTTCATATTTAAATTCTTATTTAATTGCATAGTTTTCTGCACATTACTAGTGATGGTCCATAAATATGTATAGAGAATAGAAATATAACAATTAATAATAAGGGTATTATAAGTAAATTATTATAAAAAATAGATCATTTAAGATAAGTAGACATTTAACTTGGGACTATTTGAAATAATAATAAATACTTTTATCCTGGGACGGAGGGAGTATATTTAAATTAATATTTAAATTATTATATATTAACATGATTAAAATATATGTTAACTCTTTTGTGGGTGTGTGTGTATATATATATCTTATTATCATTTGATTTTTCTTAATTTTATTATGTATGCACTAAAATACAATTAATATACATATGTGTATATTCAGATGGATTAAATATTGATTAAACCTAAGATTGGATTGAAGATTGTAGAGGATCACTTAAGGATTGCAATTGGAGATTGAAGAGTGGAGCTCATATATGAGTTTTTATTCTTCTTCTCTATTTGCAATCTAATTCAGATGTTTTTTATGGGATTTTTGGTTTTAAATTTCAGTATGAACTAATCTTTTAATTAAGGCTACAATTGAACTTTTTATGCTTATGAATTGGTTATACATATTAATCCAATTATTCATTCAATTTGAGTTGTTTATCATATTTTATGCTTATTGAATAATTATTTGGCCAATAATTACCTTTTTACAATAGATGAATTTGGGAGATGAAATTTAGGGTTAGAACTGAACGTGATAACATGTATTCTTAGTTATTTGCATAAAATAAATAATTAGGTTTGTGAATTGAATAAGATATCTCTTTTCACTGCTTGTAACAATTAGAAATTGAAACTTAATGAATTTAATTCTTTTGTTCTACATAGGAATATTGCAGAATTAGTTGAATTAAATAATTTTATTTGATCACTTGGAAAATGGTTTATAAATACTTTGAATTCCTGTTAACAACTCGAGTGCATTTAATAATTTGAGAAATTGGATAATTGATTTATATTACATAATTGGGGATATTGTAGTCTTAAGCCTTTAATATCTGAATTAGTTTTTGTGTTAAAATTAGTTAGTTAATTTAATTTAGTTTTTATTGAAAAATCACAAATTTAGGTTGTTTAAATAAAATTGGAATTGATAAAAGACTAGTAGTTGAGATTTATTGAATTGGATTTCTCGTCGGAATGATACTTTATTTACACTTTATTGCTTGTTGATCATGTATACTTACACGTAATTATTGATTGGAAAATCGGACAACATAACTCGTATTATTTGATATGATTATTAAACCAGTTAACATTATTGATAATATATAAAAGGTTTGTCAAAAAAGGGATAAGATTTTGGTTCTAAATAACGTTGTCGTATCTGTTATATACGTGAATAACAAGGCTAAAACATGGTTTAAATTTTTGTTAAGTTTTTCTATTTATATATTTTCTAATCTAAATCCTAATATTTATGCTTTTAAGACAATCAACCTTAATGTTTCAATTTGTAAACGTCCCTATAGTTTCTAAGACGTGTATATATATTTCTAACGAATTCTAATCGTCCATCCGAATATCTAACGATTAATATTGCTCTCGTTCGCAGTTTAATTTCTAATATTCAGTAGTTTATTACTGCGGCGGGATAAATGTCAAAAATGCCCCTCCTTTACATATTTTTCGTCCACAGTATTAAACTGCGGACGCTAAGTTCCTTTTGCAAATTAAAACGTTTTCGTTTAATTCTAAACTACTGTCCACAGTCTAATATTGCAGATTCTGGGACCTACAAAATGACGCCAAGAATGCCATTAGTCTCGTCCGCATTTTAATATTGTAGATTCTAGGTCCTCCCAAACGACGCCTCATCTAACCAAAATGACGCCAAGAACTCATAATTAATCCGGTCTGCAGTTTTACACTACGAACTCTAGGTCTCTATATAAATATGGCCAAGTACTTCTGAAAATTTCATACTTCATATAGGCTGCTTTTAGGATCTCATCTCATTTTGACAGTTTTTTTGGAAAAATAGAAGAGTTTGAATTAAGATTGAAGAAATTTTCTATTTCTTCTTACATGTCGTTATTATTGTTACTGATTACTTGAATCTGTAACAACCAACTTGAATATGCAAGCGAAATAGAAAATTCTCCAGGCTTCATTTGTTCCCTTCTCATTTTTACAATACCGATTTGGGACGATTATAGTTTGATTTAATGCTATAATTAGGTTTTCTATTTGTTCTTGGATATTCTTATCATCATCTAAAATAAGATGATGAATATGCAACAAGAATACCCAGGAGAAATGGAAGACTAATAACCTTCAATTGAACTTTTCTCGTCTAAAGTTTTCGTCCGCAGTTTAATACCGCGGACGTTGATTTACTATTAAAACGGTGTCGATTTTAATAAAAATATATGTCTGCAGAACTAAACTGCGGATTCTGACTGATAAAAACCTAATTGCAAACGACATATACTATTATGATCTATTTGACTCTTCTAATGGATTGCTCATTCCGCCAAAGTTATTTGTTGAAACTTTATGTTATCTAATATTTTCTAAATCTCTAATTTATCACCATTGAAGGTTAAGGAAAACTTATTATTCGTTATCTTAGTTATGATATTCTTACTAGGATATTTGAGCTTACCCTGAGCTTACCCTTTTATTTCATAATATCTTTCAGAAAATAAGTGTAGTTGGGGCTAGCGAGGATACAAGAAAAATGAAATGATGGTCCAACTTAGTAGTTGTAGTAGTCCTCACCTAGTTGTAAAATAGTTCGACAATTATTGTACTAAAGACTTAGTGTGTGTGTGTGTGTGTTGTTGTACTATTCACGACATTGTAATAATTATAAATAAGAGAATTCATGTACGTTGCCAACTCAAATTAGGTGGTGTTGACCCGAATTTGGGGGCGTCACGTTTAATCAGCTAAGGATTGACAACTTGGAAGGATTCTAAAACCTTACTGTGTTCTAATTCCTAACTCTTGAATCAGAGGACTCTCATGCTATAAATAAGGGATGTTCCAACATAATCAAAGTACACAATTCTTGCTACATAATAATTATCTCTATTAGGGTGTACGTCTGAACCGGCCAGTTCGGTATAAATATAAACCGGTTCGGTACCGGTACAAAAAATCAGTATATACCGGTTAAACAATATCAGTTTCGGGACACAATTGTCATGGATCGGTATAAATCGAACCGGACCGGTTTTTATCGGTTTTTTAATTTTTTATTATTATTAATAAATAATTAATAATAATAATAAAATAATGATTATAATAATAAAAATAATAATAATAATAAAAATAATAAAATAATAATACAAATAATAATAAAAATAATAAAATAATAATAAAAATAATAATTATATTAATTTTTGGTAAAAACTGGTACCGCCGGTTCGGTATACCGGTCCAATCGGTATCGGTATCAAAATTTGACCGATTTCGGTACCGATCCGGTTCGGTTCGGACCAATTTTTACCAGTTGAACATCCCTAATCTCCATTCATATTAGCATTTTGACTTAAGTATCAGAGAGTCCTCCCAGAGCCCTCAACTTCGGTGGACCTTTTGCTGATTTTCCAGCAACTAAGATCCATGTGTTACGTGGTGGTCAAAGTCAAAATTTGTGGGATGACCGAAACTCTAATTTGGAGCTGCAAATTGACGCAACAGATTGATGTTGTCTGTGGTATTAGGAATTAAGTCAATGCAAATTACATAATAAAATAAAGTGAGATTAAACAACATAATATTTAATATGGAAAACCTTTAAAGGGAAAAACAATAGGTCAAACTTCGAATATCTACTATATCAAAATATTGGACTTACAATAATCCTCCCAAGTTTTACGTCCTAAAACTTGAGGTTCCATAATACCGCGACACAACTTTTTACACTAACTAAAAGTTACAAAACTCTCTCACCCACAATACAATTTTTTACACGAAATATAAAAGCTACAAAAACCCTCTCTCTCGCACAAACACAAAACCACTCACTCCCTCTTCAACTCTTAGGATGTTACATGATTTTTGATATTTCTACACTTCAACAACTTAACATAATACTCTATTTATAGAGTACCCACAATTCTCCCCCTCCTATTCAAAATAGGACACTTACAAAATAAAACTCGTACAAAAAATAAGATTCCCTCTCATAATTTAGACTCCAGTATATAATAAATATCCTATTAAAAACATGACACCTTTCGTTCCATAATAGCATTTCTTTTCTGAATAGGATTCGAGGAGTAACTCAACACTTCCTCCCTCGACTCGAATCCCTGAATACTTCAACTTCATATCTGAATAGGATTTGAGAAGTTTCCCAACAATTCCTCCCTCGACTCGAATCGACAAACACTTCAAATTCATCACTGCCACCGTTGTCGTAGTCTCTACCATCATCCGCAATATTCTTTGCATCATTTACATCCTCTATATCATCTGCATCATTATGCTCACTTTTTTCTTTTTTTTATAGGTAAACTCAAGGGGCAGAATTTATAAGTTAGTAAACTCAAAGGGGTAGATTATTAAAAAAGTTAAACTTGGTGGGGCAAAAAAAAAATTCCATTATAATCTAATTTGTCAAAGTATGTTTACATCTTACAAAAAGTTAGAGAGGGGCGATAGCTCATAGACTTGAAAAAATTCAGTTAAAATCTGCCCCTGATAGAAAAAATTTCTAAATCCGCCCCTGATTACCGCACTATATATCTGCATCATCCTCGTAATCTGCATCATTATCATCGACATCATCATTGTCTTTATCTTTATCAACATCTTCATGATCTTCATTTAGCGACTGCAACGGTGATTCTCCATAACTGCAAAATCTCTTATTCATTAATTAACATCACGATGAACACTAACTACTTCAATCTCCACTCTCTTTATTTGTCACACCAATGCGACTAATTCCCCTTCTACTTTGGATCCAATCAACCTAGCTCTTAATACCACTTATTGGGAATTAAGTCAACGCAAATCACACAATAAAATAAAGTGAGATAAAACAACAAAAGATTTAATGTGAAAATCCCTTAAAGAGAAAAATTATAGGTCAAACTCCGAATCTCCACTATATCAAAATAATGGACTTACAATAATCCTTCCAAGTTTTACGTCTTAAAACTTGAGGTTCCACAATAACGCGACACAAGTATTTTTTGCACGGAATAAAAATTGTAAAACCCTCCCACCCAAATACTATTATTATTACTTTTTGCACGGAATTCGAGAAGTAACTCAACAATTCTTTCATCAACTCGAATCCCCGAATACTTCAACTTGGTATCTGAATAGGATTCGATAAGTTTCCAAACATATATGAAACAACACAAACCTCAAACCTGCAAAAATCACCGTATCACCGTAATCATGCTACGGGTCATACTATAAGCGAGAGCTTCTAAATCCTACCGTTGAGTCTTCTACAATTACTAGATTTCGTGGCTGGAAAAACAATGGTACCTTATATGCCTGATGCATATTTGTAATAAAAAAGAGGCAGAATATATATATATATATATACACCCGAAGCCAAGTCTTTTTCTTTATACATTTTCGAATGAATATTATTATTATTATTCATGATTATGCGGTATGTATCCTAATTAAGGACGCAAGACTCCATACTTATAATTTTTACGCAAGACTCCATACATTAGGCATGAGGTAAAAAGTTGGACTTCGTATTAATTGCCATCTCCTTAATGGCATAAAGAATTTTAATTATTTTTGCTCTATATGTTTTGCCTAATCTCCTCTTGCAGTGGCCCATGCACGCATAAAATATTATAAATTCCATTACTAGATATCTATATACAGGTATGATGTCTATCCAATCACCATGAATTAATGCCAAATATGTACAACAAACTATAATAAAGCTTTTGATTACTAATATAGCTAGGTTCGATTAGCATGTGTGGTTCAATTGACATGTCTGGGCGCCAAAGATATTCCCATCACCAGATACTTTGATATTTTCATAATACAATATTGTTAGAATTAGAATCATACACAACAATAGAAAATTAACATACAGAGATTTACGTAGTTTCTCAATTTGGGTACTTCACAGGCCGCTTGTTGTTTTTATTGATGATTTCAGTTTGTTGTTTTTATTGATGATTTCAGTTACATAGGGCTTTACAATAGATAGTATTTATAGCTATTAATTCTATTCTAACTCTACTTCACATTATGGCTCAAATACCCATAATATCCTTCCAAAAAACAAACCATTAAACTTCAGTCCGTCGACCGGCGCACCCCGCGCCGCTTCCAGGCTGTCACTGGCGGCCCCCGCACAAGCAGAACCTGCACGCGCCCCGCGCCATACATGCAGAAACTCTCCGCCCCCGCTACGCTCCGCACTAGCCTTTTTCAGTAGTTTTTATGTTACGAGTCACAAGTTCTAACAAATATTATGGGTAAAACTATGACAAATTCAACCTTTTGCAGTACAAGGCACTCAACATAATAGCTACACTATAATTCTTCACACAAGTGATTATATATATGGCCTGGCCTCTCTTTCCTTGAATGCAATATAAAGGTAAACGCAGTAGAAGCTAGCAGCCTGGTCACTCCTTGAATGCGATATAAAGGTAAACGCAGTAGAAACCTTATCTCCATAAATTGGCAACTGGTAATCATGGCTATATATGCTCCACCACACCAAAAATAAATTAAAACAAAAATAAAAATGATAATAATATTAATAATAACCATCATGATCAGCTCAAGCGTGACAGTCCCAATCCTGATCCACAATTTAAACAGCTCTTAAGGAGGCTTGTTGTTGCAAAATTGGCCACTCCAATTATCTCCATTAACGCGAGCAAATGTTGACATTCTCTCTCATGATCAAGGGCATCCATAAAAGAGATTTCTCCAATAAAATTTTATTGGAGGGCCTTGCTATTTTCGTCAATCAGTACTTAACAAAACCTAAAGGGAAATGTTTTCACTGTGGGGAGAAAGGTCACTGGAAAAGGAATTGTTCTACTTACCTAGCCAAGATCAAAAATTAAAGTATAATTGATTGTCTCATTGATCAGTTTGGCAAGAGAGGTAAATATCAATCTTTCGTTCATGAAACATGTTTTGTGGGCCGTTCTCCTGAATCCTGGTGTGTAGATTCGGGAACCACTAATCATGTATTCAATTCTTTGCAGGGGTTTCAGGAAACCAGAAAGTTGAATAAATGCGAGATTTATCTACTCCTTGGTTCTAGAGCAAAAGTAGCAGCTATTGCAGTGGGAGTTGTGCATCTCAATTTTAATAATGATAGGACTTTAGAATTAGTAGATTGTCTTTATGTTCCAGACATTCGTTGAAATTTAATTTCAGTTTTTTGCTTGTTTAATCATGGATATTCAGTTAATTTTGATTCTAAGATTGTTATTCGCAAGAATGGAAATTTCATTTGTTCTGGCTCATTGGTAGATAATTTATATATTCTTACTCCAAATTATTATTCATTAATGCAAACTGAATGTAGTCAACATATACCATTAAAAAGAAAAGTTTCTTCAGTTAATCAAACTTATCTCTGGCATCTACGATTGGGTCATATTAATCTAAATAGGATCCAAAGACTGGTTAAAGATGGTCCACTAAGTTCCTTAGAAGTTGAAAATCTTCCAGTTTGCGAATCCTGTATAGAGGGAAAAATGACCAAAGGACCTTTCAAGGCAAAGAAATATAGAGCTAGTGATAAGTTAGAATTAATTCATACAGATGTATGTGGTCCTATGAATATCCGAGCACGAGGAGGGTTTGAGTATTTCATCACCTTTACTGATGATTACTCAAGATTTGGTTATGTGTACCTCATGCATCGAAAGTCTGAAGCTTTTGAAAAATTCAAAGAATTTCAGGCAGAAGTAGAAAGGCAATCAGGTAAACACATAAAGGCCTTCGATCGGATCGAGGAGGTGAATACCTTCTTGGGGAATTTAAAGATTACTTATCTAATATAGGAATTATATCTGAATTGACTGCACCGGGTACACCCCAGCAAAATGGTGTGGCTAAAAGAAGAAACATGACTCTTTTGGATATGGTAAGGTCTATGATGAGTTTTTCTACTCTTCCTATTTTCTTTTGGGGTTATGCACTAGAAACGACAATGTACTTATTGAATCTTGTACCATCAAAATTTGTTCCTTTAACTCCTAGAGAATTGTGGAGTGGGCGAAAGCCAGTATTGCACCATATTCATATATGGGGCACACCTGCACATGTACGAAAAGGAAAGACAGATTTAGATAAATTAGGTACAAGAACAGAAGTATGTTTATTTATAGGATATCCAAAAGGAACTAG
Organism: Panax notoginseng; assembly: GCA_016801055.1. Classification (NCBI taxonomy): domain Eukaryota; kingdom Viridiplantae; phylum Streptophyta; class Magnoliopsida; order Apiales; family Araliaceae; genus Panax; species Panax notoginseng. The sequence continues at coordinate 256,049,087 of CM029013.1, forward strand.
AGGTGGTCTATTTTATAGTCCTTTAGATCAGAAAGTATTTGTTAGCGCAAATGTAGTTTTTCTGGAAAATGACTACATAATGGATTACAAGTCGAGTAGTAAAATTGTCTTAGAAGAAATGTCAAGTACATCAATTACTCAATCAATTAATCCACCACAGGACTTGGATGAATTGCCACAAATTAATGAACCTAATTCTTCTAATACACCGGAACTTCGTCGTAGTGGGAGGAGTATCAGGCCTCCTGATAGACTTTCACTTCTTGGAGAAACTTATGATGTTATTACAGAAGAAGTAGAGTCGGATCCCTCTAACTTCAATGAAGCTATTAATGATGTAGATGCATCCAACTGGCACATAGCTATGAAACAAGAAATGGATTCCATGTACTCAAATAAAGTATGGGAACTTGTAGAAGCACCTAATGGGGTCAAACCTATAGGGTGCAAGTGGGTCTACAAAAGAAAAAGAGGGGTAGATGGAAAGGTGGGAACCTTTAAAGCACGGTTGGTAGCAAAAGGTTTTACTCAAAAAGAAGGTATTGATTATGAGGAAACCTTTTCACCAGTAGCTATGCTTAAATCTATCAGAATACTCTTATCCATTGCAGCTCATCTCGATTACGAGATATGGCAAATGGATGTCAAGACTGCTTTTCTTAATGGATATCTTGATGAAGAAATCTATATGAAGCAGCCTGATGGTTTCATAGTTAAAGGCCAAGAAAATATGGTATGCAAGTTGCAAAAGTCCATTTATGGACTTAAGCAAGCATCAAGGTCTTGGAATATAAGGTTTGATCAAGCAATCAAATCTTATGGTTTTGAACAAAATCCAGAAGAATCTTGTGTGTACAAGAAGAATAAAGATGGGGTGGTGGTTTTCTTAGTTCTTTATGTGGATGATATATTGCTTATTGGTAATGATGTGAGAGTATTATCTAGCGTTAAAATTTGGTTGTCTAGTAATTTTGAGATAAAGGACCTAGGAGAGGCTAATTACATTCTAGGGATCAAGTTTTGGCGTGATCGCAAGAATAGAATGTTAGACATATCCCAAGCTGCATACATAGATATAATTTTGGCTAGGTTCAACATGCAGAATTCCAAGAAAGGACTGCTTCCTATCAGACATGGAATTCCTCTTACTAAGGAGCAGTGTCCTACGACACCTCAAGAGCAAGAGCGCATGAAGACAATCCTTTATGCTTCGGCGGTGGGAAGTCTTATGTATGCAATGTTGTGTACTAGACCAAATATTTGTTTTGCAGTAGGCCTGGTCAGCAGATATCAGTCTAACCCTGGACTTGAACATTGGATAGCAGTAAAGCATATACTTAAGTATCTACGGAGAACAAGAGATTATATGCTTGTTTATTCTAGTGATGATCTTGTTACGAAGACCTTGTCTTCTAAAGTTTTTGATTATCATCTTGAGGGAATGCGTATTAGACATATGGTAGATTGGGTTTAGGGCTAGTGGGAGATTGTAAGGTTTTAACCCCAGAAAAACCCAATGTTGATATTTATTTTATTATTTTAATAATAATATTTAATTTTATTTTGCATAATTAAATGTGTCATAAATTTTGTCCATAATTATACATTTTATATTTTATGTATATGAAGTAGTGTCATATACAGAAGACATAAATTATATGTTATGTATAATTAAAGAAATATATTGTTCTCAATCTTAGATGGAAATGGACAAACCATTCTAGTAGATTGTAATACACTTGATTGGATTATTTGTCTTAGTCATGTAAAGTGGAGACTTTAATCTAGTGTATTGGTATATTAATGAAATACATAGAACTGGATCGTTGCGAAAAATTATTTGTTAAATACTGTTGTTATAAATAATTTTTTCAATTACTATTAATGTGCAATTACTCTTAATCCTGAGAGAATAATGAACTTAATTTTATAATGTATGTCACTTTAATATATTTAAGAGTGAGATTTTAAATACAATCAATACCTCAATATGTTGGGTGATATATGTTATGAAATTAGGAACATGTATTTTTCAAGATGGAATTCTACAATTAAATTATAATATCCCCTTGATATAATTTATTGGTTGATCACCAGAATCTTGGCCAAGTATTTTAGTAATTCAAATTACTAAAGTATTAATTTAATTTATTAAATTAATGTGTGATTAAAAGTTTATAAATTATGTAGTCAAGGATATAAGCAGTAAACGTAGTGGGTTAACAGTTTTATTCCTACACGCGTTTATGGATATTATTGTAGAGGAGTATTTTTGCAAGATACTAATAGTGGAAGGATTTAATTAATTAATTTTAATTCTATTAATTCTAGAGTGCAATTATAACTATTTAGTGGAATTAGTTATAATTATTATAATTCTAATTGATTAAATAGTTAATCAGAAATTAGTATTATATTGGAGCTAGAATTATAGAATCCTACTTGATCCCCACTCAAGCCCTTATTAAAATATAACAAAATAGCAGGATAAAATATATCAGAAAAGTTTTCAAATTATCCTGATAAATATCAGGGAGTTGAGGACTCTATATATTATATCAGTTTGCAGTATTTTGAGCCAACGCTAAGAAAAAGTACGTAATATCAAAATAAGGGTCATAGGGAGGAAGATCAGGAGGAAGAAAAAGTCTTCATCAGGATACCAAAAATTTTCTATTGTGCTATAACCAAACACGAGGTATGTAATATGATCTATTTAATTATTTGATTATGCTAAATTATGAGAAAGATCTTGGGATAATAATTTTTAATAGTAAAAATTATTAATTTTTTTTGGAAATCGTTTCCTACATCTTCTACAATTATTAGATTTCGTGGCTGGAAAAACAATGGTACCTTATATGCCTGATGCATATTTGTAATAAAAAAGAGGCAGAATATATATATATACACCCGAAGCCAAGTCTTTTTCTTTATACATTTTCGAATGAATATTATTATTATTATTCATGATTATGCGGTATGTATCCTAATTAAGGACGCAAGACTCCATACTTATAATTTTTACGCAAGACTCCATACATTAGGCATGAGGTAAAAAGTTGGACTTCATATTAATTGCCATCTCCTTAATGGCATAAAGAATTTTAATTATTTTTGCTCTATATGTTTTGCCTAATCTCCTCTTGCAGTGGCCCATGCACACATAAAATATTATAAATTCCATTACTAGATATCTATATACAGGTATGATGTCTATCCAATCACCATGAATTAATGCCAAACATGTACAACAAACTACAATAAAGCTTTTGATTACTAATATAGATAGGTTCGATTAGCATGTGTGGTTCAATTGACATGTCTGGGCGCCAAAGATATTCCCACCACCAGATACTTTGATATTTTCATAATACAATATTGTTAGAATTAGAATCATACACAACAATAGAAAATTAACATACAGAGATTTACGTGGTTTCTCAATTTGGGTACTTCACAGGCCGCTTGTTGTTTTTATTGATGATTTCAGTTAGGGCTTTACAATAGATAGTATTTATAGCTATTAATTCTATTCCAACTCTACTTCACATTATGGCTCAAATACCCATAATATCCTTCCAAAAAACAAACCATTAAACTTCAGTTCGTCGACCGGCGCACCCCGCGCCGCTTCCAGGCTGTCACTGGCGGCCCCCGTACAAGCAGAACCTGCACGCGCCCCGCGCCATACATGCAGAAACTCTCCGCCCCCGCTACGCTCCGCACTAGCCTTTTTCAGTAGTTTTTATGTTACGAGTCACAAGTTCTAACAAATATTATGGGTAAAACTATGACAAATTCAACCTTTTGCAGTACAAGGCACTCAACATAATAGCTACACTATAATTCTTCACACAAGTGATTATATATATGGCCTGGCCTCTCTTTCCTTGAATGCAATATAAAGGTAAACGCAGTAGAAGCTAGCAGCCTGGTCACTCCTTGAATGCGATATAAAGGTAAACGCAGTAGAAACCTTATCTCCATAAATTGGCAACTGGTAATCATGGCTATATATGCTCCACCACACCAAAAATAAATTAAAACAAAAATAAAAATGATAATAATATTAATAATAACCATCATGATCAGCTCAAGCGTGACAGTCCCAATCCTGATCCACAATTTAAACAGCTCTTAAGGAGGCTTGTTGTTGCAAAATTGGCCACTCCAATTATCTCCATTAACGCGAGCAAATGTTGACATTCTCTCTCATGATCAAGGGCATCCATAAAAGAGATTTCTCCAATAAAATTTTATTGGAGGGCCTTGCTATTTTCGTCAATCAGTACTTAACAAAATAGATGTCATGGACAAGCCTTCACATATCTTCTTCAGGCAAAGGACAACAATTTATTATTTACCAATAATAGATGACAAACTGCTCTAAAAAATCTCCAAGAAAGAGCTGTTATAAACACACTAGGGTGGAAAGTGTTGCACTTTTAAATATACATGTTTTTTCCTTTACGGGGGAACATCTCAATGTTGGCGATCAAAAGTTTAAAGGTGGTGTTTCTTTAGCGTGTTTGCGGCGGTGACATCTTGCAAACCATTGTCGATTTGTCGTATACACCTCTCAGCTCTGCAAGGGCGGAGCCAGGAATTAAATTTCTACTGGGCTAAGTACCAACTATATTCACAAAAAATTGTCCCACCAAGATCAATCACAAATTCAAAATCATACATAGTAGTAAGGTTCAAAGGTACATAACATGTAAGGAAAAAGGAAAACAAAACGCACTATTTAAGCTGAATCCTTCTATGCTTTGTAGAATAGAATTCGTCTATTATGGAATCTGAATCGATATCTTCAAGAAGCTCTCGTTCAATGTAAATCATCATAGAATCTGCTAAAAACTCCTCTTCCATTTTATTGCGAAGAGCAGTTTTAACATGTTTCATAGTTGAAAATGCTCGTTCTATTGTGGCTGTGGAAACAGGTAGAGTCAAAACAAGATGAATCAATCTATCAATCAAATTATAAGTCTGCAACTTATTTGTTTCAACTAATCCGCAACACAATTCAGTGATGGTAGACATATTTTGAAAGCTCTGATGACGGAGCACATCAATTTTATAATGATTTAGTTGACATCTCAAATAATGCATTTCTTGCTCACTGAAATCTTCTGGAAAAAATTTCTTAGCAAGCTTGCAAATATCATCAACTTTGAATGATTTAAAGTTGTCCTTCGGTTCTAAAGCTGAGCTAAGTATAAGGAGTTCCACTGCTTCATCACTAAATCTAGAATTCAACTCTTCCTGTTGAAAATCTATTGCTGAATTAAACACATCAAAATGATAGTGTTGGCAAACTGTCATCGATTCTTTTTGTTGACATGAACGACCGGTAGCCTTTTTGAATGAAGCATTCATATCTGGTATGTCAATGTCATTTTGTGTGCAAACTGATTGCACATGCTCAAGGAGATGATCAAATCCCTCTTCTCTCAAAGTGTGAGGTAGTGCTTTAGTAGTTGAGACTAGATCCATGGCATTTACAATGTCAAGAGATTTGTGCTGCAAAGCTCTACAAAGCAAATCAGTAATCCCCATAATTTTATGCATCATATATAGAATGAAAATAAAATCAAAAGACCTCATTATAATCAAACAACCACCAGCTTCTCCACGCATAGAGTTAAAGGATCCTTCTTCAACAATACTTTCAAGCACTGAAATAGTTGCTCCATACATATCAATTAAGCTGCAAATAGAATCAAAATGAGAGCTCCACCGAGTAGTTCCACTCCGATGTAGATTACCAATCTGATTAAGGCCTCCACCAGTATCACGTTCACCAGAAGCTACCATACGTGCAATTTCAATAGCTTGAACAGAATGTAACTCAGTATGCCGTTTGGGAGAAGCACCAATGAGATTGATAATGGTTGTTAGTTTCGAAAAAAATTGCCAAACAGAAATCTCTTTTGAAGAAGTTGCAACTAATGCTAATTGTAGTCTGTGAGCAAAGCAAAGTACATAATATGCGTATGGACAATCTTTAAGAAATAGAGCTTGAAGTCCGTTCCAAGCACCGCGAATATTACTAGCACCATCATACCCTTGACCTCGCATATCAAGGATATGCAAATTAGCTCGAGCAAGGACATTAGATATTTCTTTCTTCAATGTTGAAGCAGTAGTGTCTAAAACATGCACAATCTCAAAATAACGCTCTCGTAAGAAACCATGGTTGTCAACATATCTCAAAACAATAGCCATCTGCTCTTTATTTGATGCATCTTTGGCTTCATCAACCAAAATACAGAACTTTGCATCTCCAACTTCTTCACGAATTTTTCTTCTAACTTTGTTTGCAATAATATGCAAAATTTCTTTCTGAATAGTGGGTGAAGTATATTAAGCATTTTTTGGAGCTTTCTCTAAGACTACATCACCAATATTAACGTTCAATCGGCCCATAAGTCTTATCATCTCTATAAAATTACCACGATTGCTAGAAGTTGGAGATTCATCATGACCTCTAAATGCACAAGCTTGCAAGCTAAGCCACTTTATACTCTCAATTGTTGCTGTAAGTCACAACCGATTCTTCTAAACTTCTTCTAGAGTTTGTGCATTCAAGACTTTGTCAATATGTCCAGTTACTTTCATCAAGTCTTCAACACATTTCACTGCATTCCTATGTGGTGAAGTAGGACCTCCCACATGCATCAAAAGTGCACATCTAACTCCATCATTAACCCTCTTCCAACTATTAAACCCTTCAGTAATGAATGCAGGATGAAGAGGCACCTTATTTTGAAAAACAAATCATGGAAAACAAAATGCTGCATCCTTTGATGGAGAGTACTCTAACCAAGGAAAGGATTCAAACCACGAATATTGAAATTTTCGATTTTGTGAGCCTGATTTAGTCCTTGGGTACTTTGCCAACTTAGGTTGATACGAACCCATTTTGATATAAGCTCTCCTAATTTCATCTCGTTGATTAACAGGATGTTGCCATATAGGGATCCGAATCCCAGGATCCCGTTCAAGAGTACTAAGATCAATTTCAACTCTTCGAGATTTGGAAAGGGGTGGTTGGTGATCTGAGATATCAACATTAGATGGAGAATGCCCTTCACTAGTTGTCGTTGAAGCACTTTCTCTTGGTTTAAAGAAAGAAAACAAAGTTTTTTCTCTCTTGCTTCCTTGACTTTCCATTGTAGCTTATAAGATATTGGTCTGAATTGCACTTGTGCCGTGGTCCAAACTCTCTAACATTTTGAATCATAATATCAAATGCAAAATCTTAGGCTCTATTTATTTCAAGAAAAACAAATTTTCCACATTCCCCTACGTTTGGTATGACAATGTATACTACCCCTAGTTCATTAAAAATCAAATGCACATTAAAGCTAAATAAAGCATACTACTATCTGACGGATCTGAATTATTTAAGAAGATGCAGATATTAAGATTGAATACCTTTAGTTCTCTGAATGCAAGAAGTTAAGAAGTCCAAATTAGAAGAAAAATTAAAGGCTCGATTCCAATCAGCTTCCCTGTTAAACAATCCAATTAAAATTTAAACTGCTGTCTAGTGGGAGTTGAAATAAAAAACCACAAAACAATCCAATTAAAATTTAAAGGGAATGTTGATGATTAACAAGAGATAATACAGTTAAAAAAATAAAAAACCCAAACCCCATTTGGCCCATTTCAGTAATACAGTTTAAAAAAAGTTCAAAAGCCACAAAAGTCAAAACAACTCATATATTAAAATCTTATCTTCTTGGAGGCTGGAGCTACAATCTGTAGCACTTTATATACATAAACATACACAAAATTAATTATATAAGTATATAACATACTCCAAAGAAGAAGAAAGAAAAGAAAAGAAAAGAAAAGCTTACACTGTTAGTCTGTTACACAGAAGATGAAAAAGATGGCAATGGCAGGCGGTAGCTCGGTGCCTCGGCAGCTCCGGTTTGGCAACGGACGATGGCAGTCCGCACTCCACAGTCGGCAGTCTCACAGAGTTCCCCCTTCCCCGGTTCGGCGATTCCCCCTTTTCATTGGCCACAACGTCACAACGAGGAGGGTTTACTCTGCCATCGGGAGAGTTTGATAAATGATAGGGATTTTATTTTTGGGCTAAAATATTGACTTGGGCTAAGACATATAAGTAAAAAAAAAAAAAAACTGGCCCAGGCTACAGCCCACCCGAGCCCCTACATAGCTCCGCCCCTGTAGCTCTGGAGAACGGGAAGGAATTAATTCTCACATTTATTGGTGGGTTGCTCGGAGAAGTATGGCATGTGCGGTGCACTCCCATTGTTATGAGTCTTTGCATAGCCAAACAGAATCTTATCATAAATAGAAAGAATAGCCCCTATATGCGTGATCGTTCAAGGCAGATAATATAATTAATCAACTAAGGGAGAATATAAACAACTTTCAAGAGCAATTGCAAAATCTTGAAATGGGTCCTACGACCCCAAAAGTCAGCATATCATCAAAGTAATAGGACTGTCAACTCGAGACCACTTGATAGTACCGATGCCCACAAGGAGGCAAAGGATCAAGAGAAATTAAGTGATCAAAAAGTTGCTGGGGGCAAGTTTTGCCTATTGATTCTTTAGAGGTGAGGAAGGAGGATAAAGAATAAATAGGAGAACGTGCAGAGAAACTAGTCCTAATTTTATTGGAAGATGCAGAATCGAAAAGAAGACCCACAATACAAAATAAGAGAACTTTTGCACCGAAAAGACAAAATTAGGTCATCAATAAAGAAATGGAAAAGTTGTTTGAGGACATAATAAAGGTCATGAAGGCTCTGAATAAAGACTAGAATCAAGGCCATGAAGGCCCAAAACTAAGGCCTTGGAGGCTAGAATCAAGGCCATGAAGGCCTGAAAAGACAAAATTAGGCCATCAATAAAGAAATGGAGAAGTTGTTCGAGGACATAATAAAGGTCATGAAGGCTCTGAATAAAGACTAGAATCAAGGCCATAAAGGCCCAAAACTAAGGCCTTGGAGGCTAGAATCAAGGCCATGAAGGCCTGAAATTAAGGTCATAGAAGCCAAGAATTAAGGCCATAGAAACCCAGAATTAGCGCCACGGGCGCTGAGAGTTAAGCCCATAGAGGCCAAGAATTAGCGCCAAGAAAAAGCGTCACCCAATGATGTAACAACCTAAAATAAAGTGCCATAAGCACATAGTTGTTTAAAAATAAGTGCCATGGATGTGTCCTCTAAAAAAACGTCATGAGCTTATAAGCTTACAAAAGCACCAAACGCCTCAGTTAAAAGGAAAAAACACCAAGGAAAATCCCCATAAAAGCGCTAAGGATAAATTCCCAATAAAAAGCGTCAGAGAGACGTCCACTAATAGCACCAAGGAGACTACATAGAGAAAAGATGCCAAACATAAGAAAAAGAAAAGCGCCAAGTGTGACGCCCCCAAAATAGGTATATATCACACATTCTGAGTCGTCAAATACATGGTACAGAATACAAATACAAACTTAATTATACAACTGTCGTGTAACATAAGCTGAGAGTTTTAACACGAATATTGTCTCCTAGACAATATCCAAACTCAAATGAAGTCCTCATTACAATTATTATTACACTATTTCAAAGAATAGTGAGGACTACTAAAGTAACCATCTGGACCGTCACTCCATTCTCCTACTAGTCCAAACTATATTCTCATTTCTTGAAGAGAACAATGAAAGTAAAGGTTGAGTTCAACTAGTCCAGTAAAAAATATTATAACTAAGATAAAGCAGAATAAATTATGGTTAGCCTTCAACAGTGTTAAACTGATTGAATACAATAGACAACAAGTTTAACTGCAGCGGAACAAATAATCCATTAGAAGAGTCAAGTAGAGCATAATATCTACTATTGTGACGCCCCCGAAACAGGTATACATCACCCATTCTGAGTTGTCGAATACATGGTACAAAAATAACGACAACTTTATTAATACAATTGTCGTGCAAAATACGACAACACTTAAACTGTGAGTTTAAAATACAGATATTGTCTACTCAAAAAAGTTCTCATTACAATTATTGATAAATTATTTTATAAAAATGGTGAGGACTACTAAAACAACTTCTAGAACTATCATTCCATACCCCGACTAGTACTCGCTACATTCTCGCATCCTGAGAAGAAAAATGGAACAAAAAAGAAAAGGGTGAGCTCAACAAGCCCAGTAAAGAATATTATGACTAAGATAATATAGAACAAATTATCGTTAGTCTTCAACAGGGAAAAATTTAATAGAATACAATAGACAATAAATTTTAAATCAATATTCGCAGCGGAAATAATAATTTATTAGAAGAGTTAAGTAGATGATGAAATCTACTATCATCTATGAATTTAAAAGTCCATCATCAATATTTTATCCTTGTAACATCAATCAATAAACAACTTGAATCAAATATTCATTTTTGCACTACAGGCCAAAGATATTCATCAGTTGGTCTTGTTCATCTCAACACCTGTTCATCTTTACACTACGGGCCAAAGATATTCATCATAAAATCATTAATTTTTGCACTACAAGCCAAAGATGTTCAGTTATATCATCATTTAGGACTAAGGATGATGAAAAATATTTTAAAGAAAACGAATCAAAATTCCAAAGCTAGTATTTCGGTTTATCCATGTCCAAAAATACCTCATAAATAATCATAGTGGAGTAAAATTTAAGAATGATCAAAACATGGATACAATCAAAGCTAGTATCCATAATAGATATTTTGGACGAAAAACAAAATTTTAATTTTTTTGTGAATATTGTCGTATTCGTGAATAATGCCGTATACATGAATAGTGTCGTATACGTGAATAGTAATCCCGACACTAAAAGTTTCAAATTTGATAAAAAGTTCAGATCAATATTTCGGCATAATGATATTGAAAGAAATAATATCATTTATAAAAAAATAACATCCCTTACCTCAAAAAGACAGTACTTCTAGCTGGAATACTTGATATAGTGCTGAAGGGAACTTGCACCGTATAGCAACACTCAAAATATCAAAATACTCACAAGAATACACTCGATAATATAAAGAGAGAAATCTTTAGTTTCTGGTGTGATTTTTAATTCTAACCTAAGCACCCTATTTATAGGAAAATGCTTAGAACAACAAAGCAAAAAATTTAATAAAATATATATATATATATATATATATACAAATTTCTTACGCCAACTTTTACCAACTGAATTCAGCATTCAACACATTTATATCACATGTGAGACATTCACCAAAAATGTTTTTCTTAAAAAAAATAATTAAAACTTCAAATATCAATTATTCTGAAACTTCGGAACTTCAATAATTCATAATAAATAGCCCTTTTATCAGAAAAATTCGAACCTTATATCTTTTTCATAGGAAATTCTATTTTCTACAACTTTATAAGTTTAAGTTTTTCTAAATTCTAAACAGAAATTGACCGAAATCCACAAACGGGCGATTTAACAGGCTATAATCAAATTTCAATCAAGAAATGGGGTCCACAAACATGAAAAATATGTTTTAAATATTTTTAGTAACAAAAATACTTTCTCCTCATATACTCATATATCCCACATTCATTGTAAAAATATCACTATTATTATATTATTAAAATATAATAATATATTTAAATGAATTATTTATCAGAAAAGATAAAATATCAATTTTTTAACAATTGTCACTTTAAAATTTTCTCCATCTATATCCACATAAAATGAATATTTTCCTTATCATATAAATTAATAATTAATTATTCACAAATAATATTACAGAATCACAATACTGGCAAACAGACCGTTCCTAGGAAAGACGGGGCTTTTCAATAAGGATTTTTCCTTACTGGCGCGCAATTAGGTGACCAAACCTTTCCTTAGACAGAACTTTCTAGACATTGTCAATAATATTATCTATTAATATTATTCAGATAATATGAATTATTGCTCCAATAATAAAAAATACTATGTAGTGACAATTATTGAAACAACAGTAATATAAAATATCAACGTAACAATTATTGAATCAAAAAAATAAAATATTGAACAGTAATTACTGTAACAATTATTGAGTAGTGCCTTCTTACGTAAGAATCAATAATTTGTGCAATACCGTGTGCTACTGTGCAACAACGCATATTACTGTGTTTTAACCACCAGGTATTCTAACAGTTTTAACGGTAACAGCTACACCGTTATTTATAAACAACTTATACTTGTCGTTTTCTTCATCCAATCGCTTTCCGTTATGGGACCCACACAAGGCTGCGCCGTCGTACGAATATTCCCCGACAATAAGAATATTCCACGACCAAACGAATATTCCCTGACAACAATGAATATTTTATAACCACTTACTTACTTGAAATATTTGCGCATTTCACCCATAACTAACCACATTAATCAAATCAACCCTTGTTATTTTAAAATAATAAATAGAGAAAATTAAATTTTATTTATAATAAGTTGAGGTCTTACAACTATCTTCTATGATTTAAAAGTTTATCATTAATTTTATCGCTGCTCAATAAATAATCCAGATCATTGAATTATCCATGCACTACGAGCCAAGGATATTCATTATTATCACATCCACGAATCATACATGCATTACGGGGCAAAGATATTCGTATTATCGTCAATGGTCATGATTATATCGATACATAGTCATAATCATACCAATCAACAGTCCATCTATGCACTATAGGCCAAAGATAATTTTTATCACAATATAATCATGAGGATGATGATAATGATATAAATATCAATCAAATGAAATCAACGATAAATATTTAAAAAAATTAATTTATTCAAAGTTTAAAAATGTCCAAATTGTCAACATGGCAACTGTTTTGTGGAGTAAAATTCAATAATAATATTCATATATCAAAAATAATTTAAAATTATCATCATTTGATAAATGATCTTGGCTGTATATCATTACTATAAATAATTACAGATGTATTAAATAGAATAATGCCCATAGCTAGTTATTGATCAATCCCAATATGTAAAAAAATAAATTAAAATTACTTACAAAATATTTTAGACAACCATTAAAAAAATATTAAATCATTTTTAAAAAAATAAATTAATGAGTCAACACAATTTTTGGTTGAAGGATCCAGCCGCAAGAACTTCAAAAGTTTTAAGGCAAATTCATAATTTGGAATATTTATTTTAATTTCATGTTTATCCCTAAGGCTATGTTTGTTTGCAAGAATTATAATCCCGTGATTATAATTCATGAGATTATAATCCCAAGACTATTAATCCTAAAATTATAATTTCGGGATTATAATTATAATGTTAAGATTATTAAGTCATTTTATAATACCAGAAATTAAAATAGTCCCAAGTCTAAATTTGAAAATAAAAAAGACACTTGGAATATGTTTGTTTGCAAGAATTATAATTTCGGGATTATAATTCATGGAATTATAATCCCAATACTGATAATAATCCCGGAATTATAATTATAATATCAAGATTATTAAGTCATTTTATAATATCGAGATTAATAGTTTCAAGTCTAAATTTGAAAATAAACAAGACACTTGGGTTATGTGACGCCCCCAAAATAGGTATACATCACCCATCTTGAGTCGTCAGATACAAGGTACAGAATTCAAATACAACTTAATAATACAACTGTCATGTACAATATGACAAAACAGAAACTGTAATTTTGAATACAAATATTGTCTACTAGAGAGTATCCATACTCAAAAAGAGTCCTCATTACATTTATTAACACACTATTACATAGAATAGTGAGAACTACTAACTAATACTATCATTCGGACCATCACTCCGTTCCCCGACTTGCCCTAGCTACGTTCTCATTTCCTAGAGAGAACGGTGAAAGAAAGGGTGAGCTCAACTAGCCCAGTAAGAAATATTATGACTAAGATAATGCAGAATAAATTATCATTAGCCTTCAACAATGTTAAACTGATAAAATATAATAGACATCAAGTTTAACTGCAGCGGAACAAGCAATCCATTAAAAGAGTCAAGTAAAAAATAAACTCTACTATCTTTTATGATTTAAAAGGTTTTTCAACACTGTTATCGCTGGGACTCAGCTTAATAAAATAATCCACATCATCGAATCACCCCTGCACTACGGCCAAGGATATTCGTGTATTCATTAATGGTCATGATCATGACAACAACTGTCCATCAATGCACTACGGGCCAATGAGGACTTTTACCACATCATTTGTAACATTACGGTCATGATTATACTGAATAATCTCTGGTCATAATCATACCAAGTCCATCTATGCACTACAGGCAACATATGACTTTTAACATTTTATAAACATGAGGATGATGACAATGATATAAGAATTCAATAAAACAAGTTCAAGAATTAATTTATCCAAGAATTAACAACGTCCAAATTGTCAACATGACACTGCTTTGTGGAGTAAGATTCAAGAATGCTTAGAAGAATATTTTTATGAAAAGATATTGGATGAAACGCAATTATCAATGATATTCCACAAATTTCATGGAGTATAGAAGTCAAAACTTAACCAACTGAGTATAATAAAGAATGAAATAACAAAAGAAATCACCATGCATGCGATAGACCGCACAGACCGGTTATTCCAATAGAATAATAAATAGTGGAACCAGGTCCGACGTAAAATGCACAGACAAGATATTCCAACAGAATAATAATAAAGACGGAACCAGGTCCGGCGTAAAACGTACAGACAGGATATTCCAACAGAATAATAATAATGACGGAACCAGGTCCGGCGTAAAACGTACAGACAGGATATTCTAACAGAATAATAATAAAGACGGAACCAGGTCCGGTGTAAAACACACAGATAGGATGTTCCAACAGAATAATAATAAAAACGGAACCAGGTCTGGTGTAAATTCCAACAGAATAATAGAAATGGAATAACAACAATTCTCTTCATGAATAAGAAAGAATTACACCCCTTACCGTTTTAAAGAAGAACTGAAATAAGAGTAGAGAATAAGCAGAATACTTTTCTATAATTTCTCTATAATTTCTCTCTCTAGAGTTTCAGTGAATTCGTAAGAAATTATGAAGGAATGAACTTCTATTTATAGGAGAATGGAAAGACACTGTGTAAGGATTTATCACGGACGCAATAATTCACGGGCATCAAACTAAACCTTTGGTTGATTCATCAGACGTCTACTTTTCAAATACTAGCACAATTTAGTCAAACAAAACAAAAAATTATAATATAAATATATATATATATATATATATATATATATATATATATAACACATGCTTATTTGAAAAAAACCTCCCACCCGTAGAAAAATTTCCAAGATCCCCCCCCCCCATTTTCTTTCTTCTAATGTGGGTCCCACGTGTCTCCCCCCCCAACATCTCTTAATCACAAGTGGTTCCATTATAAATATACTGAATAACTTTCTACCGATTATTTTGAAAAATGGGTAAATAGGGGTCCATAAAATAAGCAAAATTTACAACAATTACTATAGCAATAATTGAACAAAACTGAGTGACTTCTCACGTAAGCATCAATAATCAATATCGTGTGCTATTGTGCAAACACGCGTATTACTGTACTTTTAACACCGGGTGTTTCAACAGTTAACGGTAAACTTCTGCCGTTATTTTCATAAAGTATTTTTGTCGTTTTCTTAATCCGACAATAATTCCGTTGTAGGGTCCACCAATGATTGTGCCGTTGTACGAATATTCCCTGTTAAAACGAATATTCTCCGACCAATCGAATATTATATAACAACTTGCGTACTTTGTAAAATTTATAAATATTACCCACAACTATAACATTATATCAAATTTACTCCATAATATTCAAAAATAATATTTATATAAAATTCATCTTTATTTATAAAAGTTGGGGTCTTACAGGTTATGTTTGCTTGTAAATATTATACTTGAGATTTGACTATTAATCTCAAGTGTCTTGTTTTGAAGCATATGGTAGGTGGTCGTTCTCCTTCCTTAACAACGGGTGCTGGTGCTGACGTCTTTCCATCCATGTTGAATCTCCTCTTCTTGAAATGTCCATTCTTATTATTTTGGCCCTGATTACCACCGAAGTGGTTACCATTTCTGGCCTGTTGATTCCCTCTACGCTTGTTGTCACCGCTTCGATGACTGCAATCACTGGTATTATCGTTTTGTCGACTGCTCTCTTTTGGTTGCGTTGACTCGTTATCGCGCTCCACTAATTGAGCCCTATTCACAACATCTGAATACAAACACAGTTTATGAGAAATAAGATGTTGAAGTATCTCAGGTTTCAAACCTCGCAAAAATATTCGCGTCATTAGCTCTTCATTATCCACCAAGTGAGACGCAAACCGGGACAACTCAACAAATTTAGCCTCATACTGCGACACGGTCATATTATTCTGCTCCAATTTGATGAACTCCACCTCCTTCATGTGTCGAACACTTTCGGAAAAGTATTTGTCATTGAATAGCTCTTGGAACTTCTCCTAAGACATCTTCAGTGCGGCAGGTTGAGTACGCTTAATCGATTTCCACCAGTAATCTGCCTCTCCTCGCAACATAAAGGCGATAAAGGGAACCTTTTGCTCCTCGGAGCATCCCAAGACATCAAATATCTTGGTGATCTGCTTTATCCATATTTCCGCTATAAGTGGTTTTGGCTCTCCCTTAAACTTCGGTGGTCCCAGCTCCTTGAATTGTTTAGCGGTGACCGTCCGAGAGTTTTCAGTGTTTTCACCTACATTTTGAACAGGAGCCGCTCTCGCCTGCTGTTGTATGAACTGTATAAAACTTCTGAACATTCCATCATTCATCATTTGGTCAGTATTGTTGTTTGCATGAGGATTGTCGCCTTCCTGATGCACATTATCCCGATTATTGATATGTGGTGAATCAACAGTCGCCTGTGCTCCATTGCTATTCTCAACATTCTCGGATGCCATTTTCAGATACTGCCACAAAATAAAAGTTAATTGATATGTCATATATTATCCTTATATTCTGATCGACCAATTAAATACCATGCAAATAAACTTAGGTAGGTCATACTAGCGAAGGAATTCCCCGTCTCTCCCCTCCTAGTTCTATTCTCACATCTTAGCCAGGGATCATATCCCTAAGCTTTGATACCAACTGTGACGCCCCCAAAATAGGTATACATCACCCATCTTGAGTAGTCAGATACAAGGTACATAATTCAAATACAACTTAATAATACAACTGTCGTGTACAATATGACAAAACAGAAACTGTGAGTTTGAATACAAATATTGTCTACTAGAGAGTATCCATACTCAAAAGGAGTCCTCATTACATTTATTAACACACTATTACATAAAATAGTGAGGACTACTAACTAATACTATCATTCGGACCATCACTCCGTTCCCGACTTGTCCCAGCTACGTTCTCATTTTCTGGAGAGAACAGTGAAAGAAAGGGTGAGCTCAACTAGCCCAGTAAGAAATATTATGACTAAGATAATACAGAATAAATTATCATTAGCCTTCAACAATGTTAAACTGATAAAATATAATAGACATCAAGTTTAACTGTAGCGGAACAAGCAATCCATTAAAAGAGTCAAGTAGAAAATAAACTCTACTATCTTTTATGATTTAAAAGGTTTTTCAACACTGTTATCGCTGGGACTCAGCTTAATAAAATAATCCACATTATCGAATCACCCCTGCACTACGGCCAAGGATATTCGTGTATTCATTAATGGTCATGATCATGCCAACAACTGTCCATCAATGCACTACGGGCCAATGAGGACTTTTTCCACATCATTTGTAATATTACGGTCATGATTATACCGAATAATCCCTGGTCATAATCATACCAAGTCCATCTATGCACTACAGGCCACAGATGACTTTCAACATTTTATAAACATGAGGATGATGACAATGATATAAGAATTCAATAAAACAAGTTCAAGAATTAATTTATCCAAGAATTAACAACGTCCAAATTGTCAACATGACACTGCTTTGTAGACTAAGATTCAAGAATGCTTAGAATAATATTTTCATGAAAAGATACTGGATGAAACGCAATTATCAAGGATATTCCATAAATTTCATGGAGTATAGAAGTCAAAACTTAACCAACTGAGTATAATAAAGAATGGAATAGCAAAAGAAATCACCATGCATGCGATAGACCGCACAGACCGGTTATTCCAACAGAATAATAAATAATGGAACCAGGTCCGGCGTAAAACGTACAGACAGGATATTCCAACAGAATAATAATAAAGATGGAACCAGGTCCGGCGTAAAACGCACAGACAAGATATTCCAACAGAATAATAATAAAGACGGAACCAGGTCCAGCGTAAAACGCACAGACAGGATATTCCAACAGAATAATAATAAAGACGGAATGAGGTCCGGTGTAAAACACACAGACAGGATGTTCCAACAGAATAATAATAAAGACGGAACCAGGTCTGGTGTAAAACATACAGACAGGATGTTCCAACAGAATAATAGAAATGGAATAACAACAGTTCTCTTCATGAATAAGAAAGAATAACACCCCTTACCGTTTTAAAGAAGAACTGAAATAAGAGTAGAGAAGGAGCAGAATACTTTTCTATAGTTTCTCTATAATTTCTCTCTCTAGAGTTTCAGTGAATTCGTAAAAAATTATAAAGGAATGAACTTCTATTTATAGGAGAACGGACGCAATAATTCACGGGCATCAAACTAAACCTTTGGTTGATTCATCAGACGTCTACTTTTCAAATACTAGCACAATTTAGTCAAACAAAACAAAAAATTATAATATAAATATATATATATATAACACATGCTTCTTTGAAAAAAACCTCCCACCCATAGAAAAATTTTCAAGTTTCCCCCTACCCCATTTTCTTTCTTCCAATGTGGGTCCCACGTGTCTTCCTCCCCCCCAACATCTATTAATCACAAGTGGTCCCATTATAAATATACTGAATAACTTTCTACCGATTATTTTGAAAAATGGGTAAATAGGGGTCTATAAAATAAGCAAAATTTACAACAATTACAATAGCAATAATTGAACAAAACTGAGTGACTTCTCACGTAAGCATCAATAATCAATACCGTGTGCTACTGTGCAACTACGCGTATTACTGTACTTTTAACACCGGGTGTTTCAACAGTTAACGGTAAACTTCCGCCGTTATTTTCATAAAGTATTTTTGTCGTTTTCTTAATCCGACAATAATTCCGTTGTAGGGTCCACCAATGATTGTGCCGTTGTACGAATATTCCCTGTTAAAACTAATATTCTCCGACCAATTGAATATTATATAACAACTTGCGTACTTTATAAAATTTATAAATATTACCCACAACTATAACATTATATCAAATTTACTCCATAATATTCAAAAATAATATTTATATAAAATTCATCTTTATTTATAAAAGTTGGGGTCTTACAGGTTATATTTGTTTGTAAATATTATACTTGAGATTTGACTATTAATCTCAAGTGTCTTGTTTTGTTTTCAAATTTAAACTTGAGTCTATTAGTCTAGAAATTATAAAATAACTTGTTAGAACATTCACAACAATTTTCTTATCTTTATCCCTACTCTGCAGTGCTATTGGGTCATTCTGCAAAATTGAGATTCAATTTTTTCAATATGTACCCAACAGGTTCCTTATATTGATTATTTAAATAATGAAATTTAAAATTTAAAAGTTCCAACAGTCAAAATATCAAATTAATAATAATCTTATAATTTATAAAAGAGAGAGTATAATTTATTAATTATATTCCACTGTAAAATAATTTTTATTTTATTTTAAATTTTAAGTAATTTATGGAAAGAGTATTGAATGGATTGTAGTTGCAAATGTACATAAGATCAATATTAACTTTTAAAAAGTTAATTTGTGATATTTTTAAATTTAAATTTAATATGATTCATTTAAATTTTGAAAATAATAAATTTTATAATTAATAGTACTTTTATAATATTTATAATTATATTGGCATATATTAAATAAATTTATATCAATTTTAAATTTGAATATGTTTGAAATTAATTTTTTTTAAAAAGTCAATATTAAGTTTATAATTTGAAAATGAAGTAATAAAAAAATGTCAATATGTGTATGATTGATGAATTGTCCACTTAAATGAGGGTGTGAAATGTCATTTTGTATATATAGAGAACGGTCTTTTGATTCCCTCACATGAGGAGTAAAATCCTATATAGGAAATAAAATAGAGAGTCAAATAAGGATAAGAAAACTGTTGAATAATAATTTATTGATGTATTCTTCAAAATTAGAGATAAAAAGTTGATTAAAGAAATTATTATTAATAATCTTAGTTTTTAAATTATAATTATAATTTCAAAATTATAATTATTTTAAATAAATATAGCCTTGGATAAATATAGCATTAACACTAATTAGAATAATATAATACTCGCAAACAAACATACCTTGAATTCTGCAATTTCTATTTTCCTGCTTGCCCCGTGTCCTCGGGAACACTGCAGACAGAACACAAGACTAAAAAATTTAGGGCCAACTCAACTACTCCGACTTAGCAGCGAAGTTAAACTAAAACACCCGACCCTCGATACGAAGCCTAGATACTCTCCGGTCTCCATTGAAGCCGCTGAAGCTGCAATAATCTTTCTATGCATTGGTGCTAACTGTTTCTTCATCTTTCTTCTGCAGATCTTCTCATATTGTTGAAAGGTATCAATTTCATTTTTTGATTCTACTTCCTAACAATTTTGTTTGAAATTTTAGGATTCTTTTGTTTGTTTATGTAATTGATAGGGTTTTCGATTCAATAATGCAGATTTTTATCGCATTTTTCTGCCAAGAATTAGGAAATTTCTGTATAGGGTGAAAACTTGATGATTTCTAGGGTGATTTTTTTTTCTTTCTGATTTGGGTAATTCTGTTTGGTTTGTTTTTGTTGTTGATTCCCCCCCCCTTTTGGTGGGTTTTCATACGGTGTAATAAGGTTAAATTACCTGTACTGTAGCATTTCTATTTTTCCAGTTTGTGGGGTTGAGTTGGGGTTTTATAAGCTTAACATTTTAGTTGTGCTAATTTGTTGGATTGGACTTTGGAGGAAGGAATTACTATAATCTAAAACTTTCTTTCAATTGTTTTGTATGACAGTTTTTGATTGCTTGTTTTCCATTATGGCAACTATGGAAACTGAAGCTAGTGCAAATCAATTAAATAATGGGGAAATTGTCCTTAAGAAATTGGATGAGAATTGTGTAAGTATAGAAGCTAAGGATGCTGTTAAGCTTTCACTGCCATCAGGGATGCCTGTTTCTCCTGATTTAGACGCAGAGAGTGGAGGCTTACCTCCTGATTTTGCATCGCCAAATACGGTGCTTACTTCACCTCCAGAAACAACATGCTTCGAGTCTCATCGGCATTACTATGACACGTGTTATCGTAATGAAGATAGCCCCTGCACCCCAAAGGAGGGTTTCTTTGATCCTTTTGCTCCTGGTGCCGACAAGTTCATGCTGGCTCCACTTTGTAGGAAATACCTGCAAGAACCGAGGAGCAGTGCTGCTCGGCGCCTTAATTTCAATTCCTCTGTGAAGTTTGCGGGATATGAAAAGTGTGAAAGTGATGCTGAAACAATCTCAGACGAAGAGTTGTTACTGGAAACGGTATATGTTGATCTATTGGAAGTAATCGTCTCTTCACAGGCTGTTTCAGTACAGACCGAGACCTCTATTCCTGAGATTTCAATGATGTATCCGGTTCCTGCTGAATTTAAGACCCCTGCTGAATTTAAGACCCCTACTTGTGAAGCACGTCTCAGCGGTGTTGCTGAAACCTGTCCTGGTGCTCCGATGAAGGCCACAAAGAAATTTAGGAACATTGACAAAGGGTTATGCAGAAAGCTTGAATTTTGATTCTGGAGTATGCAGAAAGCTTAATTATTGATTTTGAGAGCCCATTTGGTGATCTACATAGAATACAACTTTTTATAACTGTGCTGCTAACTTATCCATTTTGTCATGGATTGTTGTGCTTGTATGTCCCTCTTTACTTTTGAAATTTTTTACATATTTATTCCCAAAGTTTCTTATAAACTTGTGTTGTTGATAGAATCTGTTATAATGGGGAGCAAATATTTCTGACCAAGTGTGTACTCTAGTTAACATTATATATTAAGCTTAACTGGTATTGAACTTGGATTTCTATTTGATGAACAACAAATGATTTCATCTGTTAGTATGTTGTTTCTACACTTTGACTATAAATTTTCCGTGATAATACTTTTGAAGTCTTTATAATTATAGTTTCTGGCTTGGCCATCCCTTGCATCTGCATTAGTTATTAATTTCTCTTTCCATGTGTTTTTCTGTCTAAGATCTCTTTGGGTGTCTAGGCTGCTAATTTGATGAACGCTTCTCCGTCCTTGTACAGTCTCTCTTTTCATGCTAATTTTTATCCATCTTTTATAAGATAAGAAGTTAGTTCACAATTTCTTTTATCCATCTTTTATAAGTTAATATGTTCCATATTAAAAGCTGATTTGAGGTAGTTGATCCTATTAGCATGTCTTGAAGATTTAATTCCTAGCTTGGTTGTATTGATGAATTAAGAAATGATATTGAAGGTTCTTGATAGAAATTAAGAAAAGTGAGGGCCTAAAAGAAATTAAAACAAGAGGGAATATACTTATGTCCGGATGATCGTAAATTGAGTGCCAATTAGAAATCTGACCAGTATCCAGTTAGTCTGTATTTGAAACTTTCACTGAAGCAATTCATCAACAAATAAAAAATAAGATCTCTTCCTCCAATTTGTAAGATTTCAAAAATTATTTGATTTTCTCTGCTTTGTTTTCCAAGGATTTCAGTTGCTGAACACTTCTGAATGAAATTCAGTGATTTTGTTTAATTGCAGTGAATTGATAGTTATTTGTCTAAAAGCTCTCTTACTAAAATTGTTCAGTCACTCAAAATTAAGTGGCGAATGCTTCTCAGACAGTGGAGGCACCAGAGCAATTCTCTCAGTCAAAGCACAATATTCCATCCAGATGCTTCATGAAATGAATAAACCTATTTCATGAGCAAGTATGTAACCATGGATTGCTGAAGAACACTATTTCTGATGGGTGTTACTTGATTATTGTCGAATTTGGAATGATGCAAACTCCTAGGGCATGTGCTTTTTTGGCTTTTGTCATTACCTTTGTGAGAGACTATGCCAGTGATTGTGCTAGACTGCCCCATTTGGCATCTCAACTCAGTGCTACTGGTCTTGTGCCTGTTGATCTGTTCATTCATCTCATGTTGCCTCGGTGGAGAAGGATCATTTTGTTAACCAATTTATGGTTTTTGCAGCCATGGTGGTAGGAATTTTGTTCAGTTTTTTGTAATGCCACCTTCCTGTAAGATATGTCAAGAGATTAGGTCTCACAGCAAATTTGTTGTAGGATTTAAATGCTGAAGCTGTTGTAGCATCTAGTGCAAGAAGTATGGCTTTATTGAATATTTTCGTTAGTTTCATGGATAATTTTCTTTAAGATTGTATGACTGCCTGACTTCACAATTGTGGTATTTGTGTTATTAAAGATTGCTACCAAACACTTAAAGAAAATGTAAGTAATTTGTAACAGAAGTTCGGAAGTTGAGCAAGAATCTGATTGATTTGTCTTCAAAAAGCTGTGAGGAAAAAGCAAGGACTGGATCATAATGGGATTGGGGGTTTAGCGTTCATGCAAAATTGTTTGCCTGAGATTGGTTTGGCTTAGGTACCAGATCAGGCGTAGATCCTTTGCATAACAGAGACTATGTAAGTCGATTCCTTACTATCCTGTAACCTAAGGTTGGTAGCTCTCCTATACTGAAATGTGTTGGAAACCTTGGTGGTGGCATGAGTACCAAAGTTGTGTTTAGTAAAATTTTAGCTTTACGTTGGTTCTTATTTATTCTGTAATTCTGATGCTATTAAGTATTGGTCTTCTTGTCACATGTCAGGTATTTACTGCAGAGCTTGCAAGCAGTTACTCTTCTTTCTGGTTTTGATGGTAAGTTGTGGCTTAATCTTGCTATCAGTATTCAGTGCCAATGATTAATGCATTGTCCTTTGAGCAATATGGATACTGGATACAAGTATGTCCTCTTTCTTTCTGCTTGATAACAAAGTGCTCCAGATCTTCATATTAGTTATATATTTGGTACACTTTGGACACTATTGAGTAGGTTAAGTCTTTCGCAGTATGCATTTGTAGGTTAGGAAAGTTTCTCTAAGATGTACAGCAGCAATAAAATTAAAGGGTGTCGGAGAATAACCCATCACAAAGGCATAAGATCTTTCCACAAATTAGAAAGCAGTATGAATTCCTCAAACTGAATACAAACATATGGAAAAGAGGCTGCAGCACTTATTTTTGCATAGATGCTAGCGCTATATTGCATCCATGAAATTCACATTTTAGGAAACCCTTCTTCAACCCCCTTTTTTTATATATGTATTTTGTGGCTTTGTAATTCCTGTTGCGCCTCTCTTTTATGGATATGGATGCTGACATTTTCTTCTTCCTTTTTTTGGGTTTTGTATACGGTGGAACCTGCAGCCACTACTCTAAAGGGTGAATGGTGTGGACTAGATAAACCACCAAGTTTATTATGTGACTGTACGAATTGAGTCTTCATATGTTCTTCCAAGTTGGATTCACTAGTCGTGACCTATGAACTATGAAGTATGAACTGAGCTATGAGTGCAATACCACCACTTGATTCTTATTTTCTCCCACAAGGTTGTCCATGTCATTTAGTTCCTGAACTTGAACTCAGATATTTTTATGGATCATTATATCTTGGATTTTTGGAATATTGCTGTTTAACAAGTGATTTGATCTCATCCTTGTTCACAAATAGCCTATGTAATCGCTTTGGGATAATTTCTTATGGGGTTTGAGTATCCTGCCATAATAATATCTCTTCGCAAATGAACGGAAGCAGATATAACTTATAAAAATAAGAATCGATGCAGATAAATTTTTGTTTTTATTTTTATTCTGCAGTTCTCAGGTGAGGCAGAGGAGCATGTATCTTCACATTACCAATGAGATGTCCATCATTTTAGTTAGTGTAGTCATCCATTTGTCTGATTCGTGTGCTTATCTGTTGATCAAAATGGTTTGATCATCAAATTTAATGTTCTAAATGGTTGATGGTGGAACCAAGCACACACGAGAGTAGTGTGTAATAGGACTATAGGAGGATGTCACTTAATGTGAACTTTTAAGTACTGGCGTTCGGTATGTATACGCCATATTGTATAAAGTATAACTTATTATCTCGAGTTTGCGCATCTATTTTTGATGATATAACTAAGCATGTTATGGTTTCATTTCATGCTAATACAATAACTTTCTTTGTATGTGATCATTCCTTGTTGCTTGCGTTTGAAAATATGGTTGCATCGTAATTATATTGCTACCTGCAGTGCAATCTCACTTCAACATATGTAAGTAAAAAGGTTGGGCATTATGGAGTTTTCTTCTAATCTTCTCGATCGAAGGCTGCGACTTTTCACTGCTCAATAGACGAATTTGCTATTTTCAGTTTGGTGCTTAATGATACTCCAAATGGTAAATAGACTTTTCTGTTTTCCCCATCAAAGGCAATGACTTTTCACTACTCATTAACCTTATTTGCTATTTCTATCCCCTCAGTACCTAATTATACTCCCGTTGGCAGATGGATTCAATGGAAAGCTTCTCTGTCCAGGCATATGCTTTTTAATGCTGATGGTTCTTTTTTGAAAGAATGTACAGGAGGCCCCGTAGAGAGTCTAATGTATAATGGAGATTGTATTTCTGCCTTCTCAACCTGTTCTGGCTCATGTCCATATATATATATATATATATATATATATATATATATATATATATATATATATATGTACTAAATTTACTTCTTTCTTAGCAAATCTGTCAAGGATGAAAAGCCTTATTTTGCATTTAGGTCTCCTTAACTCTTTTTTGCCAATTGGGGTTAGGACTGTGCCTGCCACTCCTCCGTGAATGATTAGCAAAAAGGAAATTGTGCAACTTTCTTCATTTATGGTATTTATTTGCACTCTTAGGTTACATTTCCATTAATTTTTTTGTACTTACTATTAATTTTTCTCGGGAAGGGCTTGCTATTTTGTTGGGATCTTTGTGGCATGTTTTGCTTTGCACAATTCGTATGATGAAAAGCAAGTTTTATTTCCACACGAGATGTTTATATTTTCACAAGGTTCCGATGAGAGACTGCTAGCAAGGTGGAGATATTAAAAACACTAGGGCTAGGGATATGTTTATTAAAATGGCTATGTTTGTTTACAAAAATTGATTGGGGGGGGGGGGGTGAAAGGATTTTTTGTACAAATTAATTTTGACTTTTTAAAAAACAGAGTTTAGTCTTTTTTATAATTGCACCGAGTTTATGAGTTTGGTGCGGTTTGGTTTTGAACCGTGTGGTGTTATTTCATTTGATGCAGTTTCGGTTTCAAAATCAATTGAAAAAACGAAATTTTATGCAATTTAAATTAACAATTTAGCATCACATAATATTAAATTTCGCTTTGATAACACACAACTATCACTAAATTCTAATTGATAAGGAATTAGCAGGTGGTTGTTCAGTGCTGAATATGGTGAGAAGGGGATGGGAACGAGAAGCAGAGTAGCCCATGAATGAACTTGATTCTTAACTTGGGTATTCTGTCTCTTATTTTGGTTCTAATTTGGTAATTTTTGTCCTTTTTAACAGGCTTTTTGTCGAAAAGTTGCTTTGCGGAGGTAATAATTAAGCACGTAGGAATAATTAATTAATTAATTATATATAGCAGCCTACATAGGAATAATTAAGCACATGTTATATATATGAAGCAATAAAATTAGAAGAGTGAGTTTAAGTAACTGGTGAACACACACACAATCACTAAATTCTAAGTGATAACAATATTTTATTTTTAATGGGTTTTATTTGGTACAGTTTTGATTTTATGCGTGCGATTTTGTCCAGTAACCAAAATCAAATCGTAAATTCGGTTTTTCAACTTACTTAAAACCGCTACATACGTTTTCAAACTATGCAAACTCGCAGGATATAGTTGCCTCCTCCCAGTCGTACAATCGAAAGAAGTTCTTCAAGCGTCAATAAATAAAAATTTTTTACTGATGTATTTTGACCCCCTATAAACACGTTCTGGTTCCGCCACTAAGTCAAATATATATATACTAGCTGTGTCCCGTGCCTTCGACACTACATGATCGATGGGATTTATTCCAAACTTTTGGACGGCCCAAATGATGGATAATTAGGAAGAGAATATATTTTAGGGAGGAAGTGAAATGTAACTTTGGAGAATATAAGAACACTTTGATTTCACTTAATTCAAATGAACAAAATACAAGACTATTTATAGGACTCATAGGACACTTCTAGATCCACAATAATAATTACTACATGACCACTTTCATGTACATGAACCTAACCATTACATGTTCCAAGACAATTCAAATACATTCATGTACTTAGATATCACCAATTCATGTACTAATATTAATTAAGATATTTCTTGAATAATCTAGAATATATTTGGTTTAGTTAACAAGGCCTCCCGTAAACCAAATTTATTCTTCACTCCGAGCTTAGCGATTTGCTTCTTGAATACTTCTCCAGAAATCGACTTTGTAAAAATGTCAGCTGCCTGCTCCTCAGATTTACAATACTTGATATTAATAATTCCATCATTCACAAGTTCCCTTAAGAAATGATATCGAATGCGAATATGCTTTGTCTTTCCATGAAGAACTGGATTTTTGGTAACTGAAATTGTTGAAGTATTATCACAAAACAAAGTTGGATCAGCTTCTTTTTTTTGCTTGAGATACTTCAAAATTTCTTCTAACCAAACTAGATGACATCCAGCATGTGCAGCCGCTATATATTCAGCTTCAGTTGTTGAAAGAGCAACAATTGGTTGTTTCTTTGAACTCCAAGAAATAGCTCCGCTTCCTATATTAAAAACATAACCTGAAGTACTTTTGCTATCATCAATGCTACCTCCAAAATCACTGTCTGTGAATCCAGTAAGACTAACTGGAACACCAGTTTCATAAAAAATTCCATAATCAACTGTGCCTTTCACATATCTCAAAATTCGTTTTGCTGCTTCCCAATGTTCTGAGTGAGGCTTCTCCATGAACCTGCTAATCATACTAACAACAAACATTAAATCTGGTCTTGTGGCAGTTAAATACATCAAATTTCCAACCAAACTCCTGTAAATAGTTGGATCCACAAGCTTTCCTTCACCTTTCTTGCTTAACTTAAGCCCAGTAACACATGGAGTTGAAACAGAATTAGCATTCTCCATTTTAAACTTTTTCAAAATTTCCCTTGCATATCTCCCTTGAGAAATAAAAATTCCCTTACTGGACCGACTAACTTCAATGCCCAAAAAATGATGTAATTCTCCCAAATCAGTCATGTCAAACTCTTGTTTCATTGAAGCTTTGAAATCATTAAGCATCTCCATATCATTACCAGTAAAAATGAGATCATCAACATAGAGACTTACCACCATAAATCTTCCTTTTGAAGGAATAATTTTGATGTATAAAGTATGCTCTTGAGGACATTTTTGAAAACCATTCTTCTCAAAGTAAGAATTAATGCGACTATACCAAGCCCTTGGTGACTGTCTCAAACCATATAAAGCCTTCTTTAACTTGTAAACTTTCTCTTCTTCACCTTTCTTCACGAAACCGGGTGGCTGATCAACATAAATTTCTTCCTCAAGAAACCCATTTAGAAATGCCGATTTGACATCCATTTGGAATAACTTCCAATTATTTTGAGCAGCAAGTGATATAATTAAACGAACAGTATCAAGTCTTTTCCTTCCTTTTGTGCATACCCCTTTGCAACGAGCCTCGCTTTGTACTTATTGACGGAGCCATCTGAATTTAACTTTGTCTTAAAAATCCATTTAACTCCAATGGGTCTTTTGTTTGGTGGTAAACTGACGAGCTCCCATGTGTCATTTCTTTCGATAGCCATAATTTCTTCCTTCATGGATTGTTTTCATTTTTCTTCTTTTGCTGCATCTTCATGGGAGATTGGATCTTCTCCTGCATAGAAAACAAAGAAAATAGCTCCTGCATCTACTGGCTCCGTAGTATCATAAATCTCCTGCAAAGTTCTTGTCTTGATTGCTTCGGGGCTGATATCAGAAGATGCTCCTGTTAAGGATGATGGAACATCAGTTGGGTTCAAGGATGAATCATCTTCACTTGGAATACTGCTACAACCTTCCAAATCCTCCACGAGCAATGGTACCTCATCTGCAGTATTTATGTCAGCATCATTGAAAAAAGATTTTTCATCAAAGTTTACATCCCTACTAATGACAATTTTCTTTGTTTTTGGATTATATAGCTTGTAGGCTTTTGACCTTTCACTGTATCCAACAAAAATACATTTTTCTGCCTTGTCATCAAGTTTTGTCCTTATTGCATTTGGTACATGAGCAAAAGCTACACTTCCAAAAATCTTCAAGTGTTGGACACTTGGTTTTCTCCCATACCAAACTTCATGAGGAGTACAATTTTTTAAACTTTTTGTTGGTGACCTGTTGATCAAGTAAACCGCACAAGAAACAGCTTCTGCCCAAAATTGGCGTGGCAACCTTTTTCTTTTCAACATGCATCGAACCATGTCTATGATTGTATGATTTTTCCTCTCGCAAACACCATTTTGTTGCGGTGTATAGCGAACTGTCAATTCATGCCTTATGCCATTATCTTTACAAAAAAGCTGAAAATCATTTGAAAGATATTCTGACCCTCGATCTGTTCTCAAAGTCTTTATGTGACAACCAGAAAATTTTTCAACTTCTGCTTTAAAAATTTTAAAAGCTTGAAAACTTTCTGATTTTTCATGGAGAAGATAAGTCCACACTTTTCTTGTGTAATCATCAATAAAAGAAATGAAGTATCGATTACCTCCAAAAGATGACACTGTCATAGGTCCACACAGGTCTGAATGAACAAGTTCAAGCGGTTGTCTTGCACCCCATGAAGATTTTGAGGGAAATGGATTACGGTGCAACTTTCCCAACTGACATGCTTCACAAGTCTCCTCCGTTTTATTAATCTGGGGTAATCCATTCACCATTCCTTTCACTGCTAACAATTTTAGGCTGTCGAAATTCAAGTGGCCATACCTGTCATGCCACAACTTGGAAACTTCTTCATTAAAACCAGCGAAACAATGAAAATTTTCCACTTGGAGAGGAAGTGGAAATAAATTATTCTCCGCCAAGCTAATCTTTGCCACAACCTGATTATTTTTTGACAGAGTACACAATTTATCATGAAAGAATATATCAAACCCTTTTCGCAAAAGTTGTCCAGTACTTAGCAAATTGCTTTTAATGCCTGGAACAAAATAAACATCTGACATTTTTTCAAATTTTCCAAATTTTGTTTTGAAAGTGACTTCTCCAACTCCTTTAATTGTATAGGCTCTAGCATCACCAATTTTTATTTGCCCAAAATTTGACTCCACCAGGGTAGAAAATAAATCCTTATTCCCTGTCATATGTTTGCTAACACCACTATCCAAATACCAAACATGATTATTATTTTCTTGACAAGCAATTAATAATGACTCTGTACAATCTTTCTCAACTGATTCATTTTCATGCACCAATCCCGATTCTTTTTTGATAGATGGTGCAAACCAACATTCACTGATTTTATGACCAGGCCTATGACAATGAAAACATTCAATATATCCTTTTCTCCCTCTTTGATTAAAAACACGACCTCTTCCCCTTTGAGAATTGTTTGAATACTCAAATGACTATTCCTTAAAATTATTATTGTTACCTTGTGATCCTCTTCCATTTCCACGAAAATTGGAGCCTCTACCTCTGTTTCCTTGGAAGCCACCTCTTCCATGTCCACGACCTCCTCCACGGCCGTGACCACGGGGAGCACCTCGGCCTCCCGTAATTTCAGACTTGAGAGCTTGATCATTAGAAGGTGGATTTCTTTGATTAACACGAAACTCATGTGCTTTTAAAGAAGCATGCAAATCTTCCAAAGATAATTTTGACACATCTTTGGACTCTTCGATAGCTACCACGATAAAATCAAACTTTTGTGGTAAGCTTCGAAGAATTTTCTCAACAACTTTTTGATCTTGCAAAACTTCTCCATTAGTTGCCATTTGGTTAACAATTGAAGTAACTTTTGAAAAATAATCAGCAATAGTCTCATTTCCTTGCATTTGCAACTTCTCAAATTCTAAACGCAAAGATTGGAGTCGTACCTTTTTTACCTTTTCTTCACCTTTATATATTGATTGCAAAATATCCCAAGCTTCTTTTGAAGTTTCTGCCTTCGAAATTCTATCAAAAATTGGTCTTTCAATTGCTTAATAAATTTGGAAGAGCGCCTTGTTATCCTTTTCCTTTTTCTCATTCAAACTATTTTTCTGGGCTTGTGACAAACCCTCTTCAGTTTCTGGTTCTTCATAACCATCTTCAACAATACTCAACAACTTGAAAGACTTTAATAATACTTTCATATTATGGCTCCAATAATCAAAGTCTTCTCCGTTAAAACGAGTAATTAGAGAGACTAAATTGTTTGAATTTGCCATCACGACGTTGCTTTGAAAAAATCAACAATGATTCCGAGTTCCCACTTTGCACACCAGGTGACTTTTTTTTGAAATTAGGTGGTACCTGCTGAACGACTTTTCTAGAGAAACAAAAATAATAATAGCTGGCGTGCTTAGTTTTGCCCCTGTTATATTGTTCCTTTGTTGAATACCACTTGTTCACAATATCACAATATCACAAAATTGACTCAGCTGCTTTCACGTTAAAGCAAGGCAGAAGAATACTTTTGGTATTGATGATGGGACCACGTGTGGATATTGTGAATATTGGCGCTACTGTTAAGACCAAAGTTCTGATACCACTTTGATGGATAATTAGGAAGAGAATATATTTTAGGGAGGAAATGAAATGTAACTTTGGAGAATATAAGAACACTTTGATTTCACTTAATTCAAATGAACAAAATACAAGACTATTTATAGGACTCATAGGACACTTCTAGATCCACAATAATAATTACTACATGACCACATTCATGTACATAAACCTAACCATTACATGTTCCAAGACAATTCAAATACATTCATGTACTTAGATATCACCAATTCATGTACTAATATTAATTAAGATATTTCTTGAATAATCTAGAATATATTTGGTTTAGTTAACACCAAATAATTTATTAAACTGAGCGGAAAATTCAAAATCAATTGTATTTTGTAAAAAAAAATCAGTCAAAATTTTTTTAGAGTAGTATTCAGTTATTTTTTGGAAAATTGTTCCACACTAACATTGTTGTAAATTCCTTCTTTATTGGCAATGCCAAAGTAGGATGAAGCCATTAACCAGATGCTTTTTCCAGCCTTTCTTCTTCTCCAACTGAAAAAGCTGCCGTCTTCATTTCCCCCAGTTCTCCGTTGTAATAGCTCCCTTTTTAGTGCATCTTTTTCAAATTGCTCCGATAATTTTTGGGTCACTGAAATTGAAGATGAAGATGAGAAATACACCCGCTTGTTGCGAAAATGCGCCGAATCATCAAGCTTACACCATGGCAAAGCAACCCATGCGAAATTTATCAAAACTGCGATTCACCCTTCGGTATATTTACAGAATCATCTGGTTAACATGTATGTGAAATGTGGGGATTTTGTGGATGGTCTCCAGGTGTTTGAAGAAATGCCCAAAAGAAATGTAGTGTCCTGGACTGCTGTTATTGCGGGTTTTGTTCAGCATGGTGGTTCTTTGGAAGCTCTTTCTTTGTTCTCCCGGATGCACAAGAGTGGAAGTAAGCCTAATGGGTTTACCTTTGTTAGCGTTCTCCAAGCGTGTTCTTTCTCCAATAGCTTGATGCCTGCGTACCAAGTTTATGGGATGATTGTTCGGTTTGGGTTCGAATCAAATATTTATTTGGTGAATGCTTTTTTGACTTCATTATTGCGCCATAAAGAATTTGGAGAGGCTTTGGATGTTTTTGAGAAGTGTTTAGATAGGGATATTGTGTCTTGGAATGCCATGTTGGCTGGTTATTTGCAGTATTCTTATTCGGATGTTCCGGGTTTTTGGTTTAGATTGAATCGGGAGGGGGTGATGCCGGATAAATATACTTTTGCTAGTGTTCTGACCGGGTTGGCTGCTCTTTCTGATCTTGAATTGGGCTTGCAAGTTCACGCAAGGCTTGTTAAGTCTGGTCATGGAAGTGAGATGTGCGTAGGGAATTCTTTGGTAGACATGTACTTGAAAAATCAAAACTTGGTGGATGGTTTTAAAGCATTTGAGGAAATGCCTTCCAAAGATGTGCACTCCTGGACTCAAGTGGCTGCTGGGTGTCTAAATTGTGGTGAACCTAGCAAGGCACTAGAGATTATTGAAGAAATGAGAGAGATGGGTGTAAAACCAAACAAATTCACTCTTGCTACTGCCTTTAGTGCCTGTGCGAATTTGGTGTCTTTAGACGAGGGGAAGAAAATCCATGGGTGGAGAATTAAACTTGACGATGAGGTTGACGTGTGTGTGGATAATGCTTTGTTGGACATGTATGTAAAATGTGGATTGATGGATGGAGCATTGGGTGTTTTCCATTCAATGGAAGACAGAACTGTTGTTTCGTGGACCACAATGATAATGGGGTATGCACAAAATGGACATGCCAGGGAAGCTTTAAATATCTTCAGTGAGATGAGGGTGGAGGGTCCTGAACCTAATTATATTACCTTCATATGTGTACTTTATGCATGCAGTCTAGGAGGATTCATCGATGAAGCTCAGATGTATCTTTCCTCCATGACTGATGACTATGGAATCTTACCTGGAGAGGATCATTATGCATGTATGGTAAATCTCCTTGGTCTAGCTGGACGCACAAAAGAAGCTGAGGAACTAATCCTAAAAATGCCTTGTCAACCGGGAGTGCTGGTATGGCAAACCTTGCTGGGTGCTTGTCAACTTCATGGGGATATGAGTACTGCAACCCGTGCGGCAGAGCATGCTTTAAATCTAGACAAGAATGACCCTTCAACTTATGTACTGTTAAGTAACATGTTTGCCGGTACAAGCAATTGGGATGCTGTGGGGATGTTGAGAAAACTAATGGAAAGTAGGGATGTGAAGAAAAGGCCTGGTTCTAGTTGGATTAGCTGAATGGAGATCAGTCAGGACCAAAATAACATAAAGGATTTTAAAAGAATGGGAGTTGACAAGGGCAAAACATCCTAACGCTTATCACAGTGGTACATTTCTGGAGTGCCTGAAGTCATTTGCGCAGGCTCACATTTCTTACTAGTTGAAAGGTGCACTACCTACGCTGAGAATCTCCCTGCTTTTTTGCCTTGTTTCTTTCTTGGCCTTAGTGACTACCGGTACATCTAATGAATTACGATCCTCTCCATTTCAAATGAACTGGAGAGTCTCCATTTCATAGTCCAGATTTAAAATGTGTTGGAATGTGACATCATAAGGATGTGAGAGAGATGATGATAGAAAATATACAAAGAATGTAAACTCTCCGTTTCATTTGAAATGGAGAGAATTCTAGTCCACATCTGATTGCCTTAATATGGGAAGTGGATGCTCTCCCCCCTGGTGGATATAGCGAATCAGGGGGTGACTTTTGTTCCAAACTCTATAGTGTAGTCTTATAGTGTAGTCTTCATAATAATTTTCCATAAACCTTTTTCTTATTTTATACTCTCTCCGTCCCAAAATTAAAAATATATTTTGACTTTGTAGAGTCAATTCGCAGAATTTTAAAAGTCAAAATTATTATAATTTTATTCAAGTTTTGAAAATATTTGAAAATAACAAATATGATAATTAATAGTATTTTATAGTTAATTTACAATTATTATATTTATTTATATTAAAAGTTTTGCTAATTGACTTAAAAAAATTAAAATGTATCTCTAATTTTGAAATAGAGAGAGTACGTAGCTTTCTATTGACTGATTTCTCAAGTATATATTGTCGTGCTACAATTTAAGGTTTATTTTATTTTTCTTAATTCTTGTCGAAAAACTTAGAAAACCTCTGAGGTACAAAGGGGCTGAAAATGGGTTTCAAATGATGGGAAAATATATACTCACCCAGTAAGGGTAAAATGTAAACTCAAACAACAGGTAAGTTGGTAATTATTTCTAGAGAAATGATATTTGCACACGTAATTCTAATATTTTTATATGTGTTTCTCTCAGTCTCTCACATAAAAGTGAGATCACTCTGCTCTTTTGTGAGAAGAAGATTAAGTAGAATTACGTGATATTTGCACACGTAATTCTAATATTTTTATATGTGTTTCTATCAGTCTCTCACATAAAAGTGAGATCACTCTGCTCTTTTGTGAGAAGAAGATTAAGTAAAAATATTAAAATTACATGTGGACTTAGGGTGAAAATATAAACTCAAACAATAGGTGAGTAGTAGGTATTTATTTTATATGTTAAATTTTTTTTTACCATACATACACAACCAAATAACGCTATTGAGAACCCAATCGATTATGAAAGCAGCAGCAAAAGCATAACAATCAACTACAGTAACAACCTATGAAGCATGGGCTTGGACACGATATGATACACGATACGGAATACAACATTCTTCAAAAAAATAAGATACGATGTGTCGGGATATAAATATGTAGTACCCTCACATGGAAATATGTAAAAAAAATTTGTTTATATATTAAGATTTAAGTTATTAATAATACTTCATTCGTTTATAAAAGATTGTCGTTTTAAAAGAAAAAATTTGTTTCAATTATTTGTCGTTTACAACTTTCTAAGAGAATAAATTATTTACTTTTATATATCACCACTACCTTCTCTCAGTGTCCCAAATTTCAACTTCCCATAAAAGGATAGTGATGAAATTTTAAATAAATTTTAATTGTTAAATGATAGTATTAAATGACTTTCTTAATCCATGTGCAAAAATTTTAAACGACAATCTTTTAAGAGTAGAGATAATAATATCTTTACTTTTTAAATAAACATAACATATGGTGCTAAGATAACTCAAGAAATACTATTAGCATCCATCACCCTATTTTTTTTTTTTTTAAACAACTAATTTTTTTTTTAATATTTTATGGAACTGAAATTTTTTCATAATACAATGTTGTGGGCGTGATTTGGATATCTATATCAAAAAATGTATGTACAGTCTGCACAGACTGTACAGACCTGTTTTGTTATACGTTTCTAAATCACATCCAAAACACTGTATTATATAAAAATTCCAGTTCCATAAAATATTAAAAAAAAAATTAGTTATTTTAAAAAAAAAAGCAAAAAAATAAAAAATAAAAAATCCGTATTTAAAGAAAGACCGAAAGTCCGGATAGGAACCGGACTCTAACATCCATATTTAACTTTTGGAGCCGTCTAATCAGATCGAACCAAATTGGTTGCAACAATTTTGTAAGTGAATCTGCCAAAAATCGGATTGGTAGCACATCTATTTGATCGCTTCGAGAGGCGAGGGCGAGTGGTTTTAAAAAATTACAGTATTTTTTTAAACTACTTTACGGTCCTTGCTCTTTCTAAAAGAAATAATTTTATTGCCTTTAAGAGTGTCTAGCCAATTTCCGGAAATAGTAAAAAGAAATGTTGAACGTAATATATAGTTTATGGACTTATTTGTTATATTTTTATAAGAATATTTTATAGTAAAAAGAAATGTTATGAACTATAAAATATTTTCGTGAATCTCAATTGCTTTAAGGCAATTAAATCATATTTTACTTAATTTCCTTTCTTTCTATAATCGCTTGTTATTTCTCTGTCGTATCTTTCTCGATTGAACCCAGATAGATTAATTCTAGTGAAAATCAAATCAGAAATTCAGCATTGGACATTACAGGGTAATGCTGCATATGTTTCTCATCATCTCTGAGCTTTGAAAATTCTGATGTTGAGTTATGAATCTGGATTTGCCAACTTTAAAAGCCAGTATGTGAAATTGACTCAACAACTGCCCTCGAATTTACTCTGCACTTGGAGCTCTACAGAGGCACCTTACTCCCGAGATTATGCTATGAAAGGAAAAAAGAACAGCCCAACACCTGTGAAGTACTAATATTATTATTATTAGTTTTGGGATTATTCAGCTGAACTAATAATAGTTTTGGTGGTTCTTTGTATTTTTGCGCTCCACATCAGCATAGAAAACGGAGTTAATATGCCACCTCAGCACTTCTGTCCGTTTTTTTAACCGAAATCATACGGAAAGACCATTTTGTAATTATTTTAGAGTATAGTTATGCGATTGTAACGAAAAAAGATTCGATAAACACAATGAAAATCGGGTCCTAGTACAGTGACCAAAAAGTCTACTATCCTAAGTCACTAAATACCAAAACATGAGAGACACGGGAGGAATATAAGTAAGGGTGTAAAATGAGTAAACAGTTCGGGCTCGATTCGTATTTGTTAGACTAAAAGTTCAATTTGAACTCAACTCGAAATATAAATGATTCAAATATGAGTAAATTTTAAAATTCAATAAATTACTCGTATATTCTCAAATTATAATTTTCTATAATAATACTTTACAATTTACATTACATTACAAAGATGAGGAAATTATTTTCTGCATGGGGGATGAAACTGGTGACATCATGTTCAATCACATCTATTTTTATTTTAATGAATTCTTTGAGATCCCATTCAAGAGCACAAGAAAGGCAATAATTTCATGAGAGAATCGATCTCCTCAAGAACTGAAATTGAAAGAAGGTTAATTAAATATAACCACTATCATTAATTATTCTAATAATATATATATTCTTTGATTAAGATTAGGATTAGGATACAAATCTTTACCATGCAACAACCAAGAGATGCTGCTGCAAAAATATATTCCAACCAACCACTCGTTAATGGTACCAGCTCCATTTCAAAATTAAAAAATATATATTTATCATAAAAGTATAAAGTGATGTTCTTAATTTATAAAAAAATACTTTTATTTCTAAAATTATACATCCACTTCTAAAAATCTAGGTAAAATTAGTACTCCCCCTCCCATAATAAACGTTTTTATTTGACTTTCATTGTCAAATTAAATTATTTTTAGAATTATTAATTAAAAATATTTATATAGAATTTTCAATTTATAAAACTTGACACTAGTAGTAAATTTTCTGTAATTTATTTTGATCATAATCACTCGGCATATATTTTGTTTATTTTTAAAATTTATTAATTTATAAATGATCAATTTGACAATCAAAAATTATTATCTATTCTTTTAATACTCTCTTGGCGGCAAAGCGAAGGAAAGAAAAAATTATTATCTATTCCTCTCTAATCACTGTTGGAACTAAAAAAAAAAATTTCAATTCATACCCTTGTTTTGTTAATTCTTTGCTGTTCCAAGGGAAACTTTTGGTGGCAGAGTGTGGGGTCAATTGATATTTTATATATATATATATAGGATATAATATATTTTTTGTGACCATAATTTAATAATTTGACTCAATTGATTTATATATATATATATATATATATATATATGTGTGTGTGTGTGTGTGTGTGTGTGTGTGTGTGTGTAATAATTTTTTTTTGAGTATTTTAGCAAATTATATTTTGACTTCACATAGCACAATCTGTTTGTTAAAACAACAGGAGACGTAATTTAAAATAGATGATCCCAACTCATGGAATATCAAATATTTGTTTTTCTCTTTTTTTCCCCACTCTTCTTTTTTGTCTCTCTCTCACGAAAAAGTCTCTTTTCCTTTGTCTCTCTTCTTTTTTTTCTATAATCATTTATATCCCTTCTCTCTCTCTCTTCTTTTTCCATTTTTCTTTTCCTCTTCTCTCTCTTTTATCTTTTTCTTTTCCCTTAGTTTCCCCCTTATTTTGCTTCTTTTACACTTTTATTTTATACACAACTTCAATGATATCCAAATAATTCTTTGAGCGTAAAATTAAAATTATTATTATTGAAGAGGAGAGAGTGATAGAAAAAGAAGAGAGAGAGAGATGAGTAGTGAAAGGGAGAGAAAAGAAGATTGAGAAAACAATGGAGAGAAAAAAAAATCAGATAGAGAGAATTCAAAAGGGAGCACTATTTTTGAATGTATTTTTTTTTTAATAAAGTATTTTTTATTTTTTTTTAATATTGAAAATAAAATAACAAAATAACCCATCACTGATTTTTTTGGAGACCAGACCCTGAAATATTTTCACACCAAAAAAAGGAAGAAAAAAAAAAAAAATATATATATATATATATACACACACACACACACAAACCCTCTTTTCATGGATATAACAAGGCCAGTCGTACCACTAGGCCAAATACCAACTTGTTTTTAGTTAAACTTTCCTTTTCCATGGGGCTTTTGCCGTCCAAGTTTGGATGCCATCAGATGCAATTTGTTCTGTTAATGCTGCAATCTCTTCATTTGCTTCAGCAAGTAGTTACTATCTCTTCATCAACCTCTCCAAGCCCAACCTCACTTTCATCAGCACATGATTTGCATATCCGACAGCAATCTCCTTTTCTCGTATATAACTACTTACCTGAAATGGCATAATTCAGGAGCAACATAATAATCCTTTTCCTTTCACAAAAAGAGTCCAATTTATTTTTGTTTTGTTTTGTTTCACAAACATACATGCAGATTCTACGTTTTAGTAGTACTATTATAAAAATAACGACACTATATTCTCAAAATTAACATTATAATTTTGTCATCATATCAACAATATACTATTCTAATAACTTACTATTTCTGGGATATACATGAATGCAAAATATATTAGTAATTTTTGCAAATGAAACTCTTTTTTGAATAAACATGATACCAAATATAACAATGAAGATCATAATATATATAAACTTATAAATATACGTACGTACCTCGGAGATCACGCAATGAACATGAGAAACAAAGTGACATTCTTGGCAGTAATAAGTTGGATGAAGAAGATGTCGTCTCTCCTCACACGCATCACAGTATAGTTCAGCATTTCCGTCTTCCTCGGGGAAGTCTCTGATGGGAGAGTACGTGAGACTGAGGGGATGAAAGTGACACTTGTGTTTGACGGTACGCGGTAAATCTGACTTCCGGGACAAACAATGGGCATGGATATAGAAATGACAGCCGCGGCAATGTAAGAAGGGGTACTCGAATTTTTGATTACATTTTATGCATTTGATCCTTTCCGTATCAAGTTTAGGACGAGGTCTAGAATTTGAGAAAACAAGGGGGTGGTTGTGGAGCTCAGACTTAACCATGGGGTACATTATTTGCTGCAACGCACATCGCGCTTCTATTTTGAAATCACAAGGATCGCATTGGTAGGAAAAACAGCTGCTGCATTTCTCTAGACATAACTTACAAGAGAAAGGTTGGCTCCTTCGAATATGATCCGCTGAATCGTGGAGGGTGAGAGGATGTAGAGGGTGGATGATGTGTTGGATCTGCTGAGGCAACTGAGTACACGATTTGTGTAAGAATATCACGCAACTAACGCAGAAGGAGATGGAATCTTTCAACGGGAGGTGGCACGCGAAGCAGGGACGAGAATGACCAAAACTTTTATCACGAACGTCGCAACTTATCAATGGATGTGGTTGTCGGCTTGGGTAGAAACGGAGCATTTGAGAGACCGTATGATGATCACCAGCTTTTGAATTGGTTAGCATTATGGTAGCACAGAGAATGTCTAGCATAAAGGGACACTTGGAGCATACAAAGGCAAAACCAGTTCTAGATTCATGACAGGCAGAGCACGGAAAATTCCAATTCAGTACGGGCTGACCGGAAATCTCGAGAGTGTTGAGTTGAGTGAGAGGGCTGTGTTGAGGGTGAAACGGATGATTTATTATATTTCGGGGTAGACTGGCGCATGATTCATGAAGCAAGCGTTTGCATGTTAAACAGACATAAATGGGGGAGGAAGAGAAACCCCGATTATCAAATGAAAGCTCACACCCACCACACTGAAACTCAAAATTGATGCTTTGTTCACAGAGAATCAAGGGGTGTTGATGGCTAGAAATCTGATAACTCGACAAAGAAGAAGAAGAAGAAGAAGAAGAAGAATCAAGGGGCACCAGAGTGGCACACTTCAAGTCCAACATAAAAAAGTTGTCACAGTCGAAACAGCGGTAGCTGTAAGTGCTGTTGATGAAATTTCCGCAAGCATTGCATCGCGGGAATTCGGTAGACCTTTTAGGGGTGTGTGTAAGAGTTAGAGAGTGCTCCGGGTGGAAGGAGTGTGTCAGTACTCGAGGGAAATCCTTGCATGTTTTGTGCAAAACGAACTTGCATGTTGTGCCAAAATCTGACCAGCTGTAACCGCAAGAAAAATGCACCTCATTAGCATAGACTTCCTCTCCACAAATCTCGCACAAAGCTCCTCTAATTGTTCCTGCTTGATCCGTGAGTTTCAGCTGATTATGCTCATGACTGAAATGTCTAGACATCTCTCTCCTCTCCCTGTAAGTGCCGCCAAGGCTCAGGTTCAGCTTCAAAAGAGGATGAAAGTGCTTGTGATGTTACAAAAATCACAAGAAAAAACTTGTTCAAATAGAATCACTCTTTTTTTTTTCTTTTCAATTTACGCACTCGTAGAGCTTCTGGAACAAATCAAATCAATCAGCAAGTGTAGAAACTCAGCGTATCAAACTTCCTTTAAATTTGGATTTGTAAAACAAAATCTTTGGGAAAATCTCAGCCTCCAATAACAGAAAGTTTCAGATTTTCAGCTCAAGATT
The DNA here is from genome assembly GCA_016801055.1 of Panax notoginseng. Classification (NCBI taxonomy): domain Eukaryota; kingdom Viridiplantae; phylum Streptophyta; class Magnoliopsida; order Apiales; family Araliaceae; genus Panax; species Panax notoginseng. The sequence goes on from CM029013.1 coordinate 256,090,966, forward strand.
CTACGTAAAATCTTAAATACAGGCTGCTAAATCTCACACCAGAAAGCCTTCAATTTGCCCGTGGCCCGAGAAGAAAACCTTCAATTTGCTGATAAATATTACTACCTCCATCACATAATAACTGTCGTTTTAGAAGGAAATTTTTTTCCCAATTTATTTGTCGTTTACAACTTTCTAGGAGAATAAATTATTTATTTTCCTATATCACCCCTACCTTCTCTCATTGTCCCAAGAAATTTTCTCCCTTGTATTAATAGTTTTTAATAGTTTTCAACTTCCCATAAAGGGGCAGTGATGAAATTTCACACCAATTTTAATTAATAAATGATAGTATTAAATAACTTTCTTAATCCATGTGCATCAAGCTAAAACGACAGTTATTATGGGATGGAGAGAGTAAATCCTTATTTGTTTGTAAGGATTATAATTTTATATTATAATCCAAGCTAGACTATTAATCATCGGCAAAACTAATGATTTGATCATCAAAGTTGGCACGTTTTATCGAATACACGATCAAACATTTAATTTTTTAAATTAACTAACTACACTAATTAAAATTATTAAATTGAACTATTCCGTCGAATATGGCTCACGGCTGTTAAAAAATTCAACCTATTATCTGACTTGGACTTAATAAAGAAAAAGAAAAAGACATCTTCTTCCATTATCTTCTTCCAATGTACAGCACGACATCTTCTTCCATTATTTGTCATAGGAATTAGGAGATACTACTTTTGAAGCCATACTTTTCTCTTCCCTCCACAGATCCCTGAAATCGCCCAAATCAAACCCTAATTCTCTCTCTAAATTTACATATACTCCAACTTCGATCTTCTATCTACAGCTCTCTCTCTAACTTTTTTCTCCGTTTTACCTTTCTGAACACTTTATCTGCTGATCGCCATCGGTATCTAAAAGTAAATCCAGGACCTTCATGAAGGTTGTTTTAGGGTTTTCACAGTTTGGTCGGTGATATGCCTCAGCTGCGTAGCGGAGTGCGCAGAGGCAAAGCATCGAAGAAACCGATCACTGAAATCGTACCGGAGACTGCCGGATCCGGACCAGTGGAGAAGAACAAGGTCGTTACTGCAGTCATGGGTCGAGGACATCTGGTCTGAGATTATTGTAAAGGATTGTGATGTGTTTGTATTACATGTTTATCACATGGGAATACTACTGGAAACAGTTACTGGACTGAATGCAGAGAATGGTCTCCTTCACTGCCGACTATCTGAATCAAACTTTCTTGTATTTGAATTGAGGGAGCACAACTTCAAATCCAAGCGAGAGCTTGAAATATGCAGAGTCCTTGAGGTGAAGTTACTTTCTGATATTAAGAATAGTTTCGATCGCGTCTCAACGAAAGAAGATGAAATTGGGCAGCTCACTGTCAAACTAACTAGTTTTGAGAAGAAGATAGCAAACGAAAGCCACGTCTGATAAGTCCATGTCATTTTTTTTTTCTTAAACGTCAGATAATAGTCTAAAACATTTAACAGCCGTGAGCCATATTTAACGGAAGGGTACAATTTAATAATTTTAATTAGTTCAATTACTTAATTTAAAAAATTAAAAATTTAATTGTGTATTTGATAAAATATATCAATTTCGATGGTCAAATCATTAATTTTGCCTTTAATCATTATATATAATCATTATATAGTCACATGTTTATTTTTATAAGATTTTTCATGAATTTATTTTTTATAAGTTTAGATTATTATACTATTATCAATAATAACATATTTTAAACTATAATTTATAAACTGTACGACAGTTACGACAAAGATCGTGATAAAAAAATAATTTTTAAAAAATAAATAATATTTAATATTTTCAAAATAAACTTTTATTCTTATAAAAAAAAACTTTTTTACTCAAAATATATACTATTATTTGTAACTAGATAACTGTATTGAATTAAAGCACATAAAGACCGGAATAGTGAAGAACAAATTATATTTAAATTTGCCTCAAATATTTTTTAATTTTTTTAATAAAGAAAAGAAAAGAAAAAAGAGCCACGTCAAATTGATCAGGTACGCAGGTTGGAAGAGAGGAAGGAGTGTATGCCTTTCAGGTAAAGAAATATTGATAGCTCAATTGAAAAAAATCCTAGAGCATACTAATATGTTGGTTAATACTTAATAATTAGACTACTCATATTAAAAGAAATAACTCTTCTGGTGGACATGAAAGAGATATCATAGCATACCTGTTAGGGCTAATTGGGTTATTGATCGAGAGGGAGAGATCACGACTTCGCAGCGGTAGGACTTGGGAAGCTTCAAGATATCCTTTTCTTCCCTCTTCTTTCTTCTTTCTTTTTTCTTTTTTAGCTGGGTTATCTTTCTCTCTTGTTGCTTTCTGGGTGTAGCCCACCATGTAGGTGGCGTGGGTTGCCTTTTCTTTTCTTTTGCCGAGTATTGCTGCTTTTCTGAGTGGGTTATACTACCTCTGTCCCAAATTATCTGCTATTTTAATAAAAAAAATTTATCTTACAATATCTGTATTTTCAAAATTTTAATGTATTTTTTTCTTTTGTTTTTCAAGTTTGCCCCTTTACCTTAATTAATGATAGTCATTGCTCTCATTCATGTCTCTCTTCTTTTTTAAGCATCTTTTCATATTCTCATCAATAAGGATTCATGCGCAGAAAACAAAAAAGTTAGCACATAAGGATATTTTAATATTTTTATTATACATATTGATATGTGTGTGAAACTCTAAAAAACAGATAATTTAGGACGGAGGGAATATTTCTTATATAGTTAATAAATGTGCACCTATTGATTATATTTTGTCTTTTTTAAGTGGGTGTGTATGTTATGCTAATTAATTATGTGATTCTTAATTTTTTAACTATATTTATTATCAATAATTTTTTAAAAAGATTCTTTCAAATTATTTATCAATAATTTTTTTAAAAGATTCTTTTAAATTATCTCACACTATCCTTAAGTCGGTATTTGTTGGGTTACAACGAAGAAACTTAGAAATTACTCTATATTAAATTCTATGTTCAGAATGGTATTTAATTCAAAATTATAATTTGAAAGAGAATAAAATAATAAATCCAAAATACCTTAAAAAAATAATGGAGTATTCATTTCTTTAGAATGAATTATTTAAAATGGAATTATAGGACTTCAAACATCTTTTTGAAGAGTAACCAAAAAATTCAAACATGTTGGGACTTGTGATTCATAACTTAGAAATTATTGAAAAAGACTAGTGCATACAGTGGCGGAATCAGAATATTTTTAGAGGGGAGTTAAAATACATCAGTAAAAAAAATTTATTTATTGACACTTGGAGTGCTTCTTTCAAATTCATTTTGTCCAATTATAGTATTTCACAACATCATATTCCAACCTTTGTCAACCTTTGAGTTGTGAGTCTAATGACTTTAAATACATATATATATATATATATATATATATATATATATATATATATATATATATATATATATTAATTTCCTCCGAACTATGGGACTATTAATCAGACTTTGAAGTTTTAGTCAACTGATTAGCTATTTTTATGGATAAATTACAAATTATAATATTATACATTCAAAACCTTATATTGTGGTTCTGGTCATCTTTGTAAGACCCCAAATTTTATGAAATAAAAGTATTCAATTTTTCTTATAATTACTATTCAGTAAATGGTTAAATTGATAAAAGTTTAAAGTTATAGGTGAAATATGAAATTTTTTTCAAAATAAGCAAGTGGTTATAAAATAATCATTGTTGTCGGGGAATATTCGTTTGGTCGTGGAATATTCTTTCTGTCGGGGAATATTCGTACGACGGCGCAGCTATTTGTGGGCCCCATAACGAATAACTGTCGGGTGAAGAAAACGACAAATTTGAGTTTTTACAAATAACGGCGTAGTTGTTACCGTTAACACTGTTGGAATACCCAGTGGTTAAAATACAGTAATACGCGTTATTGCACAGTAGCACACGGTATTGCATAGTATTTTTGAAATTATTGATTCTTACGTAAGAAGGCACTACTCAATAATTGTTACAGTAATTACTGTTCAATATTTTATTTTATTGATTCAATAATTGCTACGTTGAAATTTTGTATTATTGTTGTTCAATAATTGTTGCTCAATAATTGTTGCTGCACAGTATTTCCCATTATCAGATCAATAATTCATATTATTTGAATAGTATTATTAGATAGCATTATTGGCAATGTCTAGAAAGTTCTGTCTAAGGAGAGGTTTGGTCATCTAATTGCGCGTCAGTAAGGAGAAATCCTTATTGGAAAGCCCTCTCTTTCCTAGGAACGGCCTGGTTGTCATAAATGTGATTCTGTAATATTATTTGTGAATAATTAATTATTGATTCATATGATAAGAAAATATTTATTTTATGTGGATATAAACGAGGGATATATTTTTGTGGTTAAAAAATGAAGGAGTTAATGTTGAGATTTTTATCCGTATTTTTGTCGGAATGGAGGTATTAAAAATCAGGGTTTTTGAGATATTTTGCGGGGGTTATAATTTTTAATCCGACCGTTGGATCGTGGTAATTTTTGGATATGTTATACATATATAAGTTGAGTATATGCCCACAAATTTTGAACCGTTAAAAATGAATGTATGATTTATTATGAATTTTACGAGATGACTGGTTCAGAAATTATTGAATTTTCGGAGTTTATCATTTTGGTGAAAAATTCTAGAATTGGTGGGCCCCACTTGTGGTTGGTGAAGAAATGTGCTGAATTTTATTTCAAATGTGGTGGGTGGGAATAGTAGCAGGTAAAGCCATCAGGTTGCAAGTCAAGTTTGCTAAAATTTTCCTATAAATAGAGGGCTAAGTTAGAATTGAAAATCACACCAGAAACATAAGCTTTCTCTCTTTCTCTCTCTATATTATGAAGCATATTTTGTGAGTATTTAGATACTTTGAGAGTTGCTATTCAGTGCAAGTTTCCTTCGGCTTTGCATACCGATCAGAAGTACTGCTCTTTTGAGGTAAGGGATAGTAAGAAATTTTAAGGGTTGTTATGTTTTTCAGTTTCGTAATTTTTCTGACCTTCAAAAATTCTGAAAAAATTTGAAATGATATTTTGATGAGTTTTCTTGATTGTGTCCAAAAATGGTGATTTTTGATGTATAGATTGAGAGTTATGAATTTTATGAGAAAAGACTATTTTAAAAGTAACCGCTTATAATTCTTTGTGGTTAACTCCAAAATTGATGAAATTTTTATTGGGAGTACATGTATATGATAGAAGTATACTCTGTAAATTTCAAAATTTTTGGACAAAAGTACAATTTTTGATAAATGTCTAAATATTCGGCTGTTTTGGCCATATGAAAAATAGTAAATGGCTTTTAAAAATTCTGAGAAAAATATATGTTCACTATGGGATTATATTATGCTAAATCTCAGAAAAGAAATATTTTTGGAATTGATTTGGTATTTTTTATAAAAATAGTCTAGTTATGAGTAAATGAATTAAATATGTTTTGTGAAGTAAGAAAATTGGAAAATATGATTTTATGACTTGAGAATCCTATATGAGGTATATGCAGATTTTTGATGAGGGTTTTGATTATTGGTGATAAAATCTTATGAGTTTGGTATTTTAGAATGATTAAATGCATTATTTAGTAAAGTGTAAACAATTTAAATAAATTGTTTATAAGCTTACGATATATTATTCTTTCAATATCATTATACCGAAATACTGGTATAGATTTTATTGTGGAATTTCTATCTTTTTGTGTCGGGTTTACTATTTATGAGTTACTATTCACGAATTACTATTCACGATAAAAATTAGTTTCTTTTTCTAACCAACTTATAGTTGATTTACGAATATTACTCTTGAGATTAAAACTAGATGTTGATCATATTATTTTTATTATTATATATAATATTTTTATAACCCTAATGATGATATTTCTCTTTGACTTGAGTGTAAAGATGGGTAGATTTTTTTGGTATGATCATGACTATGGGTTATCTTTGGCCAGTAGTGCAAAGTTGAATCGTTGATTGGTATGATCATGGCCATTGAATTTATAAGTGAATATCTTTAGCTTAAGTGCAAAGGTGAATTGATCAATATGGTTATAATTATTGTTTATATAAATTCTGAAATGATTATATATTTCTTTGAGATATTAATATCTTTGGCCTGTAGTGCAAAGATGAAATATTGATGAATATCTTTGGCCTATAGTGCAAAGATGAATTGTTGATGAATATCTTTGGCCCGTAGTGCAAAGATGACATGTTGTTGAATATCTTTGGCCAGTAGTGCAAAGATGAACAGATGTTGAGATAAACATGACCAACTGGTGATACAAATGAATATCTTTGGCCGTAGTGCAAAGATGAAGTTATTAGTATGATTATGAACAGGAAATGTGATTTGGTGTAACCATGATCTTTGATGTTTCAGGTAAAGATAGGTGATGAAAATTATTTTCGTCCTGGATGAGAAGAGGAATTTAGAACTACAGTTATGATTATGAGTTATTCATATGATTGTGGACCAGAATTGTTGATTGATGTTACAGGGATAAAACATTGTTGATGGATTTTTAACATGGAGAAGATAATAGACTTTGTAGTCTATTTGACTCTTCTAATGGATTGCTCGTTCCGCTGCAACTATGGTTGAAATTTTTATCATTTACCATATGTTCTAAATCTCTGATTTATTATTGATGAAGGCTATTGATAATTTAATTATCTTTAGTCGTGATATACTTTACTGAGCTAGTTGTGCTCACCCTTTTGCTTTACAATTCCTTTCAGGTAATAAGAGTGTAGCTGGGTCGAGCGAGGGTAACGGGGAAATAGAACGGTGGTCTCTAGCTGTGGATGTTCTCCCGAAGCAGTATAGAAAAGTTCATTTAGTAGTTTTATTTGGTGAATCCAATAGGGTAAGGTGTACCCAACGTTGGAAGGGTGGTTTGCCACTATCATACAAGATGTCTAACGACATACAACCTTGTGTCATCATAAGACAGGGATGTGCTCATCCACTTGCTAATTATATATACGAGCACTACCTATATAATCTTGGTGTTTGTTTGAAGTATAATTCTCAATTAGAGACAGTAGAGATAATGATATGTCAAGAGAAGACTCACCATTGGGAAGAATATGATAGTAATCTTCTCGTTTTTCTTTGGGGTCTATTGGGTCAACCAAGAATAATTCTGTGGCCATATGATATCTATCATAACCTAGACGCATGGCCTCCCATGTACGAAGGTTTCCTTGAGCACTTCCCAAAGATTCTAATTTCTAAAACAGTTTTTGACTATACCTTTATGTAAGGTGTCATTGTGAGGTGATGTCCACGGTTGGAACATGAGTCACATTTGGTATATATTTGTATCCAAACTCACAACATATGTGTTGTTTTATTTTGCATGACAATTGTTGTAATAAAGTTACAGTTATTTTCTGTACCATGTATTTGGCGACTCAGAATAGGTTGGATGGAATGGACCTATTTTGGGGTCGTTACATTTGGTATCAGAGCTTAGGGATATGATCTCTGGCGGAGATCGGGGAATACAACTAGGAGGGGAGAGATGAGTAAATCTTTCGCTAGTGTGTCCTACCTAAGCTTATTTGTTGGTCAGTCATAATATTAGGATATTATGTGATATGTTAATTTGTTTAATTAACCCTTGTTTTATGGCAGTATTTGAGAATGGCAGCTGAGAATGATAACAATGGAGTGAATGAGACTGTGGGGATACCTCTAATCACTAACCGTGATAATGTGATGTCAGACGAAGAAGGAATTAGAGATATCCATGTGGTGAGTGAAGAATTGATAGTTACACCCGAGATAGTCGCAGAGGTAACAGCTGAGACTGAGGAAGAAGAGGAAGAAGAAGTACCAGAGGAGAGTTTATTAGAGGTATTATATGATCAAAATGTAGAATTTCAAAATCATATTCATGAGTTAGAAGAGCAGGCAGAAGAGCGACAGGCGGTCGTGGAACAAAAGAATGCAACAATTCAAGCTTGTATTACCCGATATGTTGAACAGAAGCATTCTTTGGCAGAGTATAAGATGATAAAAATAGAATCTGAGCTGAGAGAAGAAAAAACTGAACGAGTGAGAATAAGTGATGCATGGGCAAAGGCCGCACGACACGTGGATATTGTGGAAAGAGATGTTCGATCTAAGAAGGCTAAAATAGATGATATGAATTTCTTTTTTTGGAAAGCAATTGGGAGAACCCAACATCGAGTTTTGAATTATCCTGTACATAGCAGTTAACCTGAATCCGATATGGATCGAAGATTGATGATTCAGATCATGAATGAGGAGTACGAAGACGCAGTTGAGGGAGGAATATGTCCTATAGAAAAGTATATTCCAACGGTAATGATGACACCAAATGCTACTCCAGACAAGTCAAAGCCGAGTAGTTCGAGGGATGACGGTTGTCATGACTTCCCAACAAATGAGGAACCCAAATAAAGTTATCATGGGAGATGAGCAATGGAAAAATCATGATGATCTGAGAGATAGAATCTGTAATGGAAGCAAGATATTCTCAACTCTTCGAAATACCAGGTACGTAAATTTCGGGGACGAAATTTCATAAGGAGGGGAGATTATAAGACCCCGAATTTTATGAAATAAAAGTATTCAATTTTTCTTATAATTACTATTCAGTAAATGGTTAAATTAATAAAAGTTTAAAGTTATAGGTGAAATATGACATTTTTTTCAAAATAAGCAAGTGGTTATAAAATAATCATTGTTGTCGGGGAATATTCGTTTGGTCGTGGAATATTCTTTCTGTCGGGGAATATTCGTACGACGGCGCAGCTATTTGTTGGCCCCATAACGAATAACTGTCGGGTGAAGAAAACAATAAATTTGAGTTTTTACAAATAACGGCGTAGTTGTTACCGTTAACACTGTTGGAATACCCGGTTGTTAAAATACAGTAATACACGTTATTGCACAGTAGCACACGGTATTGCATAGTATTTTTGAAATTATTGATTCTTACGTAAGAAGGCACTACTCAATAATTGTTACAGTAATTACTGTTTTAATATTTTATTTTATTGATTCAATAATTGCTACGTTGAAATTTTGTATTATTGTTGTTCAATAATTGTTGCTGCACAGTATTTCCCATTATCAGATCAATATTTCATATTATTTGAATAGTATTATTAGATAGCATTATTGGCAATGTCTAGAAAGTTCTGTCTAAGGAGAGGTTTGGTCATCTAATTGCGCGCCAGTAAGGAGAAATCCTTATTGGAAAGCCCCCTCTTTCCTGGGAACGACCTGGTTGTCATAAATGTGATTCTGTAATATTATTTGTGAATAATTAATTATTGATTCATATGATAAGAAAATATTTATTTTATGTGGATATAAACGAGGGATATATTTTTGTGGTTAAAAAATGAAGGAGTTAATGTTGAGATTTTTATCCGTATTTTTGTCGGAATGGAGGTATTAAAAATCAGGGTTTTTGAGATATTTTGCGGGGGTTATAATTTTTAATCCGACCGTTGGATCGTGGTAATTTTTGGATATGTTATACATATATAAGTTGAGTATATGCCCACAAATTTTGAACCGTTAAAAATGAATGTATGATTTATTATGAATTTTACGAGATGACTGGTTCAGAAATTGTTGAATTTTCGAAGTTTATCATTTTGGTGAAAAATTCTAGAATTGGTGGGCCCCACTTGTGGTTGGTAAAGAAATGTGCTGAATTTTATTTCAAATGTGGTGGGTGGGAATAGTAGCAGGTAAAGCCATCAGGTTGCAGGTCAAGTTTGCTAAAATTTTCCTATAAATAGAGGGCTAAGTTAGAATTGAAAATCATACCAGAAACATAAGCTTTCTTTCTTTCTCTCTCTATATTATGAAGCATATTTTGTGAGTATTTAGATACTTTGAGAGTTGCTATTCAGTGCAAGTTTCCTTCGGCTTTGCATACCGATCAGAAGTACTGCTCTTTTGAGGTAAGGGATAGTAAGAAATTTTAAGGTTGTTATGTTTTTCAGTTTCGTAATTTTTCTGACCTTCAAAAATTCTGAAAAAATTTGAAATGATATTTTGATGAGTTTTCTTGATTGTGTCCAAAAATGGTGATTTTTTGATGTATAGATTGAGAGTTATGAAATTTATGAGAAACGACTATTTTAAAAGTAACCGCTTATAATTCCTTGTGGTTAACTCCAAAATTGATGAAATTTTTATTGGGAGTACATGTATATGATAGAAGTATACTCTGTAAATTTCAAAATTTTTGGACAAAAGTACAATTTTTGATAAATGTCTAAATATTCGGCTGTTTTGGCCATATGAAAAATAGTAAATGACTTTTAAAAATTCTGAGAAAAATATATGTTCACTATGAGACTATATTATGCTAAATCCCAGAAAAGAAATATTTTTAGAATTGATTTGGTATTTTTTATGAAAATAGTCTAGTTATGAGTAAATGAATTAAATATGTTTTGTGAAGTAAAAAAATTGGAAAATAGGATTTTATGACTTGAGAATCCTATATGAGGTATATGCAGATTTTTGATGAGGGTTTTGATTATTGGTGATAAAATCTTATGAGTTTGGTATTTTAGAATGATTAAATGCATTATTTAGTAAAGTGTAAACAATTTAAATAAATTGTTTATAAGCTTAAGATATATTATTCTTTCAATATCATTATACCGAAATACTGGTATAGATTTTATTGTGGAATTTCTATCTTTTTGTGTCGGGTTTACTATTTATGAGTTACTATTCACGAATTACTATTCACGATAAAAATTGGTTTCTTTTTCTAACCAACTTATAGTTGATTTACGAATATTACTCTTGAGATTAAAACTAGATGTTGATCATATTATTTTTATTATTATATATAATATTTTTATAACCCTAATGATGATATTTCTCTTTGACTTGAGTGTAAAGATGGGTAGATTTTTGGTATGATCATGACTATGGGTTATCTTTGGCCAGTAGTGCAAAGTTGAATCGTTGATTGGTATGATCATGACCATTGAATTTATAAGTGAATATCTTTAGCTTAAGTGCAAAGGTGAATTGATCAATATGGTTATAATTATTGTTTATATAAATTCTGAAATGATTATATATTTCTTTGAGATATTAATATCTTTGGCCTGTAGTGCAAAGATGAAATATTGATGAATATCTTTGGCCTATAGTGCAAAGATGAATTGTTGATGAATATCTTTGGCCCGTAGTGCAAAGATGACATGTTGTTGAATATCTTTGGCCAGTAGTGCAAAGATGAACAGATGTTGAGATAAACATGACCAACTGGTGATACAAATGAATATCTTTGGCCGTAGTGCAAAGATGAAGTTATTAGTATGATTATGAACAGGAAATGTGATTTGGTGTAACCATGATCTTTGATGTTTCAGGTAAAGATATGTGATGAAAATTATTTTCGTCCTGGATGAGAAGAGGAATTTAGAACTACAGTTATGATTATGAGTTATTCATATGATTGTGGACCAGAATTGTTGATTGATGTTACAGGGATAAAACATTGTTGATGGATTTTTAACATGGAGAAGATAATAGAATTTGTAGTCTATTTGACTCTTCTAATGGATTGCTCGTTCCGCTGCAACTATGGTTGAAATTTTTATCATTTACCATATGTTCTAAATCTCTGATTTATTATTGATGAAGGCTATTGATAATTTAATTATCTTTAGTCGTGATATACTTTACTGAGCTAGTTGTGCTCACCCTTTTGCTTCACAATTCCTTTCAGGTAATAAGAGTGTAGCTGGGTCGAGCGAGGGTAACGGGAAAATAGAACGGTGGTTGTGACGCCCCCAGAATAGGTATACAACCCCCATTCTGAGTCGCCAAATGTGACAACCCCAAAATAGGTCCATTCCACCCAACCCATTCTGAGTCGTCAAATACATGGTACAAAAAACAACTACAACTTTATTACAACAATTGTCGTGCAAAATACAACAACACATATGCTGTGAGTTTGGATACAAATATATACCAAATGTGACTCATGTTCCAACCGTGGACATCACCTCACAATAACACCTTACATAAAGGTATAGTCAAAAACTGTTTTAGAAATTAGAATCTTTGGGAAGTGCTCAAGGAAACCTTCGTACATGGGAGGCCACGCATCTAGGTTATGATAGATATCATATGGCCACAGAATTATCCTTGGTTGACCCAATAGACCCCAAAGAAAAACGAGAAGATTACTATCATATTCTTCCCAATGGTGAGTCTTCTCTTGACTTATCATTATCTCCACTGTCTCTAATTGAGAATTACACTTCAAACAAACACCAAGATTATATAGGTAGTGCCCATAGATATACTCAGCAAGTGGATGAGCACAATCCTGTCTTATGATGACACGAGGTTGTATGTCGTTAGAAATCTTGTATGATAGTGGCAAACCACCCTTCCAACGTTGGGTACACCTTACCCTATTGGATTCACCAAATATAACTACTAAATGAACTTTTCTATACTGCTTCGGGAGAACATCCACAGCTAGAGACCACCGTTCTATTTCCCCTTTACCCTCGCTCGACCCAACTACACTCTTATTACCTGAAAGGAATTGTGAAGCAAAAGGGTGAGCACAACTAGCTCAGTAAAGAATATCATGACTAAAGATAATTAAATTATCAGTAGCCTTCATCAATAATAAATCAGAGATTTAGAACATATGGTAAATGATAAAAATTTCAACCATAGTTGCAGAGGAACGAGCAATCCATTAGAAGAGTCAAATAGACTATAAAGTCTATTATCTTCTCCATGTTAAAAATCCACCAACAATATTTTATCCATGTAACATCACTCAACAGTTCCTTTCCACAATCATATGAATAACTCATAATCATAATTGTGACTATAAATTTTTCTTCGCACCCAGGACGAAGAATATTTTCATCACCTGTCTTTACCTGAAACATCAAAGATCATGGTTATACCAAATCACAATTCCTGTTTATAATCATACTAACAAATCCATCTTTACACTACGGGCCAAAGATATTCATCAACAAACCATCTTTGCACTACGGGCCAAAGATATTCAACAACAGCTCATCTTTGCACTACAGGCCAAAGATATTCATCAACAGGCCATCTTTGCACTACATGCCAAAGATATTCATCAACAATTCATATTTGCACTACAGGCCAAATATATTCATATCTTAAAGAAATATATAATCATTTCAGAATTTATATAAACAATAATTATAACCATGTTGATCAATTCACCTTTGCACTTAAGCTTAAGATATTCAATTATAAATTCAATGGTCATGATCATACCAGTCACAATTCAACTTTGCACTACAGGCCAAAGAGAACCCTAGTCATGATCATACCAATAATCTACCCATCTTTACACTCCAGTGAAAGAGAAATTCAACATCAGGGTTATAAAAAATGTTATATATGATAATAAAATCAATATAATCAACATATAGATTTAATCTCAAGAGTAATATTCATAAACCAACTATAATTTGGTTAGTAAAAAAAACCAATTTTGTCGTGAATAGTAACTCGTGAATAGTAACTCATGAATAGTAACTCGTGAATAGTAACACCGACTCAAAAAGATAGAAATTCCACAATAAAATTCATACCAATACTTCGGTATAATGATATTGAAAGAATAACATTTCTTAAGCTTATAAACAATTTATTTAAATTGTTTACACTTTACTAATTAATGCATTTAATCATCATAAAATGTCAACTCTTAAGATTTCATCATCAATAACCAAAACCCTCATCAAAAATCTGCATATACCTCATATAGGATTCTCAAGTCATAAAATCCTATTTTCTAATTTTCTTACTTCACAAAACATATTTAATTCATTTACTCATAACTAGACCATTTTCATGAAAAATACCAAATCAGTTCCAAAAATATTTCTTTTCTGGGATTTAGCATAATATAGTCCCATAGTGAACATATATTTTTCTCAGAATTTTTAAAAGTCATTTACTATTTTTCATATGGCCAAAACAACCGAATGTTTAGACATTTATCAAAAATTGTACTTTTATCTAAAAATTCTAAAATTTACAGAGTATACTTCTATCATATACATGTACTCCCAATAAAAATTTTATCAATTTTGGAGTTAACCACAAGGAATTATAAGCTGTTACTTTTAAAATAGTCTTTTCTCATAAAATTCATAACTCTCAATCTATACATCCAAAAATCACCATTTTTGGACACAATCAAGAAAACTCATCAAAATATCATTTCAAATTTTTCTAGAATTTTTGAAGATCAGAAAAATTACGAAACTGAAAATCATAACAACCCTTAAAATCCCTTAATATCCCTTACTATCCCTTACCTCAAAAGAGCAGTACTTCTGATCGGTATGCAAAGCCGAAGGAAACTTGCACTGAATAGCAACTCTCAAAGTATCTAAATAATCACAAAATATGCTTCATAATATAGAGAGAGAAAGAGAGAAAACTTGTTTCTGGTGTGATTTTCAATTCTAATTTAGCCCTCTATTTATAGGAAAATTTTGGTAGGTTTGACCTGCAACCTGATGGCTTTACCTGCTACTATTCCCACCCACCACATTTGAAATATAATTCAACACATTTCTTCACCAACCACAAGTGGGGCCCACCAATTCTAGAATTTTCTACCAAAAATGATTTATAACCTGATTTCCGAATCAGCCACCTCTTAAAATTCATAACAAATCATACGTTCATTTTTAACGGTTCAAAATTTATGGACATATACTCAACTTATATATGTATAACATATCCAAAAATTACCACGATCCAACGGTCGGATTAAAAATTATAACCCCGCAAAATATCTCAAAAATCCTGATTTTTAATACCTCCATTCCGACAAAAATACTGATAAAAACCTCAACATTAACTCCTTCATTTTTAACCACAAAAATATATCCCTCATTTATATCCACATAATATAAATATTTCCTTATCATATGAATCAATAATTAATTATTCACAAATAATATTACAGAATCACATTTATGACAACCAGGCCGTTCCCAGGAAAGAGGGGGCTTTCCAATAAGAATTTCTCCTTACTGGCGCGCAATTAGATAACCAAACCTCTCCTTAGACAGAACTTTCTAGACATTGCCAATAATGCTGTCTAATAATATTATTCAAATAATATGAATTATTGATCTGATAATGGAAAATACTGTGCAGCAACAATTATTGAACAACAACAATATAAAATTTCAACGTAGCAATTATTGAATCAATAAAATAAAATATTGAACAGTAATTACTGTAACAATTATTGAGTAGTGCCTTCTTACGTAAGAATCAATAATTTTAAAAATACTGTGCAATACCGTGTGCTACTGTGCAATAACGCGTATTACTGTATTTTAATCACCGGGTATTCCAACAGTGTTAACAGTAACAACTACGTCGTTATTTGTAAAAACTCAAATTTGTCGTTTTCCTTCACCCGACAGTTATTCGTTATGGGGCCCACAAATAGCTGCGCCGTCGTACGAATATTCTCCGACAGAAAGAATATTCCACGACCAAACGAATATTCCCCGACAACAATGATTATTTTATAACCACTTGCTTATTTTGAAAAAAATCATATATCACCCTTAACTTTAACATTTATCAATTTAACCATTTACTGAATAGTAATTATAAGAAAAATTGAATACTTTTATTTTATAAAATTCGGGGTCTTACAATCTCTCCTCCTTATGAAATTTCGTCCCCGAAATTTACGTACCTGGTATTTCAAAGAGTTGAGAATACCTTCCTTTCATTTCTGTTTCCATCTTCTCTGTCATCATAATTTCTCCATTGCTCATCTCCTGTATTTCAAATAACATTCTAGAATACAGCTTCAAAACAAGTGTTAATTTAACAAATTAACATATCACATAATATCCCGATATTATGACTGACCAACAAATAAGCTTAGGTAGGACACACTAGCGAAGGATTTACTCATCTCTCCCCTCCTAGTTGTATTCCCCGATCTCCGCCAGAGATCATATCCCCAAGCTCTGATACCACCTGTGACAACCCCAAAATAGGTCCATTCCACCCAACCCATTCTGAGTCGTCAAATACATGGTACAAAAAACAACTACAACTTTATTACAACAATTGTCGTGCAAAATACAACAACACATATGCTGTGAGTTTGGATACAAATATATACCAAATGTGACTCATGTTCCAACCGTGGACATCACCTCACAATAACACCTTACATAAAGGTATAGTCAAAAACTGTTTTAGAAATTAGAATCTTTGGGAAGTGCTCAAGGAAACCTTCGTACATGGGAGGCCACGCATCTAGGTTATGATAGATATCATATGGCCACAGAATTATCCTTGGTTGACCCAATAGACCCCAAAGAAAAACGAGAAGATTACTATCATATTCTTCCCAATGGTGAGTCTTCTCTTGACTTATCAATATCTCCACTGTCTCTAATTGAGAATTACACTTCAAACAAACACCAAGATTATATAGGTAGTGCCCATAGATATACTCATCAAGTGGATGAGCACAATCCTGTCTTATGATTGACACAATTGTATTCGTTAGACATCTTTATGATAGTCAAACCACCCTTCCAACGTTTCATGTACACCTTACCCTATTGTTCATCTTTGCACTACAGGCCAAAGATATTCATCAAGTAATTATACATCTTTGCACTACAGGCCAAAGATATTCAGTTGTATCATCATTTAGGACTGAGGATGATGAAAAATATCTTAAAGAGAACGAATCCAATGAGACAGAAGGACAAATAGTAGGGATTCGTATAACAGTTTATCCAAGATCAATAATACTTCATAATAATCAATTGTGAAGCAGAATTCAAAAATAAAGATCAAAACATGGATACAATCAAAGATAGTAACCATAATAGACATCTTGGACAAAAAGGAAAATTTTATTTTTCGGTGAATAGTGCCGTATTCGTGAATAGTGCCGTATACGTGAATAGTGCCGTATACGTGAATAGTAACCCCCGACACAAAAAGTTCCAAATTTGATAAAAACTCATATCAATATTTCAGCATAATGATATTGAAGAAAATAATATCATTAAGAAGAAAATAATATCCCTTACCTCAAAATATCAGTACTTCTGGTCGGAATACCGGTATAAGGCTGAAAGAAACTTGCTCTGATGAATAGAAACTCTCAAAGTATCTAAATACTCACAAAATACACTCAATAATCTAGAGAGAGAAAGAGAGAAAACTTGTTTCTGGTGTGATTTTCAATTCTAACTTAGCCCTCTATTTATAGGAAAATTTTGGTAGGTTTGACCTGCAACCTGATGGCTTTACCTGCTACTATTCCCACCTACCACATTTGAAATATAATTCAGCACATTTCTTCACCAACCACAAGTGGGGCCCACCAATTCTAGAATTTTCCACCAAAATGATAAACTCCGAAAATTCAACAATTTCTGAACCAGTCATCTTGTAAAATTCATAATAAATCATACGTTCATTTTTAACGGTTCAAAATTTGTGGACATATACTCAACTTATATATGTATAACATATCCAAAAATTACCACGATCCAACGGTCGGATTAAAAATTATAACCCCCGCAATATTTCTCAAAAACCCTGATTTTTTTAATACCTCCATTCCGACAAAAATACTGATAAAAACCTCAACATTAACTCCTTCATTTTTAACCACAAAAATATATCCCTCATTTATATCCACATAAAATAAATATTTCCTTATCATATGAATCAATAATTAATTATTCACAAATAATATTACAGAATCACATTTATGACAACCAGGCCGTTCCCAGGAAAGAGGGGGCTTTCCAATAAGGATTTCTCCTTACTGGCGCGCAATTAGATGACCAAACCTCTCCTTAGACAGAACTTTCTAGACATTGCCAATAATGTTATCTAATAATATTATTCAAATAATATGAATTATTGATCTGATAAATGAAAATACTGTGCAGCAACAATTATTGAAACAACAATAATATAAAATATCAACGCAGCAATTATTGAATCAATAAAATAAAATATTGAATAATAACTACTGTAACAATTATTGAGTAGTGCCTTCTTACGTAAGAATCAATAATTGGTGCAATACCGTGTGCTACTGTATTTTAACCACCGGGTATTCCAACAGTATTAACGGTAACAACTACGCCGTTATTTATAAACAACTTATACTTGTCGTTTTCTTCATCCAATCGCTTTCCGTTATGGGGCCCACACAAGGCTGCGTCGTCGTACGAATATTCCCCGACAGCAAGAATATTCCACGACCAACCGAATATTCACCGACCAAAAATAAATATTTTATAACCACTTGCTTATTTTGCAAAATTTGCACATTTCACCCATAACCAAAGTATTATATCAAATTAACCCCTTATTATTCACAATAATATTTAGAGAAAATTTGATTTTATTCATTAATAAGTTGGGGTCTTACAACCTCCCCTCCTTATGAAATTTCGTCCTCGAAATTGACGTACGTACCTGATGTTTCAAAAAGGTGAGGATACCTCGCTTTCATTTCTGATTCCAACTCCCAGGTCATTTCTTCAATAGCATGGTTTCTCCACAAAACCTTAACTTGTGGTATAACCTTCGTGCGTAGGACATGCTCTTTCCTATCCAAGATCTTAACAGGTACCTCCTCGTACGTTAAATCTTCAGCTATCTCGTCTGGTTCTAACTCAATAATGTGGTTCGGGTCTTTAACATATTTACGAAGCATAGATATGTGAAAAACATTATGAACACGAGACATGCTTGGAGGTAATGCGAGTCTATATGCCACATTTCCTATTCGCTCAAGAATCTCAAATGGACCAACAAATCTTGGATTGAGCTTTCCTCTCTTCCCAAATCTTGTAACTCCCTTCCATGGTGCAACACGTAACAATACATGATCCCCAATATTAAATTCCACGTCCTTCCGATGAAGATCCGCATAACTCTTTTGTCGATCCTGTGCCGTTTGTATACGTTGTCGAATCGTTTGGATCTTCTCTGTAGTAATGCGTACCAACTCTGGTCCCAACAATGTTGCTTCACCCACCTCGTCCCAGCATACTGGAGAACGACATTTTCTTCCATACAACGCCTCAAATGGAGCCATACCTATGCTCGCCTGATAACTGTTGTTGTAGGAGAATTCCACCAATGGTAGGTACTTATCCCAACTCCCTTTGAGATCTAAGACACAAAGTCTTAATAGATCTTCAAGAGTTTGAATAGTCCTCTCTGATTGTCCGTCCGTTTGAGGATGGTATGCTGAACTGAATCGTAAATCCGTGCCCATAGCTTTCTGCAAGCTAACCCAAAATCGTGAAGTGAATCTTGGGTCACGATCCGAAACTATGGATACTGGCATGCCATGCAATCTCACAATCTCGTTCACGTACATACTAGCAAGACGTTCAAGGGAATAAGTCTCACGTATCGGCAAGAAATGAGCGGACTTGGTTAATCTATCAACAATAACCCAAATCGCATCTATGCCTTGAGAAACCTTGGGAAGACCCGTAACAAAATCCATAGTAATGTGTTCCCACTTCCATTTCGGAATCTCAAGTGGTTGCAATGGACCCTTTGGTACTTGATGCTCCGCTTTTACACGTTGACAAGTTAAACATCTCGAGATAAACTCCGCGATCTCTCTTTTCATATTGCTCCACCAAAATGTATGTCGAAGATCGTGATACATTTTGGTACTCCCAGGATGGATTGCAAACGGTGTGTTGTGTGCCTCCATCATTATTCTATGCTTCAAGTCAAAATCGTTAGGAACACAAAGTCTGGAGTTGACTCGAAGTATTCCTTCTTCATCGATTCTTGCTTCTGGAATAGCACCTTCTTGCACTTTCTTCTTCATACGCATCAGCTCTATATCCGTAGCTTGAGCAGCTTTAACTTTATCGATTAAAGTCGGTTCTACTCGTATATTTGATATCATCATGTGGGTACTTGGAGCCTTCATCTCTATCTCCATCCTTTGCAAGTCATACAAAATGGGCCTTTGTGTTAAAAACATTGCACTCGTACCCGCATATGATCTTCTACTCAATGCGTCAGCTACTACGTTTGCTTTTCCAGGATGATATTGGATGGTATGATCGTAATCTTTCAACAGCTCAAGCCAACGTCGTTGCCGCATGTTGAGTTCCTTTTGGGTGAAGAAATATTTGAGGCTTTTATGATCTGTATAGATCTCCACTTTCTCCCCATACAGGTAGTGTCTCCAGATCTTCAACGCAAAAACGACTGCTGCCAACTCCAAATCATGAGTAGGATAATTCCTCTCATATTCTTTGAGTTGTCGTGAGGCATAGGCTATGACTTTCCCATGTTGCATGAGAACACATCCTAACCCTTTGCCTGAAGCATCGCTGTAGATAACAAATCCATCCGAACCAGATGGTATTGTCAAAACAGGTGCCGAAATGAGTCTCCTCTTGAGTTCTTGGAAACTCTTCTCGCATTCCTCACTCCATACGAATTTTGTATCTTTCCGAGTCAGCTGAGTTAACGGAGTAGCGATTCGAGAAAATCCTTCCACAAATCTCCGATAATAACCAGCTAAGCCCAGAAAGCTACGTACTTCGGTTACCGACTTCGGTTGCTCCCAACTTTGTATGGCTTCAATCTTCGCCGGGTCGACAGATACTCCATGTTTTGACACCACGTGCCCAAGGAATGCTACTTCCTCAAGCCAGAACTCGCATTTCTTCAGTTTGGCATATAGCTTGTTTTCACGAAGCCTTTGCAGTACCAGCTTCAAATGGCGCTCATGATCTTCACGGCTTTTGGAATAGATGAGGATGTCATCAATAAAGACAACAACGAACTGATCCAAATATTCTTTGAATACACGGTTCATCATATCCATGAAGGCAGCAGGAGCATTAGTCAATCCAAAAGACATTACTAAGAATTCATAATGCCCGTACCGAGTTCTGAAGGCAGTCTTTGGAATATCCTCAGTTTTAATCTTCAGCTGATGATATCCAGAACGAAGATCGATCTTTGAAAAGAATTGTGCTCCTTGCAACTGGTCAAACAGGTCATCAATGCGAGGTAGCGGATACCTATTCTTGATGGTGACATGGTTCAATTCTCGATAGTCAATACAAAGTCGCATACTCCCGTCTTTCTTCTTTACGAATAAAACAGGAGCACCCCAAGGAGACGTACTAGGACGAATAAAACCGATGTCCAACAACTCCTGTAGTTGGACTTTTAACTCCTGAAGTTCAATAGGAGCCATTCGATATGGGGTTTTAGAAATGGGCTTTGTACCGGGTTCAAGGTCAATAAAGAATTCAATTTCTCGTTCCGGGGGTAGACCGGGAAGTTCTTCAGGAAATACATCGGAAAATTCTCTAACAATAGAAATATTATTCAAATCTGACTTGTCTTTGTTCAAATCCATAACATGGGCTAAGAAAGCTTGACATCCGTTTTTCAATAAACGAATAGCTTTGTGGCTTGATATGACAGTGACTGATTTTAGTGGTTTAGTAGTTTGAATTCGTATGACAGGTTGGTTAGGAATATGAAAACTAACAACCTTACGAAAACAATCAATTTTAGCATGATGAGTGGTTAACCAATCAATTCCTAAAATCACATCAAAAGCAAGTATCTTTAAAGAGATAAGATCAACAGGTAATGTGATAGTGCCAACTTGGATCATGCAAGATTTATAAACTGTAGATGTAACGAAGGTTTCACCCAACGGAGTTTCAACAGATAAGTTAAAGTCCAATTTCTCCGGAGTCAAGTTTAAACGTTGAGCACAAGCAGGAGAGATAAAAGAATGGGTAGAACCGGTATCTAGTAAAGTATAAACTTCGCAAGAATTCAAGATTAGCTTACCCGTGATCACCTCGTTCGGGTTTCTCGCGTTTTGGCCAGTAACGACAAACGCTCTTCCAGGAACCGCTGATTTCGCCTTATCCGGGACAGCCCTTGGAGTCACCACTCCCGCTGAACTTGGTTTCGCTACAGTACAATCTCGAGCTATATGGCCTTCCTTTCCACAGTTATAACACACCTTGGATTGTTGTGGACAGTTTGGGCTGATATGTCCCTCTTTCCCGCATTTGTAACATCTAACTGGTGGTCGTTCTCCTCCCCTAAAATTTGTTGTTGGTGCTGGTGCTGGTGCTGATGTCTTCCCGTCATTGTTGAATCTCCTCTTTCTGAAATTTCCACTTGACTCACCTCTCCTATTATCATGGCCACGATGACCACCCGAGTGGTTACCGCCTTTGTTCGTATTTTTCCCTCCTCGTTGGTTATCATCGCTCTGATGATTGCTGTCACCGGTATGACCCTGGTTGTGGTCCCTCGGTTGAGTATACTCATTATCTCTCTCTAATAATTGGGCCCTGTTTACAACATCTGAATATAGAGAAAATTTATGAGAGATAAGATATTGACGAATCTCAGGTTTTAAACCTCTCAGAAACATCCTTGTCATTCGTTCCTCATTTTCGACCAAATGAGGTGCAAACCTGGATAACTCTGCAAACTTCGCCTCGTACTGGGACACCGTCATGTTGTTTTGTTCCAGTCTAATAAACTCAACCTCCTTCATATGACGAATACTTTCAGGAAAGTACTTGTCATTGAACAGTTTTTGAAATGTTTCCCAGGACATGTTGAGTGCGTCAGGCTGGGTACGCTTCACAGACTCCCACCAGTAGTCTGCCTCACCGCGGAACATAAATGTGGCGAATGGAACCTTCTGTTCCTCCGTGCATCCCAAGACATCAAATATCTTGGTAATTTGCTTGACCCACGTTTCCGCCATGATCGGATCCGGCTTTCCCTTAAATTCTGGTGGTCCCAATTCTTTGAACTGCTTAGCTGTGACAAACCGCGCGTTGTTATCATTTCCACCCGTATTCTGCACACGAGTCTCCCTCGTCTGATTTTGCATGAACTGCAAAAAGCTCCTAAACATTCCATCATTCATCGTTTGCTCGGTAACGTTGTTTACAGGAGGAATATTGCCTTCCTGTTGCACGTTCCCCTGGGTAGTGATCAAAGGTGTCTCCACGGTCTGATTTACTCCATTATTAACGTTCTCAGCTGCCATTCTTAAATACTGCCATAAAACAAGGGTTAATAGTCATGTCATATATTATCCCTATACTCTGACCGACCAAATAAACACCAAATAAACTTAGTCAGGTCATACTAGCGAAGGAATTCCCCGTCTCTCCCCTCCTAGTTCTTGTCTCACATCTCAGCCAGGGATCATATCCCTAAGCTCTGATACCAACTGTGACGCCCCCAGAATAGGTATACAACACCCATTCTGAGTCGCCAAATACATGGTACAGAAAGCAAACTACAACTTCAATAATACAATTGTCGTGCAAAATACGACAACACATACTGTGAGTTTAAATACAAATATTGTCTTCTAGACAATATCCACACTCAAATAAATCCTCATTACAATTATTCAAACACTATTTTACAGAAATAGTGAGGACTGCTAATACATCTTTCTAGAACCATCACTCCATACCCCGACTAGATCCTGCTATGTTCTCACCTCCTGAGAAGAAAAATGGAACAAAAAGGAAAAGGGTGAGCTCAACTAGCCCAGTAAAGAATATTATGACTAAGATAATATACAACAAATTATCGTTAGTCTTCAACAGGGAAAAATCTGATAAAATATAATCGACAACAAGTTTTAGATCAACAACTGCAGCGGAAACAACAAACCATTAGAAGAGTCAAGTAGAGAAAGAATTCTACTATCTTCTAAGATTTAAAAGTCCATCATCAATATTTTATCCCTGTAACATCAATTAATAATCATCTTTAACCAAATATTCATCTTTGCACTACAGGCCAAAGATATTCATTTGTATCATCAGTCGGTCATGTTCATCTCAACACCTGTTCATCTTTGCACTACAGGCCAAAGATATTCATCAAGTAATTATACATCTTTGCACTACAGGCCAAAGATATTCATTAATATCATCATTTAGGACTGAGGATGATGAAAAATATCTTAAAGAGAACGAATCCAATGAGACAGAAGGACAAATAGTAGGGATTCGTATAACAGTTTATCCAAGATCAATAATACTTCATAATAATCAATTGTGAAGCAGAATTCAAAAATAAAGATCAAAACATGGATACAATCAAAGATAGTAACCATAATAGACATCTTGGACAAAAAGGGAAAATTTTATTTTTCGGTGAATAGTGCCGTATTCGTGAATAGTGCCGTATACGTGAATAGTGCCGTATACGTGAATAGTAACCCCCGACACAAAAAGTTCCAAATTTGATAAAAACTCATATCAATATTTCAGCATAATGATATTGAAGAAAATAATATCATTAAGAAGAAAATAATATCCCTTACCTCAAAATATCAGTACTTCTGGTCGGAATACCGGTATAAGGCTGAAAGAAACTTGCTCTGATGAATAGAAACTCTCAAAGTATCTAAATACTCACAAAATACACTCAATAATCTAGAGAGAGAAAGAGAGAAAACTTGTTTCTGGTGTAATTTTCAATTCTAACTTAGCCCTCTATTTATAGGAAAATTTTGGTAGGTTTGACCTGCAACCTGATGGCTTTACCTGCTACTATTCCCACCTACCACATTTGAAATATAATTCAGCACATTTCTTCACCAACCACAAGTGGGGCCCACCAATTCTAGAATTTTCCACCAAAATGATAAACTCCGAAAATTCAACAATTTCTGAACCAGTCATCTTGTAAAATTCATAATAAATCATACGTTCATTTTTAACGGTTCAAAATTTGTGGACATATACTCAACTTATATATGTATAACATATCCAAAAATTACCACGATCCAACGGTCGGATTAAAAATTATAACACCCGCAATATTTCTCAAAAACCCTGATTTTTTTTTAATACCTCCATTCCGATAAAAATACTGATAAAACACCTCAACATTAACTCCTTCATTTTTAACCACAAAAATATATCCCTCATTTATATCCACATAAAATAAATATTTCCTTATCATATGAATCAATAATTAATTATTCACAAATAATATTACAGAATCACATTTATGACAACCAGGCCGTTCCCAGGAAAGAGGGGGCTTTCCAATAAGGATTTCTCCTTACTGGCGCGCAATTAGATGACCAAACCTCTCCTTAGACAGAACTTTCTAGACATTGCCAATAATGTTATCTAATAATATTATTCAAATAATATGAATTATTGATCTGATAAATGAAAATACTGTGCAGCAACAATTATTGAAACAACAATAATATAAAATATCAACGCAGCAATTATTGAATCAATAAAATAAAATATTGAATAATAACTACTGTAACAATTATTGAGTAGTGCCTTCTTACGTAAGAATCAATAATTGGTGCAATACCGTGTGCTACTGTATTTTAACCACCGGGTATTCCAACAGTATTAACGGTAACAACTACGCCGTTATTTATAAACAACTTATACTTGTCGTTTTCTTCATCCAATCGCTTTCCGTTATGGGGCCCACACAAGGCTGCATCGTCGTACGAATATTCCCCGACAGCAAGAATATTCCACGACCAACCGAATATTCACCGACCAAAAATAAATATTTTATAACCACTTGCTTATTTTGCAAAATTTGCACATTTCACCCATAACCAAAGTATTATATCAAATTAACCCCTTATTATTCACAATAATATTTAGAGAAAATTTGATTTTATTCATTAATAAGTTGGGGTCTTACAGTGGTCTCTAGCTGTGGATGTTCTCCCGAAGCAGTATAGAAAAGTTCATTTAGTAGTTTTATTTGGTGAATCCAATAGGGTAAGGTGTACCCAACGTTGGAAGGGTGGTTTGCCACTATCATACAAGATGTCTAACGACATACAACCTTGTGTCATCATAAGACAGGGATGTGCTCATCCACTTGCTAATTATATATACGAGCACTACCTATATAATCTTGGTATTTGTTTGAAGTATAATTCTCAATTAGAGACAGTAGAGATAATGATATGTCAAGAGAAGACTCACCATTGGGAAGAATATGATAGTAATCTTCTCGTTTTTCTTTGGGGTCTATTGGGTCAACCAAGAATAATTCTGTGGCCATATGATATCTATCATAACCTAGACGCATGGCCTCCCATGTACGAAGGTTTCCTTGAGCACTTCCCAAAGATTCTAATTTCTAAAACAGTTTTTGACTATACCTTTATGTAAGGTGTCATTGTGAGGTGATGTCCACGGTTGGAACATGAGTCACATTTGGTATATATTTGTATCCAAACTCACAACATATGTGTTGTTTTATTTTGCATGACAATTGTTGTAATAAAGTTACAATTATTTTCTGTACCATGTATTTGGCGACTCAGAATAGGTTGGATGGAATGGACCTATTTTGGGGTCGTTACATTTGGTATCAGAGCTTAGGGATATGATCTCTGGCGGAGATCGGGGAATACAACTAGGAGGGGAGAGATGAGTAAATCTTTCGCTAGTGTGTCCTACCTAAGCTTATTTGTTGGTCAGTCATAATATTAGGATATTATGTGATATGTTAATTTGTTTAATTAACCCTTGTTTTATGGCAGTATTTGAGAATGGCAGCTGAGAATGATAACAATGGAGTGAATGAGACTGTGGGGATACCTCTAATCACTAACCGTGATAATGTGATGTCAGACGAAGAAGGAATTAGAGATATCCATGTGGTGAGTGAAGATTTGATAGTTACACCCGAGATAGTCGCAGAGGTAACAGCTGAGACTGAGGAAGAAGAGGAAGAAGAAGTACCAGAGGAGAGTTTATTAGAGGTATTATATGATCAAAATGTAGAATTTCAAAATCGTATTCATGAGTTAGAAGAGCAGGCAGAAGAGCGACAGGCGGTCGTGGAACAAAAGAATGCAACAATTCAAGCTTGTGTTACCCGATATGTTGAACAGAAGCATTCTTTGGCAGAGTATAAGATGATAAAAATAGAATCTGAGCTGAGAGAAGAAAAAACTGAACGAGTGAGAATAAGTGATGCATGGGCAAAAGCCGCACGACACGTGGATATTGTGGAAAGAGATGTTCGATCTAAGAAGGCTAAAATAGATGATATGAATTTCTTTTTTTGGAAAGCAATTGGGAGAACCCAACATCGAGTTTTGAATTACCCTGTACATAGCAGTTAACCTGAATCCGATATGGATCGAAGATTGATGATTCAGATCATGAATGAGGAGTACGAAGACGCAGTTGAGGGAGGAATATGTTCTATAGAAAAGTATATTCCAACGGTAGTGATGACACCAAATGCTACTCCAGACAAGTCAAAGCCGAGTAGTTCGAGGGATGACGGTTGTCATGACTTCCCAACAAATGAGGAACCCAAATAAAGTTATCATGGGAGATGAGCAATGGAAAAATCATGATGATCTGAGAGATAGAATCTGTAATGGAAGCAAGGTATTCTCAACTCTTCGAAATACCAGGTACGTAAATTTTGGGGACGAAATTTCATAAGGAGGGGAGATTATAAGACCCCGAATTTTATGAAATAAAAGTATTCAATTTTTCTTATAATTACTATTCAGTAAATGGTTAAATTGATAAAAGTTTAAAGTTATAGGTGAAATATGAAATTTTTTCAAAATAAGCAAGTGGTTATAAAATAATCATTGTTGTCGGGGAATATTCGTTTGGTCGTGGAATATTCTTTCTGTCAGGGAATATTCGTACGACGGCGCAGCTATTTGTGGGCCCATAACGAATAACTGTCGGGTGAAGAAAACGATAAATTTGAGTTTTTACAAATAACGGCGTAGTTGTTACCGTTAACACTGTTGGAATATCCGGTGGTTAAAATACAGTAATACGCGTTATTGCACAGTAGCACACGGTATTACATAGTATTTTTGAAATTATTGATTCTTACGTAAGAAGGCACTACTCAATAATTGTTACAGTAATTACTGTTCAATATTTTATTTTATTGATTCAATAATTGATGCGTTGATATTTTATATTATTGTTGTTTCAATAATTGTTGCTGCACAGTATTTTTTATTATCAGATCAATAATTCATATTATTTGAATAATATTATTAGATAGCATTATTGGCAATGTCTAGAAAGTTCTGTCTAAGGAGAGGTTTGGTCATCTAATTGCGCGCTAGTAAGGAGAAATCCTTATTGGAAAGCCCCCTCTTTCCTGGGAACGGCCTGGTTGTCATAAATGTGATTCTGTAATATTATTTGTGAATAATTAATTATTGATTAATATGATAAGGAAATATTTATTTTATGTGGATATAAACGAGGGATATATTTTTGTGATTAAAAATGAAGGAGTTAATGTTGAGGTTTTTATCCGTATTTTTGTCGGAATGGAGGTATTAAAAATCAGGGTTTTTGAGATATTTTGCGGGGGTTATAATTTTTAATCCGACCGTTGGATCGTGGTAATTTTTGGATATGTTATACATATATAAGTTGAGTATATGCCCACAAATTTTAAACCGTTAAAAATGAATGTATGATTTATTATGAATTTTACGAGATGACTGGTTCAGAAATTGTTGAATTTTTGGAGTTTATCATTTTGGTGAAAAATTCTAGAATTGGTGGGCCCCACTTGTGGTTGGTGAAGAAATGTGCTGAATTTTATTTCAAATGTAGTGGGTGGGAATAGTAGCAGATAAAGCCATCAGGTTGGAGGTCAAGTTTGCTAAAATTTTCCTATAAATAGAGGGCTAAGTTAGAATTGAAAATCACACCAGAAACATAAGCTTTCTCTCTTTCTCTCTCTATATTATGAAGCATATTTTGTGAGTATTTAGATACTTTGAGAGTTGCTATTCAGTGCAAGTTTCCTTCGGCTTTGCATACCGATCAGAAGTACTGCTCTTTTGAGGTAAGGGATAGTAAGAAATTTTAAGGGTTGTTATGTTTTTCAGTTTCGTAATTTTTCTGACCTTCAAAAATTCTGAAAAAATTTGAAATGATATTTTGATGAGTTTTCTTGATTGTGTCCAAAAATGGTGATTTTTTGATGTATAGATTGAGAGTTATGAATTTTATGAGAAAAGACTATTTTAAAAGTAACCGCTTATAATTCCTTGTGGTTAACTCCAAAATTGATGAAATTTTTATTGGGAGTACATGTATATGATAGAAGTATACTCTGTAAATTTCAAAATTTTTGGACAAAAGTACAATTTTTGATAAATGTCTAAATATTCGGCTGTTTTGGCCATATGAAAAATAGTAAATGGCTTTTAAAAATTCTGAGAAAAATATATGTTCACTATGGGACTATATTATGCTAAATTCTAGAAAAGAAATATTTTTGGAATTGATTTGGTATTTTTTATGAAAATAGTCTAGTTATGAGTAAATGAATTAAATATGTTTTGTGAAGTAAGAAAATTAGAAAATATGATTTTATGACTTGAGAATCCTATATGAGGTATATGCAGATTTTTGATGAGGGTTTTGATTATTGGTGATAAAATCTTATGAGTTTGGTATTTTAGAATGATTAAATGCATTATTTAGTAAAGTGTAAACAATTTAAATAAATTGTTTATAAGCTTACGATATATTATTCTTTCAATATCATTATACCGAAATACTGGTATAGATTTTATTGTGGAATTTCTATCTTTTTGTGTCGGGTTTACTATTTATGAGTTACTATTCACGAATTACTATTCACGATAAAAATTGGTTTCTTTTTCTAACCAACTTATAGTTGATTTACGAATATTACTCTTGAGATTAAAACTAGATGTTGATCATATTATTTTTATTATTATATATAATATTTTTATAACCCTAATGATGATATTTCTCTTTGACTTGAGTGTAAAGATGGGTAGATTTTTTTGGTATGATCATGACTATGGGTTATCTTTGGCCAGTAGTGCAAAGTTGAATCGTTGATTGGTATGATCATGGCCATTGAATTTATAAGTGAATATCTTTAGCTTAAGTGCAAAGGTGAATTGATCAATATGGTTATAATTATTGTTTATATAAATTCTGAAATGATTATATATTTCTTTGAGATATTAATATCTTTGGCCTGTAGTGCAAAGATGAAATATTGATGAATATCTTTGGCCTATAGTGCAAAGATGAATTGTTGATGAATATCTTTGGCCCGTAGTGCAAAGATGACATGTTGTTGAATATCTTTGGCCAGTAGTGCAAAGATGAACAGATGTTGAGATAAACATGACCAACTGGTGATACAAATGAATATCTTTGGCCGTAGTGCAAAGATGAAGTTATTAGTATGATTATGAACAGGAAATGTGATTTGGTGTAACCATGATCTTTGATGTTTCAGGTAAAGATAGGTGATGAAAATTATTTTCGTCCTGGATGAGAAGAGGAATTTAGAACTACAGTTATGATTATGAGTTATTCATATGATTGTGGACCAGAATTGTTGATTGATGCTACAGGGATAAAACATTGTTGATGGATTTTTAACATGGAGAAGATAATAGACTTTATAGTCTATTTGACTCTTCTAATGGATTGCTCGTTCCGCTGTAACTATGGTTGAAATTTTTATCATTTACCATATGTTCTAAATCTCTGATTTATTATTGATGAAGGCTATTGATAATTTAATTATCTTTAGTCGTGATATACTTTATTGAGCTAGTTGTGCTCACCCTTTTGCTTCACAATTCCTTTCTGGTAATAAGAGTGTAGCTGGGTCGAGCGAGGGTAACGGGAAAATAGAACGGTGGTCTCTAGCTATGGATGTTCTCCCGAAGCAGTATAGAAAAGTTCATTTAGTAGTTTTATTTGGTGAATCCAATAGGGTAAGGTGTACCCAACGTTGGAAGGGTGGTTTGCCACTATCATACAAGATGTCTAACGACATACAACCTCGTGTCATCATAAGACAGGGATGTGCTCATCCACTTGCTAAGTATATATACGAGCACTACCTATATAATCTTGGTGTTTGTTTGAAGTATAATTCTCAATTAGAGACAGTAGAGATAATGATATGTCAAGAGAAGACTCACCATTGGGAAGAATATGATAGTAATCTTCTCGTTTTTCTTTGGGGTCTATTGGGTCAACCAAGAATAATTCTGTGGCCATATGATATCTATCATAACCTAGACGCATGGCCTCCCATGTACGAAGGTTTCCTTGAGCACTTCTCAAAGATTCTAATTTCTAAAACAGTTTTTGACTATACCTTTATGTAAGGTGTCATTGTGAGGTGATGTCCACGGTTGAAACATGAGTCACATTTGGTATATATTTGTATCCAAACTCACAGTATATGTGTTATTTTATTTTGCACGATAATTGTTGTAATAAAGTTACAGTTATTTTCTGTACCATGTATTTGACGACTCAGAATAGGTTGAATGGAATGGACCTATTTTGGGGTCGTTATAATCTTCCTTGGAGACAATTGAGAGGAGCCACTCAAAGCAAGAAAATGAATTAAGTTATTCTCATTTACAAAAAATTGATACCAATATATGATTAAATTAATAAGATAAATGAGTGCAATATTAATTAATTAATTATTAAACTTATTTAACATTATTTTATCTTAAAATAATATTGTTAATTTATTATAGGTGGAAAGATATGAATAAACAAATGAATTAATACCTGAAATTTAACTAGGCACACTTAGAAGGAGGGGTTGAATAAGTGTAGGAGCAATCTATGACCAACTTTTAAAAATTATTAATTTCAGGCTATTATAATGATTGAAATCAGTTTACTGAATTATAGCCTATTAAGTAAAACACTTGATGTTTAAAGAATTATCTTAATATAATAGCAAGTAGTCAAATTAAGATAATTAAGTGACTTATGTGATTTTAAAGTAAATCAAATAATAAAATCAACACCAAGATTTTTACGTGGTTCAACTATTACCCTCTATGATAATAGCCTAGTCCACGTCCAATACCAACTAGTATTGAAGACTCACTTTATTTATTTTTTTATAAATAAATATAGATTACAAAACATATTCTAACAAAAATTAATTAACAATTAATTTTCCTTGAGCTCTCTTGCTCCTTGTGCACCTATGCACCCTTCAAGCACCTTTGCTTCCTTAAACCTGTTTGTAACCTCCTTTTCTAATCCACCTGGATTAAAACCCTTAGACTACACTTAGTCTAAAAAATTCAATACAATATAGAGGTATATGATCAATGCAAGAATAATCAATTTAACAATTAAAGGCTCAAACTATATGCAATGATCAATTAGCACAAAATAAGTAAACAATTAATTTCTTACCAAATACCAGCTCAAATAATATCAGAAAATTAAATTGCTTAGCTGCTCAGATGTTGCACTTGATAAATTCAATTTGCTCAGAAGTAACAGGAATAAGTGCAAAAGATAATTTCGTGAGTTGTGTCTTTTTCCATGCTAGAGAATCCTGATTTTATAGCACACAAAATACAACAAATATTACCGTTTAATTAAGATATGTTCTAATTAAAAAAAAAACAAACGGAAATATTCACAACGGAAAAGGTATATCAATAATATTTTATCTAGTTTGTAAATCAATCTCTTTGTTTAGATATGCAGTTTGAATAAAACAAAAACACCTTTAAGAGATAACTTCTTCATATAACCACTTTGACTTTATCTCACCATATATAAATAACTTGAAGCAACTAAAGTGGTAACATCATACTCTTACTTTATCTTTCCCATAAAAGAGGCGTGAGACAACAAAAGTGGATTGTCCTTTATCTTTACCAATATCATATAAGAGTCCCAAGAATTGTAATCATAATCATAATTTCTTGAAAACCGCAATCACCAAATAAAGTGGCAGCCATTATAATTCTAGGGAACCATGATATACATCCACGTGTATAAACAAATCCAAGAGATATCAATTACTCACTTTTTCAACCATGCACTAATATTAAATTGCTATCAACATATATCCATGTGTTCAAATAACAAATAAATATTATGCATTTAAAACTCTTTGTATTTGATAAAACATATGTTTAAAGTATTTAGGAAAATCCTTTTTCATTTTAAGACATAATATAATAAAATGCAAATAATATGTCCTAGAGCTTTTAAATAAAAAATCAATTATTATGCAATTGACCTTACATTGATTTTCCTAGAAAAGAGAAAATCCTTCAATTTCTTGAATATCCAATCAAAGCTCTTTATCACCAAAATATCTGAAATACCATAAAACAATTTAGTACTTGAACATTTCATCATCAAAACATAAGGCTAGAATATGACTAAGTCAACAATACCATCTCATAACAAAGATCAAATTTAACTAATATTAATATGCTTCAGATTCCTGAGTTAGGGGTCATATGACCCCTTTAGACCCCCCTAGTTCCGTCAATGAATGTGTAGCGAAGCGAAGTAATTGTGTGTTTGTTTGCTTAGGTTAAGTTGTCAATGTTAATCTTATGATTAAAAGATTTCAATTTAAAAGTGGTCAAATCAATTTATTTTCTTACAATCTATCTTAATAACCCTATACCATAAACAATTATGTAAAATTTAAGCGGGTCAGTTGTCCCCCTCCCCCCAGTTGTGTCCACCCCAATTAGACCTGACAATATAGTTGGTTAATTGTCGGGTCAATCCATATTAACTGGAACCAAATGGGTTGGTTAACTATTTTTTTTTATTTCGGTTGGTTAAAGTTTGGAACTATATTTTAAAAAAAAAATATAGTTCCAACCCGGTTAACTATTTTTCAACCCATATTTTATTCCAAATCCAAATCAAAAATTCTTTTAACCCATATTTACATATTCAAGAAGCTCAATCACCCCACCTAACCCACCCCACCTAACCCACCCACCCCACTCCACTCCATCTCACCCATATTAAAAGTTCATTTAAAAGTTCTGTTTAAAAGTCAAAACATCTTAAAAATGGTTAATATGGTTAATATGATTTTTAATCATAACCATATGGTTCCAACCCACATAACTCATATTAAAAATGGTTAATATGGTTTTGGTTCTTAAATAGAACCATAACCATATTTTAAAAACCAAAATTAACCCATAACCATATTTTACCAGGCCTAACCCCAATACATGTTATATATAGCATGCAGACAGAGAAAAATCTGTTACTTCACTGTCTTTTACCAAACTACACGTACAACTAAAAACAAAATACAATACGTGGAATAGTGTTGGACACAAATTTTATTAACGCAGGCGAAGCTTTAAACTATTAAAAATAAAATTTTAATAATAAAATTTTTCTATAAAACTTAAAAACAATACTCCCCCCGTTTCTTAATATAGATCGTTTTAGAGAAATATTTTTATTCCTAAATATAAGTCGTTTGAGAATTTCAAGTAAACATTAATTGTTTAGTTTCCAATATTACCCAAAGTAATAAATATAACTTTAGTTCTCTCACTATTTTTTGCCCAATAAATAACACTCTCTTTTTTCAATATAAGGGCAATATAGACAATTGATAGTATATTTAATGTTTTACAATCATTTTCTTAATACTTGTGCACAACTCTAAAACGACATATATTAAGGAACTGAGGGAGTATTAAACGTAAGTCTTGAATGAATACAATCAAATTATTCGATACAAAAATTTTAAGACAAATAATCTAATATATAAAATAAAATTAAAAGCTTGTCCCTTATCAATCAAGTGATAAATATAATTTCATTGAGATCCCATTCAAGAGCACGAGAAAGGCAATAATTTCATGAGAGAATCGATCTCCTCAAGATCTGAAATTGAAAGAAGGTTAATTAAATATAACCACTATCATTAATTATTCTAATAATATATATATTCTTTGATTAAGATTAGGATTAGGATACAAATCTTTATCATGCAACAACCAAGAGATGCTGCTGAAAAAATATATTCCAACCAACCACTCGTTAATCGTACCAGCTGCATTTTAAATTTAAGAATATATTTTTATCATAAAAGTATAAAAGTGATGTTCCTAATTTATATAAAAAAAAACTTTTATTTCTAAAATTATACTACCACTTCTAAAAATCTAGGTAAAATTAGTACTCCATCCGTCCCATAATAAACGTTCTAATTTAACTTTCATGGTCAAATTAAATTATTTTTAAAATTATTAATTAAAAATATTTATATAGAATTTTGAAAAAAAAATGAAACTACCCGTATCAAATGCTGCGGCAATTGGGCTATATATATACAACTACTAATTAAAACAGCGGCAATTAGGCTATATATACAACTACTAAAAACAGAATACAGTGACTAAAATAACAAAATAACCCATCACTGATTGTTTTTGGAGAGACCAGACCCTGTAATATTTCCACACCAAAAAAAAAGGAAGAAAAAAAAACTGTCTAATTTAACAAGAGTAATGCTACATACACAAACTATTTTACAAACGGCTGATGTGGCGTACTCCACCTCAGCATATTGATCAACAAATTATTTCAATATAGTCTTCGGTCCCACACAATATGCTGAGGTGGAGTATGTCACATCAGCAGTTTGTAAAATGTTTATAGAATAGTTTGTGTCTCTAGCATTATTCATACTCATTTAACAAAAACTTCCGGCCCAAACTCACTTTCGTCGGCACATTTGCATTTTCACAATCTTCGATCCGTGCTGCCTTGTGCATTGGGCCACGATTTCTCTGGTCGGTATACATTGAGATCAAACCAAGGATCTTAACTCTGCTCTCCCGTCGTTGTAACCTACACGTCGCTGCTCCGAACTTTCGATAACCGCTCTCAAATTTTAACCCCCCTCAAATTTTGTTTTGGTCCCGCCA
This sequence comes from Panax notoginseng, assembly GCA_016801055.1. Taxonomy (NCBI): domain Eukaryota; kingdom Viridiplantae; phylum Streptophyta; class Magnoliopsida; order Apiales; family Araliaceae; genus Panax; species Panax notoginseng. The sequence continues at coordinate 256,126,922 of CM029013.1, forward strand.
CTGTCTTCAACAGCAATCTCCTTTTCTCTTCTATAACTGCTTACCTGAAATGGCATAATTCAGGAGCTACATAATAATCCTTTCCTTTCACAAAAACAGTCCAATTTTTTTTTTTGTTTTTTTTTTTCACAAACATGCAGATTCTACGTTTTAATAGTACTATTATAAAAATGACGATACTATATTCTCAAATTTAACATTATAATTTCGTTGTCATATCAACAATATACTATTCTAATAACTTACTGTTTCTGGGATATAGTACATGAAAGCAAAATATATTAATATATATAATTTTTGCAAATGAAACTCTTTTTTGAGTAAACATACCAAATATAACAGTGAAGATCATAATATATATATAAACTTACAAATATATGTACGTACCTCGGAGATCACGCAATGAACATGAGAAACAAAGTGACATTCTTGGCAGTAATAAGTTGGATGAAGGAGATGTCGTCTCTCCTCACATGCATCACAGTATAGTTCAGCATTTTTGTCTTCCTCGGGGAAGTCTCCGATGGGAGAGTACGTGAGACTGAGGGGATGCAAGTGACACTTGTTGTTGGGTCATGATAATTTTTTTATTGGGCCAGACAGATTTGGCCCATCCATTTAATTAGCCTAGTGGACCTTTACTATTAAGTCTTATAATCATTGGACTTAACCTTTACCCTGTCTTTATTGCATCTCCTTAACATTGGGCTGAGTCAAGCGGCCGGTCCGTAAAATCTTTTAGTATCTAAGACTTTGACTGGTAATGATGAAAAAAAAGAGCAGTTGACCCAAAGTCTGCAGATCATTAATGTGGATGAGATTTTATCCGGCCGGCGGCAGAAACAGTGAGAAAAAGGTGACAACCTGCATGCAGTCGGCTGAGACGAGAGTGCACTAGGGGACGGTATCATATCAGGGTTGGTGGCACAAAAAATCGGACATGAGAGTATAACCGGGCAAGGAAGTCTTCTAGCAAAAGGTACGCATACACTTTTCATCTGGCTCTAGACACTAGACATTTCTTACATCCTCCATTGTTAAACCTTGAACGCCTGTATTGACTCTCACGCCGGAGCTATCCCCCGACGATCCAGCCATCAAGCTTTTGGTGTTGATCGTGTTTACTGTGCAGGATTAGGACGTCTTACGTGATTGGGACATCATCAAAGATCTTGGCGTTAACATTGGCACTAGAAGGAGGGCTGAGTTCTAGTGTTCAAGAGCTTTCAATCACAAATATTCATTTGTTCTATATTCTCAAAGATGGGGAAGAGCAGAGCAGATACACCTGAAGGACAGCCGATGACTGTCGGTGATTCACCACCACGAGTTTCTGCTAGAGATCGTTTGGGGCCTACACTAAGTGCTCATGCTAGCACAGCGTCCAAGCGATCACATGGAGACTCTCGTCCAAGGGCCGTGGGCAAAGCTAAGAAAAAGTTAATCTTCACGACGAATAAAGAGTCTGGTCACGGTCGGAAACAACTAGACCATGACGAAAAGACCTCCCGATTGGCTAAGATGGCAGAAGAAGCAGATAGGGCCATGGAGTCACTTATGAAGCAGAGGCAGGATATAGCCGAGCAGATGTCCCGGATGGAAGAGTTGAGAAATGAAGCGTCCAGTTATGTTCAGTCCGAAGAGCGTGGGCATCGAAGTGGGAAGGAGCCGGTTCATTCGGAATATGAAATTCAGGGCCAACATCGGGAAAGAAAAAGATCGAGGAGCCCTACTCCTCGAAGATCGAAGGAAGCACTCCATCGTGACGTCCCTAGGGAGCAGATCCGAAGTGATCGAAGAGGCCGATCCAGAGAACGAACTCTAGAGAACATGAAAAGGGCACTCATTGTCGCACATTCTCACCATAGTCATCGGACCCAGAGGCGAAGTAGATCTAGGGGCCGTACACCCGAAAGTCGGGTACTTCGCTCAGAAGACCGTCGTCGTAAAAGTCCTTCGAAGATTGGGGGTATTATGGTTAATGACCGATCTACTCAAAAAAGGAGAGAGTCATCGGAGAAGGAAGTGTCATCACAACCGGAAGGAGTAGAGTACCTGGTAAAAGAGCTGAAGGCGCTCCAGAAGCAGTTAGCCGAGGTCCAACAAGTAAAGGATGCTCCGGGAAAGAAAGCATCTCCATTTTCCTCGGATATTCTTAAGGAGAAGGCGGACACCTCTAAGAAGTTGCCTCACATGGAAAGTTACGATGGCTCGGGAGATCCTTACGACCATAGCCAAGCATTTGATCGGTTAATGGACTACTACGATTTCACTGACGCTGCTAAATGTCATATGTTCGTTACGACGTTAAGAAAGGATGCGAGGCAGTGGATGAGGACTTTGCCAGCAGATTCAATTTCATCATGGTCCGAGCTCTACGACAAATTCCACGCTCGTTTGGCACATGTCAGACAGTACACCAACGAGTCGTTAGGTCAGTATGTGAAAAGGTTTCGAGAAGCCGTTGGTCAGGTATCAGATTTGAACGATCTCCAAGCTGTGGGATTGTTTCAGAACGGTTTGGACTTAGTGAAGTCGGAGAAGCTGGTGAAGAAGCTGATGTTCAATCATCCGAAGAGCCTGGCAGAGGCGTTCGATAAGGCAGAAGGTTATATCGTTGTGGAAGAAGCTATGAGTAACTTGAAGCGTTCCTCTTCGGAACAAGTGAAGGAGGCATACGTCCCTAAAACCCAGGATGATCAGAAGAAGACGGGGGGGGGGGGGTATAATGATAGGTCGGAGAGCCGTTCTAAGAAGTACAACAACTCATGGCGACAAGGAGATACTCGTCCGCCTGCTTCCGCCCCGAAAGTGAATAAGGTTTATACCAAACTAAACACAGACAGATCGGTGATTCTGGACCAAATCAGGAACCAGCCGTTCTTTGAGCTACCTCGGGACAATTATAGGACAGGGCAGGGCAACTCTCGGAAATATTGTAACTATCATCAAGCCGCAGGCCATGGCACCAACGAGTGTTGCAATCTGAAGGATTTTGTGGAAAAGAAGATCCAGAGCGGTCTGTTAGTCCAATATGTGGCCGAGAAGAATCAACAGAGTGCCGACCGCACCGTTCAGACAGTTCAAATGAATCCTCCTGTACAGCCCACCCCGAACCAGCCACCAAGGCATGTCATTGCCGTAATAACAGGGGGGACGTCTGGAAAGTTGGTAGGAAAAAAGAGAAGGGGGTATCTGGATTCGGTTATGTCCGTATCAGATGCTCCTCCAAAAATTGATAGGCCCTTTCCAAGAACTATTATATCCTTTACAGATGCAGACTATCCTTTGGAGCCCATTGATCTACATGAAGGGGCGTTAGTGATCACCGCGCAAGTAGGCTCGGTGGACGTGAAACGTATGATGATAGATAACGGGTCTTCGGTGGATATTCTGTACGCCCACGCATACCAGAGAATGCACCTTGATGGGCGAAAGCTGGAAGTTGGGCAGGAGGCTCCTTTATATGGTTTCAGCAACGATCCGGTCAAAGTTGCAGGCACTATTGAGCTCCCAGTGGTCTTCGGCACAACCCCTCAACAGGCAGAAATAATGTGTAAATTCTATGTTGTGCATGTAGATTCGGCTTACAGCGCCATATTGGGAAGACCTACGCTGACAGCTCTCCAAGCCGTGACTTCCATCCCCCATTTCAAAATCAAGTTCCCCACAGCGCACGGAGTCGGAGAGGTGGCTGGGGACTTGGATCTAGCCCGACGCTGTTATCGGAATGCATGCATCTCTTCCGGAGTAGGGGTCAGCAAACAGAAACAAACCATGGCAATAGAGATTGAGCCCTTCACTGAGAGCAGTTCCGAGCCATTGGTAACACCTGCAGGGGAGACGGAGGAGATTGAGTTGATCCTTGGGAAGGCAGACAAGACAGTGAAAATTGGTTTGGGTCTACCAGAGCCTCTTCGGACAAATCTTATGGAACTCCTTCTCTGCTATGCGGACATTTTTGCATGGAACCGCGAGACATGCCGGGGATTAGCAGAAAGGTCGCTGAGCACCGACTGGAGGTAGATCCCTCGAAGAAGCCTGTTCAGCAAAAGAGACGGATCTTCGCACCTGAGCGTCAAAAGATAATTGACGAAGAAATCGCCAAGCTGATGGCTGCTGATTTTATTTTTGAGATCGACTACCCACAGTGGATGGCCAATGTAGTATTGGTGCAGAAGCAGAACAGAAAATGGCGAGTTTGCATCGATTACACCGACCTGAATAAAGCTTGTCCGAAGGACTTTTATCCTTTGCCCCATATTGATCAACTTATTGACGCAACTTCAGGATATGCCATACTAAGCTTTATGGATGCTTTTTCAGGTTATCATCAAATATCTATGTGCAAGGAAGATATCCCGAAGACAACATTCATTACACACCGTTCGGTATACGCATATAAGAAGATGACCTTTGGCCTTATAAATGCTGGAGCCACCTACCAAAGAATGATGAATCTTATCTTCCACAAGCAGCTGGGAAAGAATATGGAGGTTTATGTAGACGACATGATCGTGAAAAGCATGCAGGTTCAGAAACATTTGGATGATCTGGAGGAGTGTTTTCAGACTGTCCGTCATCACAAATTGAGGCTTAACCTAGCAAAATGCACCTTCGGCCTCGGTACGGGAAAGTTTTTGGGGTATCTGGTCAGTCAGAGGGGCATCGAAGCCAATCCAGAGAAAATTCAGGCCGTCCTTGACATGAAGACTCCTCAGTCGTTTAAAGACGTCCAACGTCTGACTGGTAGGATTGCAGCTTTGAGGAGGTTTATGTCCAAATCTGCAGAGAGGTGCCTACCATTCTTCGACACACTGAGGGGGCCGAAGAATGCGAAGACTTTCCAATGGACTTCGGCCTGTGAGGACGCCTTTCAAGGCATAAAGACCTACCTGTCTTCTGCTACTCTATTGGTAAAACCTGCCCCAAAAGAGACCTTGTATCTCTACCTTGCAGCGAGTTCCTTAGCTGTTGGAGCAGTGCTGGTTCAGGAGGTCAGTGGAAAGCAGCATCCGGTCTATTACGTCAGTCACGTCCTACGAGACGCCGAAACCAGGTATCCAAATATTGAAAAATTTGCCTTTACTTTAATAGTTGCTAGCCGAAAGCTTCGACAATACTTTCAGGGCAGGCTCTTGATCGTCTACACGGATCAACCACTGAAGAAGGTAATGGGTAAGCCAGAGGTTTCGGGGAGATTGGCAGCATGGACCATGGAATTGTCCCAGTTTTTCCTTGAGTACCATCCCCGAACCGCTATCAAAGGACAAGCTTTGGCCGATTTTATGGTGGAATGTTCCTTCACCGAAGCAGATGCCGAGTTACCAGAAGCTGGGACATCTGATAGAACAGTTACAGTTCTTCAACACGGTCAGAATGCATGGACGCTGTATGTAGATGGGTCTTCTACGGTAAATGTCAGTGGAGCAGGGATTATCCTGACCAGTCTGGAGGGGTTCAAGGTACAACAAGCTATTAGATTCGGGTTTAAGGCGACTAACAACGAGGCCGAGTATGAAGCAGTGATAGCTGGGGTTCGGCTGGCGAAGAGTCTAGAAGTCCAGAATCTGATCATTTATAGTGACTCTCAGCTGGTCGTCAAGCAGTTATCAGGAGAGTATGAATCCCGTGGGACGAGGATGATCAAGTATTTGGCAGAGTTGAAAGACAGACTTCGATACTTTGCTTTTCACGAATTTCAAGGCATAGAACGTAACGATAATTCCATTGCCGATGCCTTATCAAAATTAGCCACTACAGATGCTGTCGTTTTCAATGGGTCAGTTTATTTGGAGGTCCTACAGCAGCCGAGTATTCAACATGACTCGGTGATGTGTATCGAGTGATCTGACTGCTGGATGACTCCCTACATCAATTATCTGGAAAATGGCGTCCTTCCTTCGGATCAGATGTTAGCAAAGAAGGTCAAATACAAAAGTGCCAACTTCGTTCTTATTGACGGGGATCTTTATCGGAGGGCATTTTCGTCACCATTATTGAAATGTCTGGTCCCGACCGAAGCCGAGTACGCCCTTCGGGAAGTTCACGGGGGCATTTGCGGTGATCACATGGCAGCTAAGTCGCTGGCATACAAAGTTCTTCGGCAGGGGTACTACTGGCCAACGATCTTCAAGGAGGCCACATAATACATGAAAAAGTGTGATAAATGCCAGCTCAACAGTCCGATCTCACATCAGCCACCGGAAGAGCTATACTCGATTCTATCTCCTATACCCTTCGCTGTCTGGGGGGTTGATATACTGGGTCCGTTACCGAAAGCTAAAGGGCAGGTCAGTTTCGTCATAGTTACTATTGATTATATGACCAAATGGGTCGAGACGAAACCACTTCGGCTGATAACGGAACAGGAGTGTCTGAAATTTATGAAAGAATCCGTAGTGTTTCGCTTCGGGATCCCTCAAGTGGTGATATCAGACAACGGACGCTAGTTTGTGGGATCAAAATTTGAAGGATTTCTAAAGGAACTGGGAGTCCAGCACAGGAAGACTTCAGTGGCTCATCCACAATCAAATGGGCAGGTCGAGGTGACTAACAGAACACTTCTAAACGGAATCAAGCGCAGATTGGACGAAGCCAAAGGAAGATGGCCGGAAGAATTGCTTAGTGTATTGTGGGCTTACAGGACTACACCGAGGACAACAACAGGAGACTCGCCTTTCAGACTGGTCTATGGCACTGATGCCTTGGTCCCAGTTGAGATTGGATCTCCAAGTCTTCGAGTTAGTCAGTTCAGAGAGATCTACAATGACGAGGGACTAAAGGCCAACTTGGACCTGTTAGAAGAAGTCAGAGAAGTGGCTTTGATCAAGTTAGCAGCCTACCAGAGGAGAGTTGCCAAGCATTACAACAAAGGGGTAAAGCTCCGAAGATTTGAGGTGGGAGACCTCGTTCTCAGAGAGGCCGAAGCGTCCACACCGCAGAACACGGGGAAGTTGATGCCGAACTGGGAAGGACCGTATGAAGTGACTGAAGTACCAAAGCCCGGGACGTATCGACTGAAGGCATTGGATGGATCCGAAATTAAGAACACGTGGCACGCAGGCAGGCTCCAAAAATACTTTCAGTAAAAATCGAGTCAGTTCACCGGGAGTCTGTACATGACCGTTCATCATCAATAAAAAGTCACTTTTTTCACAACTGATCTTCGCATTTGTCCTAAGGTCACAGTGGAGTAAGGAGGTATGGTAGGACTCGCTGGCCATTCGAGTCAGCCAATTTATTTGATACCCCGCGTGGTAGTCAAATCCTGGATCCTATATTATTTTTTACCAAGGGTGGTAAAATCAATGGTCACCGAAGTAAGGAGGTATGGTAGGACTCGCTGGCCATTCGATGGCAGCCAATTTATTTGATACCCCGCGTGGTAGTCAAATCCTGGATCCTATATTATTTTTTTACCAAGGGTGGTGAAAACAATGGTCACTGAAGCAATCAAATCCTATGGTCCTTATATACTTATTCTACCCCGAGTGGTAAACAAGATCTTAATGGTGCAAGGAGGATCAGCCGAATTCACCTCACACATGACCTGTCTCACACTTCGAAAACGATAAGTATACTTTACTTCATTTTTTACAAGTGATAAGTTCAGTTCAGTTCATTCAGTTCATGTCATTTCTTAATTTAACCACTATACACCTTATCTGATTTACAGATTAAGTTAATTCATTTAAGGCAATTGAAACTGAATTATTGACAAGACACGAAATAAACGGAAATCACGTTAATGCAAATTAAAATTGAAATTAAACACTTAAACAAATCCATTCAAATTTATTTACAACATTCGTGCACAAAATTTTAAAAGCCAAAAGCGACCCGATCATGTCTATATATCATTTTTGAAGTCAAGCAGGGCCGGATCTAATTGGGCTGCCACCAGCCTTTCCTTACCTCGGCCTCGGCAATCTTCGAATCCTTCGTAGTACACTTTCACGATCTCTGCACCGAGCTTATCAGAAGTCCGATAGTCCTCTCGAATCTGCTTGAGCACTTCTTCAGTCAGAGGAAAGCCTCGTTCCTGAAGGGCCTTAACCATACTACGAAGTTTACGGCGCTTAGCCCTGTGGGCCTTCCTATCAGCCCGAGCCTGTGCATGAACTTCGCCAAGATGCGTCGCCAGATCCCGATGTGCCGCGGTGATATCTTCATTCTTACTCTTCAGAACTTCGGTCTCTGCAGCGAAGCGGACATTCATATTCTTCAATTTCTGCTCACTGACCTTTGTCGTCTTCAGTTCTTCCCTGACTAAGGTCAGCACCTCATGAGTTTCCCTCAGATCATCTCTATTTTGAGCCAATTCTCTCTGAAGGTCCTCGTTGGCACGAAAAATGGATTCATGTTCAGCCCTTTCCCGAGTTAACGTGGCCTTCAGCAGGTTAATCTCCCTCTTCATGGTTTCCTCATCAGATTCAGCATTCATTTGTCTAGGACGTAAACGCCCGAAGACTGCATTCGCCTGCACACATTCGACAGTACCTAATCAGCTTCAGATAATTAGACAAGGAGAGGAATATTTAACCAAGAGAATTGCAATTTACCTTTGCCAGATAACTCATGCCTTCATCAAGAAAGTTACCGTTCGTATGATCAACGAATCGATGATCGTCGTTTTCCAGAACGAAAGCATCAAAAAGTTGGAAGGGGAAGTTGGAATTATACCAAGGCCATAGAGTCGGCGCCCCAGTGGCTTCATCATGAAATGTTCTTAATGAAGGCCCTGAAGGGGGAGGCACGGTCTGATCACGAACAGGAGAGGGATCCATGTAGACATTTTCAGTAGAAGAAGACTGAGCTGGAGTAGAATCTTGAACTAATACAGGAATAGATCCCAAGATTGGGTGACTATCGGAGGGTTGTTTCCTTCTCCGAGAAGGGGTTGCAGTGTCATCAATTGGCCTTTCTTCATTCGCCGTTTGAGTGCTCACTGGGATTGCTGGAGGGAGAACCTTTGGAAGGCGTACCGTAAGCTCTTCGGCGGTTAAGGGGATGACCTCAGTCTTCCGCTTCTTGATTTGAATAGCCCGTCTGCGATCGCCAGCAGGAAGATCGAGTAGGCTCCTTCGAACTGATGTAAGTTTGACAACCGGTGCTGTTGGGACAGCAGCCGGTGGTGTTGGGTCAGCAGCCGGTGGAGTTGGCTCGGTGACTGGCGGTAGTGGGTCAGCGGTGGATGATGGATCAACAAGTGGCGGCACTGGTTCAACTGTTGGTGATGTTGGACGGACAGGTGGGGGCGTCGGGGTGATATGTGGCTCAGATTCAGAAAAGCCTTCAGAATCGGATGGTAGAGAGATCGGTTTGGGCTTTCGGACAGCATGCTTTCTTCTTCGAGGTTTGAGTTGTATTTCTGGAAGGATGGGCTCTTCGACTTCTGGCTCAGCGGTCCGGGATACAACATTGGTTCGAGGCGCTTCAGTGGGCGGTGCCCCAGCAGAAGGTTTGAATTGGGAAGAAGCCTCCGGTTGTGAAGATCCAGCGCCCACCCTTGCAGATTTTCTAACTACATCGTCTTCGGGTGGAATTTCCTGATGGGAGGATTCGGCAGTGGCTTCTATGGATTTGCCGGCAATAAAATCCTCCAACTCCCTCACCTCCGAAGACGATGGTCTGATCAAAGTCCACTGCAGAAAATTAGCAGTTTTATGTCATAATCTACACCACGACAAATTTAAAAATAAGGATAAAATAAGTCCATACTTACATTTATGGTCATATAACCACGCCTACTTCGACAGAAGTCCGTATTTTCACTCGTCCTTCGGGAATTTGTCAAAAAGTTCTACCATCTCGGCTTCACGTTCTTCGGAAATGTCTCCGAAGTCAGTAGAGGTCTTCTCATCAACGGTCCAGTTCGGTAAAGAGGTAATTTCGGGCCCCTTGACGAAAAACCACCTCTCGTGCCACCCTCTATTACTCGAAGGAGTGTTTACCAACGAACGCCTCTCGAACTTCTCCCCCGTTCTTGAAGATTGCTTACTTACAGTCTTGAACCCTTTCTCCCTAGATTGGCCGATCTTGTACACGGTAAAGAAGAAGTCAAGCGTAGGTTCGACGCCCAGCTTTTGGCAAAAGGCTATGAATGCCAGGATATGAATATAAGAATTCGGCATTAGTTGGGCAAACCCGACACCCAAAAATCCTAAAATAGTCACTATGAAGGCATGAAGAGGGAATCGCACCCCTTTCTCCAAGATGGTCGTTGTAACTGCCATCCATCCCTCGGGGCGCTGGTACATCCGTTCTTCAGGTCTGGGAGCCCTCACCAAATGGGTGTCTGAGATATGACAGCGAGCTCGAACCTTCTTCAGCTCCATTTCAGTAACAATTGAGGGCTTATTGGCGTGGGGGAAACGTTCCTTATTTATGAAAAATTCGGAGGGAGCAGGAGAGGTTTTCGGAGGTGGTCTCTTGTCGGATTTCTTGACTGGAGGATTAGAGCTTGAGGTCTCTTTGCCAGGGTTGGGGTTAGGTGGAACGGTCGTTACTGGAATCGCTCAGATTGGAAAGCCTCGTTCCGAATCTTGAGAAGCCATTGTTGATGATTCGCAGAGAGAAGGAAGAAAGCTTGGAAGGGAAGAGGAGAGCTCGAAAGTCCGAAAATTCGAATTGGCAGGTAAAACTGTCAATTTTGGTAAAGTTTTCTTTTTATACTGACGGTTACACAGCAATCGAGGGCGGCTCATTAATTGGGCAGTCATTATTACGAATTTGAAAGGTTACGTCCGGTTTAAGTTTTAGATATTTAGCCCTTTGGACTTTCCTTTTGGATTTTCAGTTTTAATCCATCTTTTCAGTCTGTTTTTGCCCTTCACCAGATGGACATTGGTAAGTTATTTTTGGGGCCTATGTCAACCCTGTTGGATCTCATGACATCTTGGGTCGCTTATAGTTCTTCATTAAATATTCTATTTACTAAAAAACTAGGGGGCAATGTTGGGTCATGATATTTCCTTTATTGGGCCAGACAGATTGGGCCCATCCATTTAATTAGCCTAGTGGACCTTTACTATTAAGTCCTATAATCATTGGGCTTAACCTTTACCCTGTCTTTATTGCATCTCCTTAACATTGGGCTGGGTCAAGCGGCCGGTCCGTAAAATCTTTTAGTATCTAAGACTTTGACTGGTAATGATGAAAAAAGAGAGCAGTTGACCCAAAGTCTGCAGATTATTAATGTGGATGAGATTTTATCCGGCCGGCGGCAGAAACAGTGAGAAAAAGGTGACAACCTGCATGCAGTCGGCTGAGACGAGAGTGCACTGGGGGACGGTGTCATATCAGGGTTGGTGGCACAAAAAACCGGGCATGAGAGTATAACCGGGCAAGGAAGTCTTCTAGCAAAAGGTACGCATACACTTTTCATCTGGCTCTAGACACTAGACATTTCTTACATCCTCCATTGTTAAACCTTGAACGCCTGTATTGACTCTCACGCCGGAGCTATCCCCCGACGGTCCAGCCGTCAAGCTTTTGGTGTTGATCGTGTTTACTGTGCAGGATTAAGACGTCTTACGTGATTGGGACGTCATCAAAGATCTTGGCGTTAACACTTGTGTTTGACGGTAGGCGGTAAATCTGACTTCCGAGACAAACAATGGGCATGGATATAGAAATGACAGTCGTGGCAATGTAAGAAGGGGTACTCGAATTTTTCAAAACATTTTCTGCATTTGATCTTTTTCGAATGAAGATTAGGATGAGGTATAGAATTGGAGAAAACAAGGGGGCGGTTGTGGAGCTCAGACTTAACCATGGGGTACATTACTGGTTGCAACGCACATCACGCTTCTATTTTGAAATCACTAGGAGGATCGCATTGGTAGGAAAAACAGCGGCTGCATTTCTCTAGACATAACTTACAAGAGAAAGGTTGGCTCCTTCGAATACGATCCGCTGAATCGTGGAGGGTGAGAGGATGTAGAGGGTGGATGATGTGTTGGATCTGTTGAGGCAATTGAGTACACGATTTGTGTAAGAATATCTCGCAACTAATGCAGAAGGAGATGGAATCTTTCAACGGCAGGTGGCACACGAAGCAGGGACGAGAATGACCAAAACTTTTATCACGAACGTCACAACTTATCAATGGATGTGGTTGTCGGCGTGGGTAGAAACGGAGCATTTGAGAGACCGTATGATGATCACCAGCTTTTGAATTGGTTAGCATTATGGTAGCACAGAGAATGTCTAGTTTAAAGTCAAACTTGGAGCATTCAAAGGTTAAACCATCTCTATATTCATGACAGGCAGAGCACTGAAAATTCCTATCCAGTCCCACCTGACTGCAAAGCTTGAGAGGGCTGTGTTGAGGGTGAAACGGATGGTTTATTATATCTAGGGGTAGACTGGAGCATGAATCATGAAGCAAGCGTCTGCATGATAAACATACGTAAATGGGGGAGGAAGAGAAACCCCGATCATCAAATGAAAGCTTACACCCACCACACTGAAACTCAAAATTGATGCTTTGTTCACAGAGAATCAAGGGGTGTTGATGGCTAGAAATCTGATAACTCGACAAAGAAGAAGAAGAAGAAGAAGAAGAAGAAGAATCAAGGGGCACCAGAGTGGCACACTTCAAGTCCAACATAAAAAAGTTGTCACAGTCGAAACAGCGGTAGCTGTAAGTGCTGTTGATGAAATTTCCGCAAGCATTGCATTGCGGGAATTCGGTAGACCTTTTAGGGGCGTGTGTAAGAGTTAGAGAGTGCTCCGGGTGGAAGGAGTGTGTCAGTACTCGAGGGAAATCCTTGCATGTTTTGTGCAAAACGAACTTGCATGTTGTGCCAAAATCTGACCAGCTGTAACCGCAAGAAAAATGCACCTCATTAGCATAGACTTCCTCTCCACAAATCTCGCACAAAGCTCCTCTAATTGTTCCTGCTTGATCCGTGAGTTTCAGCTGATTATGCTCATGACTGAAATGTCTAGACATCTCTCTCCTCTCCCTGTAAGTGCCGCCAAGGCTCAGGTTCAGCTTCAAAAGAGGATGAAAGTGCTTGTGATGTTACAAAAATCACAAGAAAAAACTTGTTCAAATAGAATCACTTTTTTTTTTTTCTTTTCAATTTACGCACTCATAGAGCTTCCGGAACAAATCAAATCAATCAGCAAGTGTAGAAACTCAGCGTATCAAACTTCCTTTAAATTTGGATTTGTAAAACAAAATCTTTGGAAAAATCTCAGCCTCCAGATTCAGATTTTCAGCTCAAGGTTCTACGTAAAATCTTAAATATAGGCTGCTAAATCTCACACCAGAAAGCCTTCAATTTGCAGATGAATGTTAAAACCTTATTTGTTTGTAAATATTATAATTCTGGATTATAATCCCAAGTCCTAGAATTAAATAGTCCTTAATCACATATTTATTTTTTATATGTTTGGACTATTATACCCTTACAAATAATAACATATTTTAAACTTTAATTTATAAACTGTACAAACTAGAGATTGTTACGATGAAACTCGTCATTAAAAAATTATTTTAAGAAAAATAAGTGATATTTAAGAGTAAATGTAGGTGTATTTTCAAAATAAATTTTTATTCTCATAAAAAAAAACTTTTTTCCTCAAAATATATATTGTAAGTAGATAAATATATTGAATTAAAGCGCATAAAGACCTGGGATAGTGAAGAACAAATTATATTTAAATTTGCCTTATAAAAATTCTAATTTTTTAATTAAAAAAAAGAAAAAAAGAAAAAAGAGCCACGTCAATTGACGCAGGTTGGAAGAGTCCGTGTAGAGGAAGGAGTGTATGCCTTTCAGGTAAAGAAATATTGATAGCTCAATTGAAAAAATCCTAGAGCATAATAATATGTTGGTTTGGGAAGCTTCAATATATCCTTCTCTTCAGGGTCGACATTTTCAAGGCTATAGACGAAGATAAAATTTGGGGCCTCTTACATTTTAAAAAAAGTCACTTCTACCAGAGCAACAAATGATAAAAAAAAAAAGATTTTTCCATAGCAGGTCTATTAGGGGTTTACAGTTTACCAATTATGCAAACTTAATAACCATTCTTCCAGATGCACAAACTTTCAGAAAACATATTACTATATTAGGGACTTAGGGTTTTACTGTATACAATTTCAATTGGAGCAACTGAGCAACAAGAACCAATCTTATGGAACAAAAGTATTAAAAGTAAGAAAGAATGGAGAAATTAGTTACTTGATAAAACAAAATTATTCTGAGAATTGGACCGGATGAAGAAGAGATGATAGTCAATACTCAATAGATGTCAGATGTGTGTGCGTCTCAGTCAGTGCGATGACCGATGATCATATGCAGCACAGCAGCAGTCAGCTGGAGAAGTGTGATGGCCGATGATCATATACATATTAAAAAAAAAAAATTGGGGCTCCAAAATTTTTGGGGATCTAGGCCCATGCCTCTTGGGCCTATGCCTAGGGCCGGCCCTGCTTCTCTTCCCTCTTCTTTCTTCGCAGCAATACTCGTATTGCTGCTTTCCTGATTGGGTTATATTTCTTATATAGTTAATAAATGTGCACCTATTGATTTTATTTTCTCTTTTTTAAGTGGGTGTGTATGTTATGCTAATTACTTAAGTGATTCTTTTTTAACTATATTTATTGTGACGCTCCCAAAATTAGGTATACATCACCCATCTTGGGTCGTCAGATACATAGTACAGAATACAAATACAACTTACTAATACAACTGTCGTGTACAATACGACAAAACATAAACTGTGAGTTTGAATACAAATATTATCTTCTAGAGAGTATTCATACTCAAAAGGAGTCCTCATTACATTTATTAACACACAATTACATAGAATAGTGAGGACTACTAACTAGTATTATCATTCGGACCATCACTCCGTTCCCCGACTTGCCCCAGCTACGTTCTCATTTCCTGAAGAGAACAGTGAAAGAAACGGTGAACTCAACTAGCCCAGTAAGAAATATTATGACTAAGATAATGCAGAATAAATTATCATTAGCCTTCAACAATGTTAAACTGATAAAATATAATAGACATCAAGTTTAACTGTAGCGGAACAAGCAATCCATTAAAAGAGTAAAGTAGAAAATAAACTCTACTATCTTTTATGATTTAAAAGGTTTTTCAACACTGTGATCGCTGGGACTCAGCTTAATAAAATAATCCACATCATCGAATCACCCCTGCACTACGGCCAAGGATATTCGTGTATTCATTAATGGTCATGATCATGCCAACAATTGTCCATCAACGCACTACGGGCCAATGAGGACTTTTACCACATCATTTGTAACATTACGGTCATGATTATACCGAATAATCTCTGGTCATAATCATACCAAGTCCATCTATGCACTACAGGCCACAGATGACTTTTAACATTTTATAAACATGAGGATGATGACAATGATATAAAAATTCAATAAAACAAGTTCAAGAATTAATTTATCCAAGAATTAACAACGTCCAAATTGTCAACATGATACTGCTTTGTGGAGTAAAATTCAAGAATGCTTAGAAGAATATTTTCATGTAAAGATACTGGATGAATCGCAATTATCAAGGATATTCCACAAATTTCATGGAGTATAGAAGTCAAAACTTAACCAACTGAGTATAATAAAGAATGGAATAACAAAAGAAATCACCATGCATGCGATAGACCGCACAGACAGGTTATTCCAACAGAATAATAAATAATGGAACCAGGTCCGGCGTAAAACGCACAGACAGGATATTCCAACAGAATAATAATAAAGACGGAACCAGGTCCGGTGTAAAATACACAGACAAGATGTTCCAACAGAATAATAATAAAGATGGAACCAGGTCCGGTGTAAAACACACAGACAGGATGTTCCAACAGAATAATAATAAAGACGGAACCGGTGTAAAACACACAGACAGGATGTTCCAACAGAATAATAGAAGAATGTCATCAAGTATAGGGTAGACCGCGTATACAGGTTATTCCAACAGAATAATAAGAAATGGAACAACAACAGTTCTCTTCATGAATAAGAAAGAATAACACCCCTTACCGTTTTAAAGAAGAGCTGAAATAAGGAAGTAGTTAAGTAGCAGAATACTCTTATTCTCTCTCTCTATAGTTTCTCTCTATAGTTTCTCTCTCTAGAGTTTCTCTCTCTAGAGTTCAGTGAATTCGTAAGAAATAATGAAGGAATGAGCTGCTATTTATAGAAAAATAGAATGCATAGTAACTAATCCATGAACGGTCCAGATTGATTACTTTAATCTGACGGTCCATATTTAAAGAAAAATCTTTTAAATAAAATATAATATATTCTATTTATAGAATAACTTTAATAAAGTATTATGTTTTATATAAAAAGATGTTTCTGTTTTATTACGTTAATAATACGAATAAAACAAAACGTCATTATCGCTAAATAATTCATATTATTAACTGACAATAATTGAATCAAACTGAGTGACTTCTCACATAAGCATTAATAATCAATACCGTGTGCTACTATGCAACCACACGTATTACTGTACTTTTACTACCGAGTAGTTCAACAGTATCAATGGTAAAACTTCCGCCGTTATTTTTAATAAAATATTTTTGTCGTTTTCTCAATCCGACAATAATTCCGTTGTGGGGTCCACCAATGATTGTGTCGTTGTACGAATATTCCCTGTTAAAACGAATATTCTCCGACCAATCGAATATTATATAACAACTTGCGTACTTTATAAAATTTATAAATATTACCCACAACTATAACATTATATCAAATTAACTCCATAATATTTAAAAATGATGTTTATAGAAAATTTATCTTTATTTATAAAAGTTGGGGTCTTACAACCTCCCCTTTTTATGAAATTTTACCCTCGAAATTAGGGTACGTACCTGGTATGTCGAAGAGGTAAGGATACCTTGATTTCATTTCAGATTCTAACTCCCAAGTCATTTCCTCAACATCGTGGTTTCTCCACAAAACTTTGACTTGAGGTATAACCTTGGAGCGTAGAATATGATCCTTCTTATCTAAGATTTGAACAGGAACTTCTTCATACGTCAAATCCTCCGCTATTTCGTCCGGTTCTAACTCAATAATGTGGTTCGGGTATTCCACATATTTACGTAACATGGATATGTGAAAAACGTTATGAACACGAGACATACTTGGCGGTAAAGCGAGTCTATAAGCCACAGTTCCTACTCGATCGAGGATTAAAAATGGACCGATGAATCGAGAATTGAGCTTTCCTCTTTTTCCAAATCTCGTAACTCCTTTCCATGGAGCAACACGTAAGAACACATGATCTCCTATATCAAATTCCACGTCCTTTCGATGAAGATCAACATAACTCTTTTGTCGATCTTGTGAGATTTTTATACGTTGTCGGATCGTTTGAATCTTTTCTGTAGTCATACGTACCAACTCCGGTCCCAACAACGTTGCTTCACCCACCTCATCCCAGCATACTGGAGAACGACATTTTCTTCCATACAATGCTTCGAATGGAGCCATTCCAATACTTACTTGATAACTGTTGTTGAGGAAAATTCCACCAATGGTAAGAACTTGTCCCAACTTCCCTTGAAGTCAAAGACACAAAGTCTTAATAAATCTTCTAGAGTTTGAATAGTCCTCTCTGATTGTCCGTCCGTCTGAGGATGATATGCCGAACTAAATCGTAAATCTGTGCCCATAGCTTTTTGTAAACTAACCCAAAATCGTGAAGTGAATCTTGGGTCTCGATCAGAAACTATGGATACTGGCATACCATGCAGTCTTACAATCTCGTTTATGTACATACGAGCAAGACTTTCAAGTGTATAAGTTTCTCGTATCGGTAAGAAATGAGCAGACTTGGTCAATCTATCAACAATGACCCAAATCGCATCTATACCTTGAGAAACCTTAGGAAGACCGGTAACGAAATCCATGGTAATGTGCTCCCACTTCCATTCTAGAATTTCAAGTGGTTGCAATGGACCTTTTGGTACTTGATGCTCCGCTTTGACTCGTTGACAAGTTAGACACCTTGAGATAAACAACGCTATCTCTCTCTTCATATTGCTCCACCAAAATGTATGACGAAGATCATGATACATTTTGGTACTTCCAGATGGATTGCAAACGGTGTGTTGTGCGCCTCCATCATGATTTCATACTTTAAATCAGGGTTGTTAGGAACACAAAGTCTGGAGTTGACTCGAAGTATTCCTTCTTCATCGATTCTTGCTTCCGGCATAGCACCTTCTTGCACTTTCTTCCTCATACGCATCAGCTCCAGGTCTGTAGCTTGAGCAGCTTTAACTTTATCGATTAAAGTTGGTTCTACTCGTATATTCGCCATCATCACATGGGTCCCTGGAGTCTTTAACTCTATCTCCATCCTTTGCAAGTCACACAAAATGGGCCTTTGTGTTGACAATATTGCACTCGTACTTGCATATGATCTTATACTCAATGCGTCAGCTACCACGTTCGCTTTTTCAGGATGGTATTGAATGGTATGATCATAATCTTTCAACAGTTCAAGCCAACGTCGTTGTCGCATGTTGAGTTCCTTTTGAGTGAAGAAATATTTGAGGCTTTTATGATCCGTAAAGATCTCCACCTTCTCCCCATACAAGTAATGCCTCCAGATTTTAAGTGCAAAGACAACAGCTGCCAACTCTAGATCATGAGTAGGATAATTCCTCTCATATTCCTTGAGTTGTCTTGATGCATAGGCTATGACTTTTCCATGTTGCATGAGAACGCAACCCAACCTTTTGCTCGAAGCATCACTGTAGATGACAAATCCCTCCGAGCCAGATGATATTGTTAGAATAGGTGCTGAAATTAGTCTCCTCTTGAGTTCTTGAAAACTCTACTCACATTCTTCGCTCCAACCGAACTTTGTATCTTTTCGAGTCAGCTAAGTTAATGGAGTAGCGATTCGAGAAAATCCTTCCACGAATCTTTGATAATAACCAGCTAAACTAAGAAAGCTACGTACTTCGGTCACTGATTTAGGTTGCTCCCAGCTTTGAATAGCTTCAATCTTTGCCGGGTCAATCGATATTCCACGACTTGATACTACGTGCCCAAGGAATGCTACCTCCTCCAGCCAGAACTCGCATTTCTTCAACTTGGCATAAAGCTTGTATTCACGAAGCTTTTGGAGTACCAGCCTCAAGTGTTGCTCATGATCTTCACGGCTTTTGGAATAAATAAGGATGTCATCAATAAAGACGACCATAAAATGATCCAAATATTCCTTGAATACCCGGTTCATCATATCCATGAAGGCAGCAGGAGCATTAGTCAATCCAAAGGACATGACTAGGAATTCATAATGCCCGTACCGAGTTCTAAAAGCCGTCTTTGGAATATCCTCAGTTCTAACCTTCAGCTGATGATATCCAGAACGAAGATCGATCTTTGAAAAGAATTGTGCTCCTTGCAACTGGTCAAACAGGTCATCAATACGTGGCAATGGGTACCTGTTTTTGATGGTGACATGATTCAACTCCCGATAATCAATACAAAGTCGTATACTTCCATCTTTCTTCTTCACGAATAGCACAGGAGCACCCCAAGGAGAAGTACTAGGACGAATAAAGCCAATGTCTAACAATTCCTGCAGTTGGATCTTTAACTCCTGAAGTTCAATAGGAGCCATTCGATATGGGGCTTTGGAAATGGGTTTTGTACCGGGTTCAAGATCGATACAAAATTCAATTTCACGCTCTGGGGGTAGGCCAGGAAGTTCTTCAGGGAATACGTCAGGGAATTTATTAACAATAGAAATATCATTCAAAACTGACGTATTTTTGTTTAGATCCGTGACATGAGCTAAGAAAGCTTGACATCCGTTTTTCAATAAACGAATAGCTTTATGGCTTGAGATGACAGCGATTGATTTTAATGGTTTGGTTGCTTGAATTCGCATAATAGGTCGATTAGGAATATGAAAGCTAACAACCTTACGAAAACAATCAATTTTTGCATGATGAGTAGTTAACCAATCAATCCCTAGAATCACGTCAAATGCAAGTATTTTTAATGAAATCAGATCGACAGGTAATGTGTGGGTACCAACTTGAACCAAACAAGACTTATAAACCGTGGATGTAATGAAGGTTTCTCCCAATGGAGTTTCAACAGATAAATCAAAGTCTAATTCCTCCGGAGTCAAATTTAATCGATAAGCGCAAGTAGGAGAAATAAAAGAATGGGTAGAACCGGTATCAAATAAAGTATAGACTTCGTTAGAGTTTATGATAAGCTTACCCGTGATGACCTCAATCGGGTTCCTTTCTTTATGGGAGGTCACAACAAACGCTCTCCCTTGCACTACCGGTCTTGACTTTTCTAGAACGGCCTTTGGTGTCTCCATCTTGGCTGAACTTATTTTTGGTAAACGACAAAATCGAGCTAAATGACCTTCTCTTCCACAATTATAACATGCTTTAGACGGCATCGCGTAGTTTGGACTGATGTGCCCCTCCCCTTCGCATTTGAAACATATGATAGGTGGTCGTTCTCCTTCCTTAACAACGGGCGCTAGTGCTGACGTCTTTCCATCATTGTTGAATCTCCTCTTCTTGAAATGACCATTCTTATTGTTTTGGCCCTGATTACCACCGAAGTGGTTACCATTTCTGGCCTGTTGATTCCCTCCACGCTTGTTGTCACCGCTTCGATGACTGCTCTCACTGGTATTATCATTTTGCCGACTGCTCTCTTTTGGTTGCGTTGACTCGTTATCGCGCTCCACTAACTGAGCCCTATTAACAACATCTGAATACAAACACAGTTTATGAGAAATAAGATGTTGACGTATCTCAGGTTTCAAACCTCGTAAAAACATTCGCGTCATTCGCTCTTCATTATCCACCAAGTGGGATGCAAACCGGGACAACTCAGCAAATTTAGCCTCATACTGCGACACGGTCATATTATTCTGCTCTAATTTGATGAACTCCACCTCCTTCATGTGACGAACACTTTCGGGAAAGTATTTGTCATTGAACAGCTCTTGGAACTTCTCCCAAGACATCTTCAGTGCGGCAGGTTGAGTACGCTTAATCGATTCCCACCAGTAATCTGCCTCTCCTCGCAACATAAAGGCGGCAAAGGGAACCTTTTGCTCCTCGGAGCATCCCAAGATATCAAATATCTTGGTAATCTGCTTTATCCATGTTTTCACTATAAGTGGTTTTGGCTCTCCCTTAAACTCTGGTGGTCCCAGCTCCTTGAACTACTTAGCGGTGACCGTCCGAGAGTTTTCAGTGTTTCCACCTATATTTTGGACAGGAGCCGCTCTCGCCTGCTGTTGCATGAGCTGCATAAAGTTTCTGAACATTCCATCATTCATCATCTGGTCAATGTTGTTGTTTGCATGAGGATTGTCACCTTCCTGATGCACATTATCCTGATTATTGATATGTGGTGAATCAACAGTCGCCTGTGCTCCATTGCTATTCTCAACATTCTCAGATGCCATTTTCAGATACTGCCACAAAATAAAAGTTAATTGATATGTCATATATTATCCTTATATTATGACCGACCAATTAAATACCATGCAAATAAACTTAGGTAGGTCATACTAGCGAAAAAATTCCCCGTCTCTCCCCTCCTAGTTCTATTCTCACATCTTAGCCAGGGATCATATCCCTAAGCTCTGATACCAACTGTGACGCCCCCAAAATTAGGTATACATCACCCATCTTGGGTCGTCAGATACATAGTACAGAATACAAATACAACTTACTAATACAACTGTCGTGTACAATACGACAAAACATAAACTGTGAGTTTGAATACAAATATTATCTTCTAGAGAGTATTCATACTCAAAAGGAGTCCTCATTACATTTATTAACACACCATTACATAGAATAGTGAGGACTACTAACTAGTACTATTATTCGGACCATCACTCCGTTCCCCGACTTGCCCCAGCTACGTTCTCATTTCTTGAAGAGAACAGTGAAAGAAAGGGTGAGCTCAACTAGCCCAGTAAGAAATATTATGACTAAGATAATGCAGAATAAATTATCATTAGCCTTCAACAATGTTAAACTGATAAAATATAATAGACATCAAGTTTAACTGTAGCGGAACAAGCAATCCATTAAAAGAGTCAAGTAGAAAATAAACTCTACTATCTTTTATGATTTAAAAGGTTTTTCAACACTGTGATCGCTGGGACTCAGCTTAATAAAATAATCCACATCATCGAATCACCCCTGCACTACGGCCAAGGATATTCGTGTATTCATTAATGGTCATGATCATGCCAACAACTGTCCATCAACGCACTACGGGCCAATGAGGACTTTTACCACATCATTTGTAACATTACGGTCATGATTATACCGAATAATCCCTGGTCATAATCATACCAAGTCCATCTATGCACTATAGGCCACAGATGACTTTTAACATTTTATAAACATGAGGATGATGACAATGATATAATAATTCAATAAAACAAGTTCAAGAATTAATTTATCCAAGAATTAACAACGTTCAAATTGTCAACATGATACTGCTTTGTGGAGTAAAATTCAAGAATGCTTAGAAGAATATTTTCATGTAAAGATACTGGATGAATCGCAATTATCAAGGATATTCCACAAATTTCATGGAGTATAGAAGTCAAAACTTAACCAACTGAGTATAATAAAGAATGGAATAACAAAAGAAATCACCATGCATGCGATAGACCGCACAAACATGTTATTCCAACAGAATAATAAATAATAGAACCAGGTCCGGCGTAAAACGCACAGACATGATATTCCAACAGAATAATAATAAAGACGGAACCAGGTCCGGTGTAAAACACACAGACAGGATGTTCCAACAGAATAATAATAAAGACGGAACCAGGTTCGGTGTAAAACACACAGACATGATGTTCCAACAGAATAATAATAAAGACGGAACCAGGTCCGGTGTAAAACACACAGACAAGATGTTCCAACAGAATAATAGAAGAATGTCACCAAGTATAGGGTAGACCGCGTATACAGGTTATTCCAACAGAATAATAAGAAATGAAACAACAACAGTTCTCTTCATGAATAAGAAAGAATAACACCCCTTACCGTTTTAAAGAAGAGCTGAAATAAGGAAGTAGTTAAGTAGCAGAATACTCTTCTTCTCTCTCTCTATAGTTTCTCTCTCTAGAGTTTCTCTCTCTAGAGTTCAGTGAATTCGTAAGAAATAATGAAGGAATGAGTTGCTATTTATAGAAAAATAGAATGCATAGTAACTAATCCATGAACGGTCCAGATTGATTACTTTAATCTGACGGTTCATATTTAAAGAAAAATCTTTTAAATAAAATATAATATATTCTATTTATAGAATAACTTTAATAAAGTATTATGTTTTATATAAAAAGATGTTTCTATTTTATTACGTTAATAGTACGAATAAAACAAAACGTCATTATCGCTAAATAATTCATATTATTAACTGACAATAATTGAATCAAACTGAGTGACTTCTCACATAAGCATTAATAATCAATACCGTGTGCTACTATGCAACCACACGTATTACTGTACTTTTACTACCGAGTAGTTCAACAGTATCAATGGTAAAACTTCCGCCGTTATTTTTAATAAAAATTTTTTGTCGTTTTCTTAATCCGACAATAATTCCGTTGTGGGGTCCACCAATGATTGTGTCGTTGTACGAATATTCCCTGTTAAAACGAATATTTACCGACCAATCGAATATTATATAACAACTTGCGTACTTTGCAAAATTTATAAATATTACCCACAACTATAACATTATATCAAATTAACTCCATAATATTCAAAAATGATATTTATAGAAAATTTATCCTTTTTATAAAAGTTGGGGTCTTACATTTATTATCAATTGATCAATAATTTTTTAAAAAGATTCTTTCAAATTATCTTACACTATTCTTTCAAAATACCTTAAAAGAAAAATGGAGTATTCATTTCTTTAGAATTAATTTTTTAAAATGGAATTATAGAACTTCAAACATCTTTTTGAAGAGTAACTAAAAAATTCAAACAGTTGGATCCCGTCCTTTAGCAATCAATGGTATATATTTCCTTTTTATATTTAGGAAATTTGAAAGGGCAACAATCAAATACATTTTTTTTCAAGGGTCACGCCGATTCAGATTAGAAAATCGGGTCACACCGGTTAATAAATCGATTTAGTATAATAGGCTTCTTCATATTGAACTTCCACACCCATTACATGTTAAAAGAAATAAAATTTCCATTTTTCGATATGTGAGCTGTGAAGTGCCTCAATCAGAAGTGGTTAGTGATGTGATAAAAATATGTAACTGCAAGTGCACAGTGTCAAATTGAAGAACTGGCAAGTACAGGTCGAACCCACAGAGACATTAATTCTTTAATATATCCTTAATTAATATTTTAGGCGAATTAGAAATAAATATGGTGGAAAAAAATTATTAACTAAATTATTCAAGCTACTAATTAATAACGAAAGCTATTAATGAGAAAAGATACCTAGGAATCAGAATCCACCAAATATTAACATAATAAATAATTTCTTATTTCTTAAATCAATTCCCAAAATATTTCTCCTTCCCTTTAAAAATAATGATTCATATAATTAATATGGGCAAGCATAAGTTATGAAAAATTCACAGATTAACTATAACTTATCAAAACCTCGCAATTAATATAAAAATCATATGCAATTTATGCGGAGGAAAATATGAAGGTGAGAATAATTAGGCATTAATTTAGGAACAGAAAGAAAATATTATTATGAAATAGTAAGCATGACCAGCTAATCTTTCTAGAATTTGGTCTATGAAAGGTAAAGGAAAATGATCCTTTCTTGTGTTAGCATTGAGTTTTCTATAGTCTATGCAAACCCTCCAACCAGATTGGACACGAGTGGGAACTAACTCATTAGCTTCATTTTGAACCACAGTTAAGCCAGACTTTTTAGGTACCACCTGAACAGGACTTACCCACGAGCTATCAGAAATAGGATAGATGATCCCATTATCTAGACACTTAAGAATTTCTTTCTTAACAACATCTTTTAGAACCGTGTTTAACCGCCTTTGTGGGTCTCTCACAGGTTTAGCATCATCTATTAAATGGATCCTATGATGGACAATGGTTGGACTGATCCCCTTAATATCAGTTATGCTCCATCCTATGGCTTCCTTGTTCTCTCTCAGGATGATCAATAACTCTTCCTCTTGTGTGTTTGTTAAATCGGAAGCAATGATTACAGGAAGAGTTTTGGAGGGACCTAAATAGGCATATTTGAGATTATCAGGCAGATGTTTGAGTTCTAACTCTGGTGGACTCTTTTCAAGAGGTTCTGAAGATTGCAAAAATGGCTCAGTCACGGGTTCCCATTTAGAGTAAGACATTGATGTTGATGACTCTAGCATTTCATTAACCTCATTTACATATTCTGTTTCATCCCAATTTTGATCAAAATGATTTAGACAAAAATTAAAAATTTCGTCTTCTCCCGTAAGTTCATTGTCGGACATGTCCTGAATCAGGTTCACTTCAACGGGTTGGTCAGAAAAATCAAAAGGTTGCTTTCCCACATTAAACACATTTAAATCAATTGCCATGTTCCCAAATGTCAATTTCATCAGCCCATTTCTAGCAACTTCTAATGCGTTAATCAACTGCAACGGCGCCAAAAACTTGATGTGATAAAAATATGTAACTGTAAGTGCACAGTGTCAAATTGAAGAACTGGCAAGTACAGGTCGAATCCACAGAGACTAGATTAATTCTTTAATATATCCTTAATTAATATTTTAGGCGAATTAGAAATAAATATGGTGGAAAAAATTTATTAACTAAATTATTCAAGCTACTAATTAATAACGGAAACTATTAATGAGAAAAGATAGCTAGGAATCAGAATCCACCAAATATTAACATAATAAATAATTTCTTATTTCCTAAATCAATTCCCAAAATATTTCTCCTTCCCTTTAAAAATAATGATTCATATAATTAATATGGGCAAGCATAAGTTATGAAAAATTCACAGATTAACTATAACTTATCAAAATCTCGCAATTAATATAAAAATCATATGCAATTTATGCGGAGGAAAATACGAAGGTGAGAATAATTAGGCATTAATTTAGGAACGGAAAGAAAATATTATTATGAAATACTTAGTTTCATCATAATCCTAGGTAGTAGAAATTTAGCTAGCCATGTAATTAAAAACAAAAATAAATAATATTAGTACTACAATTCGCATGAAATAAGAACAATAATTAATAAAAAGAATTTCTATTATATAAATAAAAGAAAGATACAAATACTCCCTGACAGTAGTTTCACACGTGATTGGAATAAGAAAAAAAAATTCTAAATATCTTACTCCCTTCTACCTTAGTGAATAACTAAGAAAAAGAAAATAACAAGTGGTGCCCTTCTTTCTAAAACAAGATGCCTATTTATAGAGAAAATAACTTGGAACCCTAATTTAGGTTCATTAAATTTGGACAGTTTTGTTCCCAATCAACTTCTCAAAAAGATCTTCAAGATATACTTTCCCTTCTCTTGTTGGATTTGACTTGCACACCAAGATTGGTCCACCTCTTTCCTTCTCCTTGTAGAATTCTTCTTGGACATTCCTTATATGAATAAGAGCATTAAATATCTCTTGATCACCAAGATTTTGACTTTATTGCAACAAATATTAAATCCTACAAAATAAAATAAAATATATTAATTTAATAAACTAATATAATTGAAAGGACAAAATTAGAGATAATAAAATATATTAATTACGTGTCTATCAAATACCTCCATACCTAGCTTTTGCTCGTCCTCGAGTAAAATAAATAAATAAAATAAAAATTACACTACCCCATTTTCGTAGGAAACACGATTGCACTTAGTATGTGCAACAAGCCTTTAAACCCCAAGGTTATCCCAAGTGGACGAGTTGTGTCTCCTGAGGGTTTGCAGTGAATATACCCACAAAATTCAAAAATAACTTTGGATTCAACAAATTATGAAATTGAAAGAAAACTTCTAAATATCTATGGGCATTATACATAAGCAAGATTAAATTCAAAATCACACTTTTACCTTATCAAAAATACTCAATCTTTATTTTAGACACCATCTTTCATTAAATCAATTCCATGTGATGCATGCATGTGTATATGATGTAACTCTTAGTAGGATTTTTTACCATGAAAATCAAGCAAGCTCATTTTTTCTTTTCTTTTCTTTTTTTTTTCCTTCTTTTTTTTCATTTTTTTTCAATTTTGATTCTTGACTTGTGCAATGTCTCAGTTTCTTAGGCTTTTCAGAGTTATCCATGTAGAGCGAGCGTTGGACCGATGACTCCCAAACCAGATGGCTTTAGGGCACTAGGTGTAGAGACACCCCTAAGGGCTTACTTACTCGAGTAACAAAGGCCACAAAATTAGACTAATCAAGCTGCTTTTATCCATCACACTTTTCAGCGTGAATATTGATGCTTCCCGAAGCTTAGATACCCAGTTATTTCTTTTAATGGACATTGAAGCAGTTATTTATTCCTTCTTCTTTTATTTTCTTTTTTTCTTTTTTTTTTCTTTTTTTTTGAAATTACTCGAATCATGGTTTATACACCACAACTAAGAATTAGTACAAACGTGAAGTGCAAAAATACTTGTGAAATCAATTTTAATCCAGACGGTGTTTCGAACTAAGATTTTGTACCTTATCAAAGATTCAAGAGTTCTAAATCTTTCAATCTTACTCATGAGTTTTGCTCCACAAACACTTATTAGAATTAATTCAATCCATAAAAAGTCAAATAAATTTTTTTATTTTATTATTTTTTTAATTTTTTTGTGTTTTTTACTATAATTTCCTAAAAAGAAAAAAAAATCTAATACAATAATATACAAACAAACTCCCCCCATACCTAAATCATGCATTGTCCTCAATGTATGCAAATGAAGAAAAGAGAACAAAGATATGAAAGAATTGTACCTTGTATGCGATGGGGCAGAAACCGGATGACAATATTAGAAAAATATACGTACAAACTTACAAGTGTAGTGCCAGTCATACTGAATCAGGTGGGTCAACAAGGTATACCATCTACTCTGGTCCGGTCGGCATTTCTAAAAAGGGTTTGAGTCGTTGACCATTCACTTTGAGAATTTCTCCACTATTTGGGTTTTCAATATCGACTGCCCCATGAGAGTAAACTACCTTCACTACAAAAAGTCCATCCCATCTAGAACGCAATTTGCCTGGGAATAAATGTAGCCTAGAATTATACAAGAGAACTTTTTGTCCAGGTGAAAATGATTTTCTCAAAATTGATTTGTCATGAAACACTTTTGTTCTTTCCTTGTAAATTTTAGCATTTTCATAAGGAACGTTCCTAATCTCATCTAACTCAGCTAATTGCAATTGTCTATGACCCCCACCGGTGGACATTTCAAAATTTAACTGTTTTATGGCCCACAGAGCACGATGTTCAAGTTCAACAGGTACGTGACAATGTGACGCCCCCAAAATAGGTATACAACACCCATTCTGAGTCGCCAAATACATGATACAAAAACCAAACTACAACTTTAATAATACAATTGTCGTGCAAAATACGACAACACATACTGTGAGTTTAAATACAAATATTGTCTTCTAGACAATATCCACACTCAAATAAGTCCTCATTACAATTAGTTAAACACTATTTTACAGAAATAGTGAGGACTGCTAAAACATCTTTCTAGAACCATCACCCCATACCCCGACTAGATCCTGCTATGTTCTCACCTCCTGAGAAGAAAAATGGAACAAAAAGGAAAAGGGTGAGCTCAACTAGCCCAGTAAAGAATATTATGACTAAGATAATATACAACAAATTATCATTAGTATTCAACAGGGAAAAATCTGATAGAATATAATCGACAACAAGTTTTAGATCAACAACTGCAGCGGAAACAGCAAACCATTAGAAGAGTCAAGTAGAGAATGAATTTTACTATCTTCTAAGATTTAAAAGTCCATCATCAATATTTTATCCCTGTAACATCAATTAATAATCATCTTTAACCAAATATTCATCTTTGCACTACAGGCCAAAGATATTCATTTGTATCACCAGTCAGTCATATTCATCTCAACACCTATTCATCTTTGCACTACAGGTCAAAGATATTCATCAGGTAATCATACATCTTTGCACTACAGGCCAAAGATATTCAGTAATATCATCATTTAGAACTGAGGATGATGAAAAATATCTTAAAGAAAACGAATCCAGTGAGACAGAAGGACAAATAGTAGAGATTCGTATAACAGTTTATCCAAGATCAATAATACTTCATAATAATCAATTTTGAAACAGAATTCAAAAATAAAGATAAAAACATGGATACAATCAAAGATACTAACCATAATAGACATCTTGGACAATAAGGAAAAATTTTATTTTTCGGTGAATAGTGCCGTATTCGTGAATAGTACCGTATACGTGAATAGTGCCGTATACGTGAATAATAACCCCGACACAAAAAATTCTAAATTTGATAAAAAAAAACTCGTATCAGTATTTCAGCATAATGATATTGAAGAAAATAATATCATTTAAGAAGAAAATAATATCCCTTACCTCAAAATATCAGTACTTCTGTTCAGAATATCGGTATAAGGCTGAAGGAAACTTGCACTGATAAATAGAAACTCACAAAGTATCTAAATACTCACAAAATACACTCAATAATATAGAGAGAGAAAGAGAGAAAGCTTATGTTTCTGGTGTGATTTTCAATTCTAACTTAGCCCTCTATTTATAGGAAAATATTAGCACGCCGAAGCAGACTTAACCTGCAACTTGATGGCTTTACCTGCTACTATTCCCACCCACAAAAAATCTCAGCATATTTTCACCAACCAAAAGTGGGACCCACCAATTCTAAAATTTTCTACCAAAATGCTAAATTCGGATACTTCAACAATTTTTGAACCAGTCACCTCTTAAAATTCATAAAAAATCATACGTTTATTTTTAACGGTTCAAAATTTGTGGACATATACTCAATTTATATATGAATAACATATCCAAAAATTACCACGATCCAACGTTCGGATTAAAAATTATAACCCCCGTAATATTTATCAAAAATCCTGATTTGATTTTTAATACCTCCATTCCGATAAAAATACTGATAAAACACCTCAACATCAACTCCTTCATTTTTAACCACAATAAATATATCCAACATTTATATCCACATAAAATAAATATTTCCTTATCATATGAATCAATAATTAATTATTCACAAATAATATTACAGAATCACATTTATGACAACCAGGCCGTTC
Organism: Panax notoginseng; assembly: GCA_016801055.1. NCBI lineage: Eukaryota > Viridiplantae > Streptophyta > Magnoliopsida > Apiales > Araliaceae > Panax > Panax notoginseng. Next base: position 256,157,261 of record CM029013.1, read on the forward strand.
CAAGGAAAGAGGGGGCTTTCCAGTAAGGATTTCTCCTTACTAGCGCGCAATTAGATGACCAAACCTCTCCTTAGACAGAACTTTCTAGACGTTACCAATAATGCTATCTAATAATATTATTCAAATAATATGAATTATTGATCTGATAATGGAAAGTACTGTGCAGCAACAATTATTGAAACAACAATAATATAAAATATCAACGCAGGAATTATTAAATCAATAAAATAAAATATTGAACAGTAACTACTGTAACAATTATTGAGTAGTGTCTTCTTACGTAAGAATCAATAATTGGTGCAATATCGTGTGCTACTGTATTTTAACCACCAGGTATTCCAACAGTATTAACGGTAACAACTACGTCGTTAATTATAAACAACTTATACTTGTCGTTTTCTTCATCCAATCGCTTTTCGTTATGGGGCCCATACAAGGTCGCACCCTCGTATGAATATTCCCCGACAGCAAGAATATTCCACGACCAAACGAATATTCACCGACCAAAAATGAATATTTTATAACCACTTGCTTATTTGAAATATTTGCGCATTTTACCCATAACTAACCACATTAATCAAATCAACCATTTCTATTTCAAAATAATAAATAGAGAAAATTTCATTTCATTTATTAATAAGTTGGGGTCTTACAGACAAGCTTTCCCAAACACAAGCCTATATGGTGACATCCCCAAATTAGTTTTAAAGGCAGTACGGTAAGCCCATAATGCATCTAACAATTTGAGAGACCAGTCTTTTCTATTGGAACTCACCGTTTTTTCCAAGATTTATTTTATTTGCCTATTATAGACTTCTACCTGACCACTTGTTTGAGGATGATATGATGTTGCAAGCTTGTGGGTGATGGAGTACTTTTTTAGCAAGGATGCAAAAGGCTGATTGCGGAAATGTTTTCCTTGATCACTGATTATGGCCCTAGGGGTACCAAAGCGAGAGAAAATGTTCTCTTTTAAAAATTTGACAACAACTTTGTTGTCATTGGTCTTAGTTGGTATAGCTTCTACCCACTTAGACACGTAATCCACCGCAAGTAAAATGTACAGATTCCCAAAAGAATTTGGAAATGGGCCCATGAAATCGATTCCCCACACATCAAATAATTCAATGACCAGAATGGGTTGCAGTGGCATCATATTCCTCTTAATGATCCTCCCTAATTGTTGACACCTATTGCAATTGGCACAAAATGATGTGGCATCCTTGAATAGACTAGGCCAGTAGAAACCACACTGGAGAACTTTGGCGGTCATCTTTTTGCCTCCAAAATGTCCTCCACAAGCTTGGTCATGACAAAATGACAGAACACTTCTAAACTCATGGTCGGGGACACACCTCCTAATAATTTGATCAGGGCAATATTTGAACAAATAGGGGTCATCCCAATAAAAGTGTTTGACTTGTGAAAGAAACTTGGATTGATCTTGTTTGGACCAATGGGAAGAAATCTCACTAGTCACTAGGTAATTCACAATATCAGCAAACCAAGGTGTAGCAGATATAGAGAAAAATTGCTCATCTGGGAAAGATTCATTTAAGGGTAGGTCAGAGTTGTACTCTACTACTAAGCGTGACAAATGATCAGCTACCACGTTTTCAGACCCTTTTTTGTCTCGTATCTTGAGGTCAAATTCTTAGAGCAATAAGACCCAACGAATTAAACGGGTTTTTGAATCTTTTTTGGAAAGAAGATGTTTGAGAGCAGCATGGTCAGTGTAAACAATTATTTTAGACCCAATAAGATAAGATCGAAACTTTTCTAGGGCAAAAGCTATAGCCAGAAGTTCTTTTTCAGTAGTTGAATAGTTCAATTGTGCATCATTTAAAGTTCTACTAGCATAGTATATGGCATGGGGAATATTGTTAATTCTTTGCCCTAGAACAGCACCAACTGCATAGTCAGATGCATCACACATTAACTCAAATGGTTGTCTCCAATCAGGTGATTTGATGATAGGAGCTGAAGTTAACTCCTTTTTGAGTTGTTCAAAGGATTAAATATATTTTTCATTAAATTCAAATTTTGCATCTTTACCTAGAAGATTGGTCAAGGGTCTAGCTTTCTTACTGAAATCTTTAATGAATCACCTATAAAAGCCTGCATGTCCTAGGAAAGAACGAATTTTTTTGACTGTCCTAGGTGGTGGAAGATTGGCAATGAGGTCGATTTTGGCTTTATCTACTTCAATTCCCTTTTCAGATATGATGTGACCAAGAACAATTCCTTTTTTTACCATGAAGTGACATTTTTTCCAATTTAAGATTAAATTTGTTTCCTTACATCTCCTTAGAACTAAGTCAAGGTGGTGAAGACATTCATGAAATGTAGACCCAAATATGGAAAAATCATCTATGAAAATTTTTAGGAATTTCTCCACCATGTCAGAAAAAATGCTCATCATGCATCTTTGAAAGGTGGCAGGGGCACTACATAGCCCAAAGGGTAGACGACGATATGCAAAGGTTCCATAAGGACAAGTGAAAGTGGTTTTTTCTTGGTCTTCAAGGGCTATGGGAATTTGAAAGTAGCCCGAGTAACCATCAAGGAAACAATAGTAAGCATGACCAGCTAATCTTTCTAGAATTTGGTCTATGAAAGGTAAAGGAAAATGATCCTTTCTTGTGGTAGCATTGAGTTTTTTATAGTCTATGCAAACCCTCCAACCAGATTGGACACGAGTGGGAACTAACTCATTAGCTTCATTTTGAACCACAGTTAAGCCAGACTTTTTAGGTACCACCTGAACAGGACTTACCCACGATCTATCAGAAATAGGATAGATGATCCCATTATCTAGACACTTAAGAATTTCTTTCTTAACAACATCTTTTAGAACCGGGTTTAACCGCCTTTGTGGGTCTCTCACAGGTTTAGCATCATCTATTAAATGGATCCTATGATGGACAATGGTTGGACTGATCCCCTTAATATCAGTTATGCTCCATCCTATGGCTTCCTTGTTCTCTCTCAGGATGATCAATAACTCTTCCTCTTGTGTGTTTGTTAAATCGGAAGTAATGATTACAGGAAGAGTTTTGGAGGGACCTAAATAGGCATATTTGAGATTATCAGGCAGATGTTTGAGTTCTAACTCTGGTGGACTCTTTTCAAGAGGTTCTGAAGATTGCAAAAATGGCTCAGTCACGGGTTCCCATTTAGAGTAAGACATTGATGTTGATGACTCTAGCATTTCATTAACCTCATTTACATATTCTGTTTCATCCCAATTTTGACCAAAATGATTTAGACAAAAATTAAAAATTTCGTCTTCTCCCGTAAGTTCATTGTCGGACATGTCCTGAATCAGGTTCACTTCAACGGGTTGGTCAGAAAAATCACAAGGTTGCTTTCCCACATTAAACACATTTAAATCAATTGCCATGTTCCCAAATGTCAATTTCATCAGCCCATTTCTAGCAACTTCTAATGCGTTAATCAACTGCAACGGCGCCAAAAACTTGATGTGATAAAAATATGTAACTGTAAGTGCACAGTGTCAAATTGAAGAACTGGCAAGTACAGGTCGAATCCACAGAGACTAGATTAATTCTTTAATATATCCTTAATTAATATTTTAGGCGAATTAGAAATAAATATGGTGGAAAAAATTTATTAATTAAATTATTCAAGCTACTAATTAATAACGGAAACTATTAATGAGAAAAGATACATAGGAATCAGAATCCACCAAATATTAACATAATAAATAATTTCTTATTTCCTAAATCAATTCCCAAAATATTTCTCCTTCCCTTTAAAAATAATGATTCATATAATTAATATGGACAAGCATAAGTTATGAAAAATTCACAGATTAACTATAACTTATCAAAATCTCGCAATTAATTTAAAAATCATATGCAATTTATGCGGAGGAAAATATGAAGGTGAGAATAATTAGGTATTAATTTAGGAACGGAAAGAAAATATTATTATGAAATACTTAGTTTCATCATAATCCTAGGTATTAGAAATTTAGCTAGCCATGGAATTAAAAACAAAAACAAATAATATTAGTACTACAATTCGCATGAAATAAGAACAATAATTAAAAAGAGAATTTCTATTATATAAATAAAAGAAAAATACAAATACTCCTTTACAGTAGTTTCACACGTGATTGAAATAAGAGAAAAACAAACTCTAAATATCTTACTCCCTTCTACCCTAGTTAAGAACTAAGAAAAAGAAAATAACAAGTGGTGCCCTTCTCTCTAAAACAAGAGGCCTATTTATAGGGAAAATAATTTGGAACCCTAATTTAGGTTCATTGAACTTGGACAGTTTTGTTCCCAATCAACTTCTCAAAAAGATCTTCTAGGTATACTTTTCCTTCTCTTGTTGGATTTGACTTGCACACCAAGATTGGTCCACCTTTTTCCTTTTCCTTGTAGGATTCTTCTTGGACATTTCTTATATGAATAAGAGCATTAAATATCTCTTGATCACCAAGATTTTGACTTTATTGCAACAAATATTAAATCCTACAAAATAAAATAAAATATATTAATTTAATAAACTAATATAATTAAAAGGATAAAATTAGGGATAATAAAATATATTAATTACGTGTCTATCAGTTATCATGAAGTTCATTTTTGGGTATGCTGGTTAATAGAGTACTGACACGCAGGCGATGCTATATGTGTGTCATTATTTTGTTGGCTAATTGACCAACTTACCAGAAAATATCCGCCTCAACCTCATCCAATTTAGAATGTCACTATGATGCTTGTGCATTTTTTATCTTTGAGGTATATATTATGATCTTCTTTCATTGCTATTAGAGTATATATTTTGTACTATATCGAATATTTTAAGAAAATATATCTGGTATATGATGATCAGGGTCAACTCTTCTCATGGTCAATTAATTTTTGAATTAGAGAGTTTAATGTATATGCTAAATTTGAGCTCATTTCATAAATTTAATATATATGGTATTAGATAGGGGTGCTCAAAAAATTCGATTTTTCGGTTTTTTTACCGAACCGGTTGAAACCGGTACCGGCGGTACCGGTTTTTTTCGGTACCGATTTTTTCGATTTCGGTTTTTCAGTTTTTTTTGCTTTTTCGGTTTCGGTAGCGGTACTTATTTTTTAGCATTCGGTAAGAACCGAAATACCGAAAAAAACCGAACTTTATTTGCTTTACTCTCTTTAATACTTTCAGAGTACTTTAAGTCTTAAGACTTTATGTGACTGACTTATTAACTTTACTCTCTTTATTTATTAACTTTACTCTTCAGTTCTCCTTTCTTCTCCAAAGTGTCTCTAGTCTCTTGCTCTCTTCTACACTCCGTAGTCCGTGGCTCCGTGCTTGACCTTCTCGATCGGCTTCTCCTCAGTCCTCACTCCTCAGTCCTCCATTAAAGGCTAAAGCTCCGTGCATCTCAACGACCGTCGTCTCCGACTAGCGCCGAGTCGCCGACGGTAAGTCTATGACATCTGAGATCTGTAAAACTAAAATATTTGAAATTTTGAGTAAAACTAAACTATGAGTCTATGAGATCTGAGATCTGAGATCTATAATTCTGTATACTAGTAATTTTTTTTCTTCAGTTTTTGTATGTGTTTGAATGTGTGTTTGAGAGTTGAGACTTTCTCTGCTGATTTTTGAATTATAGATACTCTTGTTAGTTGTTACCTTTTAGAATTGAAAATCAACTCTGTAAGGCTGTAACTACAATGATAAAGAATCTCATATTCTGATCTGTTAAAACTGAAATGTCATGTACTGCTATAAACCTTTAACATATTTTGAGCTCTCTGATAACTTTGTTGTAGATTTTTTCCAATAGCTCTGTAAAGTGACTAGCAGTCTAGTAATACTCTTTTATTTGGTCCCATGAATTTTAAAAGTGAGTCCTCAGCTAAAAGTCAAATTTTTAGGAAAGGTTTGCTTTGATGTATTAAGAGCCTTTGCAGACTTGCAGTGTCTTTATGTTCTTCTGAGGACCGAGGCAGCTCAATTTCATATTGCTATAAAGTGGGTTCAACTTCACCATTGTTAATAAATTTAGTGTTACATACTTACATACATCTGCTCAGCTGCTCTTCTAATTTCTATTATCCAAACTTTGTTAGTAGTACTGTCCAGGAATCTGTTACTGTCCAAACAAGAGTATTTACGAAAAGTTAGTGTTACTGTCCTGTTGGTTTAAACTCCAGGAATCTGTTACTGTCCTTTGTAGTAATTATGGTTGTTTGATATTGTGTAGGTTATAATGGCTGAGCAGCAGTCTGAGGCACCCATCAACGTGGAATCGAATGCTGAAAATCCAATTCATATTGATGAAGAGGAGTTGAATGAAGGTGAAATTGAGCAACTTGATGCCGGTAAGACTCGTGCTAAAATTTGGGCTCATTATACAAGATTTAAGCAAAATGGTCAAATTAAAGCTAAATGCAAATATTGTGGAGCTATTTTAAGTGCTGATCCAAAAAATAATGGGACTAGTGGTCTAAATGCTCACAATAGGAGATGTAAAATTTACCCCCCAAATGTGGAGTTAAGAAATCAAGCAATCTTAAACTTTAAATCTGCAAGTGCTAATAATGATGATGAGACCATGGAAGGGGAGTCAACAAATAATTGTCTTTGGAAGTTTGATATGGAATTAACTCGGGCTGCTTTAGCATATATGATTCTAGTTGATGAACTTCCTTTTAAATTTGTCGAAAATGAGGGATTTCGACATTTTATGTCCATCGCATGTCCTAGGTTCAATGTTCCTTCACGTCACACAATTACAAGAGATTGTTTTAAAATATATATGGACGAGAAAAAGAAGTTAAAAGCTATTTTTAACTCATCTTCTCAAAGGATATGTATTACAACTGACACATGGACATCAATGCATAGACTTAATTATATGGTTGTGACAGCTCATTATATTGATGATAAATGGAGATTGAGAAAAAAAATTATAAACTTTGTTCCAATTTTGAGTCACAAGGGTGAAGCCATTGGAATGACAATTGAGAATTGTTTGATAGAATGGGGGATCAAGAGAGTTTTTACTATAACTGTTGATAATGCCAGTTCAAATGATGTTGCGATATCTTATTTAAAAAATCAATTGCAAGTATGGGGACATAGTGTTTGTGAGAATAAATTCATTCATGTTCGATGTGTTGCTCATATTTTAAACTTGGTCGTAGTTGATGGGTTGAAAGATGTTAATATTTCTGTAGCTCGTGTTCGGGCATTGATTAGGTGGGTAAGGCAATCTCCATCTAGGATTAGAAAGTTCAAGGAGTGTGTTGACTTTGAAAAAATTGAAAATAAATCTTCATTAATCCTAGATGTTGCTACTAGATGGAACTCCACTTATTCAATGTTGAATGTGGCTCAACATTTTGAACTTGCTTTCAATAGGCTTGGGAGTAGGGATCCTTTGTTTAAACAAGAAATGATCTCAGGTGAAGGGTGGCCAACGGTGGAGGATTGGGGTAATGTGAGAAGAATTGTTTTGTTTTTGAAACACTTCTATGAATTAACACTTAGAATCTCTGGCACATTGTATGTTACATCCAATGGATTTGTTCATGAGTTTGTGGAAGTTGATGGTCTTTTGAAAGAAATGGAAGATGACGATGATTATCAAATGAGAGAAATGGCTATGAGGATGAGATCAAAGTTAATGAAATATTGGGGGGATGTTGATAAAATGAACAAGTTGTTGTACATTGCCGTGGTTCTTGATCCAAGACACAAATTCACTTTCATTGAGTTTGTATTTAATCACATGTATGGTAAAGAAAGTGATTTGGCAATCAAAATGATTAGAGGAGCTAAAGATGTATTATTTGAGTTGTTCAATTATTATAATCTCAATCATTTATCGTCCCAAGGTCATTCATCTCAAACTCCAAGCGGGAGTGGAAGTGTAACTCAAAGTGGTGGCTCATCATTAGTAGAAAGTATGTCAAGAAAAAAAAGATAAATTGACAGCTTGTTTAAACAACATGTTGAGGATGTTCAAGGTGGGGGAGTTCAAACTGAGCTAGAAATGTATTTAAAGGATCGAGTTGAAAGAAAAGATGAAAAATTTAACCTTTTAGCTTGGTGGAGATCCAACACTCATAGATTTCCTGTTCTTTCATTAATGGCTAGAGATATCTTAGCGATTCCCATTTCTACCGTGGCTTCTGAATCGGCGTTTAGCACAGGTGGACGCATACTTGATTCCTTTAGGAGCTCTTTAACTCCTAGGATGGTGCAAGGAATTATTTGTGCTCAAGATTGGCTTCGCCGAAGCAACGAACCAATTGATATCGAAGAAAAGTTAGAATCCCTTGAAGAAATTGAAAAAGGTACATCACAGTAACACTATAACACTTTGTATTGTTTATTTATTTTTTTGTAATGTAGTTTAAATTCTTCTTAATAAATTATGATTTGCTCATATTTGTCTTTTAAAAATTACAGAATTTTCAGCAGGCGATTTAGATGCATCAATCTTGGATATGTAATATGGTTGATTTGTTCGAGAATGGGGACTTGATAGTTGAGAGAATTGTGCCTTGTGTCGTTGTGCGTTGTTTGTTTTTAATCTTGGATTAGATGGATATGTAATATGGTTGATTGGATTACTTGCTAGTGAGTAGTGGGTACTTTAGTTCTGTTATGTTCAGCTGATAAAATGATGCTATGTTCTGTTATGTTCAGTTTATCAGGTTATGTTTTATCATATGGTTATGACTTATGAGGTTCTGTTCTGTTTTGTTAAGTAATACAATGATGTTATGTTTTATTATATGTTCTGTTATGTTATGTTTTTTTAAGTAATACAATTATGTTTATCAGGATATGTTTTGGCAGTGGTGAATTATTTTTTTGTTGAATTTCATGTGGAGTTTTGTCACATGAAATTCTTGTTCAGTTGTTCATGCAGTGTTTTCTTGTTTTGCATTCTTGTAAAATTCAGTTGTAAAATGCAGTGTTCATTCAGTTGTAAAATTCAGTTGTAAAATGCAGTGTTCAGTTGTAAAATGCAGTGTTCATTCAGTTGTAAATATTCTTGTAAAATGCAGGTTATGATTCTGTTCATAATTCATTCTGTTCATTCCTGTAAAATGCATGTTGTAAAATTCATTCTGTTCATAATAGGTTATCAGGTTATGCACTGTTTTGTTGGTTTCTGATCTCACCTTAACCAATGCTTGTCAATGTTCATAATTCATTATGTTCATAATAGGTTAACATGTTATCATTCTGTTCAACTGTTGGTGATCCAAGTGATTCATAATAACAGAAAAAAAAATGAAATTTCCTTATATCAAAGTGTTCACATCAGTATATTATTTAGTGAGGCAATTTTACTTGGAATTTAGTGAGGTTGCTTGCCAATGCTTGGTGTTGGTGATCCAAGTGTTTTGTTGGTGTTGGTGTTGGTGATCCAAGTGATTCATTTATACTTATTATGAATCAAAGAAAGAAAAAATGACAGGAACTTTCATTTATACTTATTATAAACAACAGGAACTTGCATTATTTGCATATAAGTGATCATTTGTTTCATCATTTGTGCCAGAGTGAAAAGAAATATAAAAAAGAAAATTGATCATTTGTAAAAAGGAAAAATAAACAGGTGTCAAATCACTTGTAATTTGCAAAAACACTTTTTAATTGTGTTACACAAAAAAGTAAAAAAGGACTATCAAGTATCAACATGACAACATGGCAGGGGTACCGATTAAAACAAGAATGCAAAGCCTGTGAGTCTGTGAGTCTGTGACAACATTCAACAAGAATTATTTAAAACATGAATGCAATTATGCAAAGCCAACATTCAACAAGAATGCAAAGCCAACATTCAGTTACTACTTACTACACAAGTACACAACAATGTGAAGACTGAAGTACAACTGCACAACTATACAAGATGATAAACCAACAAAAAGTCAGTGACAATTGTGAATTGACAAACCAACATATCAACATTCAACAAGGATTATTTAAAACATGAGTTTAAAAAAATTATTTAATTATTATTATTTATTAATAATTACATATATTACCATGCATGCAGTATAACCGAAAACCGTACCGAAAAAACCGGTACCGATTTGTACCGAACCGGTACCGAAACCGGTTTTTTCGGTACCGGTTTCGGTTCTTAATTTTTCGGTAATTTCGGTTCGGTACCGGTTCGGTTTTTTCGGTACCGGTTCGGTTTTTTACCGATGAGCACCCCTAGTATTAGAGCGGACCAATTTCGTAAATCTGGTTTATTTCCCTCATTTATAAATTATGGATACAATTTTCTTTAATGCTGTGAAGTTTCATTCTTTGTGCTTTTGGATACTATGTCTATATAGGATATCAAATGGACACTTATTCTCTATCAACCTCTTTCCCTCCATTCTTTTTTTCTCTACATTTATCTCCCTCCTCTATCTCTTCTCTCTCTTTTCTCTTTCCCTCTTCTCTCTCTTTTTCTTTTCCTTTTTTTTCTCCCTATTTTGGTTCAATTACACTTTAATTTTATACTTAGCTTCAATGTTATCGAAATAATGCTTAGTTTTCTAGTTCAAAAATTCATTAATGTATTCCTCAAACAATTCCTTTCCTTAATTCTCCTCTCCAGTGCAAATCAGAAAAGGCTACATATGATTCTTTATTGGCATAAATACAAGACTTTGGAGCTATGGCTATGAAGGGAAGTGAAGGCTTCTTTTCTTTTGATCTGTCCAAGTACTTAATTCAGGATAACACTACTACCTCAGCTCCTTCCAGAAGAAAGAATTTCTCTTTTGTTCTCTCTTTTGCTTTACAGGTTTGCATATTAGATTCTTATGCATAATAATTTAAGATATTCGTATAAATATGTTTAAAAAGGAGAAAAGGAATGACGCTGATGCAAAATACTCCTATAAAAATACAAGTGTAAAGGAAGGAAGCAAAAGAAATTTATTAAAGCAGGCGAAGCTTTAAATTATCAAATTATCCAATACAAAAATTCTAAGACAAATAAACTAATATATAAAATTAAATTAAAAGAACAGAGATTGGCTCTTGGGAATGGAATATGAATTCATACATTTAATAATATAAAGAAAATTAAACACAATATATAACATTTAAAAAGAAAAAGTCAGAGTTATTTACCTTTAAAGATCTGACATTTCGATGAGACAACTAGAAGGTATAATTTGTCCAAAGAGTAGACAAGGACTTGAGATTAAAATTTAGGAGAAACGCTTGTCCCCCTCCCCCCAGTTGTGTACGTCCACCCCAGCACGTGTTATATATGGCATGGCATGCAGGCAGAGAAAAATCTGTTACTTCACATTCTTTTGAAAATGTACTGGGGGACCGTCCTTTTCCGACCGGGGTAGTGATCGGCCGGAATTTTTATTTTTATTTTATTTTTACTTTTGATTTCAAAATAATTAATGTGATTTATTAGAACAGAAATTTTTACAAAATGCAGTAATTTAGGTATCATTTGGATATACGTAAAAAATAGGATTGTACAGACTAAATTTTTACGTGTATCCAAATGACACCTAAATCACAGCATTTTATAAAAAATTTAATTCTAATAAATCACATTAATTATTTTATTGTCAAAAAAAAAAAAAGTCGAAAAAAGCCGGTCACCCTAGAAGGACTCCTTTTCTTTTACCAAACTGCACGTACAACTAAAGACAAAATACAATACGTGGAATAGTACTCCAACCATATCTTAAATCACAAAACTCAACCTTTTCACTGGAGTTGTTAATTTGTAAGATTATCCCCCCAAAAAAATTAAATTAAATTTGTAAGATTATCCCAAAAACAAAAAGAAAACAAATAAAAAACAACTATTTATAAATTTAACATATATAAACCCCAACAACCATTGCATGCATGCATGCCTGCCTGCCCAGATATTCCAACTAGTTTTCAGCTAAATCTCTCATATCCCTGGCGCAAAGTGTTTTAATTGGATGGAATCAGATGATCACGTCTCTCCTAAACTTGGTTAAATTTTGTTGTTAATGATTCTTGCAATCGTTTCCTCTGTTTCAGTAAGTAGTAGTTGTGACGTACCTAAATCCGTGAAATAAATTATGATAGATTTGGTGCTCACGAATCATCTCTTTCTATTTAAAATCCTTCAATCTAACACTAAATCTTTTATTTATAAGTATTTTATTATTTTGTAACATCTATCTACCCAAAATCGACCGTACCAATAATAAGAATGTTCTCAGATCGGCTTTCTGATAAAGATAAAATTTTATCGGTACGTAATTAGATGATCTAACCTCCTTTCTTGACAGAACTTTCTGTATTATCAATACCCTCACCAAGATATATCGATTTACTCAATAATGAATTTTAAGTCAATTATCAAATTATTAACTGAATTAAAGACATGACACAAATGTGATAAAATATATATAATATATTCATAAAACATGCGACTTATCCTCGAACAAAGGAACTCAAACAATTCTGCATGAAGATAATTGTGATGTCCCAAAATTAGGTATACATCACCCATCTTGAGTCGCCAGATATATGGTACAGAATTCAAATACAACTTAATAATACAACTGTCGTGTACAATACGACAAAACATAAACTGTGAGTTTGAATACAAATATTGTCTTTTAGAGAGTATCCATACTCAAAAGGAGTCCTCATTACAATTATTATCACACTATTACATAGAATAGTGAGGACTACTAATGCTATCATCTAGGACCATCACTCTGTTCCCCGACTAGTCCCAGCTACGTTCTCATTTCCTGAAGAGAACAGTGAAAGAAAGGGTGAGCTCAACTAGCCCAGTAAGAAATATTATGACTAAGATAATGCAGAATAAATTATCATTAGTCTTCAACAATATTAAACTGATAAAATACATTAGACATCAAGTTTAACTGCAGCGGAACCAACAATCCATTAAAAGAGTCAAGTAGAGAATAAAATCTACTACTCCCTCCGTCCCAAATTATCTGTTATTTTAGCAAAAAAAATTTGTCCCACAATATCTGCTTTTTTAAGATTTCAATGCAATTTTTCCCTTTGTTTTCCAAGTTTACCCCTTTACCTTAATTAATGATAGTCATTACTCTCATTCATGCCTCTCATCTTTTTTAAGCATCTTTTCATATTTCCACCAATAAGGATTCATGCGCAGAAAACAAAAAAGTCAGCACATAAGGGTATTTTAGTATTTTTATCACACATATTGGTATGTGTGTGAAACTCTAGAAAAACAGATAATTTAGGACGGAGGGAGTATCTTTTATGATTTAAAAGGTTTTTCATAATAACTTTTATCGCTGAGACTCAGCTTAAAATATAATCCACATCATCGAATCACCCCTGCACTACGGCCAAGGATATTCTTTTGTATCACGACCACGAATTATCCATGCACTACGGGCCAAAGATAATTGTGTTTTCATTAACGGTCCTGATCATGCCATAAAATAATTCATCTTTACACTACGGCTAAAGAGAATTCATAGCCATAATCATACCAAAAACTGTCCATCAATGCACTACGGGCCAATGAGGACTTTTTCCACATCATTTGTAACATTACGGTCATGATTACACCGAATAATCCCTAGTCATAATCATACCAAGTCCATCTATGCACTACAGGCCACAGATGACTTTCAACATAATATAAACATGAGGATGATGACAATGATATAAGAATTCAATAAAACAAGTTCAAGAATTAATTTGTCTAGGAACCAATAACGTCCAAATTGTCAACATGATACTTTTGTGTAGAGTAAAATTCAAGAATGCTCAGAAGAATATTTCCATAAAAAGATACTGGATGAAGAGCAAATATCAAGGATATTCTACTAATTTCATGGAGTATAGAAGTCAAAACTTTAACCAACTGAGTATAATAAAGAATGGAATAACAAAAGAAATCACCATGCATGCGGTACTTCGCATAGACAGGTTATTCCAACAGAATAATAATAATAACGGAATCAGGTCAGGCAAAATTTGCACCGACAGGATGTTCCAACAGAATAATAAAGACGGAACTAGGTCCGGTGTAAAACACACAGACATGATATTCCAACAGAATAATAATAAAGACGGAACCAGGTCCGGTGTAAAACACACAAACAGGATGTTCCAACAGAATAATAATAAAGACGGAACCAGGTCCGGTGTAAAACATACAGACATGATATTCTAACAGAATAATAATAAAGACGGAATAATAGAAGAATGTCACCAAGTATAGGGTAATCCGCGTATACTGATTATTCCAGCAGAATAATAAAGAATGGAATAACAGAAGTTCTCTTCATGAATACAAAAGAAAATAATACTCCTTACGAGTACAACAAATAATATCTCTTACCTTTGAAAGAAGAGTATTCCGACTGGTAGGGCTAGAATATACTCGAAGAAACTTGTACTACGCTCAAAATTTTCTTAAACTCTAAAGAAATACGTTCAAGATTATAGAAGAAGAACTCTCTCTATAGTTTCTCTCTCTAGAGTTTCAGTAAATTCGTAAGAAAATAATGAAGGAATGAACTTCTATTTATAGAAAAATGAAATGCATAGTAATTAATCCATGAACGGTCCAGATTGATTTACTTTAATCTGACGGTCCATATTTAAAATTTTTTTTTAAATAAAATATAATATATTCTATTTATAGAATAACTTTAATAAAGTATTCTGTTTTATATAAAAAGATGTTTCTGTTTTATTACGTTAATAATACGAATAAAACAAAACTTCATTATCACTAAATAATTCATATTATTAATTGACAATAATTGAATCAAACTGAGTGACTAATCACGTAAGCCTCAATAATCAATACCGTATGTTACTATGCAACCACACGTATTACTGTACTTTTACTACCGAGTAATTCAACAGTATCAACGGTAAAACTTTCGCCGTTATTTTTAATAAAATATTTTTGTCGTTTTCTCAATCCGACAATAATTCTGTTATGGGGTCTACCAATAATTATGTCGTCGTACGAATATTCCCCGACAAAAATAATATTCCCCGACCAATCGAATATAATACAACAACTTGCATACTTTATAAAATTTATAAATACTACCCACGACTATAACATTATCTTAAATTCACACCATAATATTTAAAAAAAATATTTCGAAAAATTAAATCTTTATTCATAAAATCTGGAGTTTCACAATAATGTTGCATGTATAACTCAATTAAAAGGAGGATACATCAAAGGAGATAGAACAAAATATATCTCACCGATTTTTTTTTTCACACATGATCTTGAAAAATGCGGTGACATTGATGTTCAGTAAATTTGCTCAAAAGATAATCTAGTATGTGACAACCCCAAAACAGGTCCATTCCATCCAACCCATTCTGAGTCGTCAAATACACGGTACAGAAAATAACTACAACTCTATTACAACAATTGTCGTACAAAATACAACAACACATATGCTGTGAGTTTGAATACAAATATATACCAAATGTAATTCATGTTCCAACCGTGGACATCACCTCACAATGACACCTTACATAAAGGTATAGTCAAAAACTGTTTTAGAAATTAGAATCTTTGGGAAGTGCTCAAGGAAACTTTCGTACATGGGAGGCCACGCATCTAGGTTATGATAGATATCATATGGCCACAGAATTATCCTTGGTTGACCCAATAGACCCCAAAGAAAAACGAGAAGATTACTATCATATTCTTCCCAATGGTGAGTCTTCTCTTGACATATCATTATCTCTACTGTCTCTAATTGAGAATTATACTTCAAACAAACACCAAGATTATATAGGTAGTGCTCGTATATATACTCAGCAAGTGGATGAGCACATCCCTATCTTATGATGACACGAGGTTGTTTGTCGTTAGACATCTTGTATGATAGTGGCAAACCACCCTTCCAACGTTGGGTACACCTTACCCTATTGGATTCACCAAATAAAACTACTAAATGAACTTTTCTATACTGCTTCAGGAGAACATCCACAGCTAGAGACCACCGTTCTATTTTCCCGTTACCCTCGCTCGACCCAGCTACACTCTTATTACCTGAAAGGAATTGTGAAGCAAAAGGGTGAGCACAACTAGCTCAGTAAAGAATATCATGACTAAAGATAATTAAATTATCAATAGCCTTCATCAATAATAAATCAGAGATTTAGAACATATGGTAAATGATAAAAATTTCAACCATAGTTGCAGCGGAACATGCAATCCATTAGAAGAGTCAAATAGACTATAAAGTCTATTATCTTCTCCATGTTAAAAATCCACCAACAATATTTTATCCCTGTAACATCAATCAACAATTCCTTTCCACAATCATATGAATAACTCATAATCATAATTGTGACTATAAATTTTTCTTCGCACCCAGGACGAAGAATATTTTCATCACCTGTCTTTACCTGAAACATCAAAGATCATGGTTATACCAAATCACAGTTCCTGTTTATAATCATACTAACAAATCCATATTTGCACTACGGACCAAAGATAATCATCAACAAACCATCTTTGCACTACGGGCCAAAGATATTCAACAACAGTTTATCTTTGCACTACAGGCCAAAGATATTCAACAACAGTTCATCTTTGCACTACAGGCCAAAGATATTCATCAACAGGCCATCTTTGCACTACATGCCAAAGATATTCATCAACAATTCATATTTGCACTACAGGCCAAATATATTCATATCTCAAAGAAATATATAATCATTTCAGAATTTATATAAACAATAATTATAACCATGTTGATCAATTCACCTTTGCACTTAAGCTTAAGATATTCAATTATAAATTCAATGGTCATGATCATACCAGTCACAATTCAACTTTGCACTACAGGCCAAAGAGAACCCTAGTCATGATCATACCAATAATCTACCCATCTTTACACTCCAGTGAAAGAGAATTTCAACATCAGGGTTATAAAAATGTTATATATGATGATAAAAATAATATGATCAACATATAGTTTTAATCTCAAGAGTAATATTCGTAACTTATGAATAGTAAATCGTGAATAGTAACTCATGAATAGTAACCCCGACACAAAAGATAGAAATTCCACAATAAAATCCATACCAATATTTCGGTATAATGATATTGAAAGAATAACATTACTTAAATTTATAAACAATTTATTTTAATTGTTTACACTTTACTAATTAATGCATTTAATCATCATAAAATGCCAACTCTTACAATTTCATCATCAATAACCAAAACCCTCATCAAAAATCTGCATATACCTCATATAGGATTCTCAAGCCATAAAATCCTTTTTTCCAATTTTCTTTCTTCACAAAACATATTTAATTCATTTACTCATAACTAGACCATTTTCGTGAAAAATATCAAATCAGTTCCAAAAATATTTCTTTTCTGAGATTTAGCATAATATAGTCCCATAGTGAACATATATTTTTCTCAGAATTTTTAAAAGTCATTTACTATTTTTCATATGGCCAAAATAGCCGAATATTTAGACATTTATCAAAAATTGTACTTTTGTCTAAAAATTTTGAAATTTACAGAGTATACTTCTATCATATACATGTACTCCCAATAAAAATTTCATCAATTTTGGAGTTAACCACAAGGAATTATAAGCGGTTACTTTTAAAATAGTCTTTTCTCATAAAATTCATAACTCTCAATCTATACATCCAAAAATCACCATTTTTGGATACACTCAAGAAAACTCATCAAAATATCATTTTAAATTTTTCCAGAATTTTTGAAGATCAGAAAAATTTCGAAACTGAAAAATATAACAACCCTTAAAATCCATTACTATCCCTTACCTCAAAAGAGCAGTACTTCTGATCGGTATAAGGCTGAAGGAAACTTGCACTGATGAATAGCAACTCACCAAGTATCTAAAAACTCACAAAATATGCTTCATAATATAGAGAGAGAAAGAGAGAAAGCTTATGTTTCTGGTGTGATTTTCAATTCTAACTTAGCCCTCTATTTATAGGAAAATTTTGGTAGGTTTGACCTGCAACCTGATGGCTTTACCTGCTACTATTCTCACCCATCACATTTGAAATATAATTCAGCACATTTCTTTACCAACCACAAGTGGGGCCCACCAATTCTAGAATTTTCTACCAAAATGATAAACTCCAAAAATTCAACAATTTCTGAACCAGTCATCTCGTAAAATTCATAATAAATCATACGTTTATTTTTAACGGTTCAAAATTTGTGGGCATATACTCAACTTATATATGTATAACATATCCAAAAATTACCACGATCCAACGGTCGGCTTAAAAATTATAACCCCCGCAAAATATCTCAAAAATCCTGATTTTTAATACCTCAATTCCGACAAAAATACGGATAAAAATCTCAACATTAACTCCTTCATTTTTTAACCACAAAAATATATCCCTCATTTATATCCACATAAAATAAATATTTTCTTATCATATGAATCAATAATTAATTATTCACAAATAATATTACAGAATCACATTTATGACAACCAGGCCGTTCCCAGGAAAGAGGGGGCTTTCCAATAAGAATTTTTCCTTACTGGCGCGCAATTAAATGACCAAACCTCTCCTTAGACAGAATTTTCTAGACATTGCCAATAATGTTATCTAATAATACTATTCAAATAATATGAATTATTGATCTGATAATGGAAAATACTGTGCAGCAATAATTATTGAACAACAATAATACAAAATTTCAACGTAGCAATTATTGAATCAATAAAATAAAATATTGAACAGTAATTACTGTAACAATTATTGAGTAGTGCCTTCTTACGTAAGAATCAATAATTTCAAAAATACTATGCAATACCGTGTGCTACTGTGCAATAACGCGTATTACTGTATTTTAACCACCGGGTATTTCAGCAGTGTTAACGGTAACAACTACGCCATTATTTGTAAAAACTCAAATTTGTCGTTTTCTTCATCCGACAGTTATTCTGTTATGGGGCCAACAAATGGTTGCGCCGTCGTACGAATATTCCCCGACAGAAAGAATATTTTATAACCACTTGTGTATTTTAAAAAAAATTTATATATCACCCTTAACTTTAACATTTATCAATTTAACCATTTATTGAATAGTAATTATAAGAAAAATTGAATACTTTTATTTCATAAAATTCGGGGTCTTACATAGTAGATTTATTCATCAAAACATTATCAACTGTAACGTTTAAACGATTGTGTCGCAATATTGGAATACGACAGCTGAAGGACTTAAGGATACATTTATGAGGGGGGCTAATACGCGCTGCACTCTTTTTTCCTTAACTAAAGTTTTTTCTCATTGAGTTTTTTCTGGTAAGATTTTTAATGAGACAACTTTCCATGCGTATGACTATACAATAGACATCTAAAGGAGAGTGTTATATATATATATATATATATATATATATATATATATATATATATATATATATATATATATATATGGATGTCTAAATTCATTCCTCTCGTCTTTATATATTGTAATTAGTGATATTTGATCTTTTGAAACTCTCATATTCTGTAAGTTTTGAAACTCATGACCTTTGAGTCTTGAAACATCCAAATATTATGTTGATATACCTATAAATAGGTGTATTGTAAAGAGAATGACACACATGAAAATATAATAAGAATGCTCTCTTTTCACTAATCATTGTTCTTAATATTAATATTCTTTACAATATCTTGTACTATATCGAATATTTTAAGAAAATATATCTAATATATAATGACTAGAGTCAACTCTTCTAACTGTCATTTGATTTTTGAATTAATTAGAGAGTTTAATATCTTTATATGCTAAATTTGAGCTCATTTCATAAATTTAACATGATATATGAGCGGACCAATTTCATAAATCTGATTTATTTCCTTCATTTATAAAATTAGCGATAAAATTTTCTTTAATGCTGTTAAGTTTTATTTTTTGTGCTTTTGAATACTATGTCTATATAGGATATCAAATGTTCTTTTTTCTTTTTTTCTTTTTTTTTGGTAAAACTAATGAAATACCCATTGTAGTTAGCAGGTTTTACTGATTACACAATTAAAATTTTAATTTTTTAAATTACCCCACTAAACTAATTATTATTTTGAAATTGGGTCATTCCGTTAAAAAAAATAAACGGACGTTATATTTTTATCTACAAAACTAATGAATTACCCACTGTAGTTGGCACGTTTTACTGATTATACCATTGAGGTTTTAATTTTTTAATTTATCCCATTAAACTAATTAAAATTTGATTATTTTAAATATTTTTAAAATTAATTATTATTTTCAATAAAAATATTAGAAACTTTAGTTTTTTCTATAAAATGAGTAAAGTTTCATAAAATATAGATTCAAAAAAAATTAAAGTTTTATGAAACCATATTGATTTTTAAAAAAAATTAAATTTTTTAGTTTTTTCCTTTTTAAAATAAAGTTTATTTTTTTGAATCTATATTTTATAAATTTTTACTCATTTTTTTAAAATATGAAAAGTTTTCCTATTTTTTTCCCTGAAATTAATATTTATTTATAAAACTTATTAATTTCTTTTTTTTAAAAATTGAATCAGTTTTTTATTTATCTTTTATTGTTTTTTATTTTAATTTCTATTTTTAGTTTTTGTTTTTGAAATTTCTAATATTAAGAATGGGTCATTTTGTTAAAAAAATTAAGTAGACATTAATTGAATTTAAAATCACTATAATTTTTTTGAATCTATATTTTATGAAATTTTACTCATTTTATGAAAAAAAACAATTTCTAATATTTTTTACTGAAAATAATAATTATTTTTAAAAATATTTAAAATAATCAAATTTTAATTAGTTTAAAGGGGTAATTTGAAAAATTAAAAGTTCAATAGTGTAATCAGTAAAATGTGTCAACTACAGTGGGTAATTCATTAGTTTTGTAGATAAAAATATAACGTCCGTTTATTTTTTTAACGGAATAACCCAATTTCAAAATAATGATTAGTTTAATAGGATAATTTGAAAAATTAAAAATTCAATAGTATAATTAGTATAACCTGCCAACTACAATAGGTATGTCATTAGTTTTGCCCTTTTTTTCTTCCTTTGTCTTCTTTTTTCTCTCCCTCTTTCACTGATTCTCTATTAACCTCAATCTCTCGTTTCCTTTTTTCTCTACATTTATCTCTCTCTCTTCTATCTCTTTATTGGCATAAAAACAAGACTTTGGAGCTATGACTATGAAGGAAAGTGAAGGCTGCCTCCTTCCAGAAGAAAGAATTTTATTCTTCTGTTATCTCTTTTACTTTACTAGTATTTAGGTTTGCATATTGGTTTCTTATGATAATTTAAGATATTAGTAGAAATATGTTTAAAAAGAGGGAAAGGAATGACGCTGAAGAAAAATACTCCTATAAAAATACAAGTGTAAATTAAGGAAGCAAAAGACAGAAAATAGAAGAGAGAGAAAAGAGGTAAAGAAAAAAGAACATTTGGAATCCCTTATAGACAGAGATAAGAACAAGTCGCAGCTTGTTCCTCTTCACCCCCAAGTCGTCTCAATGCCAATGCTGGACACAAGAATTTTATCAGGGTTACCACGTGGTATTTGACCCAGTGATACGACTCACCTCATGGTATTCATGAGAGGGTTCTATATTATGACAACAAGTAGGGTGTGTGGGGTGTGTTTGTCAATATAGCAAAAAAAAAATTAAAAAAAAATCAAGGCATGCGAATAATTGTGTGTTTGCTTAGGTTAAGTTGTCAATGTTAATTTTATGATTAAAAGATTTTCATTTAAGAGTGGTCAAATTATTTTATTAATATGTAAAATTTAACAGTTATGGGGGATCAGTCACTTGCCCCCATTCCTATGCATTTTTCGACTGAAATTTAACATTTTTATTTTTGACAAGAATGGATCCCCAGTACGTGTTATATATAACATGCATGCATAGAAAAATCTACTACTTCACCGTCTTTTACCGAACTACAGTTCAACTAAAGACAAAATACAGTAAGTGGAATAGTACTCCAACCATATCTTAAATTCATTGGAGTTGTTAATTTACACTCCCCCTAAAAATTAAATTTGTGATATTATCCCAAAAACAAAAAGAAAGCATAAAAAATAACCATTTATAAATTTAAGATAAATCTCAACAACCATTGCATGCCTGCCCAGAAATTCCAACTAGTTTTCAGCTAAATCTCTCGTATCCCTTACACAAAGTCTCTTGTTGTTAATTCTTGTTGCAATCTTTTCCTCTGTTTCAGTAATCTTTTCCTGTGTCTCCAATCCGAGCCTCTGCCACAATTTTCAGTTAAAGTCCTCAAATCACTTGCTCCTAGTGTTGATGCAATCAGTTGAGCACGTTTCTCCTTGGCATCACTTAATTTTGTGGATAAAGTTGCAACTTCTGTTGATAATGTTGCAATATTTGTTGTTAATGCTGCAATCTCATCTTCAACTTTTGCTAGTAGTACTGAATCAGAATCTTGTGTTACTATCTGTTCATCAACCTTTCCAGCCCCAACTTCATCAACTTTTTCACTATCTGCACATACATCATTTGTGGCTAATGCGTCCAACTTTAACTTGTTAAGCTCCTTAGCGGCCGTCTCCCTTTCTTGTAGATAACTAATTACCTACAAGCAATTGAAGTAATCGAGTCAATGTTTTGCTTAATTTAGTTATTTTGATTTTGTCCCAAAAGCTTAATGATTGGAGAACTTGAATAAAATGACAAGACCAAACTACTAGGAAAATTATATATGGAACATGATTATAGAAAACTGTTTGAATTTAATAACGAATAATATTGCGATCACACAGATATTATATGAAAGACGGAAAAGTAAGAACACGTGATATACCTAGGTTCACCAATTTGGCTTGTCCCCGACTACCATGTTGTAGTACGAGTCATCAATTCCAACAAAAAACTGTATAACAAATGTAGGAAGGAAGATATACGATATATACCTCGAAGATCAAGCAATGAATATGAGCAACGTAGTGACATTCTTGGCAGTAATAAGTTGGATCGCGCAGAAGTCGTTGCTCCTCACACACATCACAGTATAGTTCAGCATTTTCATCTTCCTCGGGGCGGTCTTTGATGAGAGAGTAGGTGAGAGTAAGGGGATGTAAGTGGCATTTATGTTTGATGATTGGTGGTAAATCTGAGTCTGAGAGACAGTGGGCATGGAGACCGAATTGACACTGGTAGCAATGAAAGAAAGGATATTCTAATTTAACAGAACACTTGGTGCATCTTATGTATTCACGTCCACTAGGTGTACAATTGGAGTAAACGAGGGAGTGGTCATGGAGTTGAGACTTTATCATGGGGTACGCTGTTGACCGCAAAGCACATCTCAATTCTATGTCGAAGTCACAAGGATGGCATCGGTAGGCAAAACATTTGCAGGAGCTCGACATACATAAATTGCAAGTGAAAGGACTTAAAAATCTCCCTCGAATATAATCCACCGAATCTTGGAGGGTGAGAGGATGTAGAGGGTGGGAGGGGTGTTGGATCTGATAGGGCAATTTGGTACATGTTTCGTGAAATAGTACCTTGCAAGTACCGCAAAAAAGGGCATAATTTATCAACGGCAGTTGGCATCCGAAGCAAGAACGAGAACGACCAAAATTCTTCGCACGGCGAATGTCGCAGATTATCAAGGGATGTGGATGGCGACGGATATTTTGGTATACATCCTGCTGATGATCATCACCTGCTGCTGAAACTGAAAGGAGGGTGTGCATCAAGGAAGCGCAGGGAGCATCCAACTGAAAGTTACACTCAGAGTCGGAGCATTTGTAGCCGAAGCGTGTTCCTTGTCCGCAAGCAGAGCAAATCAACCCATGGCTATCCCAGTACTTGGAACAAAAGAGATCTAGAGGGTGTTGAGGGTGGAAGTGATGTGTTATCTGCTGCGGCAGAACAGCGCATGATTCATCCAGTAAGAGATCACATTCCCTACAAGCATAAATGGGGGAGGGAATATGATCCCATTCCTCTCTCTTGTCTAATGATTGCTTGCACCCACCGCACTCAATCTCAAAATTTTGGGTTTGTTTACAGACAATCAAGGGGTGTGGATGACTTAGTTTTTTGTTTTTAATAATCAGGTCTTCCACGGGGACGAGCGTAGCACGCTTGACGTCCAAACTAAAATAACAAGTGTCACAGCTGTAATCAAATATGCTTAGCATATATCTTTTGCGTGAATGAGAACTAATGTCGGTTTGGATTAGACGGTGCTGAGGGTGGAAAATGTGTGTTATGACTTGGGGTAATTCTGAGCATGATATGTGTAGGAATAAGTATGGGCGAGAATAGAAAGAAAAAAATACCTTCTCGACGATCTCGTCACCACACATACTGCACATAATAATAGGTGAATGGTAAAACTCATCTCTGACCCTCCGCACATGATTTTGGCGTGTATCATCTCTCAGCCGGCCTGCTTTGTTCAATTCATCTATGAACCTCAGCATATGATCTTGGCTGAAATGTGTCGATAACATTTCTCACTATTATTCTCTATCTCTCTCTTGTGTGTGTTTGTAACTAATAATTAGTATAATGTGATTTTCTTTCATTCTAAGGGCCTGATATGATTGAGGCTTTTAAATAACTGGAGGACATAATCAAGTGTTTGCTTTGCTATACCGACAAGGATTTTAGAACAGTCTTGGGGAATCATAATATACATTATTTATGATGTCTAGGTCCCATGAATTTCTAGTAGTATTTTGGTTTGCATTTAACAATTTAAGACATTTAGGCTAATATATGATATTGATAAAAATATGGTTAAACAAACTCTGGTTGGGGAGGTGGAGGAGAATAACTTTAAAGCCAAAAAGAAAATAGAAGCATAAAGGACAGAAAAAAAAAACAGAGAGAATAAATAAAGAGTAATGCTACATACACAAACTATTCTACAAATATTTTACAAACGGTTGAGGTGGAGATCAACAAATTATTTCAATGCAGTCTTTGGCCCCACACAATATGGTTAGGTGGAGTATGCCACATCAACAATTTGTACAATGTTTGTAAAATAGTTTGTGTATAGCATTATTCATAAATTAATATTATAATGTTGTATAACAGGTCATTTGAAATGCAACTCTCCTATGTCAATGCAACTCGTTTTTGCATTGTAGTAGAGTTCAGCATTTTCATCTTCCTTGAGGTGGTCTCTTGCAGGAGAGTAGATGAGAGCGAGAGAATGCTAGTGACAATTGTGTTTGACTATCCGGGTAGTCCAACTCGGATTAGGATTCTCTTCGTTTTAAGTAAATGGAGATATTTTATTTTATGGTTTAGATTTAAAATTTATTAGAATGTGATATCATGACGAGGAAGCACATTTCAAATTTGGATCATGAAATTGAAAGTCTTCATTTACCTGAAATAGAGAGGATCCTTGTCCGGGTAAATTCTGGGTGTGAGAGGCAATGGGAATGGAGATGGAGACGAAGAGGCAACGAAAAACGGGGCCCTTCGTTCTCAAAAAATGACTAAAGATACAAAAAAATTTTATTCTCAAAAAAATGAGATAAAATGCATAAAGTGATTCATTTAGTACAATCTAATCTATTAGTCTAAAAAAATAAAAGTATTCGTCCCTTTATATATTTTGTGGAGTTACTAAAGATAAATTTAATTTTTTTTTACTATATTCCCTCTATTTTAACTTTTTTTAATGTGTAAATTTTACTGTGCTCATACTTTTATAGACGGAGGGAGTAATAAATAACGCCAACTCTTTTCACTATCAATTGATTTTATATGCTAAATTTAGGTCAATTTCATATATCTGGATAATTTCCCTCCTTTTTAAAATTAGGAAATACAATTTTTCTTTAATAGTGTGAAGTTCCATTGTTTGTGATTTTGGACTACATCTATATGGGATATCAAATGTTCTTTTTTCTCTCCCTCTTCATCAGTCTCTTTTCCTCATCCTCTCTCTTCTTCTTTTTTTCTCCTCATATATCTCTCTCTTCTTTTTTTCTCCTCATTTATCTCTGTGTTCTGTCTCTGTTTTTCCTTTTTTCGTCCCCTCTTCTCTCTCTCTCTTTCTCTTTTTCTCTTTTTCTTTTCCTTTTTTTTTTTATCTATTTTGCTTCTTTTACACTTCTATTTTATACTTAGCTTCAATGCTATCCAAATAATTCTTTTGAGTGTAAAATTAATACTAGTATTATTCAAGTGGAGAGGGATAGAAAAATAAGAGAGATCATAGAGGAGTTGAAAAGGAGAGAGAACAAAAGAAAGATGGAAAATAAGGAGAAAACAATGGATTGAAAAAAAATAGATACAGAAAATTGAAAACGAGAACACTATTTTCACATATATTTTTGATATTTTTTATGATCTCCTCTCATATGAGAATAGAATGGATTTCACCTTCGTGTGAGAGGAAAACATATTAGAACTTCCGTCGTAGGACATTGCCGAAATTCTGAAATATAATAATAGTGCAGCTTGAATCAGATGGAAGTTCGCTATTTCTTTAAGACAATATTCTCTGCCTATATTACTAATATATATAGGGTTACAACGAATTTGTTTCTTAAGATAAGAGAAACCTATAAATTACTATATATGTATGAAATACTTTGCGCAGAATAATATTTAATCCGAAGCTACAATTTGAGATAAAATAATACTCCATCCGTCCCGAAATAAACGTCCTAATTAGTTCCGGCACGCTGATTAATAAAATTTTCTTTTACCTAAACTACCCTTTTGATCAGTACTTATTAATTGAAGTATTAATTTCTTGGCTTCTCTATGACCTTATTAATTACTTTCTCACATCATTTAATTTTCTAGATACATTTTTTTTAACTCTCACATTTCTAATAAAGTACATTAAATAGAAAGAGATGTTATAGTGAAAGTGATATAATAGTATACACCCGTTTCTAATATAAACATTTTCACATTTATTCAGTTTTCAATAAAAATTGAGTAAAAAGATTATGAGGGTATAAGAGGAAGAATATGATAAATATGGTTACTAATATAGAAATATAATATTTATTTCGGAATATCTAAAAAGGAAATTAAGACATGTAATATGGGACAGTGGGAGTAATAAACACAAAATTCCTTAAAATAATAATGGGGCATTCATTTCTTTAGAATGAATTATTTAAAATGGAAGGATTCCTAGTCCTACTTATAAGACTTCAAACATCTCTTTGAAGAGGTACCAAACAATTTAAAACGGTTGGATCACATCCTTTAGTAATCAATGGTATAGATTTCCTTTCTAAATCTAAGGAAACTTGAAAAGGTAACAACCAAACACACTCTTTCCCAAGGATCACACCGGTTCGAACAATGGAAGCAGGTCACACCTATTAATAGGGCGAACCGTGCATTGCACCGGTTCAACATAATATGCTTCTTCATATTGAACTTCCTCACCTTATTACATGTAATAAGAAATCAATTTTCCATTTTTTTTAATCTGTGTGAACTGTGAAGTGCCTCGACTTCATCCAACTTATTATTGTGAAGAATGTCACTATAATGTTTGTTTGTATTTTGAGTTCTTCTATACGGACAGGAAAATTGGACAGGTATAACAAAATCGATTCGTTCCCGCGAACAAATCTATTCGTTCCCGCGAACAAATCGATTCTATAATCAATTTGTTCGCGGGAACAAATCGATTCTATAATCAATTTGTTCGCAGAAAAAAATCGATTTTATTCTACCTGTCCAATTTTCATGTTCGTGTATTCTTATTCTTATATTTTTGAAGAATATCACTATGCTGCTTGTGTGCATTTTTTATCTCTGAGATATCTTTATACCTTAAATTTGGACCCATTTCATAAATTTGGTTTATTTCTTTCCTTTCTAAAATTAACAGTACAATTTTTCTTTAATATTGTGAAGTATATGAGATATCAAATCTTCTTTTCTCTCTTTTTTTCCTCCCCTTATTTTTTTCTCTCCCTCTTCACTTGTTCTCTTTTCCTCAGTCTCTCTTTCTTCCTTTTTTTCTCCTCATTTATCCCCCTCTTCTATCTTTTCTTCTTCCGTTTCTCTTTCACTCATCTCTCTTTTTTCCCTTTTGTTTTATAACTAACTTCAACGTTATCCAAATAATTCTTCGAGTGTAAAATTAATATTATTATTATTCAAGAGAAGAGAGGGATAGGAAAAGAAGAAGAGATGAGTCAAGGAGAGGGAAAAGAAAAGTGATAGAAAAGAAAAGGAGAAAATACTGGAGAGAAAAAAATGAGAATTGAAATGAGCACAATTTTTACATCTATACCAAAATATAACAAGGCAAATACGAGTCATTTCGGTTGGTATTTATTCAAAACCCAACTTTAATGACTCGGTAGTTCAAAAGTTTTTTTTTAATATTTTTACTTTCAGATCTTTGTAGTCATAAATTTTGGTATTCCTAAAGGTTAACTCAACAACTCAAAGTGTAAGGTTTTCACAAAATTTTAGTACTCATTTATTATTAAAGATACAATGTATCATTTGTCAATAAGAATTGAGTTTAGATAAAAATAAATAAATAAAACTTTTGAGCTATAAAATCAGTAAATTTGGATTATTAAGTTGACTCGAGACTAGTGTTCTAAAAATTGTTCTAGGCGGTCGTCTAGGCGTTAGGCGGGGGCCTGACACCTCGCCTAAGGCTAAATCGGTCAAAAAAATGCTCCAGTCAATTAGGCGGCGCTAGGCGGGAAATGCGGGGCCTAGGCGAATTTTTTTTTAAAATTACTACTAAAATCAGATCTTGATATATTCATTTTTCTAATGATTTACCATATTCTTAGTGCAAGTTGTAGCATATCAAATTACAACAAGAAGTTAATAAGATCAAGTCAAAATGAATAATTTTATTATAGTTATAATTTTTTTGAACTTGTACCAACTTCAAATTATATAAATGATGATACATTTGTAATATTTAGTTTAATTTAATATAATTCTTAAATTTATGTTTAGTTTTTTAAGTTTTAATATTGAATTGAATTCTTAAAATTTTAAATTTTATTATTTAATACCAATTTTATTTATGAATAAAACTAATACATTAAAATTATTTTAGTCATACTTAGTATATGGTATTTATCATTTTCTTTAAGTCCTCAATTTTGAAAATTACACAAATAAAAATAATTTCATAATTAATAATATCAAATGTCTCATTCAATAAACTTCACACTAATTTTTAAAAATAACATTTATTTAAATTTTTGAGAGAGGAGAAGTACGTATATAATTATATATATGAAGATACTACTTATTTGTTACTACTTACTAGTAACACTAATTCTATAATTTAATTATTTCAAGCAATGGATATATATCTTACTATTTAAGTACAATTACTACTAATTCTATAATTTAATTATTATCTTTATTATAGTTTGTTTTGCTTTCTATTATTATTTTGTTAAAATAATGTAAGATAAAATATTAAAATTGTCTTAAAATAAAAAAATCCCGCCTAGGTCCCCCTGGCCGCCCGCCTCCCGTTTAGCGCCTTTTAAAATATTGTTCGAGACCAACTAAAATATCATATACACTACAAGAAAAATGCCTATCAGCGACCGCCATCAATCGCAGATGCCTATCAGCGACCGATGTCGGTTGCTGATAGCCGTCATATAAAATCTGGTCGCTAGAATGCAAATCAACGACCACTATTAGCGACCGACTGATCTGCGACCGCTATTAGCGACCTGGACCGTCACTAATCTGAATCAGCATGGTTCAAGGTCGAAGGTTGACATGGGCCACGTGTCAACGACCGCCAGTAGCGACCGGTGCCGGTCGCTAACTCCCTGATCCAATTAGCAGTCGCTAATAGGTATTAGTGACCGCATGTGGTCGCTGATGTATAAAATGAAAAAAAATATTTTTTCCTATTTTCTGGATTTCCCAAAAAACTGTACCTGTTTTTTACCTGCTTTATATCCCAACACACAACAGACAATATATATAAACTTCCAACCAAGTTTTATATATCCCAGCACATGCACAACAATATAAACATCCATCCATATACTGACACATACACCAAAATAGTATAAACTTTATAAACATTAAAAAACCAATATGAACTGAAGAAATATATACAAATCTAATCTTTAAGTAACATACATTCATCCAAAGAATGAATATAAAAGTACAAGGCTCATAAATAGCTATAAAACAAGACTAGGTCGGTCGTCATGCATCATCGTCCAAATTAGTTTCTCGTTGATCACCTTATAATTAACAAAATAATAAAATAAGTTATGTAAGACCCCAACTTTTATAAATAAAGAATAATTTTCTCAAAATATATTTTTGAATATTATAGTGCGGATTTGATATAATGTTATAGTTGTGGGTAATATTTATAAATTTTGCAAAGTAAGCAAGTGGTTATATAATATTCGATTGGTCAGGGAATATTCGTTTTAACAGGGAATATTCGTACGACGGCACAATCATTGGTGGACCCCATAACGGAAGTATTGTCGTAGTTAGAAAATGACAGAATGATTTTTTTATAAAAATAACGGCGAAAGTGTTACCGTTAAAACTGTTGAACTACCTGGTAGTAAAAGTACAGTAATACGCGTGGTTGCATAGTAGCACACGGTATTGATTATTGATGCTTACGTGAGAAGTCACTCAGTTATACTCAATTATTGTTGCAGTAATTGCTGCATCATATCTCTCATATTATTGATTCAAGTATTATCACAGTATCATCTGCATAATATGTTATATTATTAAATCAATAATTGAGACGACAAAGTTATTTATATTATTATTTGTAATATTGACATTGTCTAGAAGTTCTGTCAAGGAGAGGTTTGGTCACCTAATTGCGCGCCAATAAGGAGAAATCCTTATCGGAAAGCCCCTTCTTTCCTGGAAACGACCTGGTTGTTAAATATTGTGAGTTATAATATTAATGATGAATAAGTTCGTATTGATTAAAGATGAAATTGATACTTCTATTGTGTTGAAATTATTAGTGTTAGTGGAAATCGACATTTATTTCGATATTAATTGATGTCTGGAAGTTATACTGACCAATAGGATAATTAATCGGATAATGAGCAATTAATTGCTATTAATTCACATGATTATAACTATGTGTTCACATGTGTGTACTATTGATTCACATGATTTACTATTAGAAAAATTGGTGCAAGATTGATAATACTTGCATGACTAAATTAAAAATAGAGGTATAGATGAAGGTACTATACTGTAATTAGTTTTTTCACATGATTATACTATTAAGTCACATGAATGAACTATTAATTCACATTATTTACTATTAGGGGAGGTGATGCAAGTTTGATAATACTTACAGGACTAAATTAAAAATGAAGAAAAAGAGGAATGTATTATACTGTAATATTTCGAGCCCCAAAACGTGCAATTAACGAAACTATAGTTTCCTATAAATAGAAGCTCATTCTTCTTTCATTCTCACCAATTCACTAAGTCTCACAAGAGCAATTATTATAGAGAGAAATTATACAGAGAAAGAAGAAGAGAAGTCTGCTACCTCACTATTCCAGTATCCAGTTTCTTCTAAGGTAAGGGGTATTATTCTTTCGTATTCGTGAAGAGAATTATTTTTCTTTCAATACTCGTAAGGGTTGTTATTCCATTCTTTATTATTATGTTGGAATAACCTGTTTATGCGAAGTACCGCATATATACATGATGAAATTCTTCTATTCTTCTATTTTTTATTATTCTGTTGGAATAACCTATCTGTGCGGTCTATCGCATGCCTGGTGAATTCTGTTGTTATTCCGTTCTGTTATTATTCTGTTGGAATATCCTGTCTGTGCGGATTACGCATGACCTGGTTCCATTCTTTATTATTCTATTGGAATATCCTGTCTGTGCGGATTACGCATGACCTGGTTTCATTCTTTATTATTCTGTTAGAATAATCTGTCTATGTGGATTACCGCATACATGGTGAATGATCCTTCGTATTCATTCCTTATTAAATTGTGGAAATGATCTGTCTACGTGGATTACCGCATGACGGGCAAAAATTCATTTGCAGTTTTATATATTCTATTATACTCAGTTGGTTAAAATTTTGGCTTCTATACTCCATAAAATTAGTAGAATATCCTGGATAATTGCGTTTCATCTAGTATCTTTTTATGAAAATATTCTTCTGAGCATTCTTAAATTTTACTCCACAAAGCAGTATCATGTTGACAATTTGGATGTTGATTTCTGGATAAATTAAAATTATAAATCTTTAAAATTTATGTTGAACTTGTTTTATTGAATTGTCATCATCCTCATGCTTATATTATGATTAACGTCATCTTTGGCTTACGTGCATAGATGAACTTGGTATGATTATGACCAGGAATTATTCGGTATAATCATGACCGTAATGTGATGAATGATGTGGTAAAAGTCCTCATTGGCCTGTAGTTCATTGATGGACAGTGGTTGGTATGATTATGACCAGGGACTATTCGGTATAATCATGACCATTGATGATTACATGAATATCCTTGGCCGTGATGTAGGGATGATTCGATTTTATTTATTAAGCTGAGTCTCAGCGATAAAGTTGATGAAAAACTTTTTAAATCATAGAAGATAGTAGATTTTATGC
This sequence comes from Panax notoginseng, assembly GCA_016801055.1. Classification (NCBI taxonomy): domain Eukaryota; kingdom Viridiplantae; phylum Streptophyta; class Magnoliopsida; order Apiales; family Araliaceae; genus Panax; species Panax notoginseng. The sequence goes on from CM029013.1 coordinate 256,189,922, forward strand.
TCTACTTGACTCTTCTAATGGATTGCTTGTTCCGCTGTAGTTAAACTTGTTGTCTATTATATTCTATCAGTTTAACATCGTTGAAGGCTAATGATAATTTATTCTGCATTATCTTAGTCATAATATTTCTTACTGGGCTAGTTGAGCTCACCCTTTCTTTCATTGTTCTCTTCAGAAAATGAGAACGTAGCCGGGACTAGTCGGGGAACGGAGTAACAGTCCAGATGATAGCATTAGTAGTCCTCACTATTCTGTTAAATAGTGTGACAATAAAGACTCCATTGAGTGTGGATATTGTCTAGATGACAATATTCTTATTAAAACTCATAGCATATGTTTTGTCGTATTTTACACGACAGTTGTATAATTAAGTTTTTATTTGTATTTTGTACCATGTATTTGGCGACTCAAGATGGGTGATGTATACCTGTTTTGGGGGCGTCACAAGTTACATATATAGTATATATGTTGATACTGGTATTACGATAATATACAAAAAATTAAACACAAAAATATATGTATATATAAGTGACTAATTTGATTGTAATAAATACTAAGATTACCTTGTTGTCATCCTCATGATGTGATGTTGGGATGTTGCTATTGCCGTCACTGCAGCAACTAACTCATCAGAACTCAGAGCCGCTAGATGCCCGCCCAATATACGAAGAATATCATAATCTCGAGAGATCGCTCTCACACAGTCAGCAGGAGTATGATGAGCTAGATGGGTCGATGATTGTGTTGACTGGGTAGCAGAGCTGCCTGTGCCACTAATGGTTGGGCGTCGTCGTTGTCCTTGGCCTTTGACGTAATTCTTCTTCACAACTGACGCCCTCTTCCACAGTTCTTGATCAATCACCGGACGTGGGGTGCTTTCAAGATAACGCTCGTTTAATAAGCTCTTATAAGTATCCTGTCGTAGGTTAACAATTAAATAGTTAAAAATAAATATTAAATTCTAAATAATAACGTAAACTTGATAAACAATATCAAAATTGTCAAAACTTATTACCACTATCTGGACAGCATCAGGCAGACCATCACGGGTGGCCACGTACACATCCAGCCAATGGATAAGCTGACCTTGAGTCTGAGACTTCTATACAAAACATACTCCCATATTACTAAGTAAACATGTGATATTCTACAAACCATGATTGTAAACATATTAAAACTATTCTATCAAATTCACAAGTATACTATTCATACATACTTTGACAGTGATATGCTGTAACAATGATATACTGCCACCCTGTAGGTGCCTTTCACCTTTTCGCCATCAGGTACACCCGATGATCTATTAGTGGTGGCAGTCTTGCATCTTTTGACCCAGCTTTTAGCTCTCCATCAGGCACATATCACAGCCCATATGGATTAGGTGCATCACCAGGGGCTATGCTCGTGCATGTACTCCTCTCCTTAGCCTGGATGGTCTATCAATACATTGTGTCAGGCTTTTTGTCGATTTTTATTCAAATTATCTTTGGTGCGAACTGCGCACTTCTGCCAAAACAGTGTCTATATCACTGAAGCCTGCGCGTCCTCCCATCTATACTTTTTCTGCAAATAAAAAATAATAATAATATTAAAATGGTACTGTTGGGCCAGAATACTTTTCCTACTAGGCCAGGCCGGATGGGCTTGTCTTCTGAATTATATCACCTTTACCATATTGGGTCAAACAACTTGGGCCTCGCTACTTGACTATAATATTGGGCTTAGTCGCAGGGTTGATCCATTACGTAAGGTATTACTTATCTTATCTTTGACCGATAATCATCACAAAAGCAGTAGTTGACTGTTACGTCTGCCACCTGTCTGCATGGCATTAATGAGGATGGGACTCCGATTGCCGGCGGGAGATAACAGTGGTAGCAGGTAGGAAAATAAGCTACACACTTTCGGCTGAGAGGACCGGAGATGGGAGGAGGTGTCAGGAGGTAGTGGGTGGCACAGTAAACCGGGTCTGGGGAACGTATGGGGAAAAGATAACAAAAGGAAAAGAGGTAACAAAACACTACACACAACATTATCATTTTGATACACACTCAGACACTATTCATCATTTTTCCTCCATTGTTAACCTTGTGATCGCCTGTACTGACTCTCACGCCGGAGCTATACCCCGACGGTCAGGCCGTCAAGCTTTTGGTGTTGACTTGTTGAACTGTACAGGATCAGAGCGTCTTACGTGATTGGGACGTGGGAGAAGATCTTGGCGTTAACATTGGCGCTAGAAGGAGGGCTTTTTCTAGTGTCCTGAGTATTTTTCAATCACACATTGTGGTCGTTCTACGTCGAATTTTATGGGGAAGAGTAGAACACCTACACCTGAGGGGCAGCCGAGGGCTGCCAGTGAATCGGTACCGCGAGTATCTGTGAAGGGCCGTTTGGGGCCTGCATTAAGTGTTCATGCCAGCACGGCGTCCAAACAATCGCATAGAGATTCTCGTCCGAGAGCTGTGAGCAAAGCCAAGCGGCATCTAATTTTTACAGCAGAGAGAGGGGGCGGTCATGGCCGGAAACGAGTAGAAGGCGCCTCGCCTAGCGCTCGATACCGGGACAACCAGGACGAAAAGGCTGCCCGCTTGGCTAAGATGGCAGATGAAGCTGATAGGGCAATGGAGGCGCTTGTGAAGCAACGGCGGGAAATAGCTGAGCAGATGACCCGAATGGCAGAATTAAGAGACGAAGCCTCCAGCTATGTCCAGTCTGAAGAACGGGGGCATCGGAGCGGAAAGGAGCCTGCTCGTTCTGAGCGTGAAAATCAGGATCGACCTCGGGAAAGAAGAAGATCCAGGAGCCCTACTCCTCAAAGATCGAAGAGGACACATCTCCCTGTCGGTTATAAGGAGTTGAGTCGAAGCGAATGAAGAGGTCGATCCAGAGAACATACTCCGGAGAATACTAATGGGGCGCTCGTTGTTGCGCACTCCCACCGCAGCAGCCGGACACCGAGACGAAGCAGATCGAGAGGCCATACACCCGAAAATCCACCGAGGGCACGACGCTCTGGGGACCGTCATCCTCAGAAAACCCCCTCGAAAGTTGGGGATTCTATTGTAAAGCACCGGTCCACCCAGAAGAGGGAAGGGTCACCGGAAAAAGAAGCATCGTCCCAACCCGAGGGCGTGGATTATCTAGTGAAGGAAGTGAAGGAGCTTCGGAGGTAGCTTGCCGAGGTGCAGAAAGTGAAGGAGACTTCTGGAAAGAAGGCATCCCCTTTTTCTGCGGAGATTCTGAGAGAAAAGGCTGACCCCACCAAGAGGTTGCCTCACATTGAAAGCTATGACGGATCGGGGGATCCTTACGACCACAGTCAGGCGTTCGATCGACTGATGGATTATTATGACTTTAGCGATGCTGCTAAGTGTCATACTTTTGTCACGACACTCCGAAAGGATGCCAGACAGTGGATGGGGACTTTGCCTTCAGATTCGATCTCATCCTGGGCGGATATGTGCAGTCAGTTCCACGCCCGCTTCGGGAGCAACCGAAGAAGAGGGAAACCAACTGGATCATTGGCTCAAGTTCGGCAGTTCTCGAATGAGTCTTTGGGCCAATATGTGAAGCGATTCCGTGAAGCAGTCGGCCAAGTAACAGAGCTAAACGATCTACAGGCTGTGGGACTGTTTCAGAACGGATTAGATCTGGTCAAATCGGAAAAGTTGGTGAAGAAGTTGATGTTTCACCACCCGAAGAGTCTCGCCGAAGCCTTCGACAAAGCAGAAGGCTATATTGTGGTAGAAGAGGCCATGAATAGCCTCAAACGTCCCTCTTCAGAGCGATTTAAAGAGACAGATCAGGACAGACCAGAGGGTGACCAGGGTAGAAATGAAGGAGATAGAGGCCGTCGCGACGGCAAATCAAAGAAATACAGTAATAATTGGAGGCAAGGTGGAGAACGCTTGTCCGCCCCCTCTCAGAGAGTAAACAGGACATATACCGCGCTCAACGCCGACAGGGCTGTTATCTTGGAGCAGATTAAGAATCAACCTATTTTCGAGCCACCTCGAGATAACTTTAAGCCCGGGAAAGGGAATTCTCGCAAGTATTGTGACTATCATCAAGCCTCGGGTCACGATACGAACGACTGTGCGAGCCTGAAAGATTTTATCGAGAGGAAGGTGCAGGACGGGACGTTAGTTCATTATGTGGCCGCCCGAGCGAGCCGGCAGCAGAATCAAGGACCCGTTCAGGCAGCCCAACCAATTCAACTAGTGTTCCCTGCTCCCGAACAGCCCGCAAGGCAAGTAATTGATGTCATCACTGGGGGCGCTTCAGGTAAGCTTGTTGGGAAGAAGCGCCGAGGCTATCTGGATTCGGTAATGTCGGTGGCGGGTACTCACCCGAAGCCTGACAGACCCTTCCCGGGTAATGTAATTGCCTTTACCGATGAGGATTACCCTTCGAAAACCATCGAACCACATGAGGGATCATTGGTCGTGACAGCACAAGTGGGTTCGGTAGACATGAAACGCATGATGATCGACAACGGGTCTTCCGTGGATATCCTATATGCTCATGCTTATCAGAGGATGCATCTTGATGGGCAGAAGATGGAGATCGGGTAGGAGGCCCCTTTATACGGCTTCAGTAACGATCCGGTCAAAGTGGCTGGAACCATTGAGCTGCCAGTTATCTTCGGAACAGCCCCCCAACAGGTAGAAATCACTTGCAAATTTTACATAGTGAATGTAGATTCTGCCTATAATGCTATTTTGGGGAGACCCACTTTGATTGCTTTACAAGCTATAACCTCTATCCCTCATTTCAAAATCAAATTTCCTACGGCTCATGGTGTTGGGGAGGTAAAAGGAGATCTGGATCTGGCCAGAAGGTGTTATAGAAATGCCGTGATCACTTCGGGAGTAGGAGTATCGAAGCAAAAACAGGCCATGGCGATAGAGATTGAGCCTTTCACGGAAAGCAGCTCAGAACCATTGGTCGTGCCAGCCGAAGAGACAGAGGAGATTGAACTCATCCCGGGCAAAGCTAACAAGACAGTGAAAATAGGTTCAGGTCTACCAGAACCTCTCAGAAAGAACCTCATTGAACTCCTACAGTGCTATGTTGACATCTTCGCCTGGGAGCCTCAGGACATGCCGGGAGTGAGCAGAGATATTGCTGAGCATCGGCTAGAGGTAGATCCGTCGAAGAAGCCGGTTCGGCAAAAGAGGAGGATCTTCGCGCCCGAGCGCCAGAGGATCATCGATGAAGAAATTGCGAAGCTGCTGGCTGCTGACTTCATCTTCGAGATCGATTATCCGCAATGGATGGCAAACGTGGTACTGGTCCAGAAGCAGAACGGGAAATGGCGGGTCTGCATTGACTACACGGATCTGAATAAGGCTTGTCCGAAAGTCTTCTATCCATTACCCCATATTGACCAGCTCATCGATGCAACTTCGGGGTATGCCTTGTTAAGCTTCATGGATGCATTCTCTGGTTATCATCAAATCTCCATGTGTAAAGAGGATATACCGAAGACGGCATTTATTACGCATCGGTCGGTATACGCCTACAAGAAAATGACCTTCGGCCTCATCAACGCCGGAGCCACTTACCAGAGGATGATGAACTTTGTTTTCAGGCGTCAGTTGGGCAAAAATATGGAGGTATATGTGGATGACATGATCGTTAAAAGCATATTGGTGCACAAACATCTGGATGACCTGGAGGAATGCTTTCAGACAGTCCGTCACCACAATTTGCGACTGAATCCTACCAAGTGCACCTTCGGATTAGGGGCTGGCAAATTTCTGGGTTACCTGGTCAGTCAGAGGGGAATTGAAGCCAATCCAGAAAAGATTAAAGCGATTTTGGACATGAAGACTCCTCAGTCGTTTAAAGACGTTCAGCGTCTGACTGGAAGGATTGCAGCTTTGAGAAGGTTTATGTCCAAATCGGCAGAAAGGTGTTTGCCATTTTTTGACACGTTGAAAGGGCCGAAGAATGCCAAGACGTTCCGATGGACTTCGGAATGCGAAGACGCCTTCCAGAGCATCAAGTCCTACTTATCTTCGGCGCCTCTGTTGGTGAAGCCCGCTCCTGCTGAGCCCTTATATTTGTACTTAGCAGCTAGTTCGTTGGCAGTAGGAGCAGTTTTGGTGCGCGAGGTTGGGGGTAAGCAGCACCCGGTTTATTATGTAAGCCATGTCCTTCGGGATGCCGAAACAAGGTACCCAAATATTGAAAAGTTTGCCTTTGCTTTAATAACTGCTAGTAGAAAGCTTAGGCAATACTTCCAGGGTAGATTGGTAATAATATACACAGATCAGCCGTTGAAGAAAATTATGGGCAAACCTGAGGTATCGGGGAGATTAGCTGCGTGGACGATGGAGCTATCTCAGTTCTTCGTTGAATATCATCCTCAAACTGCCATCAAGGGGCAGGCCTTGGCTGATTTTGTGGTCGAGTGTTCGTTTTCTGAAGCTGATGAGGATGTAGCAGAAGCTGGAGGATCTGACAGCATAGTGGCGGCTCTTCAGCAGAAACAGGGTTCGTGGACGCTGTATGCAGATGGGTCCTCTACCGTAGACGTCAGCGGAGCAGGGATTATTCTGACTAGTCCGGAGGGATTCAAGGTGCAACAGGCCATCAGATTTCAGTTTAAAGCAACGAACAACGAGGCAGAGTACGAAGCAGTGTTGGCGGGTTTACGACTAGCTAAGAGTCTTGAAGTGCAAAGAATAGTTATCTTTAGCGACTCTCAGTTAGTCGTTAAACAAGTCTCCGGGGAGTATGAAGCCCGAGGTCATCGAATGATCAAGTACTTGGCAGAATTGAAAGAACGGCTTCAGTATTTCCAGTTCTACGAATTCCAGGGGGTCGAACGTGATGGCAATTCCATCGCCGATGCACTCTCCAAGTTAGCCACTACGGATGTTAACATTTTTGATGGATCAGTATATTTGGAAATTCTGCAACATCCTAGTGTTCATCATGAATCGGTAATGTGTGTTGATCGAACCAACTGTTGGCTGACCCCATACCTGGAATATTTAGCAGACGGCGTTCTACCTTCAGATCAGATGCTAGCCAAGAAAATCAAGTACAAGAGTGCTAATTTCGTTCTGATAGATGTGGATCTATTCCGAAGGGCCTTCTCGTCTCCGCTGCTAAAGTGTTTGACTTCATCCGAAGCTGATTATGTTCTTCGGGAGGTTCACGAGGGCATCTGCGGCGACCATATGGGTGCCAAGTCACTGGCATACAAAGTTCTCTGGCAAGGATACTACTGGCCAACGATCTTCAAGGAAGCAACTGAATACGTCAAGAAATGCGAGAACTGCCAGCTCAACAGTCCGATCCCACATCAGCCACCGGAAGAGCTATATTCGATTCTATCTCCTATACCCTTCGCTGTCTGGGGGGTTGATATATTGGGTCCGTTACCGAAGGCTAAAGGGCAGGTTAGTTTCGTCATCGTCGCCATCGATTATATGACCAAATGGGTCGAGGCGAAACCACTTCGGTTGATAACGGAACAGGAGTATCTGAAATTTATGAAAGAATCCGTAGTGTTTCACTTCGGGATCCCTCAAGTGGTGATATCAGACAACGGACGCCAGTTTGTGGGATCAAAATTTGAAGGCTTTTTGAAGGAACTGGGAGTCCAGCACAGGAAGACTTCAGTGGCTCATCCACAGTCAAATGGGCAGGTCGAGGTGACTAACAGAACACTTCTAAACGGGATCAAGCGCAGACTGGACGAAGCCAAAGGAAGATGGCCGGAGGAGCTGTTCAGCGTATTGTGGGCTTACAGGACTACACCGAGGACAACAACAGGAGACTCGCCTTTCAGACTGGCCTACGGCACTGATGCCCTAGTCCCAGTTGAGATCGGATCTCCAAGTCTTCGAGTTAGTCAGTTCAGGGAGATCTACAATGACGAAGGACTAAAGGCCAACTTGGACCTGTTGGAAGAAGTCAGAGAAGTGGCTTTGATTAAACTTGCAGCCTACCAAAGGAGAGTTGCCAAGCACTACAACAAAGGGGTAAAGCTCCGAAGATTTGAGGTGGGAGACCTCGTTCTCAGAGAGGCCGAAGCATCTACACCTCAGAACACCGGGAAGTTGATGCCGAACTGGGAAGGACCGTATGAAGTGGCCGAAGTACCAAAGCCCGGGACGTATCGACTGAAAGCTTTGGATGGATCCGAAGTTAAGAACACGTGGCACGCAGGCAGGCTTCGAAAGTACTTTCAATAGAAACTAAGTCAGTCCACTGGGAGTCTGTACATAACCGTTCATCATCAATAAAAAGTCACTTTTTTCACAACTGATCTTCGCATTTATCCTAAGGTCACAATGGAGTAAGGAGGTTGGGGTGGACTCGCTGACCATTCGATGGTAGCCTCACCGGCAGGTGGTCCTTATGGCTTCGTCAGGCCCTTCGTGGTAGGCGAACGTCATTGGTGTAAGGAGGTTTGGGTGGACTCGCTGACCATTCGATGGTAGCCTCATCGGCAGGTGGTCCTTATGGCTTCGTCAGGCCCTTCGTGGTAGGCGAACGTCATCAGTGTAAGGAGGTTTGGGTGGACTCGCTGACCATTCGATGGTAGCCTCATCGGCAGGTGGTCCTTATGGCTTCGTCAGGCCCTTCGTGGTAGGCGAACGTCATCGGTGTAAGGAGGTTTGGGTGGACTCGCTGACCATTCGATGGTAGCCTCATCGGCAGGTGGTCCTTATGGCTTCGTCAGGCCCTTCGTGGTAGGCGAACGTCATCGGTGTAAGGAGGTTTGGGTGGACTCGCTGACCATTTGATGGTAGCCTCATCGGCAGGTGGTCCTTATGACTTCGTCAGGCCCTTCGTGGTAGGCGAACGTCATCGGTCCTAAAGACCTTGTCAGGCCCTTCTTGGTAGGCAAGCGTCGTCATTCAGACTTCGTCCGGCCCATCACGGCATATACCTCACACTTTGGTAACGAATAAGTATTCTTTTACTTTGTTATTATTGCATAAATTTTTCTAAGTGTTGAGTTTGGAATACCCCGTTCTTTGATTTCATCTTATCTGTTATACGACTTGCCTAGTTGTTAATTAACAGTTTAAGTTAAATCCGCAAAGGAGCTTGAAGTGTTGGTAAACAGTAAATACACCGAAGTCATAAAGAATAATGCTGATATTTTATTTACATAATGCTGTTTACAAAATAGAGGCTTTACAGAAATCCTAACAGCTAAGGGAAAAGAGAATCATCTTTACGGGTCGGCTTCGCCTTCCGAAGAGTCCAGGATGGTCGGGTCAACCTTGGCAGCGACGAGTCTTGCCTTGTCTTTGCTTCGGCATTCGTCATACCCATCCGAGAACATTTGGATGACCTCCTCGTTCAACTCGGCAGACTCCCGGTATTCTTGTTGAATTTCCCTCCGAAGATCTCCGGTTAGAGGAGGACCCAAGTCTCTCAGAGCCCGAAGTTCGCGGAGCTCCTCTTCGAGTTTTGCCCGCTCCTTCAGATGTCTCAGATCCCTGGCCTCAAGGTCGTGTACTTGTATAGCCAAGCTCTTATTGGTCTTCACCATCGTCTCGTTCTTTCCAACAAGAACCTCGTTCCGACGAACCAGGTCTATGTTCGTAGTAACGGTCAGCTGGTGGGTGGCCTCGGATGTCTCCAGCTGTTCTTTCAACTTATTTAAGTCCTTCTGAAGGCATTCTTTATTGAAGATAGTGATACCATGAGCCCTTCTCTCCCTCTCCAGGGTAGAAGTCATAGTAGCCATCTCTCGCCTGGCCGCATCTTCTTCGGCTTCAGACTCTCTATATCGGGGAAGAAGTCTCCCGAAGACAGCATTTGCCTGCAGACATTTAAAATGAGTTAGTAGAAGAAACAGATGATTCCTAAATATTTTAATTGAACCAACTCACCTTAGCCTGGTAACTCATTCCCTCTTCGATCAAATCCCTGATCGAGCTGTTTCCGAACCGATGGTCATCGGTCTCCCGAACAAAGGAGTCGAACAGCTGAAAGGGAAAGTTCTCGTTAAAATCCGGCCATACAGTAGGAGAAGATGCAGCTTCTCGCCGGGAGGCGGAGGAAGAGGGTCTCGGCGGAGAAGACACTGATGGTTCGGAGGGCGGTGCTGGTTGATCCTCGGAAGGCTGCTTCCTTTTACGAGACAGAAGAGGAGACTCGTTCAGGTTTTCGAGCTCATCTTCTGAAACGTGGATCTCCACGGGAATGACGGGGGGAGGCTCAACTGCAGCAGAACGAGGAACTCGAAGCTCATCGGCAGACAGAGGAGTTACGTTGGTCTTCCTCTTCTTAATCCGGAGAGCTTGCATTCGCTCGGACGCAGGCAAGTCAATCAAACTCGCTGTAGAAGTTGATTGAGTTCCTTGAGGATTTGACCGGACTTTCCGAACCGCCCTCTTCTTCTGTCGAGGTCGGCTAGGCTCCTCAGCAGGCTCTGATCTGCGGAAGACTTCTGCATCCTGGGCCTCCGAGGCTGGAAACTCTTCTTGAGGAACTTCGGTGGAAGGGGATGAAGGCTTGCCAGAAAGGTACCTATCCAAGTCCTTCCGATCGATCGAAGTCGGCTTAATGAGAGACAACTTGTGGTCATACAACCAGGCTTGTTTGCCCAAGAGGCCGAAGCTCCACTCCTTCTGGGGTATCTTCTCTATGATGCGCGTCATTTCTCTTATACGCTCCTCGGATATATCTCCGAAGTCTGCAGAGACGCGATCAGAAGTGGTCCAGTCAGGGACAGAAGAGACTTCGGGCCCGTTGACAAAGAACCATTTATTATGCCATCCTCGGTTGCTCGAGGGAGTGTCCATTAGAGACCGCTTCTCGATTCTGGCATTGGGCTTAGGGGCTATCTTACTTAGCACCTTGAAGCCTTTCTCCCGAGATTTCCCCACTGAGAAGAGGGTAAAGAAGGAGTCCACAGCAGGAGGAACTCCTATCTCGTAGCAGAAGGCTATGTAAGCCAGTATATGGATGTACGAGTTCGGCACCAATTGGGCGAACTCCACCCCAACAAACCCTAGGAGGGTGATCAGGAAGGCGTGAAGGGGGAACCTCACCCCCTTCTCCAGAAAAGTTGCCGGAACGGCGATCCAGCCGTCGGGGCGCTGGTACATCCTTTTGCGAGGGGCCGCTATCCGTACCCTGTGGGTATCCGGTATTTGATAGCGAGCTCTAATGTTGCAGAGCTCAGCTTCATTGACGGTGGAAGGGGTGTTGGCATGAGGAAAGTCTTCTTCGTTTTGGAAAAAATCAGATGGGTTGGGAAGTGATTCCATGGGCGGAGCTTCCTTACTCACGGCACCGATTTGGGGGTTTGAACCCGGAACCTCTTTGTCAGGATTTGAGTGAGGGGTCACGGTGGAGATGGGGGTGACACGAAGGGGAGAGCTTGTATCGGGGTTCTGGGATGCCATTGTTGAGAATTTGCAGAGAAAATGAAGAAATTTGAGGAGGAAAAGACAATAGGCTCGTATGAATTCGAAATAGCAGGGAACCCTCCAAGGAGAATGGGCAGCGGCTTTTATAGCGAGTGATTTTTTCAAAATTTGCACGAGAGCCGAGGGCGGCGCATTAATTGGGGATAATGATGTGGGAGAGGAAAGGGTAACGTCTGATTTTGGCTTTGGTGGGTTATCCAAGGTGGGCCGGCGCTTAATGGGCCCTTTCGTCCTGTGGACTCGCGCTATTTACAGTCAGTCTTTCACTAAACATCCTGTTTAATAAAAGACTGGGGGGCAATGTTGGGCCAGAATACTTTTCCTACTAGGCCAGGCCGGATGGGCTTGTCTTCTGAATTATATCACCTTTACCATATTGGGTCAAACAACTTGGGCCTCGCTACTTGACTATAATATTGGGCTTAGTCGCAGGGTTGATCCATTACGTAAGGTATTACTTATCTTATCTTTGACCGATAATCATCACAAAAGCAGTAGTTGACTGTTACGTCTGCCACCTGTCTGCATGGCATTAATGAGGATGGGACTCCGATTGCCGGCGGGAGATAACAGTGGTAGCAGGTAGGAAAATAAGCTACACACTTTCGGCTGAGAGGACCGGAGATGGGAGGAGGTGTCAGGAGGTAGTGGGTGGCACAGTAAACCGGGTCTGGGGAACGTATGGGGAAAAGATAACAAAAGGAAAAGAGGTAACAAAACACTACACACAACATTATCATTTTGATACACACTCAGACACTATTCATCATTTTTCCTCCATTGTTAACCTTGTGATCGCCTGTACTGACTCTCACGCCGGAGCTATACCCCGACGGTCAGGCCGTCAAGCTTTTGGTGTTGACTTGTTGAACTGTGCAGGATCAGAGCGTCTTACGTGATTGGGACGTGGGAGAAGATCTTGGCGTTAACAGGTACTATTAGCATATAATCCAACACTACTAAATAATTTTAGTTTATTAATCTTATTGTCTGCCATAATTAAAAAAAAATATACCTGAAATTCAGCCCAAACTTCATCCTTGTGGGTGATAGGTGTGCTCGCCCACGTAATCACAGCTGTCTGCTAGTTCTGTAAACACAGCTGTGAAATGCACTTGACTATCTTGTTATCTAAAAAATCACTATAATATACAACAATTTACATTAAAGATAAGTAGATTTATTATAATATTTAAAGTAATTTACATTAATACATATATCTGCAACAATGGAAATCTAAAATTAATGTTTATATATAAATGATGCAAACGTACGTGCTATCAGGAGGAGGACGAATCTTTATAAGAATCCGGTCATCCGAATTAGCAGGGGCCTTTGGCACATGATTAGGACCCCTACCCAAGTCGCGCTTTTTTAGCGTTCCTTCAGAAGCCATCTATATTTTATAAATTTCAAGATGTTATTATGAGTTATATTTGATTACATGCATATATGAATATAAAATGATAATAATGATAGGAAATTACAGAATCATCTTGTATACGTATTGCAGATTCATAACCATCATCTGCTTCAGATTCAGTGTCAGTCAATAACTCTTCCTACTCAGTATTAATGTCATCTAGCACAAGTATTGACTCATGATCTGTAAGACACTGAATTTTATGAAATAAAAATATTTAATTTTTCTTATAAATATTATTCTAAATAGTAAAGTGATAATTTAATAAATGCTATAGTTTTGGGTGATATTTGTAAATTTTACAAAGTAAGCAAGTTGTCATAAATGATTTGTTTGGTCGAAGAATATTCTTTTTGTCAGGGAATATTCGTACGATGGCACAATCATTGGTGGACCCACAACGGAATAACTGTCGGATATAAAAAGCAACAAAAATAATATTTTCATAAAATAACAACAAGATTTTTACCGTTAAACTGTTGAAATACCCAGTAATAAAAGTATAGTAATACGTGTTGTTCCACAGTGGTACGCGGTATTGCACAGTAGCACACGGTATTGCACAGTAGCTCTGATTATTGATGCTTATGTAAGAAGTCACTCAGTTTCATTCAATAATTATCATAGTAGTTGCTGCATAGTATCTCATATTATTGATTCAATTATTGTCACAATATCATCTGCATAATATTTTATATTATTAAATCAATAATTGAGACGACACAATTATTCATATTATTATTTGTATTATTTACAATGTCTAGAAAGTTCTGTCGAGGGAAGGAGTTCGGTTATTTAATTGCGCACCAATAAGGAGAAAACTTTATCGGAAAGCCCCCTCTTTCCTTGGAATGATCTGGTTGTCAATATTGTGAATTATAATATTAATGATGAATAATTGTTGAAAGATTAAAAATTTGTTGATTGAAGATAAATGATTTGTGGTAGATATTTATTCAATTTTTAATATAAATAGAGGGGTTTGTCATTAAGCATTTGTTGTAAGTTTGACTTATTACATAGACACACACTTACTTATTTTTCAAAACTGTTGGTAGAAAGTCATAATAGTAATAAAACAGAAATTTTTTTATATAAAACAGAAATTTTTTATAATATATATAAATTTATTTGTTTTATTAGAATATAATAAGAATATATTATAATATATGTAAAGTTTTTATTTTATTAGAATATTTTATTGCACAGTGATGAATAGTAAAAATCAAAAAAATCAGACGAATTCGTGAATCAATTACTATTGGTTCGTGATATTTTCTTAAATGGAACCCTATCATTCTCCTATAAATAGGATGCTTAGTTAAGAAATAAAAAGCACACCAAAATTAGAGAATTCTTCTTCTATAATATTGTGCGTATTTCTTTCTAGTATAAGGGTACTTTAAGTGTAGCTAATAGTGCAAGATTTTCTCAAGATAATCTCCGATATACCAGTCAGATTTAGTCTCCTACTAAGGTAAAGGATGTCATTTTCTTCATATTCATAAGGGTTGTCATTTTATTCCTTATTAATCTGTGAGAATAATCTGTCTACGCGGACTACCGCATGCCTGGTGAATAACCCTTTGTACTCATTCTTTATTAAATTGTGGAAATAATTTGTCTACGCGGATTACCGCATGACGGGTGAAAATTCCTTTGCAGTTTCGAATAATCTTTTACACTCGTATGAGATATATTTCTTTTATACTCGTCAAGGGATATCGTTTTCTTTCATATTTTTCTCCATTTATGGTACAAAATTATTATTTTTTTCATAACCTTATTATTAAATGGTGAAAATCCCTGAAATTAATATAAAATCCTTGAGTTTTGTGCTTCATCTAGTATCGTTTCACTGAAATATTTGTCTGAACCTTCCTATTATATTTTAATATTTTTATTCGCGGTCCTATTAACTCGGGGTACTATTCACTCAGGTACTATTCATGGGGTACTATTCATGACAAAATTGTATTCTTTTCTATCCAAATTATTTTTAATATATGAATATCATTCTTGAATTTTACTCCACAATTAGTTATCATGTTGACAATTTGGATATTCTTGAACTCTGGATAAATTGAATTATAAATCTTTAATATTTATCCTTGATCTCACTTAATTCATTCTTTATATCATTGTCATCATCTGCATGCTTATATTGTGCTGATAGTAATTTTTGGTCAGTAGTGCAAAGATGGACTGTTGATTGGTATGAGTATAATCATGACCTTTAATGTTACAGATAAAGGCTTATGATAAAAGTCCTCTTTGGCCCGTAGTGCATAGATAGACAAGTGTTTGGTATGATCATGACCACTGGTGATGCAAATAATTTTCTTTGGCCCGTAGTGCATAGATAATTCGTTGATTGGAAATAATTATTTATTGGTGTTATAGTTGTATGTCTTTGGCCCGTAGTGCAAAGATGAACTGTTGATTATTAATTTTACAGGTGTATGTCTTTGGCCCGTAGTGCAAAGATGGACTGTTGATTATTGGTTTTACAGTTGAACATCTTTGGCCCATAGTGCAAAGATAGAAAATTGATTGGTATGATCATGACCATTGATATTACAGTTGAATATTTTTGGCCCGTAGTGCAAAGATAGACAATTGATTAGTATGATCATGACCATTGTTGTTACATTTGAATGTCTTTGGTGTAGGGTGTAAATACGATATGATTATTGAGTGTCTTTAGCCTTTGTGGCAAGGACATTGAGTGAAAGATCTATTAAACCTTTGTGGCAAAGAGAAACTGTTGATTTACATTATTATAAACATGAATTGTGAATTTAACTATAATCTGTGGTGGTTCAGGTGAAGACAAGTGATGCAAGTTCATCTGTGTTGGGTACAACAAATAACTGTGATGGGTATTACAAAAAAGAAATATTGATGATGAATTTTTAATTTGGAGGAAATAGTAGACATTATATTCTACTTGACTCTTCTAATGGATTGTTGATTTCGCTGCAATTATGGTTGAAAACTTTTATCATCTATCATATGTTCTAAATATCTAATTTATTATTGATGAATGCTATTGATAATTTAATTATCTTTAGTCATAATATTCTTTACTAGGCTATTAGTGCTCATCATTTTGCTTCATAATTCCTTTCAGGTAATAAAAGTGTAGTTGGGTCGAGCGGGGATAACAAGGGAATAGAGTGATAGTCTGTGACTGTTGAAGTTTCTCAATACATTATAAAACAACATGACAATATATGATTGTATTGAGAACTTAAAATGTGTGTGTCGTAGTTTATACGTCATTTAATAGTTAATTTTGGTGAACAACAATAGGATGATGAGAACCCGACTTTGGAAGCGTCAAAAATGCACCCCATTAAAATGAGGAGAACAGAATTGTACGGAGAGCTTAAAGGGTGTGTTGCCACTATCATACATGATGTCTAACCACATAAAAATTCGTGTTATCATAAGATATGATTGTGCGTATCCGCTTGCTGACTATATCTACAAGCATTATCTATATAATCTTGGAGTATGGTTGGAATATAATCCTCAGTTTGAGACAATGGACATAATTATATGGCAAGAAGATACACACCATTGGAATGAACATGATAGTAATCTTCTCGTTCATATTTAAGGTATATTGGGTCAACTAAGGTTAATTCTCAAGTCCTATGATATCTATTATAATTTAGATGCATGGCCTCCCATGTATGATGGCTTCCTTGAGCATTTTCTAAATATTTTAATTTCTAAAATAGTTATCGACTGTACCTTTATGTAAAGTATCATTGGTTTAGAGTGTGAGTACTGTTATTTGTATTGAAACTCATAGCTTATGTGTTGTCGTATTTTGCACGATAATTTAATAGTTATAAATTAGAATATTTGTAATTGGATTAGTATAGTGTATTTTGGCAACTCAAAATAGGTTGCGTGGACCTATTTTGGGGGCGTCACATGATCTAATTCATTAGGTTCATTTCCACAATCTAACTGAATTACTTCATTGTCGTCCTCCAAATTTATTATAGTTTGTCTATGAAGCAACCGCTCTTGGTAAATCTTCTCGTCTACTACTTCTACACGACTGCACGCGAGAGTATGAATTAAAACTTGCCAATCTGCAGGCGGTCTATTCCTTTTCCTAATAGGACTAGTAGTGTAGTATACTTGTACTATTTTATTTGGTAACACAAACGGTTCGTTAGCGTACGCGGACCTATGAAGCTCAATATCGACGATTCCGTATCTGTCAAAACGTATCCCTTCTTTGAATCAAACCAATAACACTTGAACAAGTTAATATGACCCCCGTACGTGCCATTGTACAATAACTCTAGGGTTTCCTCCAACTCCCCATAAAAGGCGCGACCAAGCTCATTGTAACAATCTCCTTGGACACACACTCCAGTGTTCGTTGTTCTTTTACAGCGACCATATGTCTTTGTATGAAATTTACAACCATTTATTTTGTAACCATTGCGGCTGACTTAGTCCCTGTCTGGTCCCATAGCACTTGTACATTAGCCAGAATCGTTGATCCCTAAGTAAAAGCCTACAAAAACTTCATCCTATTAAATGAAGTCATAGTTAATATGGAGTATATATATGTCGTGCTTAACTAACTTAACTTACTTTGTCCTATAGCCAAAGTACAAATTTTTTGTCACGACTGATTTGAATATCTTTATCAGTTATGCCGGGATGCTTCACTTTTAACTCGTCATTGTATGATCTATAAAATGTTATAAACATTAACATATTTGAATGTATATTACATGTCATTGAAAGTTAAGGGATAAATATGAATTTTACATGTGTACCTCACAAATTCATCAATCTCCTCGCAATTGAGAAGAATGTAAGTATGTGCAACATGTAATTCTTGCTCAGATAGGAATATACGCTTCCTTTTTCCATAAACGCGGCCCGATAGACTAAATATAGAAAGCCGACCATTTAGTTCAACATTGCCCCCATCATCATGTCTCGAGACTCTATTGGCCTTTGTCAAGACTTCGTCTGGAAAATAGTCTGAGACAAACGTAGATATCTCATCGAAACTGTATGCCTTTTATATCGACCACTCGATATAAGCTCTATTCTTCACCTTCCTCTTAAGGTTTCCCATCACCCTCTCGAAAGGGTACATCTATCCATATTGAACTGGAACCCCAACACGAGCTTCATAGGGAAGATGGATTTGCAAATGTTCCATGAAGTCAAAAAAAATAGGTGGGAATATTTTTTCAAGTTTATACATGATCTCTATGATGTTCTTCTAAAGTAAGGACATGTCCTTCTCATTTAATGTTTTTGAACATAAGTATCTGAAGAAGCGACTAAGATTCGTTAAAGCATCCCATATTGGTTTATCAAGCAGATCCCGAAATGCTATAGGCATGAGTCTCTCCATGAACACATGACAGTTATGACTCTTCATCTCTTACAATTTCCTACCCGTAACACACCTTACAATGTTTAACGCATATCCATCAGGTAGTTTCAGAGAATTAACCCATGACACACATCTTCAACTTGCTTTTTGGACAATGTGTACCTTGCATGCGGTTTGACAATCTTACCATTAAGAGATTCATAAAGTTCTAATTCAGGACGCTTACAAATATCTTTCATGTCTAACTGTGCCTTATCATTATCTTTTGTCTTCCTCGTAACATTTACCACAGTGTTAAACATATTTTCGAACACATTCTTCTCAATATGCATCACATCTAGATTATGACAAATCAAATTTGTAAACCAATAGGGCAGTTCTCAAAAGATACTTCTCCGAACCTAGTTATGAGATTCGCCAAACTCATTGATTATGTTTATGGCATCAATCTTACCAAATGGGATGACTGACAATCTCATCACACGGTTTCCCATCTCCATTCCCGACAATCGCGATGCAGGCATATCATTGTCTACTTTCCCTTTCCTGAAGTGTTCTCTATTTCTTTGAAACGAGTGATCTACCGGCAAGAACCGACGATGACAGTCAAACCAGCAAGGCTTTAGACCTTTTGATAGATTGAAAGACTTTGTATGCTCCATAAAATACGGACAAGCCAACTTCCCGTGTTTACTCCATCCAGGTAACATATCATAAGATGAGAAGTCACTTATAGTCAACATAACCGCTGCCCTAAGGTTGAAATTTGTTTTCGTTGTAACATCCCAAGTCTGTACTTCATCCTCCCATAATACCTTCAACTCATCTATAAGAGGTCTCAAGTAAACATTTAAGTTCTTTGCAGGACTCTTAGGACTAGGAACCATGAGTGAAAAAAACAATTATGGTTGTTTCATACACATCCAAGGAGGCAAGTTGTACGGAGTAACAATCATAGGCCAACATGAGTACGGAACAGCTGAGTGGCCAAACGCGTTAAAACCATCGGTGGACAATCCAAGCCTCAATTTCTAGGTTCCAATGCAAACCCAAGATGTGATAAGTTGAAATCTTTTCAAGCCTTGCCCATCTGCGGGATGATTTAGTTCTCCATCTTTAACTGGAGATTTCGCATGCCAACTCATAAGTTCAGCTATTCTTGAAGACATGTACAATCATTTTAGCCGATGTGGAATTGGAAAATACCTTAAAATCTTAAATGGTATTATTGATTTTTTTGTAGTCACACCCTCTTTATTAGGCCTAAACCGATCATGACTGCAAAACGTGCACCAGGTTATCTGTTCATTTTTCTTATAAAACTACATGCAATCGTTGAGACATTATCGATGTTTTAGTATCCAAGACCAAACTTCTTCACCATTTTCTTACAATAGTAATAGTTATTAGGTAATTTCTCACCGTCAAGGCAACATACTCTTAATGGCCTTCAAGATCGACTCAAAGCACTCATGTCTCATGTTGTGATTAGCCTTGATGTTAAGTAATGTCACCACTGCAGACAATGTAGTGTATTTGGTGCAACCATGCCACAATGGCTCGCTAACCTCGTCTAACAACTTAAAGAAGGCTTTGGCATCAGAATTCATAGATTGTTATCTGTCTTGTTCCCAATCAACATCTAACTGTGCAATATCATGAACCATTTCATTCATACGATGAGTACTACTACCCGGATTGTGTACCTCTGTGATGCCACCATCTTTTCTCTGCCCATGTGCCTACCAGCATTCTTCGTAATTTTTTATGAACCCATAAACAAGTAAATGATAGTTTACCACGTCTCTTTCCATATAATTTATAATTCTTACACTTCAAACAAGGGCATCTTATCTTGTTCTGACCATTCACATATTTCGGGTGACTATACGCATACTCTAAAAACACTTGGCAACCAGCTCTAAATTCAGCTGTAGCACCTATTTGGGCACTTGACTTTCGTCGTGTCATCTAATTACGGTCTGAATAGAGGTCCACGATACCACAATACCTACTACAGACAACATGAGCTTATTAATGTATAGCATGGTCAGACTCTCTAAACATACATATAAACATATGACTTGAGCATACTTGTAAGCATATGATTAACATTTAAGCATACTTTGTAAGAATATGACTTGAGTATACTTGTTAAAATCTGATTAACATTTAAGCATACTTTGTAAGCATATGACTTGAGCATACTTGCTAGAATCGGATTAATATTTAAGCATACTTGTAAGCATATGACTTTAGCATACTTGTAAGCATATGACTTGAGCATACTTATAAGCATTTAACTTGGCATCTTTCTTATAGTTATGGGTAACATGTAAGTATGTAACCATAGTTGTTCAATGCGCTTGCTTCTGGATGAGTTTAACTCACAAGTAAAGCTGAGTTTAGGGTTATACATATGACTTGACTAGATGACTCTCTCATTCATATGGATCAATGATTCTAACATGTAACCATAGCTGTTAAACTCGCTCGACTTGGATAAGTTGACTCGCGAATCGAGTCGAGTTTAGGGGTTAGCGATCTGACTTAACTAGATGTCTCTTAATATGCTAAGATTTGTTATCACGGTAAGATTCATTCATGTTGTGCAACTCGAACTTGGCACAAAACAAGTCAAAACCAAAAGAAAAGAAAGAAAAGAAGAGGAAAAGATTGGGATTAATAATCATATATAAGGAAGGTCCAAATTAGTTGGAAACCTAATTGACAGGCCAAGAGAGAACGTGTATATATTACTCATCTTTAGGGTTCACTTGCAAATTCAAAGCACAAGCGACAATTGTATATAGACTTATTGGTTGTCCAATTGTACTCTCTATCTTTTGTCTCTAAAAAGGTAAGTATTATAAATGTTTGCAACTATTATTAAAAGAAAGTCTCTTATTTTGTTTATTTGTTTTATTTTATTTTATTTACTATTCAGAAACAACATTAGTAAATACTCCATGTTCTCATTACATAAGTTACCCGACCAACAAAAAAAATTTGTCAGAGTCTCCCCTATAATATGGACTATCCACATGCACGACGACATGTATATATTGCCATTTTTAGGCACCCAAGACATAACCCAAGAGAAATATAGAAATTTCCAATATAATAAAACCAAAACAATAACGAATAAATGTTGTTACTTAGTTTAATTGCTATATTATATCATGTTATTTTATTTTAATTCTTTATTTATTAGTTGAAAACTAAGTAAAGGATAACTTAGTAATGTTATAAAGAATTTAAAATCGCTACTAACTTATATGTATATAACTTATTGTCTCCTTACTTTGTTGGGGTACTTGGGATATGAAACTAAGTCTTACTTAAACCTAATTAAAGGTTCCTAAACATATAATATACATTAGTAACATAAAGGATTCTTAATTAAGGGTTATTAAATATATATTAATTATACATTACCCAAATTAAACCTAATTAACGGTTCATAAACATAGAGTATAAATTACCCAAATTAATCAAATTAATGTATGTATGTATATATATATATATATATATATATATATATATATATATATATATATATATATAGTAATTACTATAAATATTGATTTTATTGATAACTGAAAACTATTTACAAATACAAGAAAATAAAAGTGACTTACAGATCTAACTAGTCATTAGAGAAGTATAACAAGAAGAGAGAAGGGAGAGAGTCTAAAGATTCGTTAGAGAACGAGCTCTGAGTCTTTTTAAGTCTGATTATCTAACTAAGTTCTGGTTCCTTTTATAGAATAAGGAAAGAACTGTTACAAGGTTACTATTACATTAACTGAAGTAAACGTACAGTGTAAAAGTAAATTACTAAAGTAAAAGTAAACGTAAGAAACATGTTATATTTACATTTACTAAGGTAAAAGTAAAAGTATATTACTATGCATGGAACGCAGTGGCAACTTTAAACCGAAACACGTGAAAAACTACTTTAGGTGGAAAAGTTAGCGCATCTTTTGACTAAGCGGTTATGGGACAGGTGCATGTGACTGAGGGCTGCTTTCGGTGGAAAAGCATGAGATTCTTTTTGACTAAGGCTGCTGGAGCAGGTGCAGGCTGCCGGAGCAGGTGTGTGTGACTGAGACGTCAAGCAAATGGGTCTTGAGCATCTTGAAGATTGACGGTTCCGTATGGATCATCATCTTCCTCATCATCATTTTTACTGGAAGTAGTGTTTCTGGAGAAGGAAGAAGCAGTTTTTGACGCTTCAATTTCTTCATGTAACTTATCAATCCTTTTATGGATTGTATCAACCAGAATTTTTAACTCTGCAGATGAACATTTATTAAATTTGGAAATATCAATAGAACTTGAGGGACCTGCAGAACTAGGTTTTTGCGATTTTGATTTACTGGAAGACTCTTCTACAAGGAACGAGCTGACTGGGAGAACTAAAGTAGGAGCAAGGGGAAATTCTTTTTGGACTTGTCCTACAATCCTATCGATACTGAATTTATCCCACCATTTGATAAAGAATTGGCGAGAGACATATGTAATTGGGGATACAGTGGCCTGAGTCGTCGGATTAGTGAACGACGGGGACTGAAACGTGGTAACTTCATAAGGAGTGAGAATGATGTACTGCCACTTAAGAATCCACAGAATCTTATATTTACTAATGAATTGGAGGAAAAATGAGATTCCCTCATACTTGGGATGATACTTATTATGATTGCTAAAATGACTGAGCTGAGCTTTAAGAGGATCTGAAAGAAGCTCAAAGCATGACCCAAATCTAGACCACCAAAGGGTAAACCAGAAAGGAATTTGACTTTTGAACTTGTGGTCGAATTGTAAGAACCACGAATGACTATGGTCTTCATTTTGATGAAGGAAGATCTTATTCCAAGCTTCAATATAATCAAAATAATAATATGAGTTAGTTTGATTAGAAAGTTGTCTAAGATCTGAAGGATGGTTTTCCCAATCAGAAAAATTAAGAATGTGTTTAATATAGAATGAATGATAAAGAATTCTAGATTCATTATCTTTGGCATAAATGGGTTTAATGAATATTGACTCAGTTTCAAGAAGTATGTCCTTATAATACGCATGGGATTTATAAGGAGCCCAAGGGGTAAAGTGCCATCCAGTAGGAAAATACTGGGCAGCAAGTTTAATGGGGTCATCTTTTGGCTTCATGTGTAGTTCTAAATGTAATAAATGTTGATCTCATTTAAGAATATACTCAGAAGCAGGATAACTGGGTTTTGAAGAGGTTGCCCTCGTTTCATTGCAAAAAGGATCAACTGGTTTAGGCTGACTGGCTAAAACAGAAGAATAGGGCTTTGGAACTGTACCAAGGACCTGGAATTTGTTAACTGGGTTGGGTTGAGGAACTGGATTAACTGGGTGAGGAACAAGAGTTCCTTTTAATTGATTACTAGGGCCTGATGGGCGACCCTGACCTCGAGAAGAAGATCCTCCTCGCACACTATCATGGTGATGATATGGTACCTGTGTTAATAAATTCAAGAGTAAGAAAATTTGGGACTGAATTATTACTACCTTTAATGTATTCAATATCAAAATCAAAGATGCTTAATAGCGTTTGCCATCTAGCGAAAGAATGCTTAGATGCAATATTTTCAACATCTTTCTCAAGAATAAATTTTGCAGATTTGCAATCTATCCTAACTAGAAACTTTTGATTTAATAAGTCACTCTGAAATTTATTAATACATAATACTAAAGAAAGGATTTCTTTTTTAATAGTATTGTAATTTATTAATACCTAATGTGACGAGAGTGGCGGTGGTAGTGGTGGTGGTGGTGGCGGCGGTCTCCCTCTTATCTCTCTTCTCCCCCTTATCCCTCTTTTGGTCTCCCTCTTTTTTCTTTCCTTCTGGTCTGTCGAGGCACATGATGCTGAGTACATTAAAAAGGATCAGTGACCGCTATCAGAGATCGCATGCGGTCACTGACTTTTTAATGATGTGGACGTATTAGCAACCGTTAGTGGTCGCTGATTCTGAGAGGTCGCAACAAAATAACCCGTCAACACTTTACGCCAATTTTTAGGAGGTAAAAATATATCGACGATCGAACTGCGATCGGATATCATCTAGCGACCAGATTCAATATCAGTCGCCAAAGGCAGTCGCTATTAGTTATATTAGCGACCGAACAGTGCGGCTGTTGAAACCATTGATCGCTGTTAGGCCATTTTTTGTAGTGAATTACATGATAAGCCGTTTTTAAGTTTACTCGTGATTTGCTCGGATTATTAAACTTGTGTATTTTTAATATTTTGAATGAGTCTCTACCATCACGTGAGAGGATAACGTGTGTAAATATTAAAAATATATGCAAAGATATCATTTCCCAACTGAAAAAATAAGAACAAAAAGAAAAACAGAACATTTAATTTGGAACCCCATATTGATATACATCCTAATGGTAGAGCCATCTCAACAGAAGTAAAAACATGAAAATTTTAACCAAGACACTATAAAAAAAGTAAGTTTCCCCAAAGTTCCTAACTCTAAGCTAAGTTCCCCCAAGTTCTCCCCGGGCCATTCCCCAAGCTCTTAAAAAACTTCACCCAAGCCCTCCTCTAGGTCTTAAAAAACTTCACTAGATCATGTTTTTCAAAAGCTTGCAAAGGTTATACTTGAGATTGGACTATTAATCTCAAGTCTATTATTTGTGTTTAAAAATAGACTTAAAGACTATTAGTCCCGAGATAATAAAATGGCTTAAAATGGGTAAATTATTTAATATAATTTCCAACTAGGTATTATAATCCCTACCATTTGGGACCAAAAATTTATGGACAAAATTAACTTTTAATTTTGTTTAAAAAGACCGATGTATCTTATCCTATCTATTTATACTTACACTAATGAGAATATGATATCTTTGTTATTAGTAGTAAGGATATGATAGTTCAAACAGTAAGTTTTTATCAAATCCTTTAAATAATCATGGATAAAACAAATATAACATGAGATAATTTTAAGTTATCTCATGAATAATCTAATAAAAAATAAATATGTCACTAGGATTATTTAATTCTAAAATTAATAGTTTTGGGATTATAATACATGAAAATATAGTTTCAAGATTATAATCCTTATAAACAAACATGACTTAAGTTTCCCCAGTAGGTTCTCAAAAAAAACACAAAAAAAGGAACCAAATAAGGGCAGGATCGGGATAGGGACGATCAAGCATGTATGTCAACTATTTACAAAGGATAAAAGTCACAATGCTATAACACGGCTAAAGGCAAAGTCCTAAACGCGACTTGAGTGACGCTCCACTTAATCAAACATTAACCCCAGACTATTTTATTTAATAAAATGACATGAATATTTTAAAGGCAGATCAAATATATATTGGTATATAAATTATCACATATATGATCTCATAAAATTACTGTTGAATTGGGGGTCTACCTAAAACTATAAGTCGGCAAGTTTCTTCTTGTATGGCTTTTTTAGTTAAAACAATTAATTGTTCTGATTTATTAAACTGTTCTAAAAAATAAGAACGATTATGGATGTCTGTTGTAGTTTGATATGTTGTATAATAACGATTACTGTTTTCAATATGATAATCTAAAAGATTAAGCAAAGACACATAATAATCAACAGAAGCAATAATTAAACTTACAGGTGAGCCTTGTAGATATCTTCAAACTTCAAACTTTTATATATTAAGTATTTAACAGAGAGAATGGAGAGAGAGAATACAAAGAGAGAAAATAAAAAAAAAAAGTTCTGCCTCAACATGGGTGAGGGCTTCCCAATTTATAAAAGGAAGGAGATAAGGTAAGAACTGAAGTGTGTCCTAGGTTTGTCAATCCTTATCTTTCTTCTTTAAATCTTAGCTATATGAAGTGGGCATGAGACTGATTATCGGCTGAGTGGAGAATAATTGAGGACTGCTGGTGTCGTCTTCTGATAATTGAAGACAGCTGGTGTCGTCTTCTGATAATTGAGAACAGTTGATAGTTGGCTTCTCTTTTTCTGATAGTGGAGACAACTGTTGTCTTCTTTTGATTATTGGGCATCTTTTCTGTAGTGGAGAATAACTTTAGGCTTTTCCTTTTCCTTTTTTGTCTTGCTCCATTTTTTCAGAAATCATAGAGGTGAGAGAATCCCAGAAATCTCCCATAGTGTGTTCTGGTTCTTGGCTCTCCCCTGCTAAGACGCTGAACTCATTGTCATCCTGGTCAGATCCTTCATTACTGCTAATAGTTTTCATGGAACAATCATCCTAGACTAAGGATTGTAGGAATTGGTTTTTCATATAATCCATAGTCTTAACAATTAATTATGTTTCAGTTAAATCCGGAAACTTTTGTGTTAAATATGTTTGTATTTTGACAAATGGATTTACTGGTTGTACTGGAAGGCTCTTAGAAATAGCATCCAGGCGGGCCTGAATATGATTATTAATGGCCTTGAGAAGTTCTGGTAGTGTAGGATTAAGTCCTTTATCCCACCATTTAGTAAAAAATACACTTTTAAGGCGGGGGATCTTATTCTGATAGTCACATTGAAAATCCCATTTCCAGATCCAGGGGATTCCAAAACGGATAATGAAATGAGCAAGTAATTTAAGCATAGATAAATCTTTGTTTTACTGGTATGTGGGCATAGGCAACTTGCCACTCCTTAAATACTGTTTGGACTGATTCTGGTAAAGTTTCAATAGTAATACTGAATTTACCCCACCAAACGAAAAACCAATTTGGGAGTTCGTTTTTAAGAACTTCGGGACATATACGGATAAACCAAGTATGGTTATGAATGGGATTCTGGTAATAGAATACTTGCGTAAAGGAATCAATATAATCCTAATAGCTGTATTTTGTTTCTGTATGACTAGTTTCAACAGTACGGGTAGTATAGGGATTAATGCCCCAATTTGCAAAAGGCATAATGCTCTTGATAGTTGTTTTACTGTATTGGATTAGACTAGTTGATTTGGTAGGATCATGAAGCGTATGCTTAATGTCCATTGATGATGTTTCAATGATAATCTGTTCATAAATATATCGATACTGGTTAAAACGAGGAAAAATTGTTGAGTCGTTAAATAACGCCTCTTGATTTCCCAAGGATCTGTCATCTATTTTTCATCATTCAGTTAAATAATCAATGTTGTTTCTTCCACATATTTGTTTAGGATGTACTGTTCTGGTAAAAGAAGAACATTTTTTACTATTCCATGTGGAAGAAAAGATGTGAAAGAAAAGATATTGATTATTGAACCGAATGATGAAAAATGAATGACAGATCCATGGGAAATCAAGAGACATTATTTAACGACTCAACAATTTCCTCCTCGTTTTAACCAGTATTGATATGTTTATAAACAAATTATTATTGAAACAGCATCAATGGACATTAAGCATATGCTTCATGATCCTACCAAACCAACTAGTCCAATCCAATACAGTAAAACAACTATCAAGAGCATTATGCCTCTTGCAAATTGGGGCATTAATCCCCATACTACTCATACTGTTGAAACTAGTCATACAGAAACAAAATACAACTATTGGGATTATATTGATTCCTTTACACATGTATTCAATTATCAGAATCTCATTCATAACCTTGGTTTATCCGTATATGTCCTGAAATTCTTAAAAATGAACTCCCAAATTGGTTTTTCATTTGGTGGGTTAAATTCGATATTACTATTGAAACTTTACTAGAATCAGTCCAAACAGCATTTAAGGAGTTGCAAATTGCCTATGCCCACATACCAGTAAACAAAGATTTATCTATGCTTAAATTACTTGCTCATTTCATTATCCGTTTTGGAATCCCCTGGATCTGGAAATGGGATTTTCAAGGTGGCTATCAAAATAAGATCCCCCGCCTTAAAAGAGTATTTTTTACTAAATGGTGGGATAAATGACTTAATCTTACACTATCAGAACTTCTCAAGGCCATTAAGAATCATACTCAGGCCTGCCTAGATGTTATTCCTAGGAGCCTTCCAGTACAACTAGTAAATCCATTTGTCAAAAAACAAATAGATTTAAAATAGAAGTTTCTGGATTTAACTGAAACGTAATTAATTGTTAAGACTATGGATTATATGAAAAACCAATTCCTACAATCCTTAGTCCAGGATGATTGTTCCATGAAAACTATTAGCAGTAATAAAGGATCTGACCAGGATGACAATGAGTTCAGCGTCTTAGCTGGGGAGAGCCAAGAACCGAAACCCACTATGGGAGATTTCTGGGATTCTCCCACCTCTATGATTTTCTAAAAAATGGAGCAAGACATAAAAGGAAAAGGAAAAGGAAAAGCCTAAAGTTATTCTCCACTACAGAAAAGATGCCCAATAATCAAAGAAGACAACAGTTGTCTCCACTATCAGAAAAAGAGAAGCCAGCTATCAACTGCCCTCAATTATCAGAAGACGACACCAGCTGTCTTCAATTATCAGAAGACGACACCAGCTGTCCTCAATTATTCTCCACTCAGCCTACAATCTGTCTCATGCCCACTTCCTATGGCTGAGATTTAAAGAAGAAAGATAAGGATTGACAAACCTAGGATACGCTTCAGTTCTTACCTTATCTCCTTCCTTTTATAAATTTGGAAGCCCTCACCCATGTTGAGGCAGAAATTTTTTTTTGATTTTCTCTCTTTGTATTCTCTCTCTCTCTCTCTCTCTCTCTCTCTCATTCTCTCTGTTAAATACTTAATATATAAAAGTTTGAAGTTTGAAGATATCTACAAGGCTCACCTGTAAGTTTAATTATTGCTTCTGTTGATTATTATGTGTCTTTGCTTAATCTTTTAGATTATCATATTGAAAACAGTAATCGTTATTATACAACATATCAAACTACAACAGACATCCATAATCGTTCTTATTTTTTAGAACAGTTTAATAAATCAGAACGAACACCATATAGGAATAAACTTGTCGACTTATAGTTTTAGGTAGACCCCCAATTCAACAGTAATTTTATAAGATCATATATGTGATAATTTATATGCCAATATATATTTGATATGCCTTTAAAATATTCATGTCATTTTATTAAATAAGATAGTATGGGGTTAATGTTTGATTAAGTGGAACGTCACTCAAGTCGCGTTTAGGACTTGCCTTTAGACGTGTTATGGCATTGTGGCTTTTATCATTTGTAAATCATTGACAGACATGCTTGATCGACCCTATCCCGATCCCGCCCTTATTTGGTATCAAAGCAGATTTTGTAAAACAGAATACAGTAATAATAAACCCCAATAATTAAAATAACAAAACAGCCCACCACTGACTTTTTTAGAGAGACCAGATTTTGTAATATTTCCACACCAAAAGAATAATTTTTTTTAAAAAAAACTGTTTAATTTAACAAAAACTCCAACAAGTACATGCATGCCTGCCTACATATATATTGCAACTACTTTTCAGTTAAACTTTTCTTTTCCTTGGGACTTTTGCCATGCGTTTTGGATGCAATCAGTTGAGCATGTCTCTCCTTAACTTCATTTAATTTTGTTGATAATATTTTAATTTTTTCTGTTAATGCTGCAATCTCTTCCTCTGCTTGATCAAGTAGTTTTTGTGTTGCTATCTCTTTATCAGCCTCTCCAAGCCCAACCTCATCACTTACATCTGCATTTTCTTGCATATAACTAATTACCTGAAATGGCATAATTCTTTCGTTTTATAAAAAGAGTCCAATTTTTTTTTAATTTTTTTTTTGTTTTGTTTTGTTTCACAAACGGTTATAAAGATGACATAATATTCTCAAATTTATCATTATAATTTTATCATATCGATATACTATACTAATAACTTATTATTTGAGGGGTATACATGAAAGCAAAATATATTAATATAAATTTTGCAAATGAAACTCTTTTTTGTGGATCTGATGAATAAACATATCAAATGTAGTAATGAAGGAAGATCAAAATATAAACTTATAAATATACGTACGTACCTCGGAGATCACGCAATGGACATGAGAAAGAAAGTGACATTCTTGACAGTAATTAGTTGGATGATGGTGATGTCGTCCCTCCTCACACGCATCGCAGTATAGTTCAGCATTCTCGCCTTCCTCAGGGAAGTCTCTGATGGGGGAGTACGTGAGACTGAGGGGATGCAAGTGACACTTGTGCTTGGCGGTAGGCGGTAAATCTGATTGGGAGAGACAATGGGCATGGAGATAGAAATCACACCCCTGGCAATGTAAGAAGGGGTAATTGAATTTTTTATAACATTTTCTGCATTTGATCCTTTCCGGATGAAGATTAGGACGAGGTATAGAATTGGAGAAAACAAGGGGGTGGTTGTGGAGCTCAGACTTAACCATGGGGTACATTATTGGCTGCAACGCACATCGCGCTTCTATTTTGAAATCACAAGGATCGCATTGGTAGGAAAAACAGCGGCTGCATGTCTCTAGACATAACTTACAAGAGAAAGGTACTTGTTTCCTTCGAATATCATCCACCGAATCGTGGAGGGTGAGAGGATGTAGAGGGTGGATGATGTGTTGGATCTGCTGGGCAACTGAATACACTATTTGTGTAAGAATATCTCGCGACTAACGCAAAAGGAGATCCAATGTTTCAACGGCAGGTTGCACGCGAAGCAGGGACGAGTATGACCAAAACTTTTATCACCAACATCACAATTTATCAATGGATGTGGTGTGGGTCATTTTGAGACATCGTATGATGGCGATCACCAGCTTCTGAATTGGTTTGTATTATGGTAGCACAGAGAATGTCTAGTATAAAGGGACAGTCGGAGCATTTAAAGGCTAAACCTTTTCTAGATTCATGACAGGCAGAGCACTGAAAATTCCTATTGATGATCCGACTGCGAAACTCGAGAGGGCTGTGTTGTGGGTGAAACGGATGGTTTATTATATCTTGGGGTAGACTGGCGCATGATTCACGAAGCAAGCGTCTGCATGATAAACAGACATAAATGGGGAAGGAAGAGAACCCCCGATTATCAAATGAAAGCTCACACCCACCACACTGAATGTCAAAACTGATGCTTTGTTCACAGAGAATCAAGGGGTGTTGATGGCTAGAAATCTGATTACTCGACCAAGAAGAATCAATTAGGGGCACCAGAGTGGCACACTTCAAGTCCAACATAAAAAAGTTATCACAGTCGAAACAGCGGTAGCTATAAGGGCTGTTGATAAAATTTCCGCAAGCCATCGCGGGAATTCGTTAGACCTTTTAGGTGTGTGTGTAAGAGTTAGAGAGTGCTCCGGGTGGAAGGAGTGTGTCAGCACTCGAGGGAAATCTTTGCATGTTTTGTGCAAACCGAACCAGCAGTCATACATGCAAGAAAAATGCTCCTCCCACTTGATTTGCTCTCCACAAATCTCGCAGCATAGATTTCCTCTCCACGAAGCTCGGCTAATTGTTCCCGCTTGATCCGTGATTTTCAGCATATGCACATGACTGAAATGTTTAGACATTTCTCTGCTCTCCCTCTCGTGTTTGTAACTAGTAATTTTTCAGGACTAGGTGTAGAAAATTTTCATTCCGAAGGAGGTCCTCTAAAACCATTAAATAAAGGCTCAAATATAAATTTCTTTTCTAAATAAAACCATTTCTCTACCCTCCTTTGATATCAGAGCCATGTTAATTTATTGTCATATTGATGAATATATTACTTATAAATTATGCATATATGGTCACTTTAAAAAATGACTGATTTTTCCCCTTCATCTGTGACGACAGTAGCTAATGCCTCAACTTCTACTTTAGAAGCAACTGAACTAATTGTCTATCAGGATGTAAAGGAAGCCCTAGATAAATGGACTATTCCTAAAATCAAACCCGAAACAATTTATAAAATTGGAACCTTTGATTTTATCAGCAAAAGAATAATTAAGACTTTTGAGCATGCTGTTCCTTTACAGAATAATGATGAAATTCTATATTTATTGCATGTTGAAGATTTATACCCTTTTCTGCAAAAATATAAATATGTTCATATAGGACTTGTACAAGTAGCTTTTAAACCCTTGGCTTTACTTGACCAAAACACCAGTATTCAGTGCACCCTCCGTGATGGCAGGTGTCTCAACTGGAAAGCCTCTCTTATGGGAGCTATTGAAACTAGTCTTGCTCATGGACCAGTATATTTCAATATTTACCCGAATTTAAGTATTGCCTTAACTGATAATAATTTGTCAAAAGTATTAGAAATGAGAATTATATCTTATGGCTATGAGTATCTACCAGGATCTCCTCCTTTTGCCATATTATTCCGTATTCATCTTAAAGTCTTAACAACTTTAAATCCTTATATCAGAAAACAAAGCCAACAAGGACATACTGTCCTTATAGACACTAATCTTTTTGTAGTCAGGTGGCTATCCCCAGAATGAATCCTTGGGAAGAAAGTACTTTCCCAAAATAATGGTAAATTACTAATGTTGTTCCTACCAGGCCTATAATTAGAGAGGATGTCATCCAAACCAGTAATGGCAATGTTTATTTAAAATTCCAGAGACCTTTTACCCGTAGTCGGTCTATTAATAATGTTTATTATAATATTGATTTTCCTGAATCCTCCAGACAATCTATGTCTGATCCTTTAGAATCTGTTTATCAAGAGTCTAAGAATGAGTCTGTTAAAAATGAAGACTTGATTAGAGGAATTCATATTTCTGAAAATCAAATACCTCATGGTATTTATGAAACAAATACTCCTCAAAATAGAAGACCTTATAGTCCAACTGCTAGTGATATGAATTTTGAATGCTAATGGATTTTTCTCCCAATAGTAAAATTTGTCAATGTTTAAACCAGGAGTTTATGCAGGATAAATACCAGAATTTTAGAAATTGGCATTTTAAAAATCATGAAAGTAAAAAATTAGCAGAAATTAAAGCAAATTATTATGCTTATCTGAATGAGAATCAGTGTATCTTATCATTTATTAAATGGTATTATAATTTTGTGTTAAAGTCAGAATTTTACACTGAAAGTCAACTAAATGTTTTAACCGGAATCCAAAAGGACTGGATCACCACTAATGGTAAGATCATCCAATCCATTCATCCTCCTCCTAAGTCCCTTGAACTTAGTCCAGGACATGAAAATTTAAAACCTTTAATTATCAACTCGTACGTTGACATATCTGAAATACCCCATCAACAAGAAGAGGTTAAAATAAAAGATATTTTACCCTTGTCCAAACAGAATAATTATATTAATTTATTTCTTCAAACTGTAGGAAAACAGTTAACCAGAATTGAGGAACAAATTTATAATATTAATGAAAACTGTCAAGTTATTCCCCACAAGCTTGACCTTCAACCTGTAACCATAAAACCACCATTAGAGGTCAGTAATTTTAAAATAAAATCTTCTAAATCTGATAATGAGTTTATTGATAATCTTTTAAACAAAATGAAAGATTTAAATCTCACAACTGCACCTATTTCTTCTTCTCAAATTAATGTTATTTCTGGACACTCCTCTTCCACCAGTAACATTACTGACAGTGATACAGATAACCCTGATATTATCTCTCCTAGTCATCTGTTAAAGATCCAGAATAACTTTCAGAATATGCAGACTATTAATAAAGCCACTTATAGTCAGAAACCTGTTAATCGAATGGCTTTAATCGGACCTAGTAGATATTACTATCCTAGACATACTCCCCAGGATATTCTGTATGAAGAAGACTTTCTTCATACTCAAAAATCTTACCATGGGAAAACCATTTATGAATGGAATATTGATGGTAAGACAGAATATCAAATCTTCGAAACCATCCATCATATCATGATGTATGCAACTGTCTGTAAACAGAATGATAATACAGACCACCAGATCTGTCGTTTCTTAGTAAATGGATTTACCGGCATCCTTAAAGGATGGTGGGATAATGCACTTACTGTGACGCCCCCAAAATAGGTATACAACACCCATTCTGAGTCGCCAAAATACATGGTACAGAGACAACTACATCTTTATTATTACAACACAAGAACTGTGAGTTTAAATACAAATATTGTCATTTAGACAATATCCACACTCAAATAAGTCCTCATTACAATTATTGATACATTATTTCACAAAAATGGTGAGGACTACTAAAGTAACTTCTAGAACCATCATTCCATACCCCGACTAGTACTCGCTACATTCTCGCCTCCTGAGAAAAATGGAACAAAAAGGAAAAGGGTGAGCTCAACTAGCCCAGTAAAGAACATTATGACTAAGATAATACAGAACAAATTATCGTTAGTCTTCAACAGGGAAAAATCTAATAGAATACAATAGACAACAAGTTTTAAATCAATAACTGCAGCGGAAACAGCAAACCATTAGAAGAGTCAAGTAGAGAATGAGTTCTACTATCTTCTAAGATTTAAAAGTCCATCATCAATATTTTATCCCTGTAACAACAATCAATAACCATCTTTAATCAAATATTCATCTTTGCACTACAGGCCAAAGATATTTATTTGTATCACCAGTCGGTCATGTTCATCTCAACACCTGTTCATCTTTGCACTACGGGCCAAAGATATTCATCAGTTAATCATTCATCTTTGCACTACGGGCCAAAGATATTTAGTAATATCATCATTTAGGACTGAGGATGATGAAAAATATCTTAAAGAAAACGAATCCAGTAAAATAAAATAACAAATATTAAGGATTCGTATTTCGATTTATCCATGTCCAAAAATACTTTATAATTATTCATAGTGAAGTAGAATTCAAGAATGATCAAAACATGGATACAATCAAAGCTAGTACCCAGAATAGATATTTTGGACGAAAAGAAGAAAATTTTATTTTTCGGTGAATAGTAACTCGTGAATAGTAACTCATGAATAGTAACCCCGACGTGAAAAGTTCCAAATTTGATAAAAATTTCCAACCAATATTTCGGCATAATGATATTGAAGAAATAATATCATTTTTGAATAAAATAACATCCCTTACATCGTAAAGACAGTACTTCTGGTCGGAATACCGGTATAAGGCTGAAAGACACTTGCTCTGATGAATAGAAACTCTCAAAGTATCTAAATACTCACAAAATACACTCAATAATCTAGAGAGAGAAAGAGAGAAAACTTGTTTCTGGTGTGATTTTCAATTCTAACTTAGCCCTCTATTTATAGGAAAATGTTAGCACGCCGAAGCAGACTTAACCTGCAACCTGATGGCTTTACCTGCTACTATTCCCACCCACTACATTTGAATAAAAATCTCAGCACATTTCTTCACCAACCAAGAGTGGGGCCCACTAATTCTAGAATTTTCTACCAAAATGATTAACTCCAAAAATTCAATAATTTCTGAACCAGTCATCTCGTAAAATTCATAATAAATCATACATTCATTTTTAACGGTTCAAAATTTGTGGACATATACTCAACTTATATATGTATAACATATCCAAAAATTACCACGATCCAACGGTCGGATTAAAAATTATAACCCCCGCAAAATATCTCAAAAACCCTGATTTTTAATACCTCCATTCCGACAAAAATACTGATAAAAACCTCAACATTAACTCCTTCATTTTTAACCACAAAAATATATCCCTCATTTATATCCACAAAAATAAATATTTCCTTA
The DNA here is from genome assembly GCA_016801055.1 of Panax notoginseng. NCBI lineage: Eukaryota > Viridiplantae > Streptophyta > Magnoliopsida > Apiales > Araliaceae > Panax > Panax notoginseng. The sequence continues at coordinate 256,225,766 of CM029013.1, forward strand.
TCATATGAATCAATAATTAATTATTCACAAATAATATTACAGAATCACATTTATGACAACCAGGCCGTTCCCAGGAAAGAGGGGGCTTTCCAATAAGGATTTCTCCTTACTGGCGCGCAATAAGATGACCAAACCTCTCCTTAGACAGAACTTTCTAGACATTGCCAATAATGTTATCTAATAATATTATTCAAATAATATGAATTATTGATCTGATAATGGGAAATACTGTGTAGTGACAATTATTGAAACAACAGTAATATAAAATATCAACGCAGCAATTATTGAATCAATAAAATAAAATACTGAACAGTAATTACTGTAACCATTATTGAGTAGTGCCTTCTTACGTAAGAATCAATAATTGGTGCAATACAGTGTGCTACTGTGTAACAACGCGTATTATTGTGTTTTAACCACCGGGTATTCCAACAGTATTAACGGTAACAACTACGCCGTTATTAATAAAAAACATATACTTGTCGTTTTCTTCATCCAATCGCTTTTCGTTATGGGGCCCACAAAAGACTGCGCCGTCGTACGAATATTCCCGACAGGAAGAATATTCCACGACCAAACGAATATTCCCCGACAACAATGAATATTTTATAACCACCTGCTTATTTGAAATATTTGCGCATTTTACCCATAACTAACCTCATTAATCAATTTAACACTTACTATTTCAAAATAATAAATAGAGGGAATTTAAATTTCATTTATTAATAATTTGGGGTCTTACAACCTCCCCTCCTTATGAAATTTCGTCCTCGAAATTGACGTACGTACCTGGTGTTTCGAAAAGATGAGGATACCTCGCTTTCATTTCGTTTCCAACTCCCAGGTCATTTCCTCAATAGCATGGTTTCTCCACAAAACTTTAACTTGTGGTATGACCTTCGTGCGTAGGACATGCTCCTTTCTATCCAAGATCTTGACAGGTACCTCTTCGTACGTTAAGTCTTCAGCTATCTCGTCCGGTTCTAACTCAATAACGTGGTCTGGGTCTTTCACATATTTACGTAACACAGATATATGAAAAACATTATGAACACGAGACATACTTGGAGGTAACGCGAGTCTATAGGCCACATTTCCTACTCGGTCAAGAATCTGAAATGGACCAATAAATCGTGGATTGAGCTTTCCTCTCTTCCCAAATCTTGTAACTCCTTTCCATGGAGCCACACGCAACAATACATGATCCCCAATGTCAAATTCCACGTCCTTTCGATGAAGATCTGTATAACTCTTTTGTCGATCCTGTGTCGTTTGTATACATTGTCGAATCGTTTGGATCTTCTCTGTAGTCATGCGTACCAACTCTGGTCCCAACAATGTTGCTTCACCCACCTCGTCCCAGCATACTGGAGAGCGACACTTTCGTCCATATAATGCTTCAAATGGGGCCATACCTATACTTGCGTGATAACTGTTATTGTAAGAGAATTCCACCAATGGTAGGTACTTATCCCAACTCCCTTTGAAATCTAGGACACAAAGTCTTAATAGATCTTCAAGAGTTTGAATAGTCCTCTCTAATTGTCCGTCCGTTTGAGGATGGTATGCCGAACTAAATCGTAAATCTGTGCCCATAGCTTTTTGCAAGCTAACCCAAAATCTTGAAGTGAATCTTGGGTCACAATCTGAAACTATGGATACTGGCATGCCATGCAGTCTCACAATCTCATCTACGTATATACGAGCAAGACGTTCAAGGGAATAAGTCTCCCGTATCGGCAAGAAATGAGCAGACTTGGTTAATCTATCAACAATAACCCAAATAGCATTTATGCCTTGAGAAACTGTGGGAAGACCCGTAACGAAATCCATGGTAATGTGTTCCCACTTCCATTTCGAAATCTCAAGTGGTTGCAATGACCCTTTGGTACTTGATGTTCCGCCTTTACACGTTGACAAGTTAAACACCTCGAGATAAACTTTGCAATCTCTCTCTTCATATTATTCCACCAAAATGTATGTCGTAGATCACGATACATTTTGGTACTTCCAGGATGGATTGCAAATGGTGTATTGTGTGCTTCCATCATGATCTTGTACTTCAAATCAGAATTGTTAGGAACACAGAGTCTAGAGTGGACTCGAAGTATTCCTTCTTCATCGATTCTTGCTTCTGGAATAGAACCTTCTTGCACTTTCTTCTTCATACGCATCAGCTCTATGTCCGTAGCTTGAGCAGCTTTAACTTTATCGATTAAAGTCGGTTCTACTCGTATATTTGATATCATCATGTGGGTACTTGGAGTCTTCATCTCTATCTCCATCCTTTGCAAGTCATACAAAATGGGCCTTTGTGTTAACAACATTGCACTCGTACCCGCATATGATCTTCTACTCAATGCGTCAGCTACTACGTTTGCTTTTCCAGGATGATATTGGATGGTATGATCGTAATCTTTCAACAGCTCGAGCCAACGTCGCTGCCGCATGTTGAGTTCCTTTTGGGTGAAGAAATATTTGAGGCTTTTATGATCTGTATAGATCTCCACTTTCTCCCCATACAGGTAGTGTCTCCAGATCTTCAACGCGAAAACTACTGCTGCCAACTCCAAATCATGAGTAGGATAATTCCTCTCATATTCTTTGAGTTGTCGCGAGGCATAGGCTATGACTTTCCCATGTTGCATGAGAACACATCCTAACCCTTTGCCTGAAGCATCACTGTAGATAACAAATCCATCCGAACCAGATGGTATTGTCAGAACAGGTGCCGAAATGAGTCTCCTCTTAAGCTCTTGAAAACTCTTCTCGCATTCCTCGCTCCATACGAATTTGATATCTTTCCGAGTCAGCTGACTTAATGAGGTAGCGATTCGAGAAAACCCTTCCACGAATCTTCGATAATAACCAGCTAAGCCTAGAAAGCTACGTACTTTGGTCACCGTCTTTGGTTGCTCCCAACTTTGTATTGCTTCAATCTTCGCCGGGTCAACAGATACTCCATGTTTTGACACCACGTGCCCTAGGAAAGCTACTTCCTCAAGCCAGAACTCGCATTTCTTCAACTTAGCATATAACTTGTTTTCACGCAGCCTTTGGAGTACCAGCTTCAAATGATGCTCATGATCTTCACGGCTTTTGGAATATATGAGGATGTCATCAATAAAGACAACAACGAACTGATCCAAATAATCCTTGAATATTCGGTTCATCATATCCATGAAAGCCGCAGGAGCATTAGTCAATCCAAAAGACATGACTAGGAATTCATAATGCCCGTACCGAGTTCTGAAGGCAGTCTTTGGAATATCCTCAGTTTTAACCTTCAGCTGATGATATCCAGAACGAAGATCGATCTTTGAAAAGAATTGTGCTCCTTGTAACTGGTCAAACAGGTCATCAATACGAGGTAGCGGATACCTATTCTTAATAGTGACATGGTTTAATTCCCGGTAATCAATACAAAGTCGCATACTCCCGTCTTTCTTCTTTACAAATAAAACAGGAGCACCCCAAGGAGATGTACTAGGACGAATGAAACCGATGCCCAATAACTCTTGTAGTTAGACCTTTAACTCCTGAAGTTCAATAGGAGTCATTCGATATGGGGTTTTAGAAATGGGCTTTGTACCAGGTTCAAGATCAATAAAGAATTCAATTTCTCGTTCCGGGGGTAGACCGGGAAGTTCTTCAGGAAATACGTCAGGAAAGTCAATAACAACAGGAATATTATTCAAATTTGACGTGTCTTTATTCAAATCCATAACATGGGCTAAGAAAGCTTGACATCCGTTTTTTAATAAACGAATGGCTTTATGGTTTGATATAACAGTGATTGATTTTAATGGCTTAGTTGTTTGAATTCGTACAACAGGTTTGTTAGGAATATGAAAACTAACAACCTTACGAAAACAATCAATTTTGGCATGATGAGTAGTTAGCCAATCAATCCTTAAAATCACATCAAAAGAAAGTATCTTTAAAGAGATAAGGTCAACAGGTAAGGTGATGGTGCCAACTTGGATCACACAAGATTTATAAACAGTGGATGTGATGAAAGTTTCTCCTAACGGAGTCTCCACAGATAAATCAAAGTCTAACTTCTCCGGAGTCAAGTTTAAACGTTGAGCACAAGCAGGAGAGATAAAAGAATGGGTAGAACCGGTATCTAATAAGGTATAAACTTCGCATGAATTTATGATTAGCTTACCCGTGATCACCTCGTTTGGGTTCCTCGTATGTTGACCAGTCACGACAAACGCTATTCCAGGAACCGTTGACTTTATCTTTTCTGGGACAGCTTTTTGAGTCACCATCCCCGCTGGACTTGGTTTTGCTATAGTGCAATCTCGAGCGATATGTCCTTCCTTTCCACAATTATAACATACCTTAAACTGTTGTGGGCAGTTTGGGCTGATATGTCCTTCTTTTCCGCACTTATAGCATATAATCGGTGGTCGTTCTCCTCCCTTGGAACCTGTTGCTGCTGGTGCTGACGTCTTCGTATTGTCATTGTTGAATCTCCTCTTTTTAAAATCTCCTCCCGACTCGCTTCTTCTATTTTCATAGCCACGATTACCACCAGAGTGGTTGCCGTTCTTGTCTGTATTTTTCTTTCTCCGCTGGTTATCATTGTTCTGATGACTGCTGTCACCGATATGATCCTGGTTGTGGTCCCTCAGTTGACCGTACTCATTATCTCGCTCTAATAATTGAGCCCTGTTGACAACATCTGAATAGAGAGAAAATTTATGAGAAATGAGATATTGACGTATGCCAGGTTTCAAACCTCTCAAAAACATCCTCGTCATACGTTCCTCATTCTCCACCAAATGAGGTGCAAACCTGGACAACTCTGCAAACCTCGCCTCGTACTGAGACACCGTCATGTTATTCTGCTCCAGTCTAATAAACTCTACCTCCTTCATATGACGAATACTTTCAGGAAAGTACTTGTCATTGAACAGTTTCTGAAATGTCTCCCAAGACATGCTGAGTGCGGTTGGATGGGTACGCTTCACAGACTCCCACCAGTAATCTGCCTCGCCACGGAACATAAAGGTGGCGAATGGAACCTTCTGTTCCTCCGTGCATCCCAAGACATCGAATATCTTGGTAATTTGCTTGACCCACGTTTCCGCCATGATCGGATCCGGCTTTCCCTTAAATTCTGGTGGTCCCAATTCTTTGAACTGTTTGGCTGTGACAAACCGTGAATTGCTATCATTTCCTCCTGTATTTTGAACACGAGTCTCCCTCGTCTGGTTTTGCATGAATTGCAAAAAACTTCTAAACATTCCATCATTCATCATCTGCTCATTGGTGTTGTTCACAGGAGGAACATTGCCAGCCTGTTGCACGTTCTCCTCGTTGGTAAGCACCGGTGTCTCCACGGTCTCATTTACTCCACTGTTAATATTCTCAGTCGACATTCTCAAATACTGCCATAAAACAAGGGTTAATTAAATAAATTAACAAATGACATAATACCCCTATATTATGACTGACCAATAAATAAGCTTAGGTAGGACACACTAGCGAAGGATTTATTCGTCTCTCCCCTCCTAGTTCTATTCCCCGATCTCCGCCAGAGATCATATCCCTAAGCTCTGATACCAACTGTGACGCCCCCAAAATAGGTATACAACACCCATTCTGAGTCGCCAAAATACATGGTACAGAGACAACTACATCTTTATTATTACAACACAAGAACTGTGAGTTTAAATACAAATATTGTCATTTAGACAATATCCACACTCAAATAAGTCCTCATTACAATTATTGATACATTATTTCACAAAAATGGTGAGGACTACTAAAGTAACTTCTAGAACCATCATTCCATACCCCGACTAGTACTCGCTACATTCTCGCCTCCTGAGAAAAATGGAACAAAAAGGAAAAGGGTGAGCTCAACTAGCCCAATAAAGAACATTATGACTAAGATAATACAGAACAAATTATCGTTAGTCTTCAACAGGGAAAAATCTAATAGAATACAATAGACAACAAGTTTTAAATCAATAACTGCAGCGGAAACAGCAAACCATTAGAAGAGTCAAGTAAAGAATGAGTTCTACTATCTTCTAAGATTTAAAAGTCCATCATCAATATTTTATCCCTGTAACAACAATCAATAACCATCTTTAATCAAATATTCATCTTTGCACTACAGGCCAAAGATATTTATTTGTATCACCAGTCGGTCATGTTCATCTCAACACCTGTTCATCTTTGCACTACGGGCAAAGATATTCATCAGTTAATCATTCATCTTTGCACTACGGGCCAAAGATATTCAGTAATATCATCATTTAGGACTGAGGATGATGAAAAATATCTTAAAGAAAACGAATCCAGTGAAACAAAATAACAAATATTAAGGATTCGTATTTCGATTTATCCATGTCTAAAAATACCTTATAATTATTCATAGTGAAGTAGAATTCAAGAATGATCAAAATATGGATACAATCAAAGCTAGTACCCAGAATAGATATTTTGGACGAAAAGAAGAAAATTTTATTTTTCGATGAATAGTAACTCGTTAATAGTAACTCGTGAATAGTAACTCATGAATAGTAACCCCGACGTGAAAAGTTTCAAATTTGATAAAAATTTCCAACCAATATTTCGGCATAATGATATTGAAGAAATAATATCATTTTTAAATAAAATAACATCCCTTACATCGTAAAGACAGTACTTCTGGTCGGAATACCGGTATAAGGCTAAAAGACACTTACTCTGATGAATAGAAACTCTCAAAGTATCTAAATACTCACAAAATACACTCAATAATCTAGAGAGAGAAAGAGAGAAAACTTGTTTCTGGTGTGATTTTCAATTCTAACTTAGCCCTCTATTTATAGGAAAATGTTAGCACGCCGAAGCAGACTTAACCTGCAACCTGATGGCTTTACCTGCTACTATTCCCACCCACCACATTTGAATAAAAATCTCAGCACATTTCTTCACCAACCAAGAGTGGGCCCACCAATTCTAGAATTTTCTACCAAAATGATTAACTCCGAAAATTCAACAATTTCTGAACCAGTCATCTCGTAAAATTCATAATAAATCATACATTCATTTTTAACGGTTCAAAATTTGTGGACATATACTCAACTTATATATGTATAACATATCCAAAAATTACCACGATCCAACGGTCGGATTAAAAATTATAACCCCCGCAAAATATCTCAAAAACCCTGATTTTTAATACCTCCATTCCGATAAAAATACTGATAAAAACCTCAACATTAACTCCTTCATTTTTAACCACAAAAATATATCCCTCATTTATATCCACAAAAATAAATATTTCCTTATCATATGAATCAATAATTAATTATTCACAAATAATATTACAGAATCACATTTATGACAACCAGGCCGTTCCAAGGAAAGAGGGGGCTTTCCAATAAGGATTTCTCCTCACTGGCGCGCAATAAGATGACCAAACCTCTCCTTAGACAGAACTTTCTAGACATTGCCAATAATGTTATCTAATAATATTATTCAAATAATATGAATTATTGATCTGATAATGGGAAATACTGTGTAGTGACAATTATTGAAACAACAGTAATATAAAATATCAACGCAGCAATTATTGAATCAATAAAATAAAATACTGAACAGTAATTACTGTAACCATTATTGAGTAGTGCCTTCTTACGTAAGAATCAATAATTGGTGCAATACAGTGTGCTACTGTGTAACAACGCGTATTATTGTGTTTTAAACCACCGGGTATTCCAACAGTATTAACGGTAACAACTACGCCGTTATTAATAAAAAATATATACTTGTCGTTTTCTTCATCCAATCGCTTTCCGTTATGAGGCCCACAAAAGACTGCGCCGTCGTACGAATATTCCCCGACATGAAGAATATTCCACGACCAAACGAATATTCCCCGACAACAATGAATATTTTATAACCACCTGCTTATTTAAAATATTTGCGCATTTTACCCATAACTAACCTCATTAATCAATTAAACACTTACTATTTCAAAATAATAAATAGAGGGAATTTAAATTTCATTTATTAATAATTTGGGGTCTTACACTTACTGCTATCCAAAGAACCGAAATTCTTCAATCCTACAAAGAAGAACTTGACCCTATTACCAGTCTTCTTACAAGAAGAGAAGATGCTTGTTAAACTCTTGTTCAAGCTATCCTTCATCATTTTGTTGGACCTGGTCAGATGAACACTGACAGAAGCCGTGAACTCCTACAGAACCTTCGTTGCCCGTCTTTAACCCATTTTAGATGGTACAAGGATGTCTTTTTAATGAAAGTCATGCAGAGATCAGACGCTAACAGTGAACATTGGAAAGCCAAGTTTATTGATGGCCTTCCTACTTTCTTTGCTGAAAAAGTTCGGAAAAAACTAAGAGATAAACATGACCTCATAAGTATCCCTTATGACCAGTATTCTTTTGGCCATCAAATTTCAGTAATTATTGAAGAAGGATTATCTTTATGTAATGATATGAAACTCCAACAATTAATGAAAAAATAGAATCTTACTAAAAAACATGAGATAGGAGAAATCTGTGATCAGTTCTCTTATGATACAAAATTACAGTATCCTCATAAAACTAGGAAACAACACAGCTCTAAAACTTCTAGACCTTATCGGAAACGCTCTTCTAAAAAATCTTCTTCTAAAAACAAAACCCCTGAAAAACCAACCCAGAAGAGAAAGAGCAGTAAGAAGAAAGATGCTTCTAAAATTCAATGTTATAAATGTGAAAAACAGGACATTTTGCTAATAAATGCAAATCCAAATTAAAACAAAAGCTCAATGAGATGTCCCTTGATGAGGATATCCAACAGCAAATTATTAATTGTTTAGCTACCAGCAGTTCTGAGTCTGGATCCGATGATGGTTTAGCTGAAGTCTATTCTGAATCTGAAAACAATTCTGATAACGAGCAGTGTCAAACCTGCACAATTAATAACTGTAACACAACTACTGAAGCAGATTATTGGAAAGCTATTGTCGAAATGAATGGTTTAGACATTGGAGGCCCCAGTATCAATGTCTTAACTGACACCCAGAAATCTCTCCTTGACTTAGCTGACAAAATTAAAGATCCCGAAGTTAAATTAAAATTCTTAGAAATCTGCTATAAAAATCAAAAATCTGAAGACATTCTTCCTATTGATCAGTATAGTATGCGTGAAGTTATGAGACGCATGAAAGATACTTCTACCGCTGAAAAGCCTACTACTATTCAGGATCTTAAAACCGAAATTAATATTTTAAAATCTGAAATAAAACAATTACAAAATACTAATACTATCATCTTCCATGATTTAAATAGTATCAAACAACAGTTAAACAATAAACAGGATAATTATGTAGAATCTTCCAAAACTGAATCTTCTGATAAACCATAGTCTTCTGAACAATATTTAATGCTTATGAATCAAGTAGTTTTCCAGAAATGGTATATCAGAATTACTTTTGTTATTAAATAGATTTTATTATTAAAGATGTCATTGCCCTTGTTGATAGTGGTGCTGATATGAATTGTATCTAGGAAGGATTAATCCCTACCAAATACTTCCAGAAAATCACTCAATCTTTAACCAGTGCAAGCGGTAATACTATGAATATTAAATATAAAATTCCTGAAGCTTTAATCTGTAATCAAGGTTTATGTTTACCTACTTCTTTTGTTCTTATCCGAAATATGAATCAAAATATCATCTTAAGCACCCCTTTTTTGTGTCTTTTAATGCCTATTTCAAAAATTGATACTTTAGGTATTCACACGACTCTAAATAACAGACATATTGTCTTTAAATTCATAACAGAACCTTATACTAAAGAATTAAATCAAGTTAAGCACATGATTTATACAAAAGAAAAACAGATAAATTTTATTCAAAAAGAAATAAAATTTCTTACTACAGAACAAAGAATTTTACAACCTTCTTTAAGGGAAAAATAAAATTAATCCACAAGACTCTTCAAGTGGAAATCTGTAGTGAGGTCCCGAATGCTTTTTGGAATAGGAAGAAGCACATTATCTCCCTTCCTTATGTCCCTAATTTCAATGAGAAAAATATTCCTACTAAATCTCGACCCAGTCAAATGAAAAAAGAATATTTGCTTCTTTGTAAAACAGAAATTGAGTCTCTTCAACAGAAAAATTTGATTAAACCTAGTACTTCTCCTTGGAGTTGTACAGCTTTTTATGTTAATAAACATTCAGAATTGAGCGAGGAACTCCCCGTCTTTTCATTAATTATAAACCACTTAATGAAGCCCTTCAATGGTTTAGATATCCAATTCCGAATAAGAAGGACCTTCTTGACAGACTCCATGATGCCACTATATTCTCTAAATTTGATATGAAATCAGAATTTTGGCAAATTCAAATCAGAGAACAGGATACTTATAAAACTGCTTTTACAGTACCCTTTGGTCATTATGAATGGAATGTTCTTCCATTTGGTGTCAAAAATGGACCTTCTGAATTTCAACATATCATGAATGATATTTTTAATCCCTTTACTGAATTTATTATCTGCTATATTGATGATGTATTAATTTTCTCTCCATCCATTGAACAGCACATTAAACATCTAAATGTTTTTAAAAATGTTATCATAAAGAATGGTTTGGTAGTTTCTGCTCCCCAAAATGAAACTCTTCCAAACAAAAATCAGATTTCTCGGACATAATATTTTCAATGGAACTATTATTCTAATTGATAGATGTATTGAATTTGCATCTAAATTTCCAGATGAAATTAAAGATACTAATCAACTGCAAAGATTTTTGAGAAGTCTAAATTATATTAGAGATTATTACCCAAATCTTTCCCAAGATACTGCTATACTGTACACTCGGTTACGAAAAAATCCTTTGCCTTGGACTATTGAGCATACTGATGCAGTACAAAGAATCAAGACTAGGGTTAAACAATTACCTTGTCTTTCTTTACCCAACCCTGAATGGAAGAAGATCGTTCAGACTGATCCTTCTAATACAGGATATGGTGGTATTTTAAAACAATTTAATCCTAACAGTAACAAAGAAGATTTTATTCGTTTTACTTCAGGAACTTGGAAATGACCTTCTTTAAATTACCCTACCATAAAGAAAGAATGTCTTTCGATTGTTAAATGTGTTTTAAAATTCAGGATGATCTTTTGAATCAGCACTTTTTAATCCGAGTTGATTGCTCAGCTATAAAACATATATTTAAAAAGGATGTTCAAAATCTAGCTTCTAAACAGATATTTGCCACTTGGAAAAGTATTTTATCAGTATTTGACTTTAATATTGAATATATCAAAGGAACACAAAATCTTTACCGGATTTTCTAACCAGATAATACTTGCAGGAATGACCAGTAGAAGCCGTGGTCGCGGTCAAAGAGGCCGAGGCAGAGCGAATCTGTACTATACAGAATTTCCTACTCTGAATTCTCAGACCAGCAACTCTTCGGCTTCTTCTAGCCAACCTATAGTAAAAGATGTTCTCTTATTACCAGAACAGTATATTCCAAACGTAAATGTGGATGAAACAGTATTATTCATTGAACAGAATGATGAAAAATGGATGAAAGATCCATGGGAGATAAAGAGACATTATTTAACGACTCAGCAGTCTCCTCCCCATTTTAATCAATATCGTTATGTCTATGAACAGATTATCATCGAAACAGCATCTATGGACATTAAGCATACGCTTCATGATCCTACTAAGATAACAAGTCCAATTCAATACAGTAAAACAACTGTCAAGAGCATCATGCCTCTTGCCAATTGGGGTATCAACCCTCATACCACCCGTACTATTGAATCTAGTCATACAACAGAAACCCGTTACAGTTATTAGGATTATATTGATTCCTTCACCCAAGTTTTCTATTATCAGAATCCTATCCACAACCATACTTGGTTTATCCGAGTTTGTCCCGATGTCCTTAAAATCGAAATTCTCAACTGGTTTTCGTTTGGTGGGATAAGATTGGTGTCACCATTGAAACCTTACCAGAATCGGTTCAAACAACATTCAAGGAATGGCAAGTTGCTTATTCCCATATACCAGTAAATAGAGATTTATCCATGTCCAAATTATTTGCCCACTTTATAATCCGTTTCAGTATCCTTGGATTTGGAAATGGGATTTTCGGTGCGATTACAAGAATAAGATTCTCCGTCTCAAAAGGATATTCTTTACCAAATGGTGGGATAAAGGTCTTAATCCAACTTTACCAGAACTCCTTAAAACAATAAAGAATCACACCCAGGCTTGCCTTGATGTTATCCCGCAAAGCCTTCCTTCACCAGTACCAGTTAATCCTTTTGTTAAAATTCAGACAGATTTAAAACAAAAGTTTCCTAATCTCACTGAAACAGAATTAATTGTTAAAACTATGGATTACATGAAGACTCAATTCTTACGATCCTTAGTCCCGGATGATGTTTCTATGAAAACAGTTAGCGATGAAGAATCTGAACAGGATGACAATCAATTTAATGTCCTAGCCGGAGAAAGCCAAGAACCGAACCCACAATGGGAGACTTTTGGGATTCTCTCACCTCCATGATTTCTGAAAAGATGGAACAGGACAAGAAAGGAAAAGGAAAAGCAGCATGATGGTTATCCTCCAATACAAAAGGTAGACCAATAATCAGAAAAAGACAAGAACAGTAGTTCCACTTCCTGAAAAGAAAGCCAGTTGCTCTCTCCATTATCAGTAAACGTTACCACCTGTCCTCATTAATGCTCCACTCAACCGACATCGTCCCATGCGTTCCACTACCTATGGCTGAGACTTAAAGAAGAAAAGATAAGGATTACTGTTCGACTCCACTAACAAGACACGAATCCCTGTCCTTTCTTATCTTTCACTTGTATATATAGGGAGACCTCACCCTTTGTTGAGATAGAACTTTTCCTAAGAATTTTCTTACATCTTCTTTGTATCCTCCTCTCTCTGTAAAATATTTGATATATAAGTTTGAAGTTTGAAGAAGATCTGCGAGGCACTTTTGTAAGTTTAAATTATTGCATCTGTTAATTATTATATCTCTTTACTTAAACTTTTAGATTATCATACAGCTAACAGTAATCGTTATAAAACAGCATATCAAACTGCTACAAACAATTATAATCGTTCTTATTTTTTAGAACAGTTTAATAAATCTGAACAGTTAATTGTTTCAACCAGAGAAGCCATACAGGAAGAAACCTGCAGGCTTATAATTTTGGGTAGACCCCCAAACCAATAGTAACTTTATGGGACCATATATGTATTAGTTTATCTGTTAATATATATTCAATATGCCTTTAAATTATCCATGTCATTTTATTAAATGAGACAAGTCTAAGTTTGATACTTGAATAAGTGGAACGTCACCCAAGTCGTGTTTAGGACTTTACCTTTAGCTGTGTCATGGCGTTATGGCTTTTATCCTCTGTAAATCGTTGACAGACGTGCTTATTATGTATCCTTCTTGATCCTGCCCTCCTTTGTTATCTGAGCCATGTTGTTAATTTATTGTCATATTGATAAATATATTACTTATAAATTATGCATATATGGTCACCCTTAAAAAATGACTGATTTTTCCCCTTCATCTGTGACAACAGTAGCTAATGCCTCAGCTTCTACTTTAGAAGCAACTGAACTAATTGCCTATCAGGATGTAAAGGAAGCCCTAGATAAATGGACTATTCCTAAAATCAAACCTGAAACAATTTATAAAATTGGAACCTTTGATTTTATCAGCAAAAGAATAATTAAGACTTTTGAGCATATTGTTCCTTTACAGAATAATGATGAAATTCTATATTTATTGCATGTTGAAGATTTATACCCTTTTCTGCAAAAATATAAATATGTTCATATAGGACTTGTACAAGTAGCTTTTAAACCCTTGACTTTACTTGGCCAAAACACCAGTATTCAGTGCACCCTCCGTGATGGCAGGTGTCTCAACTAGAAAGCCTCTCTTATGGGAGCTATTGAAACTAGTCTTGCTCATGGACCAGTATATTTCAATATTTAACCGAATTTAAGTATTGCCCTAACTGATAATAATTGTAAAAAGTATTAGAAATGAGAATTATATCTCATGGCTATGAGTATCTACCAGGATCTCCTCCTTTTGCCATATTATTCCGTATTCATCTTAAAGTCTTAACAACTTTAAATCCTTATATCAGAAAACAAAGCCAACAAGGACATACTGTCCTTATAGACACTAATCTTTTTAGTAGTCAGGTGGCTATCCCCGGAATGATTCCTTGGAAAGAAATTACTTTCCCAAAACAATGGCAAATTACTAATGATGTTCCTACCAGGCCTATAATTAGACAGTCCATGGAGGATGTCATCCAAACCAGTAATGTCAATTTTATTTAAAATTCCAGAGATCTTTTACCCGTAGTCGGTCTATTAATAATGTTTCTTATAATATTGATTTTCCTGAATCCTCCAGACAATCTGTGTTTGATCCTTTAGAATCTGTTTATCAAGAGTCTAAGAATGAGTCTGTTAAAAATGAAGACTTGATTAGAGGAATTCATATTTCTGAAAATCAAATACCTCATGGTATTTATGAAACAAATACTCCTCAAAATAGAAGACCTTATAGTCCAACTGCTAGTGATATGAATTTTGAATGTTAATGTATTTTTTCTCCCAATAGTAAAATTCGTCAATGTTTAAACCAGGAGTTTATGCAGGATAAATACTAGAATTTTAGAAATTGGTATTTTAAAAATCATGAAAGTAAAAAAATTAGCAGAAATTAAAGCTAATTATTATGCTTATCTGAATGAGAATCAGTGTATCTTATCATTTATTAAATGGTATTATAATTTTGTGTTAAAGTCAGAATTTTACACTGAAAGTCAACTAAATGTTTTAACCGGAATCCAAAAAGGAGGGCAGGATCAAGAAGGATACATAATAAGCACGCCTGTCAACGATTTACAGAGGATAAAAGCCACAACGTCGTGACGCGGCTAAAGGCAAAGTCCTAAACGCGACTTGGGTGACGTTCCACTTATTCAAGTATCAAACTTAGACTTGTCTCATTTAATAAAATGACATGGATAATTTAAAGGCATATTAAATATATATTAACAGATAAACTAATACATATATGGTCCCATAAAGTTACTATTGGTTTAGGGTCTACCCAAAACTATAAGCCTGCAGGTTTCTTCTCTGTATGGCTTCTCTGGTTGAAACAATTAACTGTTCAGATTTATTAAACTGTTCTAAAAAATAAGAACGATTATAATTGTTTGTAGCAGTTTGATATGCTGTTTTATAACGATTACTGTTATCTGTATGATAATCTAAAAGTTTAAGTAAAGAGATATAATAATTAACAGATGCAATAATTTAAACTTACAAAAGTGCCTCGCAGATCTTCTTCAAACTTCAAACTTATATATCAAATATTTTACAGAGAGAGGAGGATACAAAGAAGATGTAAGAAAATTCTTAGGAAAAGTTCTATCTCAACAAAGGGTGAGGTCTCCCTATATATACAAGTGAAAAGATAAGAAAGGATCAGGCGTGTCCTTGTAGTGGGAGTCGAACAGTAATCCTTATCTTTTCTTCTTTAAGTCTCAGCCATAGGTAGTGGAACGCATGGGACGATGTCGGTTGAGTGGAGCATTAATGAGGACAGGTGGTAACGTTTACTGATAATGGAGAGAGCAACTGGCTTTCTTTTCAGGAAGTGGAACTACTGTTCTTGTCTTTTTCTGATTATTGGTCTACCTTTTGTATTGGAGGATAACCATCATGCTGCTTTTCCTTTTCCTTTCTTGTCCTGTTCCATCTTTTCAGAAATCATGGAGGTGAGAGAATCCCAAAAGTCTCCCATTGTGGGTCCGGTTCTTGGCTTTCTCCGCTAGGACATTAAATTAATTGTCATCCAGTTCAGATTCTTCATCGCTAACTGTTTTCATAGAAACATCATCCGGGACTAAGGATCGTAAGAATTGAGTCTTCATGTAATCCATAGTTTTAACAATTAATTCTGTTTCAGTGAGATTAGGAAACTTTTGTTTTAAATCTGTCTGAATTTTAACAAAAGGATTAACTGGTACTGGTGAAGGAAGGCTTTGCGGGATAACATCAAGGCAAGCCTGGGTGTGATTCTTTATTGTTTTAA